>OZ020567.1:68049375-69249375 GCA_963971475.1 Chrysops caecutiens
TAAATGCGGCTGCGCCAGTTGTTATGCAACTTTTTAGCACCTTTTCTTTTGTGATGCTAAACCATGCATATGTCTGAACGTTGAGAGTACACTTCGGGTCGAAACCATTTGTTTACCAAAATGGATGTAAAAGATCTAAAGGTGGTTCCAATACGAATTTTGTTTTATTTATTCTAAGCCTAATACAATTCTCATAACTATAATAGCATTTATTTCACTATCCTTAACCTATACGTTAACTATGGTTCGAAACTAGAGAACTCTGCCGGAGTTTATTCTCATTAGTCGATCGCTTCTTCTGCTGACGGTATTTCTTTCGGCTGTTCTGGAGGCGCTGGATCTCTTGTCCTAGGCGTAGTCGCTCTTCTTGGCCCACGGCAATCAGCAATAGGCGTCGGACTGCCTCAATTTCTCTTCTAAACCTGGCTTCCACCCCCGATCTGTACTTCGCCACCGGTATTCCTTTTGTCGGAGGTTTGGTTTCTCGTCGTTGCCCCTGCTGTCTGGCCCGGTACTCCTCCAAGCTTACAGGACGCGGACCCGCTTTTGGGTCCCTTAAGGCCTCTTCCAGCGACTGACTGGGCAAGGTCGTCATGGGCTTAACTTCTGAGGAACGCGTGGGGATTCTTTCAGACCTGAGCCGATAGGTTCCTTGGAACCGTGTTCGGTTGGTCTAATCCGGAGCCGATAGGTTCCGAGGAACCGTGTTCGGACAGTGGATCTCCGCGAGGATAGTTAATATTTACCTTCTTATGGTTGCGGCTGCGTCTAAGCCTCAACTTCTCCGGATCTCGGCGATTTTGCGGCTAAGTCCAAGCTTCTAGTGGCTACGTCCTCCTTTGAATTTCCCGGTTTCTCGATTGCTGGTGGTTGTGTCTGAGCTGAAGTCCAAGCTAAGATTATGTTGGATGAAGTTGAGTCCAAGCTGCTCCTGGTGATATTCCTGGTTCGCGGAATTCACACACCTTCGGGAAGTAATTTCTCCAGACTCATTTGTAGTCCAAATTTTCCCGTTATTTATCGGAAAATTTTGTGTCGAATACACAAAATTTTCCTGATCAATGTTCAACCGAAGGTCGTTGTCATTGATCGTCACGTTGCCATATTGCGCTTCCGCCCTGGTGGTGCCACCTAGTGATTACTAGTGGCTGTTAGTAACCTGCGCTTACAAACGCATTGTTGTTGTATGGGTGCCATAATTATCCATAATCCCGTCATCTTGTGTATTTTGTTGACAGATGTCAGTTGCAGATTGGATCCACGTGTGGTAAGTATTTTGATTAGTACTTATTTATTGTTTTTGGTCCCTTTTTAGGTATCCTGGAGGAGGACCATCACAAGATGACATCAACATCGTCGGACGATCTATTCCAGCCATAAGCGAAGTCTCCGAACCTCTAGAATCGGCGGCGCTCGAAGTGGGACTGCAAATTAATAAGAACAAGACCAAACTGATGACTCAGAGCAGAAACCCATCACATAGAGTTAAAGGAAACGCCCAATTTAAAGGTAGCTACGCATTAGTAGTAGTCAACCAATTTACGTACCTGGGATCCAGCTCGACAGAAAACAATGAAGACCCAGAAGTCAGAAAAAGGATCACGGCAGCCAACAAAAGCTTTTTCTCATTGCTACCGATATTAAAGTCTCGCAACGTCCATAGAAAAACGAAAACCACTTTTTACAAGATCGCAATACGAACAGTATTAGCTTATGACTGCGAGACTTTAACCCTCACGGTAAAAATGGCGGAAATGCTGGACATCTTGGAATGTAGGGTACTGCGAAGAATTTACGGACCCGTGAGAGACGGAGAGCAATGGCGCATTAAACGCAACGACGAGCTGTACACTATATACCAGGCACCCAGCATTTCTACGCACATGAAGCTGCTTACTTTGAGATGAGCTGGACATGTACAGAGGATGCCCGACTTGCGGATACCCAAGCGCATTATGACCGGACACCCAGGCGGAAGAAGAAGGGTGGGAAGACCAAGTGAAGAGGGACGCGAGACAGCTGCTGGGGGTACCAAACTGGAGGACAGCAGCCGGAGACAGGGATAGTTAGAGGCAAAAAGCGGAGGCCAAGGCTCTATATGGGTTGAAGCGCCATCGGAGAGAGAGCGAGAGCGAGTTGTTTAGGGAAAAAGGTATTGAATTAAACGAATCTTGGGGAAGTGATGAACATGAAAGTAGCCATGAATGTACTTGCAATACACTAGTTGCAGAAGAAAGTGAAGGCCCTATGGAAGATGACAACATTAATCCTGGGGGCACAGAAACACTTTTAGATGATAATCATGATGTAATAGTAATGGCTCCCGGTGAAGGCCAGTGGCCTATATCTTTACTATTTGATGACCATTAAGAAGAGTTAGCATTCACTAAAGTTCATTGCGGCGTTAAAAGAGATCTCAAAATTAACTTGAGGCATTCTGAAATAATCAAATCTGAAATATCCAGACAAGATCGTCGAGCTGTTCGACCGGACTAGCTCTTTACTGCTCTTAAGAAACAGCAAATGATAGCAGTGAAAAATAGTATGTCGATGTGCCTTCGAAAAAAAACTGCAAGAGGAGCACCTATTGTGGTTAACAATGTCTTAGATTTCAACTATATTGATAACTTGACACAACAAGATGATGAATATCGCGTTCTTAGTGGCATAAGAAATTCCCCATCACATTGGGAGGCAGAGAAAAAAAAGCAATGATAAGACAGTTCGGAGTACTTTCTTCCTTTGTCCCTCTATCTGCAGCTGGTCTGAGCTTTTAGTGATGCTTAAGGTAACAGTTGACGGCGAAAAACTTTCTCCGCCGCAAAACTGAAAATTTATCATATGAAACTAAAGCTCGCCTTATTCAAGCGGTCCATTTATATGCGCCTCCTATTTCGAAATTAAGTAAAGGGAAATTTTTAAAACCTGGTCTTATACCGCCGGCCTCTTTGGAAAATACAAAATTAGCCATTTTTATTACCGAGTTGATTTTCAGCATAGGGGTTCACCGCATGCACACATAATACTGTTGCTTGAAATAGCTCGAACTTTTATTCCTGGTGATGTTGATTCAGCTGAATTTTGATATACTTACTTATTAAATTTTGTCGTGTAATAACAATGAGCTCACACAAGATCTTCTGCGTCTTCAAAAACATAAGCATACCCACGCATGCCGACCTAACCTCGATAGACTTTGTCATTTTGATATACTTACCAGTTCACCCTTTAGATTGCACTAAGGTACTTGTAGAACTGCCAACTGATAACGCTCCTTATAGGAGATACAAAGATATGCCAAGAAAATTAGAAACCATAATGCAAAATTTGCCATCAGAGATCGAATCATTTGGAGATTTTGTAGCGTTCACTGATGTTACTTATGAAGATTATATTTTAGCCATAAGAAGCACTTTAAGAAGACCTAAAATATTTTTGAAGCGATCTCCAAAAGAAACGTACGTCAGTGCATTTTCTAAGAAAATGTTGCGCTCATCGGCCTAACCCCAAAAATTCGGAACGGAGATATTCGAGATTGAAAAAATTGTACAAAATAAATTCAATATATTTTATTCATTTCTTTGCGTATTTCTACGAAAATTCTTTATTTATTTTCTTTTTTTTCTTTCTCACTGACAAAGAATATTTTTTGTACCCTATTCCACAATTTATTATATATTACGAAAGATTTTCAGCGCTAAAACCGCCTAAGCAGCTTAGGCTTAAAAACATTAATCATTAAATGCTAGTCAGTTCAATGAGAACCGTTGAGCGAGTCGGAAGCGCGTTGAGTGTTTTTCGCAAATTGTTTTCTTCATTCAAATTGAATTTGATTTTTAAGTGAATTTTTAACTCGAACTTGAACGGTGAAACGTTGTGTTGAAAAACGTTAACGGAAAAAATGAACCGTTGCTATCGGACAGTGTCAAACTACAAAATTAAACAAAATTAAAGAAAATAAAAATTAACTAGGACACAAGTTAAGAAATCGTTATTAGATTTGGCCCGAATGGGCCTAAATCGGACACCGAAAAAGGACGCGCCACCTGTGATTCAACCAAGTTTATTGGAACATGCTCTAACATCAGCACGTATGGAAACGGAGCATCTCCTGGGAGTCCCGGAAAAAATCATGCTCGCTACCATAGAAGGGCAAAATTCATCCACAATGAATAACCTACCAACGTTGGGACAAAATCGCCCTGTAAACGAACCCCTCGAAACAAAACCAAATACTGGTTCCGTGTTGACCCAATACGGCATGGACAGGTACATTACTGTGACCGCCAAACGCAAACGAAGCCCAACCTCCTCTGCCTCGTCAGCAAAGAGGCCTCAAGAAACTTCCACCAGCAATAGGTTTGCCCTGCTGAGCGATGAAAACATTACTGCTGAGCGACAAACCGATTCGACAACTAAAACCAGCGAACCTAAGCCACCACTTATTTACATTCGTGGAGTCGAATCTAAAAGATTGATAAGCGATATCCTATTGTTTGCTGACAATAAATCTTTCCACGTTACAAACCTACGACGTGGAAACATAACGGAAATCAAATTGCAAACATACACTCCATCTGTCTACCGCCAGATAATCGGGTGGATAGATAAAACAAACATATCTTACTACACGTACCGTTGCAAGGAAGAAAAAGGACTAATAGTTGTGATCAAAGGCATAGAAGCCGGAGTCGACACCACAGAAATTCAAGAGGAACTGGAAAACTCCGGGTTCCATGTCAAAACAATTTTCAACATGGTCAATCGAGACAAAGTCCTCCAACCGTTATGCACAAACCCACCAAAAAAAGGGGAGATACATCCTATTAACAATCTCAAATATTTACTTTATCGCTCAATAAAAGTGGAAGAACCCAGACCAAGGAAAGGTCCCGTCCAGTGTCACAACTGTCAGGAATTTTACCACACAAAAGGTTACTGCAAACTGGCAGCAATATGTGTCATTTGCGGGGAGCGCCACGACACGAAAAATTGCACCATCGAAAAAGGAAACAAGGATAAGGTAAAGTGCAGCAACTGTGGCGAAAAACACACAACTAACTATAGAGGTTAACCAGTATACATCGAACTGCGGAAATCTTGCGAAAACAAAAGGAAACCCATACAAAAACCAATACCCGTGCCCTCTTTTGATACCCAACCAACTCCAGCACAGTCTAGCAAGCCAACACAGTCCAGCAAACCTAGCACTTCTTTCAGAGAAGCGTTGTCGAATCAACACAAGGAACTCCCAAGTGATCTATCCGGAAGTTTAGAGAAAACGCTGGGAACTTTCATGCAAATGATGATGCAACAATTGACTACTCTGCAAAATATCCTCCAAGAACTGGTCCGCAACCAAAACACCCTTATCAACCAACTCCAACGTTCAAGATAAATTAATTTGTCACTGGAATGCCAACGGAATCAACCAACATAAACAAGAAATGGAACTGTTCCTTCAAACACATGACATAGATATCCTACTACTGTCAGAAACGCATTTAACTGACAAATACAACTTCAGAATCAGTGGATATTCATTCTACGACACGAAAAACCCGCTCGGAAAAGGCCACGGGGGGACAGCAGTACGCATTAAAGAAAAAATTCCGCACTATCCATTTTACAAACATAGGGAGCTCCACCTACAAGCAACCTTTATATGCATTGAGATTGGATATCTCAAACTAACTGCTGCATCCGCCTATTGCCCACTTAATCACAAAATCAATGCAGATGACTTCAGTCGGTTTTTTAAACAATTGGGCAACTACTTCATTGCGGCGGGTGAATTCAACGCCAAACACCAGTACTGGGGCTCAAGGTTAACAACATCCAGAGGATCACAACTAATGAAAGCGATCGTCGGATACGACATTGCTTCTTGTGGCCAACAAACATATTGGCCATCCGATGGACGAAAGATACCCGACCTCATCGACTTCGCCGTCACCAAAAACATTAACAGAAATAGAATACGATCCTCCCTCCTTCTTGATCTGTCCTCCGACCATACACCGGTATTACTGGAATACTGTATAGAAGATGAAATACTGCAACAACCTTCCCTACCACAACTAACCACAAACCGAACCAACTGGATCAACTACAAAAAGTATATTACTGAACATCTGGGGCACTACACGCCACATATCTCTCAGAAGGACATCGACTTAGACATTGAAAACTTCACCCAGATGATGGTCAACGCAGCACACTTGGCAACTCCAACCCCTGCTCCTTCCGGAAGACGTAATCGTCGCAAATTAATCATATCCAGCGAGATTATAGCCGCTATTCATGAAAAACGTAAACTGCGAAGGCAGTAGCAACAACACCGGTCGTCCTATTCCAAAAGGGAATTCTTAGAAGCACGCAAGAGACTTAAAGGCCTTCTACACAACAAAAGTTAATCTTGACTTCACGAATTCCTAGAGAGACTTACACCGACCTCTGAAACAAATTACTCCTTATGGCGAGCCACTAAGAACATGAAGCGACCACAAACACATGATCCTCCGATAAGGAAAGTAAACAGAGACTGGGCGAGAAGCGCCGAAGGAAAAAGAAGGGAGTTTGCTGACCACCTAGAAACCGTTTTCCAATCGAATCCAGGTAGCAGCAGGTTACCCCAAGACGCCCCTCAAAGTACTCGAGTCGTGAAACTACCAAAAATCAAATACCAGGTTGTGAAACACGTTATAGAGAAGGATGTTAAGGGAAAAAAATCCCCTGCACACGACCTGATAACTGGGAAAATGGTGAAAGAGTTACCAGAAGCAGCAGTACGACGACTGACTCGTATCTTCAATTCAATACTCAGGCTAGGTCTTTTTCCAACAACCTGGAAATTATGTGTGATAACGATGATTCCAAGACCAGGAAAGGAGCCAACTAACGTAGGTTCCTATAGACCTATCAGCCTGCTACCGATCCTCTCTAAACTCTTCGAGAAAGTGACCCTGAAGATAATTCTACCCCAAATTAAGGAGCACGTACCGCTGCACCAATTTGGTTTCCAGGCCGAACATAGTACAGTTGAGCTAGTTCACCGGGTAACAGCGCACATTCGCGAAGCCTTTGAAAGACGGAACTATTGCTCCGCCGTATTCTTAGACGTTGCCCAGGCATTCGATAAGTTGTGGCACGACGGTTTTTTACTCAAAATCCAACAAAAAACGCCACAACTGCATCAACTCATCAAATCGTACCTAGATGGTCGATCCTTCAGAGTACGCTGCAAAAATGCATTCTCATCAGAGCGACCCATTAACGCGGGTGTGCCACAAGGAAGTGTATTTGGACCAATCCTTTACCTGATATTTACAGCCGACATCCCAACATCAACAAATGTCCTAACGTCAACATTTGCTGACGATACGGCAGTGATCTGCACACATAAAAATCCACGTGTAGCAACAGCTGATCTCCAAGCACACCTACATACCTTAGAGGATTGGTTTAAAATGTGGCGCATCAAAATTAACGAACCGAAAAGCGTCCACGTAACATTCACCCTGAATAAGAAAACATGCCCTCAAGTTCATTTAAACGGCGTCACAATTCCACAGAAGGACGATGTAAAATACCTAGGATTCCACCTCGACCGACGATTAACGTGGACTAAGCACATCCAGTCAAAGAGAGACCAAATGAAAATTATGAGTAGAACCATGTACTGGCTAATCGGCAAACATTCCAAAATAAAACTTGAGTATAAAATCCAGTTGTACAAATCACTAATTAAACCCATTTGGAGTTACGGCTGCCAACTTGGGCAATCCGCAAGCAACAGCAATATCGACAAAATTCAGCGTCAGCAATGATACTTAGAAGGATCGTAGGCGCTCCCTGGTACATACGGAACGATAACATCCACAGAGATGTGAATGTTAACAGAGTTAAAGAGGAACTGGAACTTATAAGAAATCGCTACAGAAGGAGGATTGAACAGCATCATAATCCAGTCGCGAGAGACCTGAAAAACGTAAGATCAACTAGTGAGGAAAACATTGACATTATAAAGTTGGTCTAAAATTTGCAAACCGTGTGTGTACCTGCCCCCGCAGTACATAAAAAAGTTATTTAGTTTTAACAATTGAATCCTTATTGTTATTTTCTCTTATAGAGAAAGATTCAATAAAATAAAAAAAAAAATAAAAAAAAATAAAAAAAAAAAATTAAGTGCTAGAAAAAGTTTTCAGCAATATCTTCCCAAAAATACGACTTACAGGGTAGGACATTCTTTTCATTGATAAATTTAGATTTTGCGAACCTTATTACATATTAAACTCTGTTTTAGAAAATTTGTGGGTTAGGCCGTTTTAGCGCTGAGCGCCTCAGATATTGTTTAACAAGCCTTCCATTATCTCGAGCCGGTGAAGCAGAAATTTATGTCAATACTATTTTGCCACAAAAAAAAGTACACCATTTGAAAAATATGCGTGAAATTGAAAATGTAGATCCAAATTCGGCTAACATATTTCAAAAGAGTTTCATTGATTACTATACTAAACGGCCTCTCGTATTACAAGGCGTTAACGTAGCAGACTTTGCAGCCTATTTCTTTTACTCTAAACGTCGACCACATAGAAATGGTAATAACCCACCGGATGTGAGTCAAGATAATAACTGTTCTCAAGAGTACACCGATGAAATGCACGGTAACTGGTTTGCATTACAAGAAAATCTAGGATTTGTACGACGTAAGAAAAGGCCCAGAATAATTCGTTTTCGCCGTTATAGTCATCAGGAAGACCCCGACAATTCTTATGGAGAACAGCTTATGCTTTATGTTCCTTGGCATCCCGATTAAGACTTAAAAAAAAAATTATTCAGATGAAAGAGCAAATAAAAAATGAGAGCGACTAATTTAATAAACTTGGTGGGCCAGAACAATTAGAAAATTTGTTGTTGGCTATAAGAAATGCAGAGCTCAGAGAAGAGGGCGAGGAAGTTAATGATAGAGCAATCAATGTAGAACCATTCGCGGAGTATGAATTTGAAACCCTTATTAGAGATGCTGCCGAAGATGTTATACCAGGTGGCCTTCCTGGACCACAATTATGTGGTGAGCATTCAACCTTTAAGGCCAAACCTCCGCAAATAGCTGAGGATAGGTGTTAGCTTTATATAGACCACTTCATGTTGATCAAAGAGGCATATTGTTACACGTCCTTGAAGAAATGTTAAAGTCATATGCGCCTATTCATTAATTCATTAGTGGTTGGGCTGGAGTCGGCAAAAGTGTTTTGATAAAAGCATTGTACTAGTCTTTAACACTTCAATTAAATAGAGATTCTGGAACTAATCCTGATGAATTAAAAATTCTTCTTAAGGCATTTACTGGCAAAGCTGCCAATTAATGGTCAAACAGTATACAGCGCTCTAGGACTACCAGTTTCACAAGCTGGAAGTATTTTACCTAAACTTTCACCAAGTAGCTAATAGACTTGCCACAAAATTATCACAATTACGCCTCATTATTATTGATGAAATTTCCATCCTGGGATCCAGAAAATTTCATCAGATCAATTGCCGATTACAACAAATATTTCATTCGTCCCATATTTTTGCTGGAATATCTGTCATAGTTGTGTTATGCATGTGTTAAGCACCTTTTCTTTTGTGGAGCTAAACCATGCAATTGTTCGATCGCTGAGGGTACACTCCGGGTCGACATCATTTGTTTACATGAAGACGAAAGATGATTGGATTCAAAGAGTGAATGGTGGTTCGTTTTCAACTTTCGTTTTATTAATACTCATACTAATACAAAAATTCTAATAGTAATAACTAACAACCTGGCCTTATCCTAGACTTGCATTCTGAGACGAACTGTGAGAACTCTGCCGGGGGATCTTCCTACTGTCCGACCGCTTCTTCTCCTGGCGGTACTTTCTCCTGCTATTATGGAGGTGTATTTCGCGTTCGCAGATCTGAGCCGATAGGTTCCTTGGGACCGTGTTTGGTCAGTCCAACCCGGGCCGATAGGTTCCTAAGAACCGTGTTCGGTACGTGGATCTTCGCAATGTCAATTGGTGATTACTTACTGGTTTTCTGGTAGCTAAGTCCAAGTGTCTGCTGCGGGATTCCCTCTAAGTCCAAGTTTCTGCTGCTGAATTTCGGTTAAGTCCAAGTTTCCTCTGCTGGGTGTCGGCTAAGTCCAAGTGTCTGCTGCTGGATTCCCTCTTAGTCCAAGTTTCTGCTGCTGGATTCCCTCTATCGCGTACACACCTCGAGAAGTCGTTTCTCCAGACTATCTTGTCATCCACATTTTCCCGTTATTTATCGGAAAATTTTGTGCCGAATATACAAAATTTTCCCGATCAATGTTCAATCGATGGTCATTGTCATTGATCGTCACGTTGCCATATTGCGCTTCCGCCCTGGTGGTGCCACCTAGTGGTTGCTGGCGGCTGTGAGTAACCTGCGCTTACAAGATCATTGCTGTTGTATGGGTGCTATAATTGCTTATAGTTTCGTCACATTGTTTCTTTCGCTGACAGACGTCAGTTGCGGAATGGATCAACGTGTCGCAAGTATTTTTGGTTAGTATTTTTTTATTGTTTTGATCCCTTTTTAGGTATACTGAAGGAGGGCCATCACATTCCTCCCCCTTTTAGAGGATCCTCCCAAGGAAAGGAAGCGATGTTGGGGGGTCGACGGTTCTTTCCATTGGTGTTAGGGGCATTTGACTGGGATGGGTGTGGCATCGTTCCCGGATGTACTCAGTTTTGCTTTCTATTTAATTGTTCTTATGCTAATTCTACCTTCACTAGTTATATTTGAACCTAATCGACACTTAGTTAATAACAATTCCTCATATTTTCTTTACTGACTTCCATGGATCATTTTCCATTGCTTTACAAATTATATGTTGTATTTTATTATAGTTCCTAGATCCTACGTTCTTAGTAGTTACATTTTAATCCGTCATTAGTACAACGTCCGTTTTCTTAACATACTTTCCAATTTTTGCTTTGTTCTCATTTAATACATTTGATATTGTGTCTTATATTTTTTCTATTGTGCCTTAATTTTTTTTTCTCTTTTTTTTTTCTTTCTTACATATATATATCGTGAATACTATTTTCTTACTAGTTGCGGTTTA
The DNA here is from genome assembly GCA_963971475.1 of Chrysops caecutiens. Lineage (NCBI taxonomy): Eukaryota > Metazoa > Arthropoda > Insecta > Diptera > Tabanidae > Chrysops > Chrysops caecutiens. Next base: position 68,060,492 of record OZ020567.1, read on the forward strand.
GTCAATTGTTATTACTAGGTTACATTATTTCAATCATCTTTTCTTAACTACTATGTTTTAAAATTTTCTTATTTTCCTATTTATCTCAATTTATTTATTTTTTAGCCACCTACTTACGTCGATGGTTCTATCTCGTTTGGTGTTAAGGATCTGCTTCGAGCAGGGCTTATGCCCCACGTGGTCACCTTCCTTCCTTCCTAGTGGTAGATGCTTAGTTGAGGACCCGATATTTACTTTCTTGTGATGGTCAGCGTGGGAGTATCCGGTGGTATTTTGCTTTTTCCTGTTCCTTTCTAATTTCATTTCTCGGATCATTTTAGATATCTCTTCTTCCCTCTTGTGGAATTTTTCTTCTTCGTCAGGGTGGCCTTGTCTGCCTTCTTCCGGTTCACCCAGTTTGAGATGGTGATACAGCTTGTCGGCTGATTCGAGGATGTCCTCCCACATACTCTTGGTCATTCGCAAGTTGTCCACGTCTCCAGCATAGCATGCAAGGGTGTCTTCCCACATGCTGGTGGTCCGTCGTATCCTGGCGGTTGAGGTCACTGGGCTTCCGACATCTGCTGGTCTGCGTACAGCGTGTAGGTTATGGATTTCGATGATAACTTGAAGCGGACCCATGTTGATTTTTATTTTGCAGGGGGATTCCTCAAGAATGTCGACTTCTGGGTAGTTATTCTGGCTTCCGAAGCGTCCACCTTTCGTGTTCGGGGCGGGCATCTTTGTATTCTGGTAATTGTAATTGTTTGGTATTGTTATTCTTCTCTCTGGGTATTTTTATTTATTGTTATTGTTATTAGTATTATTATTATTACATTATTGTTTACTAATTAATATATATATATATATTTTTTTTTTTCGCTTATTTACTAGCTTTTAGGTTTCCGAATGTGCCTGGGTTTCTCGGTTTTTAGTAGTGGTTTCTCGAGCCGTAGTAGGGATTTTTTTGACCGTAGCAGGGGTTTCTCGGGTGTTGATTATCTGATCCCTCCTCGGGATTGTGATTGGCATTGACACGAACTGAACTCGTGATTCTCGTTGCGGCTTTATTCGTGAGGGTTGCGCTGGCTGTGAGATTCTTGTTTTACAGATCCACACTGTGATCGCGATGACCATTGTTATTACTAATCCTGCTGATAGACCAGTCGTGGTGTGGCTGGATTCTACTACGACGTGCTTTTTCGGTTTCCTTGATTTGGATGTCCAGGGCCTCTATCGTCTCGCTATACTCCTTGTAGTGCTCACTTAGGGCGATCGGGTGCAGTATCTCTATTTGTTCTCTTTGCCTTTCCGTATTTTCTAACGGTATTTTATATTTTGCGAAGTCGATTTTAGGTGGCGGTATATTTTCTGCCTGATGTATGTGTAACGGGTGCCTCTCATTTACTTTATAAGGAAGGGTGTACTCGGCTAGATGGTATATGAACTTCCTTTTTAGCTCTATTATTCCTAGACCAGTCAATTGGTAGGTTAGTTCATTATTTTCGCATTGGCTTATTAGTGGGGTTGGTTTTAGGACCCAATTTAACCAAGCATTGTCCTGGTGCATGGGCGTTATTATTGGTCTCACGTTCGCCAATATTCGTATACGGCAACTGACCGGAGCCTGATCTGTTGCTTTGAACAGTGCCGATATGCAGTCCGTGCGTGTAGGTTTTGTTAGCAATGGGTCCCCGTGTTGGCAGATGTTGTATGTACCGTTAACATGGGTGCATTGAATTCGGTAATTGAGCTCTGTTAAACCGAAATTGTGTTGCCATCGACTGGTGTTTAAAAAATATGTACTCTCTATGTCGTAGACATAGTAGGAGTCGTGACCCGTTTCAATCGGAGTGGTGTAGATCCTGTTTAGGGTGTATGGTTGTTCTTCTAATAGGGGTATTTGTATTTGAATCAACGTTCCTCCTTCTCCGCCTTCGTAGTCTACTGTTGCTATCCTTTGTAACGTAATGGGGTCCATGGTGGTTTTTCTTCCGTTATATTTCTCAGAGGCGTTAGTGTAAACCTCTAGGATCTGCTTTGTTGGTACTAGTAAGGGACTTAATTCCCTTCTGTTTAGGGCTTCTAGTGCTATGAACAGGTCCGTGATTTCTAGATAGATCTGTTGTAACTCTCCTAGTATGAATATTGTTAGTTCGTTGAGATCCAATCTTATATGGATTTTCCGTAGTTGGTCCGAGTGGTTGGCTATTTCGCTCATTTTTACCCTAAGGTTCTCTACTCGTTGCACCAGCTTGTTGTGTCGTCCGGCCATTTCGTTGTTGGTGTCGCTCATGGCCTTCAACGTAGCCTTCATTATCGTGACCTGTTTCTTGGCCAGGTCCAAATAAGTTTGAGTATCCTCTTCTAACTCGCTCAGTTTTTGATGGATATCTTTCGAATCTTCACTGTCCATTGTTCCGAATACGGTTTTCATAATCTTGCCACCCAGATTCAGTAGTCCCCTTTTTGTGCGACTTCGCGACGTTAGTGTGGAACTGGTTTTACTTATAAGGTCTTTTATCTGCGCCACCTGTTTTTTTATTTCTCCCTGCCAGTGGTGACAATTTCCTTCTCCTGCCAGGCTACTGGTGTCGGTGCAGAGTTGATTTATGGCTGCCTCACAGTCATTGATGTAATTTAAATGTGGCTCCCACGTTGGTTTTGGTAGGCGTGTGATGATAATCCAGTGGTCGCGGTACGTCTGCACCTTCCTTAGGGGCTCGAACAGCACTCCATGATTCTTTATTGGATGTATTTCCACCGGTGTTTGCTGGGTTAGGGCTACCACCATTAGTACTATTATCGATGTAGGTACCATTCTGGAAAGACAAGGGTGTGGGTTTTAGTTGAATAATTTCAACCGATTGTTGTGGACGCGCCGTTTCCGGTTTCTTATCAAAATGGTACTGTTAACCGGGCTATTCACGGCTACCACTTTATAAGGTCCTAGCCAATGCTGAATAAGTTTGTTTTTCCGTGCCGCATTTCGGAGGAGTACCTGGTCACCTACATGGATTTTTACCGGGTTTATTTTCCGGTCGTAGTACTCTTTCGATATGAGTTTTCCTTCTTCCAAATTAGTTCGAGCGGTTTGATATGCCCGTTGTAGTTTATTCCGCAAATGGATGTAAGACTGGTTGTAGGGCCTTCTTTAAGTTGTTGGGCAGGGGAGCGGAGAACCCATATAAACAGTCCATTGGGGTTAATTTCGTGGTTGAGAGCATGGTATTGTTTCTGACGAACATCGCCGCTCGCAGGTGTTCGTCCCAACTTGATTGGTTGTCGTCGACAAAGTTTCTTAAATAATCGATCAGCGGTTGGTTGGATTGGGGGTGGTACGGCGTAGTCTCGAGTTTCTGGATTTTAAATAATTTACAGACTTCTTTGAACATTTCTGAAGTGAAATTCGCTCCCTGGTCTGTTATCAACTTCTTGGGTATCCTGTAGCGACTTATAATTTCGTCTACGAACGCTTGAGCTACCGTCTTAGCCTCCATGTTGGGTAGGGAGACTACGTCCATGAATCGTGTGAGATCATCCTCGAAACTCAGGATGTATTTGTTCCCTCGTGTAGTCTCGGGTAATGGTCCCACAAGGTCCATATATACCTTATCGAATGGAAGTATCGCGGTGTCCGTTATCATCATGGGTTCTTTATGTTCCCTGCTTAGTTTATTCATTTGGCATTTCCTGCACCTCTTATTATATTTCCGTATATCTCCTATCATTCCTTTCCAGGTGAATTCTCTTTTCAATCGTTGGAATGTTTTGAATACACCCTGGTGGCCTCCCAGAGGGGCGTCGTGACAGTCACGTAGGATGATTTCGATCTCCTGGGGGTCTGTTAGGACTCTTATCTGTGGATTCTCTAGCTCAGGGGTATTACCCTGTACCTCATGTTCGTCGTTTTTATCCTCCGATGGGGTTTTTGGTTGCGTTTCTTCGGTTTTTTCATGTTGCTCCCTTGCTTGCTTGCGGGTGGTCACCATAACTTCGTAGGGGATTCTACTTAGGGCGTCGGCGTTGTTGTTTTTCCTCCCCTCTTGGTACTCTATCTCGAACGTATAGTCGGAGAGTTTGTGCCATAGGCGGAGTATTCTGCTTGTGGGGTCTTTGACCCTTATAGCAACTCTTAGTGGCTTGTGGTCCGTGAATACTTTAAAAGGTCTTTCGTATAAATAACACCTGAAGTTCTTCACTGCCCAAACTATGGCCAGGAGCTCCCGCTCGATTGTTGAGTAGTTTTTTTCTGCAGCATTCAATGTACGGCTAGCGTAGGCGATGGGCTTCTCTTCTGGGGGTCGTCCTTGTGCTAGCACTGCCCCTAGAGCTTCTCCACTTGCATTGGTATATAATTTGAAGGGTTCCTTGAAGTTTGGGTAACTTAGTACCGGTGGGTTTATTAATTTCTCTTTGAGTGTGCTGAATGCCTTTGCACAATTCTCGTCCCACTTAAACTTCACGTCTTTTTTCAAAAGGTTGTTAATGGCGGACGCTATTTTGGAGAAGTCTGATATGAATTTCCTATAATAATTCGCTAGTCCCAAGAAAGACTGCACTTGTCGGATGGTCTTGGGTGTTGGGTATTCTCTAACGCTTTCTACTAAGCTCGGGTCTGGTGCCACTCCTTCTGTGGTGCCCTTATGCCCTAAATATATAATTTCCCTTTTCAGGAAGTTACATTTTTCTGCGTTTAGTCTCAACTGGTGTTCCCTTAGTCGTTCTAATATTACTCGTAGCTTGGTCTGATGATCGGTTAAATTTCTACCATATATTACGATGTCGTCCAGGTATACGAAACATTGTAGACCTTGCAGGCCTGGCAGCACGTGGTTCATCAAACGCTGGAATGTCGCTGGTGCTCCTTTCAGCCAAAAAGGCATACGTTTGAAAGCGTAGTGCCCATACGGGGTGCTAAATGCAGTCTTATCCCGTTCTTCGGGTCTCATGGCTATCTGATGGTAGCCGCTAGCGAGGTCCAGTACAGAAAAGTAACGGGAATTTCCCAACTGGTCCAGGATATCCTCTATCCTGGCTAGTGGGTACGCGTCCCCTTTGGTTACCTCGTTTAATTTTCTGTAGTCGCAAACAATTCGCCATCGCTTCTGTCCATCAGGTCCCGGTTTCTTTGGGACTACTAGCAGGGGTGCATTCCACTGGCTCCAGCTTGGCTCGACTATGTCTTCATCCAATAGTCTGTTCATCTCTTCTGTTATGACGTGCCTGTGCGTTTCGGGCAGTCGGTACATTTTGCACTTGATTGGCTGTTGCTCTTGTTTTATCCTTATCTCGTGCTGCACCGTAGCTGCGTGTCCCAGTTTTTCTCCTGGCAGGTGGAATACGTCCTGAAACTCTGTGATTATTTTATTCGTTTCCTTTTTTTCCTCTGCGTTCAGATTGGCGTCCATATTGACTAGCTTTTTAATCTGCATCTCTGCATTTTTCGTTATTGATGTTCATTATGCTTATCACTATTTCTTTATCTTTAGGTTGGACCAGTGCGTTGCTCACGTATACTCCTGGTAGTACTTCTTCTCCTTCGGTCAACTGCTGTCCCCGGACATAGGTTATTGCTTTAATGAATTTAACGCATCTGGCAGGTACTGTGACATCTTTGGGCTCCGTGGTCGTTATTTCTTCGTCAGGGCTTCTGTCCTCAGGGTCTTCATAATTTCGAGAATGGTTTTGAGCAGAATCGGACTTATCCTTACTCTTCCCGGCACGCACGTTTTCCGGACTTCCGTCCTGGGTGCCGGCTTCAAAGAGTTGTGCTAGATCTTCCATTACCTCCTCCGTTGGTGATTCTACCCCCTCGTCACTACGTAGATCAGGGTTATTCCCACAGACGTTGATGGTTGTCGTTTCGGTTCGCCATTGTGGGCTGGTATTTGTCTCCTCGCGACAGTTCTCCAGGAGATCGAGATTGTCACCCCTCACAACAAATACTGGTTCCATAATGTGAGTTTCTCGGGTGTCTCTTTTAGTTTTTCTCCCGTCCGTTGCTATCACGTCAACAAAGCATGTCCCTGTTCCACCATGGTTACAATTCTCTTCAAACTTTATAGTTGTTCTTTCCTTGCCGGTTTTGGATGAAAATGTCAGTCTTTTTGCGAGGCCCTCAATGTTACAGTGCCTGGATAAGAAGTCGTTGCCCAGTATACCAGTTATGTTGGTGTGATTTAGTGAGTTTATCAGGTGAAACTTACATGGATAGGGTTGATCTAGTTCAACTTGTCCCATTATGGTACCTTCTGATGATACCTCCCCAGAAATGGTGTTGATCGTGATAATTTCTTTCTTATTTATTAATTCTTCTTTGTCTTTCCTGATTTCCTCTTCCTTTATCAGGCTTATTTCTGCGCCCGTGTCTATTATGAATTTATTCTTTCTATTTTTAGTGAAATCCAGAGGTAAGCTCACTATTGGGATGTTAGGGTACTGGTCACACCTTTTTTCATCTTCTTCTAGTGACGATGCGCGGTGTGTTCGGTCGTCCCTTCGCAGTTTTCCGAAGTACTTGTTCGCGCCTGCTCTTCTAGTTGTAGGCGTTCCCACCTTCCCTTAAGGAAACACATACTTTCTATGTGTCCGTTCTGCAGGCAAAAATTGCACTGGTCCGGTGCAGGTGTCACAGTGGTGTGGTTTACTTGGCGTTGTCTGTACTCATTGGATTGATTCGTTTGATTCCGTTGGCGGTTATTGTTGCAATTCTGCGTATTATGCCCATACGTTCTACATGCCGTGCAGAAAGGTGTCATCTGCTTTGTACGGCACTCTGCCATCACGTGTCCCATCTTATTACAAAAATGGCATCTTATTTGACGCCGCTCTGGTCTATCCCGTGATGTGTTCTGGTTTCTGTTCCTATAGTTGTTATAGGAGTTTTGCTGGTGACCTCTGCGCGGTGGTTGATATTGTTGACCCCCATTTCTATTGTAAGTGCCGTGGTCATCTCTTTGTGGTGACCGTATGTTCCCCTCAATTTGTTGAGACTAGAGTTGCGTGTTGTTATGCCCCATGTACAAGTTGGGTCCAGGCACCTGAAGGTTTTGCGCCATTGTGCTGGCCGCGATGTGCGGTGGCTGTCGCATGCATTGCTCGGTTTGCTCCAACCTTCTGACTTTCGATCCTAGGGCCTCTAGTGTGTTTTCCACATCTTGTAACAAGTAGAACTTGTAGTTGGAATCTAGTACACCCATTTTAAAACAGTGCACTCCAACTTCTTCTATTTCGGTCGTTAGACCATCTCCGCCGTTAGCATACTGAACGTCTGCCGCGGTCTTGCAGGCATCTATTAACCCTTTTACTCGGTTATAGTACCCCAGTAGTGTTTCTGTGGGTAGTTGCTGGACATTCCGCAAGTGGGTGTTTAGAGTAATGAAGGAGGTGACTTGGAGTAAACTGGCTCTTAACGTGGAGAAAATATTTTCCAGCGTGTACTGCCTCTAAAGCTCGTCCTCTCAGGCGTGTCGGCAACAACCTGGTGAACAACACCTTGTCCTGTACTTCCGTGATAGTCTCGTAGCCTAGTTTAGCGCAGTTAACAAACTCACTGATTTCGCTTTGTTTACGCGGGCTATCCTCTCCAATCAGGATTGGTACATTATTGTACAAGATGTTGTTCACTAGTTCCACGTTAGCCATCTTTTTGTCCTTATGTTCCGTAGCTTCCTCACTAGTTGTTGGTTGTACCTTTTGTTGTTCTGTTGGTATTGGGCCGTTCCGTTCACAGTTATAGCTTCCCGGGTCGGAAAATGTCCTGAGGTAGTATCTCCCACCCCTGAGCTCTACTATCTCGGGTCTTAGATGGGCTTCGTTTGTTATTTCTCCTTGATCCTTTGTTTGCTCGTGCCGGTGTCCTACTCCGTCAGGTTGAAATTCCTCCTCTGGCGTAACTGCTTCGCTATAATCGCGGCTCTCGGGTTCGTCACCCCGTTCTGGTTCCGGCGTTTTTGGTGACTCCGGTTCGTGGTGCGACTTCTCGTCTTGACCTTCTTGCTCCTCCTGGCTAGCGGCTAGTTCGTTGTGCAATTCCTCTTCGTCTTGATTTGGCTGTTCTTCTTGGTTAGCGGTTCCCTCCTCGTTGCTAATACAGGGGAAATTAGGGTCTGGGTTGTTAATGTAGAACGCGTCAAGTCTTCTCATAAGCTTACTTACAGATTCAGTGAGTGGTAATTTTGGTGTGGATTGTGCCATACAATTTTTTTTTCTTTTTATTGTTATTTTTTTTTCTTTTTTTTTTCTTTTTGGTTTTTTTTTTGTCTTTTCTTTTCACTTATTTAGTTTTCTTTTATTTATTTTTTTTTCTTTATTATTTTTATCCTTCCAGCTGGCTCTATTCACAACCAAATTACATATGTGGTTCTATCTATACTCTATATCTTACAATTTTAATACATTTTTACCTTAATTAACGTTATACAATGTCAGTTCTGCCTTATAACCAAATTACATTCGTTTCTTTATAAAATGTGATTTACAATTCCAGTTTGACAATTTAGTTTCAATTTCGTTATAACATTTATACAATATCGTTATACAATGTTTTGCCTGTTTGTTTCTCAAAATAAAGCTCTTAGGGTATTAACACATAAAGTTATAACATAAAGTTCTTAGGTTATTATCATTTATTCTTGCCTATTCTCGAGGTTCCTCTTGTTCCTACCATCAACAATTGTTTTTATGTTTCCCGATCTTTGTGCAAGTGCTAATCAAAGATTTTAGTTTATTTTCCTAAAAACAGACTATTTTTTAAATCTTCCAAACGGCCTTTCTATTTGACCATACTTTTATTTTTTGCCTCAAACATAGGTTTTTAAATGCGGCTGCGCCAGTTGTTATGCATGTGTTCAGCACCTTTTCTTTTGTGGAGCTAAACCATGCAATTGTTCGATCGCTGAGGGTACACTCCGGGTCGACATCATTTGTTTACATGAAGACGAAGGATGATTGGATTCAAAGAGTGAATGGTGGTTCGTTTACAACTTTCGTTTTATTAATCCTAATACTAATACAAAAATTCTAATAGTAATAACTAACAACCTGGCCTTATCCTAGACTTGCATTCTGAGACGAACTTTGGGAACTCTGCCGGGGGATCTTCCTACTGTCCGACCGCTTCTTCTCCTGGCGGTACTTTCTCCTGCTATTATGGAGGTGCTGGATCTCTTTTCCCAACCGCAATCGTTCTTCCTGACCCACGGCCGTCAGTAATTGGCGCCGAACTGCCTCGACTTCCCTTCTAAATCTTGCCTCCACCCCCGATCTGTATTTCGCCGACGGTGGTTCCTTCTTTGGAGGTGTGCTTTCCCGCTGCTGACACTTCTGCCTGGCCCGGTACTCCTCCAAGCTTAACGGTCTTGGTCCCACCTTTGGATCCCGTAAGGCCTCCTCTAGCGAACGACTTGACAAGTTCGACATGGGGCGTATTCCCTGTGAAACGACACGTGTATTTCGCGTTCGCAGATCTGAGCCGATAGGTTCCTTGGAACCGTGTTCGGTCAGTCCAACCCGGTCCGATAGGTTCCTAAGAACCGTGTTCGGTACGTGGATCTTCGCAATGTCAATTGGTGATTACTTACTGGTTTTCTGGTAGCTAAGTCCAAGTGTCTGCTGCGGGATTCCCTCTAAGTCCAAGTTTCTGCTGCTGGATTCCCTCTATCGCGTACACACCTCGAGAAGTCGTTTCTCAAGACTATCTTGTCATCCAAATTTTCCCGTTATTTATCGGAAAATTTTGTGCCGAATATACAAAATTTTCCCGATCAATGTTCAATCGATGGTCATTGTCATTGATCGTCACGTTGCCATATTGCGCTTCCGCCCTGGTGGTGCCACCTAGTGGTTGCTGGCGGCTGTGAGTAACCTGCGCTTACAAGATCATTGCTGTTGTATGGGTGCTATAATTGCTTATAGTTTCGTCACATTGTTTCTTTCGTTGACAGACGTCAGTTGCGGAATGGATCAACGTGTCGCAAGTATTTTTGGTTAGTATTTATTTATTGTTCTAATCCCTTTTTAGGTATCCCGAAGGAGGACCATCACAGTTGTGGGTGATATAGGACAACTACCACCAGTTGGTGATAATTGGGTATTTCAGGCTAATTCACGAAATCCTCTTGCTGAATTATCAGGGACGTCCATTTGGGACCTCTCTGTCTTAACAGAACTGCAACAAATAATGCGACAAAGGGATGATATTGCTTTGGCCACATATTTAAATAATATGGCAAGTGGAACTATGACTGATGCAGACATAAGACTTTTGAATAGTCATTGTTTGACTAGGTCTATATTACCTGAAGATGCCCAAACAGCTGCCAATTTCTATGCATGTAATAGAAAGGTGAACGATCATCATAACCGAGTTCTGTCGGCTATGACTACCGATGGAGCAATTTCAAAAGCAATAGGCACTGTTTGCGGTGAACCGAATGCCACAATGAAACAAAAAGCATTAGAAACAGTTTCTAAACTATCAACTCAGCAAACCTATGGACTTCCTAATAATTTACTATTGAAGAAAAAAGCAAAATAGATGGTTATAGTCAACATAGATACAGCTGTTGGACTAACTAACGGTTTCTTTGGCAAACTAACAGCCATTGAATCCGCCATCAATATGAAATCAGGTGAATGGCGGCCTTTGCGTATTTGGTTGTGTTTTGATGATTAAATAATACGAAAAACAAAAAGAATTGAGGCTTCAAGTACACTCAACCTTTACAAAAGTAGGTAAGATCAGAATTGAACTCCACTAGATCCAGTCGCATACACAATAAAAAAGGTATAAATCATCAAACTTACAGGTTAGCAGAAGTCATTATCCAATTGTACCAGCGGAAGCGATAACGGTTCATAAAAGTCAAAGGATAACGTTAGAGCGAGTGGTTGTGCATTTAAAACCAACAATTCAAAGGTCAATGATGTACGTAGCTTGATCTCGTGCAACCACAGCGCAAGGCCTGTTTATAGTGACAAATTCATTTAAACCACCTCGCCACGTTCACCCAATAATCAAGATCCTATAGTGAAAGCAGTGGAAAAATTGCGACAAAATCTATTGGCTCCAATATACCGATTCCTGAGAGAATCCCGCGACTGCACTCAAACTTTGTTCCATAACGGCCAGTCTTTGAAAAAACACTTACCTGACACTGCCAGTGATCCGCAAGTGTTATCCTCAGATATTTATTTTGCGTCATAAACATGGAGTTGCAAAGCGGACTCTGTCTCCTTAGCTGGTTTTGTAGAAGTAATCAGAACGAACGGGCCAAATCAAGCTTCTTCAAATCCTGGTTTTGGAGTTTCACCATGGGTAAAACAGGACATAGTAATCTCATCTCCAAGAAGCTACTTCCAGAAATCAAGCAGCATTTCGGGCCACGTTGAAGCAGTTTCTCTTCAATATTACAATACTAAATTATTTCCATTATATAGATCTCCTAGGTGCTCCGATAAAACCCTTAGGGAGTTTGTAAACAAATACATAGTTCATGACAATATTTGTCCCACATTAGCTTTCGGAGATTTTAATGAAAATTTTCTTAGTATTAATAACAATAATACATTTATGCAGAATATAGGATACACGTCATTTCTGCAACCTTATGTTACAACACGAGGAGGAACACATCCTGATAATGTGTAAATTACTCTTTATTTAGTTATTATAAACCTATAAAATTCCTGATTTACGTAAAACCATGAAATTATTTATTGCGTTGCGTAATATATACTAAAATCTCAAAATATCTAGTTTTTCATTTGCCAATTCGTACGAAGCACAAGATAATGTAGGTGATCCGGCTCTATAAATAAACAAACAAATCAAAGAGGATGATTTTGAGCAAAATGTTTACACGAATTTATTAGATCTAGATCTAGATTTTATTGAGCTAATGCGTGTCCACTACGCACTTGGTTGCTTTTTTTTGCACTTGGTCGCAAATTGTTTGAGTGCCTGCAAGAGGATCAAACTCCACGCGTTGATCGAATAACTGCGTGCTGAATTGAGGCAAGTGGTCTTATGTCACCGGGGTCAGTTTGGTTATTCATCGGTAACCACCTGATTTCAATCCTATCGAATCAGGAATATGCTCCCGTTTTTTTTTTAAATGGGAAAGAAATAATAAATTTAAATATTTCCTTATTTTAATGCACAAGAAAACCGAACAAAGCTCAAGAACAATTGTGATTTTATTTTAGTGAATATTTAACCATAAGCTACGGAAAACAACGAAATTATTAAAGCCAAAAGTGGTGAGAAAGACCAAACAAAGATGAAAAATTTGGAAATAGTCGTTTTTTGTGAAATGTGAACGAAGTTATTACATTAGTTTACAAATTAAAAGGAAAGTGATAGAAATCTAATCATTGATGATGATCCCATTGATTTGACATTTCCAAACGAGCGTTTCTTGACGTTTCATGAGTTGCCTGTTTCCAATCAAATATTAACTGAACAGATTCAAAACGCATTAAACAAAAATATATTTAAATAAAAATATAGAACTTACTATAAATGGTAAATTGTTGTATGAAAGGAAACAAAAACATACCAGACTATACACTTGTTTTATTTTTTACTTCGAATTCGATGCAAGAATCAGTAATAGTGAGTAATAGGCTTCAAATGTGCCCAGATAAAAAATTTACAACTCACGTGCATTGGATGTTATGTATGCGTGTTTCTAGAAACTACAAACAATTACAACAATCATAAATACATATTTCGTTTTTTTTTAATACGAAAATTTAATCTATATCATTCACTTGAACAAAGAAAGGAAAGTGCAGAAGAAAAATAGAGAAAAAATGTAGAGTTGAGCAACATAATGATGAAAACAAATATTAAAATTAAGTAACAAAAAAACCGAAAGGCCCAGTCAAGGTCCGCGCCGTAGATTTTCCGTGAAAACTTGGGGATAAAATTACAATAAATGTTTCTTAATAGTACGTTCTTGAATCAATGTCACTTCTCAAACTCCTAACAATCACACCCGAACCAACGTTCTTCTTGATCGCGTTCTTGCGCTACATTGATTTATAATTTGAACTAGCCCGATGACGTCACGCGCAAAACCAATGCTGCACGATAAGCACGTACAAAAATTCTCTGTCCATTGTGACATCACCAGTTGTTATCGCATTATTAGCCTCATAGCTGTTGGCGATTGAAATCCGTTGGTATATGTTACCGCAAGAAAGTTTTACTGGCTATGAGTGTACCTAACGAGCGAAAATGCGTTTCAATATCTAAAAAATTGCAACAAAATTTTCGTACTAATATGTACTTTAATTATAAGACTATGAATTACAATGTTTATGGAGAGTAGTACGATTACATAATAGATAAATCACAAGTTTATATTTTTCCGCCATTTTTTTATTTCTTCTTCGATGCCACCGTAGCTCTCACCCTTGCTCGGCACTCAACATTTTTGGTTTTTAATATTCGATTTGATGCGGGTTTTTTCCGATTTGTGTTTTTTACAAATCGGTGCATATTTACGCCTCATATTAGACAATATCTTCCATATTTTTTCGATTTTCAAATTCATACCGATTTTTGCATATATTTTGGAGAATATTTTTATCGTTTCGCTTTGTGTCCTTGTAGCTTTTTCATGCTTTTTACAATGATACCCCAATCAGCGTCCTAGCTTAACGCGTTTTCACACCACACTCATAAATATCTTCACGCAACGCTTAAAACAACTATCACGCGAAGGCACTTACACTAGCCAAATGACGTCATTGGCAAAACAAACGCCAGACAATAAATACGTACAAACATGCTCCATCCACTGTGATATCAACCGTTGCTATCGCATAATGAGTCTCCTAGTTATTAGCGATTGAAGGATGACGGTGTTTTGTAACACAAGAATGTTAGACTGGCTACCAAAGTACATACTCAACGAGAAGAAACACTTTTTCACGTCAAAAAAGCAAGGCAATTTAATGCTCTTTATACATATATATCAGAAATAAGAGGTGTTAAAACAAGCAAAAAAACCCGAAAGGCCCAGTCAAGGGCCACACCGTACATTCTCCGTGAGAACTTTGGGATAAAACTACAATAAGTGTTTCTTATTAGTATGTACTTAAATCAATGTCTCTTATACAATGGGTATGTAGAGTGGTACAGTGAAAGAAAAGTTAAATCACAAGTTTATTTCTTGTGCCTTTCGTCATTCCTTTTTTGATGCTGCCGCAGCTCTGACATTTACTCGGCACTGAACATTTGCGGTTTTTCAAGTTCGCTTTGATGCAAGCTTTCCCTGATACGCGTTTTATTCAATTCGGCGCATATTTACGATTAATATGCGATGATATCTTCAATTTATTTTCAATTTAATGGCAATTTTGACACATATTTTGGCGAATATTTTTGTTGTTTCACTTTTGGTCCTGTAAATTTTTCTCTAAACCCCTACAATGGCACCCGAACGATCGCCCTACCTGATCGCGTTCACACGCTACACTGATTTACAATTTTACACAACGCAACAATCATGCGTACCTACGATGCATTAGCCCGGTGACGTAACGCGCAAATTATCAGCCCTCATTCGTCACGCGCCTTTCTTCTTGTTGAGTATGTACATTGGTAGCCACTCTAACATTCTTGTTTGACAAAACACTGTCATATTTCCATTGCTAATAACTACGAGATTAATAATGCGATAACAACAATTGAGTACACAATCGATGGGGCATATTTGTACGTATTTACTAAGTAGAATCTGTTATGCCCGTCACGTCTTCGGGTTGTTGTACGACATTGGCTTGAGAATCATTGTAAAGAGCTTGAAAAGTACCCGGGATCTAAGGTGCAACAGTAAAAATATCTGCCGAAATATGCGTAAAAATTGGTTCACTTGAACATTGAAAATAAAAATTTAAGAAATCGTGGCATACTTGCCGTGAACATGAACCGAATTGTCAAAACTCCAACCAGAGGAAGCTGGAAAATATCCAGTGCCGTGCAAATGTCAGTACTACGGAAGCATCGAAAATGATATGAAAAAACGGTGCATAAACAATAAACATGTGACTTATCTATTCGTTAACCGCACTACTATATATAACCATTGTACTGAATAGATTGATAATTAGACTAGTGATTGGCCGAGTTGAATATTCTCCAACTCTGGTAACTCGAGTCGAAATGTTCATTAACTCGGGTTACAACTCGCGTCAACTAGACTCGTTGTCGACTGCGAGTTGAACTTTATATTGCTCTCCAGTCAACTCGATTTAAACTTTAAATCTGATGATTAACTCGGTTAAGTCGATTTGAAGAGTCAACTCGATTTGCGGTTTAAATCGAGTCGTTTCGCTCTGCAATCGAAATTGATTGATAAGAGCACACGACTCAAGTCGTTTTGTGGAATCGAGTTGTTTGTTTGAAATCTAAACTCAACTCGAATCCACTCGGGTCGTATGTTATTATCAATAAATTTCGGTTGCAGAGCGAAAGGACTCGATATAAACCTCAAATCGAGTTGACTCTTCAAATCGAGTTAACCGAGTTAATCAAAGAAGCAACGCGAGTTAACTCTCAGACAGTATAACTCCAGTTACTCGAGTAAATTAACTCGACTCGCTCATCGCTAAATTAAGCTAGATATAAGCACAAACAATTGTTATAATTTTTTTGACGTGAAAACTTCTACCGTCAGATTTCAGTCGCTAACAACAACGAAGCTAATTATGCGACAAGAATTATTGAGGTCACAATGGATGGACTTGAGTCGAGTCGCAGCCAGCATCAGACGGAAGCGCGAGTCGCAGCCAGCATCAGGATAGACCGGCTCAACAAAGAAAGAAAGAAAGACCGACAGCAGAAAGTTATGCAGAAGGTCTCGACAGGCCAGAAACAAAAAAAGTAAATTATGTATAGAAATTAAGAGTTGAATAAATGTATTGAAGTAAATAGAGAGGGTCTGATGAGATTTCATCCCCTCGGTTACCCGCATATCCTACAAGAGAAAAATAACATAACATTTTTGGCGCAGCCGCATTTACGAACCCGCATCATGCAAAAGGCCATAGTATAACATTAATATTATAAAGAAAAAGAACAAATGTAAACAAGTAAAGTTGAAAACGGGAGAAGGGAAAAATACCCGCGAAAGGGATCTGGGGTAGATATATGGAAACATC
Source organism: Chrysops caecutiens (assembly GCA_963971475.1). NCBI lineage: Eukaryota > Metazoa > Arthropoda > Insecta > Diptera > Tabanidae > Chrysops > Chrysops caecutiens. The sequence continues at coordinate 68,076,647 of OZ020567.1, forward strand.
TACACCAAAACTCCCATTGACCTGAGAGTCACTACACCAAAACTCCCATTGAAGAGAACTGAGAGTTTAATAAAGAAAATAGACTCCTTTACATTCGTAAATGATGACCCGGAATTTTCAACCACTCGCGACGAAAGCAATAACGACGGAGTTAGTACTGAAAACACAGAAAGCGAGGAGTACCATCAACAAAAAACACCCAATATAAATCAAACATTTGAAATAGATAAAAGTGAAAAACCATATATGCGAAAAGCCCAAGCAAATCCGAAAGAAGGAACATCAACCTCAAAACAAACACCAGGAACAAGCAAGATTGGGAACAAACCCACCCAACCAGAAACCCAGGGAAATCAAGAAACGTGTGAGACACCCTGTATAGATACCTCAGGAACGATACAACTTAGAAGCGGAAAAAGATACAATAGATTTGGCTCCGAAAGTGACCAAGTAAACACAAACGAGCACCGTAAAAATAAAGCAACAACAAAGAAAATGGCAGATATTACATTAGTTAATAACATGTTGTTTAACAATGTTCCCATATTGTCAGGGGAAGATAACTGTAGGATTCCTGCTTGATTGTTTGGGAAAACACGAGGGATTGTTCCGCAGGGTTCCGCTCTGATCAAGCAGATCCCGCTGGAATGGAAAGAGAGGTATATTACTGGGAATTAAGGAAATAATTATTCGGTTAAAATAAGTTTATTTAATTCACTAAGCTTACAGCTGTAAGTTTCTTACTGACTAACTATCAGAATTTTGCGGGGTTCTTATACTTATTTTGCAGTGCTACCGCAGCACTAAAGTGTCGTCACCTCAAACTTTCCCATCGGAATTCTTTCGATGAGGCAACACCTAACGAGGTCAGATCGATCTGCATTGGTTTGCAGATCGCATTGTAGGTGGGAATGTCTCCAGACGATCGGTCAATGGACAGCGTGGGAAACTGGAGGCGGAGCCAAACAGCGGTCAGCGTGGGAATGGAACAGGAATGAAATGGAATGGGAATGGCACTTTTCTGTGCCTCAGGGGATTAAAACCTTTTCTTTTTCTTCGGTCCGAATGGGAAAGTTTAGTTTGCTTCGCTCATTGCTGCGCTGCATCATGTGGTACATTACACCTTCCCCCTTTTGGAAGAGAGGTTTTTCTTGTTTTATTGAGAACAAGGAAAATCTCTCTTCTGTACATCATTAACTTAGAATCTACCTTATATTAACATTTCATTATTAACATTTTCATATATTCAACCTAATACTACTTGATCTACGCTGGTTATATTTGTCAAAAGTTATTACGAATTATTATATTTCCTTAATCTATTTTTATGTACGGTAATTAGTTTATTGTTTGAATCTCTTATAACACAATTTGGTTCAGATATCTCGATTACTTCATATGGTCTTTCAAATAGTGGATCCATTTTCCTTCTATTTTGTATTTTTATAAAAACTCGTTCCCCGCTCTTTAAGCGTAATGTGTTACGATCTTGATTTTCTGTATTTATTCTTCTGGCCTTAGATTCTTGTAAATATTGTCTTGCTTTTATTACACTGGATTGTAGTCTATATTTTAGTTCTTTTGCATAGAGGTCATGATTATACATTGGATCAGGACGTTTGTTTGGTATTTCCGTAAGTACCGAGGGAGTTTTACCGAATATGAGTTCAAATGGTGTATACCCATGCACGGTGTTTGGAGTTGTATTGTAACAATACGCGTAATAAGGGGTCCAAGTGTCCCAATCGTCGTGATTTTCGTTCACAAAACATCTGAGATATTCGTTCAGGGATTTGTGATTCCGCTCTAAAGCCCCTATTGTTTCTGGATGTGCCGCAGTTGCAAACAGTTGGTTGATATGTAGGTACCCACATATGTCTTTAAATACCTGATTTTTATACTCCGTTCCCAAATCAGACTTAATGTAGCTCATTGGACCATATTTGAGAATGAACTCATTCACCACAGCTTTTGCTACGGTATTTGCTTCTTTGTCTTTTATGGGTATGACTACCACATACTTGCTTAGATCGCATTGTAATGTTATCGCGTATCTATTATTGCTAGCAGTTTTGGTGAGAGGTCCTACCGTGTCTATCGATACTACCTCAAATACCTTAACCGGCGTGGTTGTTAGCTGCATAGGTTCTTTAGTCTCGACCTGATGTTTGTTCCTTGAGCATTTTTCGCAATTATTTACGTGTTTCGCTATTGATTTTTTCATATTTCTCCAAAGATATATAGTTTTTAGTTTCTTATACATTCGGGCCTGTCCTAGATGTCCTCCTGTGGGTGTATTATGATATTGATTCAAAATGTCGACAATTTTTTCTTCATCTGCTATATGTATGAGCGGCTTGTACAATTTTATTGAAACGTTTCTTAGACTGCGATTGCATATATCCTTGAATATAGCAACGCTTACATAATTAATAATTTCACTTTCTGTAGAAAGTTTCAGAGTCTCGGTCTGAACTTCGTAATAAATTTCTTCATCCAACCTTCGGATTTCACGCTCTAATGCGGATTCCATGGATTCATTTATATTTCTTCTAAATAACCGCTTTATTAGTACTGACTTGCTATCCTGTATTAGGATGTTTAGTTCATTCGTGGCGCAGCTGTTCGCCATGAACTTTAATTCTACCACATTTTTTAATGATTCGGACGGAGATACCTCTAGCACTCGCAGTTGATCAGGCTGCTGTGATTCTGTATCCGACCTTTCTGAGTGTCTGGTTGGTTCTTTCGATTTTGACATCATCGCCCTTGTTTTAACTTGTAGAACACTGACGTTCTTTAAATCCTCTATATCGTTTCTAGATAATGCATCTGGTCCACTGTTTTGCTTCCCTTTCACAAATTCTACCGTGAAATCGTATTCCTCGATATCAAGCCTCATGCGTGTTAGCTTGGATGATGGGTTCTTCATTGCAAATAGATAAGTGAGCGGCCGGTGGGTCTGTTCGTACTACAAATTTTCGACCATAGATGTAAGTTCTGAAATGATTTATCGCCCAATGAATAGCTGCTAATTCCTTTTCGATAACGGACTTATTTTTTTCCCCAGGTGTAAAAGTTCTGCTTGCAAAAGCTATAGGGAGGTCCTTATCTTCGAATTTTTGGGATAATATAGCTCCACAGGCCTCATTTGATGCATCCGTCGAAATTATAAACTGTTTTCCGAAGTCGGGGTATTGGAGAATTGTAGGCGACATTAGCGTCGCTTTCAGTTTATCGAATGCCTCTTGCTGCAGTTCTGTCCATTCAAATGCCGCCTTTTTCCGCAACAATTTGTTAAGTGGTAGGGCAATGTTCGCAAAGTTGGGAACAAATCTTCTATAATAGTTGCAAAATGCAACGAATCGTCGAGTATCGTCAGCTGATTTGGGTGTGGGATAGTTCTTAATGGCTTCATATTTTGAAGCGTCGGGCTTAATTCCTTCAGCTGACACCTGATGTCCCAGAAAAGTTACCTCTGTCTGGAAAAATTTGCACTTTTCAGGATTTAGTTTAAGATTTTTGTCTTTCAGTCTCTCGAAAACGCTTTTAAGGTTTTTAAGATGATGCCTGAGTGAACATCCAACGACGATTATATCATCAATATAGAGAAATGCAATGTCCGGAGGCAAACCTGCTAGCGCTATGTTCATCATTCTCTGGAAACTATTTGGACTAATTTTTAAACCGAAGGGCAATCTACAATACTGGTAATGGCCTGAATTCGTTGAAAATGCTGTATACTTTCGTGAGTCTTTCTCTATTGGAATTTGATGAAACCCCGACATAAGATCAAGGGTTGAAAAGAATTTGGCTCGCCCCATTTGATCTAAAATTTCCTCAATCCTTGGTAAGGGAAATTTATCTCCAATTACCTTTTTGTTAAGGTTTCTAAAATCTACTACCAGCCTCCATTTTTTTACATCTTTGGACTTCTTTGGCACTAGCAGAATTGGTGAATTGTATTGCGACACTGAATTTTCGATGATTCCGTCGTTTAACATTTTCTGTACTTGATTATTGATTTCTTCCTTGTGAGCTTCAGGAAGTCTATAATTTTTTATGTAGACGGGTATATTGTCCGAAATTTGTATTGATTGCTCATAGAAATTGTTCACTCCCAATGGCTCATCATCCTTGGCGAAAACATCTTCGTACTCGGAACATAACTCTTCCAATTGTTTCCTTGCAAACTCTGGGGTATTCGAGAACTCAATTTTTGATATTAGTTTATTTGCCCGTTCAGCCTTTGTTTTACACCTTAACACTCTATATTCCGATAGTAGACTTAGCTTTAATTTACTTACATCGACTTTCACTGTATGGTCTGTTGTATTCAATATTCTGACAATCGGATTAGCTGCTGAAATTATTGATGCTGCTGTATAGACTTTTGGACATATTTCTTGGTTATGGATTACCCAATCATCCTTATGCTGGCTCTGTAATTTAAAGACACGCATAACTTCACACCTAGCTGGTATCAACAAGGCGTCCTTTTCTGGACTGTTCTGAATTGGAATTTCTAAAACTTTATCCGGTAGATATAACGTTAACAGCCACGTATCGTAGTTTATCTGGGCCTTATATTTTACTAAAAAATCTATGCCTAGTATGGCGTCTGCTTCGAACGATACGCTATTATCAACAGCATGGAACGTATGTTTGATTGCGGTGTCACCATGAAATATCAAGTTAGTTTCTGTAGAACCCATAGAAAGCTGAGTAGTGTCCGCTATTCCTCGTAGTGTACATTTATTTTTGGGGTAATACATTTGAGTTGGTTTAATTAAGTGTCTTTTAAATAAGGATACATCCGCACCGGTGTCTACAAGAAGAGTACACTTCTTGTCACACATCTCGACGTCAGCAACTATGAAGTTTGCCAGATTTAAACTTATGTTGTATATTCTCCCATTTGTTCTTGTCCCCCCAACTGACTTGGGTCGGCCTCTTGCTGAGGGGCTTGGTCTTCCCCCGAATTATAGTAGTGTATCATTTGATTATTCTGCCCTCTGTTGTCACCAAAATTCCGTCGGTTGCTATTGTTGTGTCCGTTGCGTTGATTATTGAATCTATTATTTGCCTGCCATCCACCATCTGAGGGCACATAGTTATCTCTATTTCTATTTTGTGTGCCCGTATTTTGATTATTGAAATTGTTTTGTCTTTGCCGCCAGTTACTCGGCCTACTCCAACTTCCGCCGTTATTCTGAAACTTTGGTTCATTTTGCCTTTCCTGTGCATTAAAATGTAACACATTGGCTTTCACCGGTTTGTCTATGGCAATTGCCTTAGCTGCAATTTCGGAAAGCTTCGTGTAGCTTGTCGCCTTTAGTATGATAGATGTTTCAGGATTCGAAACATTTTCTACCAGCGCTTGTTTTGCGAATTTTTCGGCAAGATTCTCGGCCGATTCACCACTTGCTACGTTCTCTGAAATGAAGGCTTTCGTGAGTTGATTTGCTAAATCTTCAATTTGACTAATATAATCAACAAGCCTTTTATTTCCCTGTTGAGTTCCCTTCAGTTGTGCCAGTAATGCGTCCGATGAGTATTTTACCGAAAATTTTTGACGAATTTTTCGCTTAATCGCTTCCACTGTAGTTAGCTCTTCAGTTATAGCCAGTTTTGCTCCACCTGTTATTCGAGTCTTTATAAATTTAACCATTATTTGTTTATGCGCCGTCTCTGTAAGTTCATCGAGTAGACTAACCGCATCGAGGAAGGATTCCGTTTCATCCTCCTTGCCACTGTAATGTGGTATCAAAGCTGTTGCAGTCTTAATATCGAACGACATGCTGCTGCTGGTATTTACCGTACGAAGGTCCTTTTGAATCTTTATGAATTCTTCAATTTCTTTTCCTAAATCTCCTATTGTTACATATATTTTCTCCAGGTCTTGTGCTATACCAAGAGTAGTTTCTGTAGGTTTCAATGCTTCTGCTTTTGTGAGTAATTCTTCTACTGTATTTTCCTTCTCTATTAATGTTTTAATAGTATATACTGCAGACCCTTTTTTCTTAAAATTTATTAATATAGCTTCTAGTTGTGCTTTTATTGCTTCTAAACTCTCCATTTGACTCATGCCTTGCTATCTACTATAGCTTTTCTAGCTGGTGAACTTAAGTAACGCTTTCGAAGACCCCTTCGGTGATTCATGTATATCTTATATACCATATTCAAAATGAGCACTATCAGTATTGAGCATAAAAGAAAATTTGCGGGTTGTCGGTCCTTACTATGTCTTGCATCGTCACATTGTTAACTATTTCTCCATTATTGGATGTCTTAGTGTTTTTGTTTCCCATTCTGTATTGGAACCAAGATCGTAATTGTCAAGTAAGTAGTATCCTAAATTCCAACAAGATTCAAACAATATTACAAATTTTCTATTTATATTTTAATTTATTTTCTTCTTTTTATTTAGTCTATTCAAATCATTCTTGGCTTTATTCAAAAGTAAGTTAAATCTATTTTTTTCCTCCTCTGATCGACAATTTTCTAAAATATCTCTTAGTTGTTTAACATTCTTTTTGATTTGATGCCTTTTTCCACCTCTAGTTTTTTTTTTATTTATTTTCTTGATTTTATTTTTATTTTTATAAAATCTCTTTATGTCCAGTGGTTTAGGCCCGCAACGCGCATCTTCGAACGTAGGTCTTTGTATCTCTGCCCCTTGCTTCACTATCCCTGCTGGAATCCGGTAATTTGCCGGAAACAACACTAACTGCTCCTTGTTCGTCTGCTCTGGTTTCTTCTGCTTCATTTGTTGTTTAATTTCTCCAGTTCGCTATATTACTCGTATGAGTAATTTGTCACGGTCGCCATGTAGGATTCCTGCTTGATTGTTTGGGAAAACACGAGGGATTGTTCCGCAGGGTTCCGCTCTGATCAAGCAGATCCCGTTGGAATGGAAAGAGAGGTATATTACTGGGAATTAAGGAAATAATTATTCGGTTAAAATAAGTTTATTTAATTCACTAAGCTTACAGCTGTAAGTTTCTTACTGACTAACTATCAGAATTTTGCGGGGTTCTTATACTTATTTTGCAGTGCTACCGCAGCACTAAAGTGTCGTCACCTCAAACTTTCCCATCGGAATTCTTTCGATGAGGCAACACCTAACGAGGTCAGATCGATCTGCATTGGTTTGCAGATCGCATTGTAGGTGGGAATGTCTCCAGACGATCGGTCAATGGACAGCGTGGGAAACTGGAGGCGGAGCCAAACAGCGGTCAGCGTGGGAATGGAACAGGAATGAAATGGAATGGGATGACCAGGGAAAGAAAACCTTTTCTGTGCCTCAGGGGATTAAAACCTTTTCTTTTTCTTCGGTCCGAATGGGAAAGTTTAGTTTGCTTCGCTCATTGCTGCGCTGCATCATGTGGTACATTACATAACCCACGCAGGGAAAATGAACTGAGTGAGTTCATAAACTGCACTCGATTAGCGTATGAAACGCTCACTGAAGTACCTGATAAAATCCTGTTCATAAAGCTATTACCCACACGGTTGAGGCGAAGAGGTCTAGAAGGTTTTCAAACAGGCACAAGAGACACGCTGGAAGACATTACAAATACACTGAGGTTGAACTTAGCTCAAGGTACACCGTACATAACATTAAACAACCAGCTACGCAATGTACGACAGTTACTTACAGAGACTTTATATGGCTATTTCAATCGTGTAAGGTCCCTTATAAATGCATGTAAGTCTGCTGCAGAAATACAGTACGCAGATGGAGGAGAGGGACTAAAGACAGAAATAGAGGAGGTAGGGCTCCATTGCTTGAAGATAGGTATCATAAATGCCAACCATAAGTTCTACCTATTGCAAGATGCAGATAATTCCTGAGAAGCATTTGTAAAGAAATTTTTAAGACTTGAGCAAACCGAGCAGTACATGCAACAGGGAACAACCTATCAGTACGACCAAGCTAATCAAACGTCGATATCAGGGCAAAATATAGACAGACAGACCTATAACCAGCACCAAGCCTACCAACCCAAAAACAACAGAGGTAGATGGGACCAGCCGTTTGAACGAAGCAGGGGCACTTACCAAAACCAAAATAGACAACCGTTTAACTCAAGGGATCCCCCAACACCACGAAACACGGCAAATTACAACACGCCCCGCGACAGACTGGAACGACGCCGGTGCCATTTTTGCAATAGAATAGGACATATCATGTCAGAATGTCGAACTAGACAAATGACTCCGTTCTGTTCCGGATGCAAAACTTGAGGGCATACCAATCAGAACTGTTCACAAAAAAGACCCCATAAATCACATAACCAGGGGAATAGAGATATAGCCAAAAACAAAGATGAAAAATTCATAATAGACACGGGATCGGAGATAAGTCTAATAAAGGAGCAAGAAATAAAAAACCAAATGTTAAGCAGCATAAATAAAGAAGAAAAAGCTACACTCAACACAATATCTGGTGAAATACTTTCAGAAGGCAAAATAGCAGGGAGTATAGAACTAAACCAAACATACCCCTGTGAATTCCAGGTGATACAGAAAATAAGCGCCCAAGATATAGCGGGAACAATAGGAAACGACTTTTTTTCCAAACATTGCAACGTCGAAAGTCCAAATAAAACACTGGTATTCCCATCGAGCTACGAAAGTGAAGTAATTAAAATCCCGTTTGAACACTCGCAAAGCCCTCAAAATAGTGAACACATGCGTCTCGTTGACGTAATAGGAAAGTATGAAAAGAATGGCCAACGTGAAACCTCCATCGAAGATATACACTTCAATGACCGCGGTTCGCAAACCGCGGAGTGCATTGAAGTCTCGCACATGGAGGCCAACCGTCAACTATTTTTACCGCGCGAAGACACAGAAGCACTAGAGGATTTAACAGTATTTTTCAAGGTGGAACCACAACACCAACAAGCGTCCGTTACGCGGACACTTGACACCACCACCACTAGCGGAAGTTATGAACAAATAAACCATCGCCTAGATACGCGGAACTCGCACGTTCCGTTAGGGGAGGGCATGACCCTAGGAGAAAATAAACATCACCTAGATACGGGGGACTCGCACGTTCCGCTAGGTGAAGGAAAGACCCTAGGGGAACAAAACTACCACTTAGATAAATGGAACTCGCATTTTCCGTTAGGTGAGGGCATGACCTTAGGAGAATATAACTACCACCTGGATACGAGGGACTCGCACGTCCCACTAGGTGAAGAACATACAGTAAGGGAATACAATCATCACCTAGACCTCCGCAACTCGCATGTTACGGTAGGTGATTTCACTTCAGACCAGCAACAAGAGCTTGGCAAAGAAACGAATCAGTTAGGATACGAGAAAGAACAGATAGAATTAATAGAGCCAAGATCCATTAAAATTGAACCAAGAACGGTGAAAGCTATAGAGCTGACAGTCCAGATCAAAAGAGAGTATAAAGTTAAAGGTAAAGAGCTCGAACAAGGAGTTTATGTGAGCAATGCTCTCGTTCTACCAATAAAGGAAAAAACTAAGATAAGCGTATTAAATGTCAATAATCACGAAGAAACACTAAAAGAACTAGCAGTAGCTCTGGAAGATATTAACGAATTTAATATGGAGCCTGCAGTAGAAAATACATATCAAGTCAGGGCAAACTATGGAATACTGAAAAACACCACAACTAAGAACACGCGATTGGAAGAAATAATGAAGATAGTAAATATAGGGGAAGAGTTGAATAAAGAGGAGGAAGAATCGATAACCGAGACTATTAAGGAGTTCCAGGACGTATTTCATTTGCCTGTTGAAAAAATGAGTTAAACGACGAGCGTAAATCAGGAGATGTCATGTTAGCTTCCATGCACGGGCAATGATATACGTGTGGCTAGTTCAAGTTCAGAATATAGACTGACTTTATTTGATATCCAACTGTTGTGTGTATGTTAAGGGTACACATACTCAACATACATGCGACATTTATTTAGGTTTTCACTTCTGACACCATGTCATGTTAGCTTCCATGCACGGGCAATGATATACGTGTGGCTAGTTCAAGTTCAGAATATAAAATGGGTTAGAATTATACGAAAACTACTTCATAGCCAATGAAATTGGAAAAAAAAGTGCGCAAATCCAAACTGCGAATTTTAAAGCAGCAATAGGAAGAGAACCATTAAAAGTGTTGAACGCGTTGGAATTGACCGAAGAGGAAAAAAAGGAACTGAAAACGTTGAAAGAAAAATTAACGGCACATTTTGCCCCTGCAAAAAATAAAACGTACGAGCGATATCAATTTCATCGAATCAGGCAGCAACAGCATGAATCATTCGAAAATTTTCTCCAAAAGCTGAAAGAACAGGTAAAAAAATGCAGCTACGGTCATGATTTGGCAAATGAATTTGTAATGGACCACAGAGTCGTAGGAATTCATTCCGACGAAACTAGACAAAGGCTGATGACGGAGGAGGAAATGGATTTGGAAAAAGCAAAAAGAATTTGCAGGGTTGCTGAACGGGCTACAAAGCAAATTCACGAACTACAAAACAGCGAGTTGCCATTAAACGCATGTGTTAATGTAATCAAAGATAACAGCAAAACATTCAACTGTAAGCGGTGCGGTTACACTCATGGACCAAAAAGTTGTCCAGCATTTCAAAAACACTGCGAAAAATGCAAACAGAAAGGGCATTTTGCGAAAATGTGCAAATCTAAAACGAATGTTGAATACAACAAGAAAACAAAGAAAAAAGGAAAAAAGGTAAATGCGGTTGATGTCGAAGATGATCCATCAGATTCCGAACCGGAAAGTGACTCATCAACCGAATACCAGGTTGGATCGATCACAAAGCAAACCGAACGGTCAAATGGGAACGATAAATGGACCGAAAAATTTAAAGTTGGTGAGAACGAATTCACGGTAAAACTAGATACCGGAGCTGAATGCAATGTGTTGTCCGAAAAGGTGGCAAAAGAACTTAAATTGTCGGTGGATAAAACATCAACAAAACGTATTACCACATACAACAACGACAACATAAAGGTTATCGGCGAAACTAAGGCTTATTGTGAACCAAAAAATGCAGCACACTACGTTATATTCAAAATTGTGAAAGAAGACTTAGCACCGATTTTGGGCCAAAAAATGTGTGAAAAATTTGGTTTTTTAATTCGGTTGAATCAAATTGGGTCGAAGGAATTATACAACGGTTTAGGATGCTGCGATAATTTTGAATACGAAATCGATTTTATTGATAATCCAAAATTCAAAATTATTCCACCACGTCGAATTCCACACGCAATCAGAGACAATGTCAAGGCAGAACTCGATAAAATGGTGGAGATGAAAGTGATCGAGCCAATAACGGAACCAACGCCGGCGGTAAGTCCTCTGGTAATTGTAAATAAAAAAAAAACAAAATACGGATCTGTATGGATCCAACTGAATTGAATAAAAACATTAAAAGACGTCATTATCCATTGAAGACGGTGGAGGAAATAGCTGCCAAAGTAAAGGACGCAAACTTTTTCACTAAGCTGGATTGTCAAAAAGGATTCTGGCAAATCAGGGTTACGGAAAAAACGTCAAAATACCTAACGATAGCAACACCGTGGGGTCGTTATCGATATCTGCGTTTGCCATTTGGCATTTCGTCAGCGCCCGAGATAAATTCGGAAAGAATGAACACCACTCTACAGGGCATAAACAAGTGCGAGGTAGCCATGGATGACATTTTTTTGTATGCCGAAACTAAAGCGGAACTCGACGAGATAACAAAACAGGTGATTCGAAGACTAACGGATGCTGGATTCACGTTAAATAAGGAAAAGTGTGAATATGGCAAACAACGAATGAAATTTTTGGCTCACATTTTTACGCCCAATGGTAATGAAGCGGATCCAGAAAAGGTGGAAGCTATCAAACAATTGAGGAAACCAACAAACGTCCAAGAATTACAGCGTTTGCTTGGCATGGTCACGTATTTAGGTAAATTTATCTCTAATTTATCCGAACTAACTGAACCTCTTAGAAGTCTACTACACAAAGACACGGCATGGTACTGGGACAATAGACACCAACAGGCTTTCGAAAACATAAAAGGGGCCTTGATGGCTACCCTGGTGCTCAAATATTATGATGTCAAAAAGAGTGTAAAATTGTCGGTTGATGCAAGCTCTAAAGCAATAGGGGCTTGTTTACTACAGGAAAATCAACCCGTAGTGTATGCTACAAAAGCCTTCACAAAAACGCAACAGAATTATCCGCAAATCGAAAAAGAAGCGATGGCGATCAAATTCGCATGTACAAAGTTCCATGAGTATATCTACGGCAAACAGTTGGAAATTGAAACGGACCATAAACCACTGGAAACAATTTTCAAAAAACGATCAAATTCGCATGTACAAAGTTCCATGAGTATATCTACGGCAAACAGTTGGAAATTGAAACGGACCATAAACCACTGGAAACAATTTTCAAAAAACCAATGCAGAATGCTCCGTTAGGATTGCAGAAAATATTATGGGAGGTACTACAATATTCGCCGAGGGTGTATTATACAAAGGGAACACAAATACCAATTGCGGACACGTTAAGCCGGGCTTGTGAACCAAAGCCAAACGAAGCTGAAGAAGATGAACAATATTCAGTGCAAATGGTGTCAATGACTGAGGAGGCCAGAACACGACTCATCAAATCAACAAAAGAGGATTTGGAACTTCAGCTATTAAATGAGGTCGTAAGACGGGGGTGGCCAACTGATGATAAAAAACTGCCCGAATCGGTAAAAAAATATGCAAATTTCAAAGAGGAAATTACGTACGATCAAGGATTGCTTTTCAAGGCACATAAGGTAATTGTCCCAAAGAACGAAATAGCTAAAATAGTAAAAGATTTGCATACGGGTCATGTTGGAATAGTAAGCTCATTGGCCAGGGCACGACAATCACTGTACTGGTACGGTCAAGGTTCCGATATTAAAAATTACATCGAACGATGTGCGGTATGCCAACAAACACAAAAAACCAAAGTCAAGGAACCAATACTTCAGAGAATGGTCCCGGATTACCCGTTTCAAGCGGTATCAACTGATTTGTTTCATTTCGGAGGCCATGAATACATTTTAATAGCGGATCGTTATTCGGGATATATGGACTTTCGTAAATTAAAATCGACTACATCATCGGAAGTCATCTTGATGCTACGCATGTGGTTTTCAACACACGGCATACCCGAAGTTTTAGAATCGGATGGGGGACCACAATTCACTGCCAAAAAGTTTTCTGAATTTGCGAACATTTGGAAATTTGAACATCGTATATCAAGCCCGGATTACCCAAAATCAAACGGCTTTGCGGAAAGGAACGTTCAAACGGCAAAAAACTTGTTGAAACGCTGCTTTTTGGATAACACCGATGTTTATCAGGCTCTATTAATGCTGCGCAATACACCAAGAAATAATATACTTCAATCGCCTAATCAACGATTGTTCAGCAGAAATACACGTACAACGATACCAATCTCAAGACAACAACTGCAACCAAAAGTGATCGAAAATGTTTCGGAAGAATTAAGTCGTTTGCGTTTAAAACAAAAACGATATGCTGATCGAGTATCAAGTCCATCAAAAGCGCTCAAAGTCAACGATAAGGTTACAGTGCAAACGGGCCACCGTGAGTGGAAACCAGCAAAGGTGGTAGAGAAAACGCAATATCCAAGATCGGTTATTGTCGAAACTGCTAAAGGCAATCGTTATCGCCGTAATACTCATCATCTACGTAAAACTAAAGCAGATATCAAAGATCCAGATTCAAACTCGAAGACCACTAATGACTCAACGCCAATGGGAATTCCGAGCATTCAATCAAATGACTTAACGCCAATGGAAATTCCGAGTATTCAATCAAATGAAACATCACAACCCGACGACAGATCATCACAACCCAACGACAGATCATCAGTCGTCACACGAAGTGGAAGAGCTGTCAAAGCAATAATAAGACTCGATCCATCAGATCCAGCGACATTTAAATAAATTAAACAATAATCAATATTAATTTAACTATGATACAAAATCATTAAATTCGATGTTAAAACAAATTTTTTTTTTGTAAAAAAAAAAAAAATAAAAAAAAGGAGGATGTCACATACGCAATATACAGGCGAGCACTATGTCGCATGTATGTTGAGTATGTGTACCCTTAACATACACACAACAGTTGGATATCAAATAAAGTCAGTCTATATTCTGAACTTGAACTAGCCACACGTATATCATTGCCACACGTATATCAGAAGTGAAAACCTAAATAATTGTACAAAACGGCCAAGAAAAAAGGACGTTTCTTTGTAGTCCTCCATTTTACAAAATTTTTATTGTAGGCAATGTGAAGGATGTATTCCATACACTTGATTCTGGCGTGTAATGGAGCGATACCAAATTCGAGAGCATTCACATTAAGAGTCTTTTGTTGGATTTTCGCCAAGTCGTTTCGTATTTCCGAAGGCAAAGCAGTGCATATATAGCAGGCACTTGCACACTTCGTATTTGTGATGGCTTGAGCTACCTTGCAGTCCAACATTGTCATCACCAGAATATGGGCACTATTATCCACCGTGGTGCGCCAACATTTAATGATGCCATTCTGTAGAAATAATGTGAAAAACAATAAAAATCATGTTTTTAAACTCTCATTTGCTTTTATTTACCTGAAAATCGAGAAATAAATACGTCTATCATAACCTCAAATTTGGTATTTTTGTTTACATTTTTTGACGTAAATATGGATGTTTTGGTTTCTTATCAAGTTTGCGCATGCGCGTGGAGTGAATGCTAGACCCGCCATCTAGTTTTCATTATTGCAACAAACAATGAACTTACTGTGGTGCTTTCTTATGAAACATTTGTAGGAATGCCGCGAAACTTAAATCAGAATTAATTTATGTACACAAAAATAGCGTTATTTACTTATTTAATTAAAATTTCACATTTTGTATTCAAAAACAAACATTGTGAAATTTATTTTGTTTTGTTATATACATAATACTGTGTTAAAACCAATAATGTTTAATATATGACAAATAATTAGTTTTAAGTTGCTATTCCTCTTAAACCCTGGTTTCCTATTGTATATTACTAAACTATTAAGTAATTAAAACTAAATAATTAAGGAATACATATTTTTCCTCAGTTCTAAAGAAAAATCAAATAAAAGACTAATTTTATTTTCATTTCATTCTAGTCTTCGGTTATGGTTTACCCCACGAGTGCAGTATTTGAAAATATTTATATATTTGTGATAGTGCTAACATTCTTTGAATAATAGTTCTTATGATTGCGTTATGTATGATGCTGTGTTAGATTTCCTCAGTCACTATCCTCGTACATTAAAGATTCTGTCGTAGGTTGAAATGTGCTGGCATTAAGTTAATAGTTATGAGCTACCTTGCTACGGAAACTGGTGACGTTGTTAGAAAAATCTCAATTGATCTCTAACCAAGATCATAGTAGATGTGCAAGTGGCTGATAGCAAGATTTTGAAACAAAGAACATCCACAAATTATTTGACCAAATCGATCAATTACGTTTATACCATTACTCGCAGCAATTTTAATCAATAGTATATGTTCCGAGTTATGTTCTTTATTACCCCGGAAGAATATTCCTATTTATAGGGAAATGAAAAGATCAACGAAACCACTAAAATTTCCAATCCGAGAAATCTTTTCTCTGGTATGAACTAATGATAAATTACAGTTCTGGAGCAATAAATGCAAGGAAGAATACAATATATTGATACTTTTTGACTGCTTTATTCGAGTTAAAAGGTATAAAATGTATAAAAAATTTTCATACATTGTATACATATTTAATAAGAACATTTTAATACTCACTCGATTCGTAACAGCCGAAAATTCAACGGTATTTCCTTGATGAAGTGACGAAGTGTTTCCTTGAATTTCAGATATTTGGAAAAATAATTTTTTCCCATTTTCAATTTCGTAAGTTAGAAAACCAAATTGTCCTTTAATCGAGTCAACAGTCGCTCGCTTCTTCTGACGTATTGCAGAAATTTCCGCTGCACGACCAGTTTCGTCATTTTTAATCAACTGCGTGCTGTCAAATAATGTTAAACCAACTAAGGTTGGTTTACAATGCTTATTGTGTTACAAAATATAAGACAAAATAGTAACAGTGAACCTTAGTACTCTATAATCTTAGCGCTGAACTGGATGCAATGTAATTTATAGTGATTCTCAGAAATAAAGTAAATGTTGCAAATGAATTGAATTTCTTATCTCTTATATTATATATAATTTATTCGTAAAATTTATCATATTTATCATATTTAAAATTCATTGAAGTTGTTGATGTTTGAAACTTTATGTCTCGGAAAACTGAAACTTTACATAGCGATTTTTATTTTACCTCATTTAAGTAGAATTCACCATCAGATTCCAAAACTAATGAATATTAGAATCATTATTGCAATTTAAATGACACAATCTCACGACTACGGCACCACATTCTGAGTACCTACAAATGCGTCAATAATTAATAAATTGAAAAATTTTAAAATAATTTTTCGCATTTAAAACATTTAAAACAATATAATAAATGTCGTATATTTTATCACAACGCAAGCATAAAGCTTTCCTTCGAACTACTTTTCCTTATTATTATATGTTATAATTTAAAATTATTTTCTAATTATCATTATAGTAATTACAAAAACTATTTGTGCCTAAATTGTTTATTATAGCTTTTGTAATTTATTCTTAACACATTAAAGAAATGTGAAATGTTATTCTCAACACATTATTGAACAGATAAAATTCTATGTACAGTTATTGCAAATTTTGTCGGTCAGTTCTAAAGAGAAATAGTTTCACTTGATCAAATAACAAAGCAATTTGAATCAGTTATTTTATTAACAAAATAGTTGGAAATTACTGCGTTACATTTTTTTATAAAATTACTTTCTAAAAGCTAACATAGATAGGATAACATAGCTTTAAGTTTAATTTGTAGAACTTGTAGAACACGCATTCTTCCGGTAAAAGCGCCCTGCAGTTTACTTCCATTTTGTAATACCTGTGAAGAAATTATTGTTTATTCAAGAAAAGATTTAAAATAATAACTAAGTATAAAGGATATTAGTCTTTTTGGATGTCGGTTAAGACTCATTCCAAATTTGGCATTGATGAAACTGAACTCAGCACACACATCTCAATTGGTATGTTGACCAAGTACGTTGCGAGTGATTTACAAAAATCATCCAAATCCCAAAATTTGGGGATGGTTCGTACTGCAAACAGTAGTGTACGGTGCATGGCAACTCCAAATTTTATAGCTTATTTTCATCGAAATGCGATCAACCGTTTTAGTACGCATCAATCACGATTGCTGGTAAGTACTTGTGGAATGAAGTTTATAAAGAGTAACTAGGTGGCGTTCGCGAAAATTATTTTATAAATAGTGAAATTAATAGATGCGACGGTACTTGTATTTACGTATCAGATAAGATCCAACACAGAAATGGAATTTATTCTGTAGGCAAAATCAAAGCTTTCTTTACTGAATTAACTTTGGATAATGATAAATTATATATAACGTCGCTATATAGATCTCTAAGTATCGCGATTAGTTCATTCATTACTGACTTACGAGAACATTTGTTAGAAAATAGGGCTTTAAAAAATCATATAGTAATCGGTGACATAAATATAGATATACTATTAGAGAACGTTCATGTTGATGAGTATCAAACGAAATATTACACACTTGGTTAGCAATCGTTTATTAATGTACCAACTAGAATTGCTGCGAATCAACGCCCTTCTTGCCTGGATCATATATTTGCAAAACTACCTTGTGATGAATATGTTAAACCTATTGTTTATGATATTGGTATAACAGATCGTCTTAGTACGTTACTGTTTCTTGAAAAAACTGTTAGTTGAGGGCACTAATAAAATAAAGTGGTTCGTCGATCTAAAATCAGCTATGAAAAATTGTGTAGCATTTTGAACTTAGACAAATAGCATGAAGTAGTTAACGAAAGTGATATTAATATTGCAGTGGATAATTTTATTGACAAATTGCAATCTCATATCAATTCAGCAACTCAAACTTATACTTGTAGAAACAAAAACGCGATACGAAAGGAATGGATGAATAGAGACTTGATAAAATATTGCAAAATTAAAGACAAACTATACAAAGATCATAAAAAAGATCCTGGTAATATAACGTTGAAAAATAAATATTCGTCGTATAAGAAGAAACTACAAAACGAAATTCGAGTTTCAAAAATTAAGTACAATGGCCGACTTATTCATGATATTTCTAATGATAATAGGAAACTCTGGGGTTTTGTAAATTCAAAACTTAAAGGTAATACATCCGATCGTTTCGAAATAGAAAAAAATTCAAGTTAACGAAACAACAACGTATGTTGAAAACAAAATAGATATTGCAAATGAGTTTAACCTATTTTTTCCTCGGTGGGCCCGGAAATGGCCAAGAAATTTGACAACGTCCCTATACAACCTCGTGATAACGAACAATTTACAATTCAAGACTCTATTTTATTAAATCCTAACACTGAAGCAGAAAGTAATCACACAATTAAATAGCAACAAAGCGTCCGGTATTAACGGCATTCGAGCAAAAACTCTAAAGTCAGTTTCTTATTTGATAAGTTAGCCTTTAACTTACATTATGAATCGTTGTTTAGAACTTGGAATGTTTCCAGATCAATTTAAAAAAGCCGAAATTGTACCGATATTCAAATCGGGTGATAAGAATAAAACAATTAATTAGCGTCCAATTTCACTTATGATATATCTAACTTTGCGAAAATATTAAAGAAATTACTAAAAACGAGAATTAATAATTATATAGATAAGCATAAAATTATTAGTCAAAATCAAAACGGTTTCCAGACTGGAAAAAGTACTGATGATGTACTTGTTAAGGTATTTGATGAAGTTCATGATGCAATTAGTAAAACAACACCTTATGTGACAATATTTTTAGACCTTGCAAAAGCGCTTGATGCGGTAAATCATATCATTTTTATTACAAAAACTTTATGCACTAGGTTTTAGAGGTAAAGCGCATGATCTCCTACGTAGTTATCTAACGAATAGCAAGCAATTTGTCAAGATAGATGATGTATATAGTGATGAGATGCATGTGCGCTGCGGTGTTTCGCAGGGCACGATACTAGGTCCCATCTTATTCATCTTGTATATCAACAGTATGCTTTTGATGGATGTAGGGTGCGAAATTGTATCTTTTGCAGATGACACAGTATTAATTGTCAAAGGAGAGACGTGGGAACAACTGCTAACAACTGCCAATGTGATGATGAATAAAATAAAGAAATGGTTATCCCAGAACCACCTCTCTCTTAATTTAGATAAAACGGTATATATGACATTTGGTAGTTACAGAAATAGTTTACCGCTTAATACAAATATTACAACATATGCTTTGAATTGTGATCCACGTACATGCGATTGTTCGCAGATAGAACGAGTATCACATACTAAGTATTTAGGTGTAATACTAGGTCCGTAATAAAATTGGACAGAACACGTCAAAAAAGTAGTACAGAAATCTCGATTTATAATTTACCTCCTTTATAAATTGAAACCGATTCTTACGAGCAAACAATTGTTAACGATTTATTATGGTTTATGATATTCTGATCAATTGTAACGTATGGCATCGTTGTATGGGGAGGCACTCATGATGCGTCAATAAGTTCACTTCTTACTATCCAAAAAAACTAGTCAAACTGATTTTTAATAAACCACCATTTTACTCGTCGGACGATTTATATAAGGAACAATGTATTATAAGTGTGCGAAAATATTTCATTGAAAAATTTACCTCTCAAAATTTTAGATCACTAAAATACGCGTATGAACAGTTGAGAGAAAACTCATCGAGACGCCGAATTGTTCAAGCTCCTAAAGTGCTTAAACAAATCGACAGGCGAAATCATAAATATATTGGTAACAAAACTTTTAATTTAGGTACTTCCTGATGAGTTAAAAGAAATTCGAGTTTAATTAATGCCACATTGATGAGAAAGTGGATTATTGATCTATTGCCTCCAACTATTAAAGGTTTATTCCATCCAGATATGTAATATAATAGAAACTTAACTTTATTGTAGCTACGATCTAAATTGTTTTCTTTTCTTCAATTTATTTTTTTTGTATATTTTGTTTTCTTTATAATATAGAATTGTTTTATATAGTTTATTTGAGAGAACATTGTGATATTAAAATAATTAGACAAACTAAGCAGGTACGCGCACGGGCTAATTGCCTTCTGCGGAGATATTGTTATTTGTATTGTGTTAATCGAGAAGCAGGTTGGCCTTTATCCTGGCCAAGAAAAAGGGGCAAAAAGCTATTGCAGCCGATAAATCGATCCATTCCCTGTGTTACGAAATGAGAATTTGAAGAAGTAAAGCTCGGCGACTATATAGGAAACAATAATTACGCGGCCTTTGAGCAGCGGCACTCATTGGATTCAAATCATATTTTCCAAATTAAGGAGTCTGATCCTTCTAAGGGAGAAGTCAAAAATATTTTGCGGGAATCGCTTCTAGGGGCAGGTCTTATTAATGTTTCTTAGCCTAAATCATTTCATTATATGGCGTACTGACAGTCGAACCAAATACCTTCTAGTCGAACCAAGTACCTTTTCCAACCCACAGCAACAGAAATATTGTTCTGTATCTTAAAAGCTTTACTGACAACTTATTTTAACAATTAACCCAGAAAATGTTATCAAACTCCAAGATAGTATGAAGTACTTTGCCGAAATTGGCAAGATACTACAACCTACTGTTATATACATTGACCATGCACATCGGTTGTTTTATTAGAAATGGTCCACGAAACGAAATCGATTTAAGGCCTAAAATTATTGGAAGGAATTTAGTAAAAAAAAAACCGAAAGGCGTAGTCAAGGTCCGCGCCGCAGATTTTCCGTGAAAACTGCGGGATAAGGTTTTAATAACTGTTTCTTATTATAATAATTACTTCAATCTGTCCAATACAATGGTTTTATAGATTTGTACGGTGACGTATTGATGCGAGCTTTCTCTGGGTTGCGTTTTAGTCAATTCCGCCCATATTTACGACACGTACAAAATCATATCTCTATTTTTCCCAGTTTTCAATTTATTACTGAATTTTATAAGTATAAGTAAAATTTTAAAATTATTTTTTGTATAAGTAATTTTTAGGTATAAGTACCAAATATGGCAAATATGTTTATTGCTTTACCTTGGGTTCTCATAGTTCTTTTAAAGTTCTCTGCAATGACACCCAAATCTACGTCCCAACGCGTTCTCACGCTACACTAATTTACAGTTTTACCCTATGCTAATTACAAACAATCACGCGGACGGGCTTACACTAGCCCGATGACGTCACCAGCAAAACAAACGCTGCAGAATAAACCTGTACAAGCATGCTCTACCCAAAGTGTCCTCGATCTTTATCGCATTATGAGCGTCGTAGTTATTAGCGATGGAAAAATGACGGTGTTTTGTAACACAGGAAAGTGAGTCTGGATACCAATGTACTCAACGAGAAGAAAGACGTTTTTACGTCAATATATTCAAGCCCTTAACACTGATGATAATATCATGCTGATTGGTACATCTTCTGAACCATGGTTGAACAGAATTTACTTATTCCCAAGACTGACTATGGTATGTACAAATTATTTGCCCTGAAACGTGGTATTGTCCAAGCATGAAGCTGAACGTAATTTTGAGTTTTCGCCTCTGAATATAGTAACAAGGAGATTTCAGGCTTCAAGCATATATAACAATTTTCCCAGAGTCTAATGAAATATGTTGCTACCAGCTTTCATGGTTTTAGTTACGTTTATTTTTGTCATTGATATTGTTTGGAAAATTAGGGAATACGAAATATTTTTGCCATGATTTCATTAAAATGATGGGTTTACCAAGAAACGGCACAATGGAATGCAAGCAATTCAAGAAAATCCAAGCAGCAAATGGATATATAAAGTTTTGCTTACTGTTATGGACTTCATTAGTGGAAAAATTGAACATGATAATAGCATGAGGAAGAGATTCCTTATTCATAGATAAAAATCAAATTTAAAACTAATTTTAAATTTATGACAACAGCTTTAAATTGTGTATAGCCTACTCAAATAACACTTTTATATAATTTTCAAAATTTTCAAAAAGCCGTTTTTGTATGTGTCGTCGTAATTACTCTCTTTAAATCAACTTTGGATAAAGATACTTAATCAAAATATTCACTTGAAAAGAGGATTGACTGCGCGAAGGAGATTTATCTGGAATTCTTTTTCAAGAAGCCAATCTACTGAAGCTCTGTAAGGACATGAATATGAGATTGATTTATTTTTTAAGTTATCTGTATTACCTTGCAGTATTTCTTATCACATCGTTCTATTCCTTAGTCTTATATAAAATGTTTAAAATGGCATTGGCGTAATCAGTTGCATCTACAGCAAAAAACCCAGTTTTACTACTTTCTGATGTCTCCATTATTTCCAGCAGAGGAACACCACTTCTATTTGCAATCGCGATATTGCAATCATATCGAAATTGGCCAACAGATATTATAAAATTTTTTTCGTTATCATTTCCAGTGAACTGCAAGTTCTTTAAGTGATTCATTTAGCACGGTGGTCTTAAATATGATTTTCCGTCCACGATGAGTTGACCACAATTGTTTGGGAACAACGTCCAACTCACTTGTATTTATAACTAGAAACTACAATTTGTTAACTATTTGCAGTGCATGATAGTTGTTACGGACCTTAGCAAACATTCTGTAATAAGGAAATTTAAGCCAAGAAATATATTTCTCACAACATAGCTGCTGTCATTATGGGCATAGACAATGCATTGTTGGATAATGGACGTAAAAACCCACTTTACATTATCCTAAAAAATCTATACAGAGGGAAAGTAAAGGCGTAGCCCATTGTATCCATATATATATTTATGGTTTTGGTGTTTGAATATCTTCCAATCCTAGAATCAGCACTCCTAGGCTTGACCATGTAGTGTGATATATGGGTACCTTTTGTTAAGTGCACAAACGATGTACTTTCCTCAATTGCCTAGGCTTTGTTGAAAGAAAGCATCCAAGTCTTCAGTATATAGGTATTACTATTATTATCCCATCGAATTTCGCCTGTAAGAAAGGATATATAAATCATGAACGTCGTATTGACAGAAAAGCATTCCTCCCTGAAATGAGTGAACTGCAAACCGAAGTACCCGTTCTCCTTTGCATTGCGGTCTGGATGAAATATACCCACTTCTTCTTGTCATTTCATGAAGTTCCTTCTTTTTTGATAATTATGTACTTTCGAAGAGAACATATGGCAACAAACAGCAGGCAAAAAGTGCTATAAAAATTATCAATCAAAAGGTTCTGGGGTTAGAATTTGTGAATTTTGTTTTTCAAATTTTTCCTAAATTTAATCACTTTCCAGCTCGAATGTGCATGTTTTCGTATTATTGACGTGAAATCGTATTTCTTCCCGTTGAGTATGTACATTGGTGACCAGTCTAACATTCTTGTGTTACAAAACACCGTCAGTTTTTAAACGCTTATAACTACGAGACTAATAATGCGATAACAACGGTTGAGGTCAAAGTGGATGGAACATATTAGTACGTATTTATTGTGTGGCGCTTGTTTTGCCAGTGGCTTCGTCGGGCTAGTGTAAGTACAAATTAGCACGAAAATCTTGTTCTAATTAATTTGACGTTGAAACGTCTTTTCGCTCGTTAAGTACACTGATAGCACGTAAAACTTTCTTGCGGTACAATAGCGGTTCTTGCGGTATAGTTACGAGGCTAATAATGCGATAACAACTGTTGAGGTCACAATTGATAGAGCATGCCTGTACGTGTTAATCTTGCAGCAATTGGTTTGCACGCTATGTCATGGGGCTCGCGCATCCTAGGTAAGCATGATTGATGTGAATAAGCGTAGTGTATAATTATAAATCAGCGTAGCGTGGGAACGCGATTAGGTGCGACGCCCGTTCGGGGGTCATTGTCAAAGGTTTGAGAAAAACTACTAGGACCCAAAGTGAAACGATAAAAATATTCGCCAATATCTATGTTAAAATCGGTATCAAATGGAAAATTGAAAAACATAAGATATATCGTCGCAAATGAGCCATATATATGCGCCGAATTGAATAAAACGCAAACTAGAGAAAGCTTGCATCAAAACGAATTTAAAAAACCTCAAATGTCCAGTGTCAAGTAAATGTCAAAGAAGAAATGAAAAAAGGCGCAAAAAATAAACTTGTGATTTATCGTTTCTGTCATCGTTGTATATAATATATAATCATTTCTCTATATAACCATTGTATAACAGTTATTGATTTAAGTACATACTAAATAGAAACACTTATTTTACTTTTATCCCGAGGTTTTCACGGGAACTGTAATGTGTGGACCTTGACTGGACCTTTCGGTTTTTTGTTTATTTTCTGTCGATCTACAGACATTTGAGATCATTTGGTTTCCTTATTTCGGCGTTACACAGTCGATAACCTTGCCACAGGATCAAGTCATTTGAGTTCGGCTGACGCAAAATTTCTTTTTCTTTCTTTTTTGAAAATTTTGTGCAACATTCAAAAACATGGACCGGGTTGTTTGTTTATATAATCGTTTCTTTTTTGAAAAAGGAGTTGAACTGGTTAAACTCTGTACATTCGATCATCATAATGGGAGGATAATGGATTCAGGAAAAGGCATTTGTTACGGAAGGAAAATAAAATGGGCGAGCCTTTAAATGTCATCTGTTATCACAGAAAAAGAAGGTGTAAGTTTCCGGCTGTTTTGAGTTATCTTCATTTGAGCAAGTGCAAATAACGTCTGTTATGACAGATAAAGAAAACTCATTCTTTGCCTGTTTATTACAAACATTGACCAATTAGATACCTTGGTACATCAGTGCTTATGTTAGCAATACAATAAACTTCTAGGTCGGTGGTTCCTAACCTTAACAATATTATTGCCCACGTCACCTATTAGGAAAACTGATTTTACCCCGACCATAAAATGTTCTCAATGCAAGCAATAAAAGTCTTACAATGATAACGTATATTATATTTATAAACAATGAATTAAGTTAAAAAAGTTTGTGTGCTGGTTGGTATTGTTTTCCATTCACAAGTTTTTTTATGTTAGGCTTACTTTCGCTTAAGGTGCATCTTAAGTCATGAATCACATTCAAACGGTTTCTGGCCTTTGTTTTCGGTGTAACCAAAATCGAAAAACCACTCTTGCATCTATAGGAGCTGGCAAAGGGTATTAGCATTTTTAAAGCTTTGTTAGTTATAACAGGATATTCGGCGGCAGCTTTTCGCCAAAATATGCTGAGATCATAATTTTGAAATTTGACTCTGCTAGTAGTATTCTCGCGTAGTCCAAGAAACTCCACTTTGGCCGCCACGTCTTCGTCTTTAATAATGTTATCGTTGGTTGTAAATGGTCTTAATATCCGAGAGCTGGACAGACGATTATCCATGTCCGGAAAATATTGCTTCAGTGAGTCTATTACTGCAGATAAATGTTGAACCACGGAATTTTTAAACGTAATTTTGTTTGGTTCAATTTTGACCAATTGCTCACACAGTTGTGGAAACATCGTCACATCGTCAGCCTGCACTCTTCGTTGGTAAAGTTCCAATTTACGCACAAAACTAGCTACTTTGTCCTGCGCTAGCAAAATATTTGTCATATTTCCTTGCAATGAAATACTGAGACTGTTAATTTCACTGAAAAAATCAGCAAGGTACACCAGCTTGTCAAGAAATCTTTTATTTTTTATTTTCGAGGAAAACTCTTTTCCTTGTTGTGTTCTTGCTTTTTCAAAACATAATCCTATTTCCTCACGGAGTTCATAAGCACTACTTAGAACTTTTCCTCGGGATAACCAACGTATCTCTGTGGGCACAAAAGAGTATTAAATTTCGTACCACCTTCATCGCATAAAACTTCGAATAATCTCGAGTTGGTAGCGCTCGTACGAATATGACTTACGATTTTCATTATCATGGAAGGTGCCCCGTCTGTAAAAACGATGTTATGCACGCGTTTAACACCTTTTCTTTTGTAGTGCTAAACCGTGCAATTGTTTAACGGTTGAGGGTACAGTCCGAGTTAACAATGTCTGTTTACACCAAGACGATAGATTCATTCATACAAAGACGTTAATATCGGTATACAAAATTATATTTGGGAAAACTATCATTAGTACAGAATTTAGTTTAATGGCTTAACATCTTAACTCTAATCTACTATTAATTGTTCTGCCGGAGGTTCTGACGTGAGGCCATCTGCTTCTTTTCCTGCCGGTACCACCTCCTCTCGTTCTGTAGCCGCTGGATCTCTTGGCTCAGTCGGAGCCGCTCGCTCTGCCCCACGGATATTAAGAGGAGTTTTCTCACTTCCTCAATAGCTCTGCGGAAGTTCGCCTCCACCCCAGTTCTATACTTTGGTGCGTGGATGTCCTCCCTCGGGGGTGTGTTCGCTCGTCGCTTACTCAGTTGTCTGGCCCGGTACTCCTCCAGGCTGATTGGTCTAGGGCCCACCTTGGGGTCTTCTAGCGCTTTCGCTAGGGATGACGCACCGCTCATCTAGTGTGAACCGCGTTTTAAAAACAAGCTTAAAACCCAAACCGATAGGTTACAAGAACCGTGTTCGGATGGGTTTCCTTGGCGTCCGATAGGTTACTAGAACCGTGTTCGGCTTATGCCTCGGAGATTCATTTCTCTACTTACTTCAGATAATCTTCAGTTGGCTCTTCTAGGGCTCAGGATCTCTGTTCAGGTTCTATACTTCGGCGTGGCTTCTTGTAGGGTTGAACTGATTGGCGGAGTCTTCCTCTGGTTGCTTGAACGTCTACCTCTGGTTGCTTGAACGTCTTCCTCTGGTTGCTTGAACGTCTTCCTCTGGTTGCTTGAACGTCTTCCTCTGGTTGCTTGAACGTCTTCCTCTCGGCGTTTCGGGGGTCCGGTCCAGTTCTCGACTGACTCCTTAGCGAATTCTTGGCTCCATTTATAGGGCCAATATCGCTGATTGGGCGATTCCCTCCATTGAATGGTTCCCACCGATGGATATTGCTGAGGTGCCATTTCCCAGGCCTTCATCGATCGATGCACCTTGACTACAATCGTGCCCGGATGCACGTGTCATCCCAATGCATCAACATTTCTCCAATAGAAATACTCTCCATCCAAATTGTTTGTGTCTTTTCCCGGTCATTCACCAGCCGTCACTATTTTACTGAATGGATGACCTCGGTGCGTTCACCTTTCGTTTTTAATGCATTTCAGATTGTTTTCGTTTCGGATTATTTCTGTTTTCCCGGTGTCGAGTTTCACCCGTAGCTGCAGCAACAACCCGCCGCTAATTGTTGCGGTTTTGCTGCGTCAGCATTTTTGTGGACCGAGCGACGGAAGGTATCGGATTCCATATTTCTCGGCGGTTGTTATCGCCGTCACTTCGCTGTGTCAGCAATTTTTGCTGACTCGGCGTGAATGCCACTCGTTTGAGTGCATTCATGACTGACGGGGTCAGATTTCATTATGAAATCTTACCCAAGGTCAGGGTTGTTTACAACCGGTGACCGTTTGTTAATGCTGTGACGTCACAGGGGATTCCGTGTTTGCATGTGGCATTGTTTTTGGTGGTTTTGCGGGGATTCCGGGGGTGTTTTCGCTGTGGCCTCCATCCCTGGTGACGTAGTGCCTTAGTGACGTTATGTACTTGCCTTTTCTGGTCTTTTTAAGGCGATTTTCGGGGTCTTTTTAGCCTCTTTGGCGATGTCTCTCAGTAGTGTCCCTTTTGGTGGGTTCTAGAGGGTTTTTTTGCGTCTTAACACTCCTCCCTCCTTTAGAGAAGCTCCCCCCTTCTTTTTTTTCTTATAATTATTATTATTTCCTTTGTTTATATAATACCTACTTCTACTGGCTAACTAATGCTACCGGTTGATAACTGTTTAACAATTTTCCTCTACTATTACTACTTTTTATTAGTTCCAAACATTGCTTGTTATCTTTCCTCTATAAGTTCCTTCATATTTTTAGTATTTTCTTTTACATTTCTTATTAGATGTCTGACAGTTTCTTCTACATTTCTTGTTACATTTTATAATTACCATTTTTATAACACTTCTTTATTTTACATTTTTTGTTTACATTTCTTTAGTTTCCCTTTAAATTCCTTTTTTTTCTTAACATTTATTACAAAATATTCTCATAACATTTCTTAATCCTAGTGGTTGCAGTTTAACGTCTTACCCAGGACGGTGTTACAATTCATATTTTTACTTAATTCTTCCTTACTATTAGTAGTTTTTGTTGTTCTTTAGCCATTTACTTATGTCGACGACCCTATCTCGTTTGGTGTTCATCGTGTGTTTAGTGGATGTCCGGTGTTTCACGTGGTTGTCTTCTTCTCCTTCTGGTAGTGGGCACTTGGCTGTGGGTGAGTTTTTTGTCCGCTTGTGCTGACCTGCATGAGAGTGTAAGGGGGTGGGCTTGGTATTCTTTTTTTCTCTATTGTTGTCCTTGTGCATTTCCTTTATCATTTTCGAGATTTGCTCGTCTCTCTTGAAGAATTTCTCCCTTTCCTCGGGATGACCTTGTCGGTCCTCTTCCGGTTCATCCAGTTTAAGGTTATGATACATCTTGTCAGCTGATTCTAGGATGTCCTCCCACATACTGTTGGTCATTCGCAAGTCGTCTACTTCCCCCGCATAGCATGCAAGAACGTCTTCCCACATGCTGGTGGTTTGGTGTGGTTTCCTGTTTTGTGGACCTCTGGCGGCTATGTTTCGGACTTCCACGTTTACATCTGTGTGGTGTGATTTAGCTCTCATCATTATCCTGATACCGGGTAGATGGTCGTCAGTGGTTATCTCGACCGAGTCCCAGTTACCCCCAATGGTAACAACAACCTCTCGATCCTGGATGGGGTTCCTGGGCTGTGTTCCCTTCGCGTTGGTGTTGGGTATGTGGTAAGTTGGCATCTTTTGGTCTGGTGGAGTAGATCGGTCGGTTTACAGAAAGAAAATTGTATGATATATATAAAAATTATATACATTTTTTTTTTTTTTTTTTTTCGGTTACTAATTGAGCGTGTGCGGTTTCTGTGATTCGGCTGGAGTAGGAGCCGGGGTGTCTCGGGCGGTGGCAGGAGTTTGCTGAGTGTTTATGATCTGTTCCCTCCTTAGGATTGTGATCGGCCTTGAGACGAACGGGACTTGAGGCTCTCGTTGTGGGCTTGGGGGTTGTGGTGGTCGTGTAATTCGCTTTTTGCATATCCATACTGTTATGGTGATGACTATTAGTAGCACCATGGCTCCCGATAAACTAGTCGTGGTGTGTAACTGGATTCTGTTACGACGGACTTGTTCGATCTCCTTGATGTGGGCATCTAGGGCCTCTATTGTTTCGCTGTACTCCTTGTAGTGATCATTTAGTGTGATTGGGTGTAATGCTTCCATTCTTTCTTCTTGATTTACTTTGCCCTTTGAGGGTAGTTTATATTTGGCGAAATCGGGTTTTGGTGGTAGTGCGTTTCCCGGTTGATGTATGTGTAGGGGGTGCCACTCATTTACTTTGTAAGGTAGTGTATACTCATCTAGATGGTATACACATTTCCTTTTTAGCTCCACTATACCTAGACCGGTCAGTTGATACGTTATTTCGTTATTTTCACATTGACTTATTAATGGGGTTGGTCGTTGTACCCAATATAACCAAGCGTTGTCCTGATGCATGGGGATGATTATTGGTTTTGGGTTTCCTAGTATACGCATTCGGCAGCCTGTCGGGACT
The DNA here is from genome assembly GCA_963971475.1 of Chrysops caecutiens. NCBI lineage: Eukaryota > Metazoa > Arthropoda > Insecta > Diptera > Tabanidae > Chrysops > Chrysops caecutiens. Next base: position 68,106,535 of record OZ020567.1, read on the forward strand.
TGGTCCGCTGCTTTGAACAATGCTGATAAGCAATCGGTGCGTGTAGGTTTTGTTGGCACCGGATCTCCATGTTGACAGATGCTGTACGTCTCGTTAACCCTTATGCACTAGGTCTGATAGTTCATCTCGGTTAAGCCAAAATTCCGCTGGGATCGGCTGGTGTTCAGGAAATAACTATACCCTATATCGTAGACGTAGTATGTGTTGTGGCCCGTCTCCATGGGGGTGGCATAGACTCTATTCAGGGTGTATTGCTGGGCTTCTAATAAGGGTATTCTTATTTGTATGAGTGTTCCCCCTTGAGTTCCTTCATAATCTACCCTTGCTATTCTCTGGAGGGTGATAGGGTTCATGGTAACCTTTCCTCCATGATGCTTTTCCGACACGTTGGTGTAAAGTTCCAAAATCTGGTTCGTGGGTATTAATAGTGGGCTCAACTCTCTTCGGTTTAGCGCTTCTAATGCTATGAACAGGTCTGTTAGCTCTAAATAGATCTGTTGCAGCTCGGACGCCATGTACAGGATGAGCTCGTTAATGTCCATCCTCACATGTAATCTACGGAGTTGGTCCGAATGGTTGGATAGCTCTCCCATCTTCTGGTTAAGGTTTTCCACCTTTTGTATCAACTTATTATGTCGTTCAGCCATTTCGATGTTGGTTTTCCCCATTGCCTTTAACGTGGTTCCCATTATTGTTACCTGCTTCTTTGCCAAGTCCAGATTAGTTTTCGTGTCTTCTTCCAGTTCGCTCAACTTTTGATGGATGTTTTCTGAATCCTCACTATCCATTGTCCCGAACACTGTTTTCATAATTTTTCCTCCCAAGTTTAATAATCCCCTCTTTGTTCGGCTACGGTGTGCTGCTGCAAAGTTCGCTTTACCTATTAGGTCCAGTATTTGTGCCAGCTGTTTTTTGATCTCCCTCTGCCAGTGCTGGCAATTGTCTTCCCCTGTTAAGTTGTTCGATTCCAAACATATCCTGTTTATCGCGGTTTCGCATTCCTTTATGTAGTTCAGGTGTTCCTCCCATTTGGGTTGTGGTACATGCGTGATGATCGTCCAAAGATCGTGGTAGGTCTGCACTCTCCCTAAGGGCTCAAATACTACCCCTTGATACTTCAATGTGTGTATGTCTACTGATGCTGGTTGGGTTGAGACCATTTCGATCATTACTATTACTACCGTTAGTATCATTCTGGAAAGACAGAGACGTATGTTTAGTTGAACAGTTTTAACCTGTTGTTGTGTACGCGACGTTTCCGGTTTTTTATCATAATGGTGCTGTTCACCGGGCCATTTATGGCCACGACTTTGAATGGTCCTAGCCAATGTTGGATCAACTTGTTTTTTCGGGCCGCGTTTCTGAGGAGTACCTGATCGCCGACGTGGATTTTGACAGGATTTATATTCCGGTCGTAATACTCTTTCGACTGGAGCTTGCTTTTTTCTAAGTTGCTCCTAGCTATCTGGTAGGCTCTTTGGAGATTATTCCTTAACTGGAGATAGTAGTTCTCATGATCTTACACCGGTTGGGGTTCCTTCTTCAAGTTATTAGGTAACGGGGCGGAGAACCCGTACAAGCAGTCCATTGGAGTTAGTTTCATAGTCGTATGCACACTGTTGTTTCTGACAAACATTGCGGCTCGCAGATGCTCATCCCAATCGGTTTGGTTGTCATCAACAAAATGTCGTAGGTAGTCGACCAAGGGTCTATGGGATCTCTCCAGCGCTCCATTAGATTGGGGGTGATATGGTGTTGTCTCTATTTTGCGTATCTTAAGGAGCTTACACATTTCCTTGAACATCTCCGAGGTGAAGTTCGTCCCCTGATCGGTGATCAACTTTTTGGGTATATGGTACCTGCTTATGATTTCGTCTACGAATGCCTGTGCCACCGTTTTCGCCTCCATATTTGGTAGGGGTACCACATCCATAAATCGTGTCAGGTCATCCTCGAAACTTAGAATGTACTTGTTTCCCCGTGTGGTTTCAGGTAATGGCCCCACGAGATCCATATAGACCTTGTCAAATGGTATTGTAGCGGTGTCAGTTATTACCATCGGTTCTTTATGTTCCCTACTCAGTTTGTTCAATTGGCACTTCCTGCATTTCTTTATATAGTTTCGGATATCTTTCCGCATTCCCTTCCAATAGAATTCGCGTCTTAGCCGCTGATATGTTTTGTATATTCCTTGGTGTCCGCCAAGAGGAGCATCATGACAATCTGCTAGAATTGTTTGGATATCCTCTGGGTCTGTTAACACCCTGACTTTTGTTCTGGGAGTGAGTTCCTCTTCCGTAGTTTTTTTCCTGGGTTTCCGCATTTCCTGGAGCCTCGCTGGGCACGGTTTTGCTTTCTTCTGTCTCTGTTTGTTTGTTCCGGTTAGTCTCCAGTTCTTTTGCTTGTCGCCGAGTTATGGCTAAAACCTCGTACGGGATCCTACTTAGTGCATCGGCGTTATTATTCTTTTTCCCTTCCTTATACTGGATGTCAAACGTATAATCCGACAGTTTGTGCCACAATCTTAATATTCGGCTGGTGGGGTCTTTGATTCGTATAGCCCCCTTTAGTGGCTTGTGATCCGTGTAAACTGTGAACGGGCGTCCGTATAGGTAACTCCGGTAATTTTTGACGGCCCATACTATGGCTAGTAGTTCTCTTTCGATTGTTGAGTAGTTCCTTTCCGCCGAATTTAACGTCCGACTAGCGTAGGCGATCGGTTTCTCCTCATTCTCAGGGCCTTGTGCTAGTACTGCTCCTAGGGCTTCTCCACTGGCATCCGTATATAACTTAAACGGTTCGTTGAAGTTGGGATAACGTAGGACTGGGGGTGTTATCAACTTCTCCTTCAATGCATTAAATGCCGCCTCACACTTCTCATCCCACTTAAACTTCACGTCCTTCCTTAGTAAGTTATTTATAGGGGCTGCTATCTTCGAGAATCCCTCTATGAATTTTCTATAATAGTTTGCTAACCCAAGGAACGACTGCACTTGTCTGATCGTTTTCGGGGTGGGGTATTCTTGAACGGATTTTACTAGGCTCGGGTCCGGGGCTACCCCATCGGTGCCACATTGGTGTCCCAAGTAAATTATCTCCCGTTTGAGGAAGTTGCACTTCTCCGGGTTTAGTTTTAGGTGATGTTCTCGTAGTCTTTGTAGGATTGATTTTAGTTTTTCCTGATGGTCCTCTAGGTTTTTACCGTACGTGACGATGTCGTCCAGATAAACGAAACATTGTTGTCCTTGTAAGCCGGTTAATACGTGGTTCATCAATCTTTGAAAGGTCGCTGGTGCGCCTTTTAGTCCGAAAGGCATTCTTTTAAATGCGTAGTGACCATATGGAGTGCTAAATGCGGTTTATCGCGGTCCTCTGCTTTCATGGCTATCTGATGGTAGCCGCTAGCGAGGTCGAGCACAGAAAAGTAACGGGAATTCCCCAACTGATCCAGTATATCCTCTATTCTGGGCAGTGGATACGCATCTCCCTCCGTTACTTCATTCAGTTTCCTGTAGTCGACAACTATGCGCCAACGTTTCTCCCCATCAGGTCCCGGTTTCTTCGGGACTACTAGTAATGGAGCATTCCATTCACTCCAACTGGGTTCCACTATGTCTTCGCTTAGCAACCTTTCAATCTCTTTCGTGATTATCCCTTTTTGGGTCTCCGGAAGGCGATACATCTTCATTTTTATGGGCTCTTGGTTTTCTTTGACTCGTACTTCGTGTTGGACTGTTGTCGTATGACCTAACCTCTCTCCCGGTAAATGAAATACATCCTCGAACTCGTTTATTATCGCTCGTATTGACTTTTTTTCTTCCCTATTCAGATGCTGCTCTACGTTTATCATTTTCCATATTTCTGATATCCTATGTTTGCTGTTTCCTTCTTCTGTTTCATTTTCCCTCTTTTTCTGTATGCTGTAACTATGTTTCATGCAGCTTTCCTTTTTGCTCCATAGTTCTCTTGCGTTTCCTTCATTCCTTTCTAATCGTATTTTCATGTCTTCTAAATTTACTTCGTCGGTATTCACATTCATAACGCTTATCCTAATTTTTCCGTTTGATGGTGTGACCAAGGCGTTGCATATGTATACCCCGGGCGATATCTCCTCGCCCTTTGTGATATATTCGCCATTTAATGTTGTTGGTACCTCCAAGAGTTTTACCGTCCTCGCTGGTATATTGGTACTTCTTGCATTCTCCACGGTGACGTATTCTTGTTCATCGTATTGCGGTATATCCTCGTGTTTTCCCTTGTTCCGCTCTCCGTCCAACACTGGAACTGTGGAGTCTTTATCGTCATACTCGCGAGCATCACGTCCACACTTCTTTTCACCCCCTCCGGGTCCTGCAGGATTCGATCCTGTACCAAAGAGAGTTGCTAGGTCTTGTATTATCTCGAGGTCGTCTCTTGACTGTAACGCGATGTCCTGACATTTCTCGTGTTTATCCAAGTTTGTTTGTAAGGTACTACCCACCGTGGTTTGCGAATCACGTTTATGTAGGTGTCCTCCTTGGTTGCTCATTTCACGATTATTCGCTTTCGCGTCTGTTGCTATCACGTCGACGAATCGAATTGTATTCTTCGGCGAGTCACGTCCGTCCTCGAATGGAATAACGAAGGCTTGTCCACCATTCGGTGACGGAAACACCAACCTTTTATTGGGGCCCTTGATATTGCAGTATTTTGACAGGAAATCATTTCCTATTAACCCAGCTACCTTTGTTGGAGTTATGGATTCTCCTACCTGGAATTCACATGGATATGGCGTCGGTAAAAGTAGTTTTCCTTGTATCGTTCCTTTTGACAATATTCCTCCTGATATTGTGTTCAAGGTGATTACGTCCTCTTTATTTATTTTTGTCTGTTTATCTATACGTATTTCTGCCTCTGTTATTAGACTTATCTCGGAGCCCGTATCGATTATAAATTTTGTTTCTTTATTGTTTGTTAAATCCACCGACAAAGTTACTATGGGTAAATTCGGTGGTTGGTCGCACCTTTGTTTCTTCTCCTCTACTGACGACTCGCGGTGCGCTCGGTCGTCCCGCTTGAGTTTTCCGAGGTTTCATTTCTCAGCCGCTCTTCTCGTTGCAAGCGTTCCCATCGTTCCTTTAAGTAACACCTGTTTTCAGAGTGTCCTTCGTCCAGGCAAAAATTGCATTGGTCTGTTACGAGGGTCGTCGTGGTATGATTCACCTGTCGTCGCGGTGGCCCATTTCTATTTCCTTGTCCCTGGTTGTCGTGTGGCCTGTTCGTATGGCAATTTTGGCTCGTGTGTCCGTATGCCCTGCATGTTGGACAAAAAGGCGTCATTTGTTTTGTCCGGCATTCCGCCATTATGTGTCCCATTTTGTTGCAAAAGTGGCATCTTACTTGGCGACGCTCTGGTCTTCCTTGTGATGTGTTTTGATTTCCGTTCCTATAGTTACCATTCCTATAGTTACTACAGGAGTTTTGTTGGTTACCTCTGCGTGGTGAGTGATATTGTTGGTCCCCATTTCTATTGTAAGTACCGTGGTTATCTCTTTGTGGTGACCGTATGTTCCCCTCAAATTGTTGAGAGTAGAGTTGCGTGTTGCTATGCCCCATGTACTAGTTGGGTGCAGGCACCTGAAGGTTTTGCGCCACTGTGCTGGCCGCGATGTGCGGTGGCTGTCGCATGCATTGCTCGGTTTGCTCCAACCTTCTGACTTTCGATCCTAGGGCCTCAAGTGTGTTTTCCACATCTTGTAACAAGTAGAACTTGTAGTTGGAATCTAGTACACCCATTTTAAAACAATGCAACCCAACTTCTTCTATTTCGGTCCTTAGACCATCTCCGCCATTAGCATACTGGACGTCTGCCGCAGTCTTGCAGGCATCTATTAACCCTTTGACCCGGTTATAGTACCCCAGTAGTGTTTCTGTGGGTAGTTGCTGGACATTCCGCAATTGGGTGTTTAGGGTAATGTAGGAGGTGCCTTGGAGTAAACTGGCTCTTAACGTGGAGAAAATATTTTCCAGTGTGTCGCATACTCCTGCCTGTACTGCCTCTAAAGCTCGTCCTCGCAGGCGTGTCGGCAACAACCTGGTGAACAACACCTTGTCCTGTACTTCCGTGAGAGTCTCGTAGCCTAGTCTAGCGCAGTTAATAAACTCATTTATCTCGCTTTGTTTACGCGGGCTATCCTCTCCAATCAGGATTGGTACATTATTGTACAGGATGTTATTCACTAGTTCCACGTTAGCCATTTTTTTGTCCTTATCTTTCGTGGTTTCCTTACTCGTTGTTGGTTGTACTTTTTGTTGTTCTGTTGGTTTTGGGCCGTTTCGTTCACAGTTATAGCTTCCCGGGTCGGAAAATGTCCTGAGGTAGTATCTCCCACCCCTGAGCTCTACTATCTCGGGTCTTAGATGGGCTTCGTTTGTTATTTCTCCTTGATCCTTTGTTTGCTTGTGTCGGTGTCCTACTCCGTCGGGTTGAAATTCCTCCTCTGGAGTAACTGCTTCGCTATAATCGCGGCTTTCGGGTTCGTCACCCTGTTCTGGCTCCGGCGTTTTTGGTGACTCCGGTTCGTGGTGCGACGTCTCTTCGTCTTGACCTACTTGGTCCTCCTGGCTAGCGGCTAGTTCGTTGTGCGGTTCCTCTTCGTCTTGATTTGGCTGATCTTCTTGGTTAGTGGTTTCCTCCCCGTTGCTAATGCCGGGGAAGTTAGGGTCTGGGTTGTTAATGTAGAACGCGTCAAGTCTTCTCATAAACCTACTTACAGATTCAGTGAGTGGTATTTTTGGTGTGGATTGTGCCATACAATTTTTTTTTTTTTTTCTTTTTTTCCCCTTTTTTTTTCTTTTTATTTTTTCACTTAATTTTTCTTTTGCCTGTTTCTTTTTTTTTTTTTGTCTTATGCAATATTTTTTCTTTCCAGTCGGCTACATCCACAACCAAATTACATATGTGGTTCTATCTATATTTTACAATTCCGATAGCTTTGTACCTTAATTAACGTTATACAATGTCAGTCCTGCCTTATACCTAATTTACATTCGTTTCTTTATAAAATGTGATTTACAATTCTAGTTTGATAATTTAGTTTCACTTACATTATACTGTTCTACAATACCGTTATACAATTTTTTGCGTGTTTGTTGCTCAATAACAATTCTTAGGTAATTATCATTTATTCTTGCCTCTTCTCGAGGTTCCTCTTGTGTACCATCAACAATTGTTTTTATATTTCCCGATCTTTGTGCAAGTGCTAATCAAAGATTTTCGTTTATTTTCCTAAAACAGTCTATTTCTGAAATCTTCCAAACGGCCTTTCTATTTGGCCATACTTTTATATTTTGCCTCAAACGTAGGTTCTTAAATGCGGCTGCGCCAGTTGTTATGCACGCGTTTAACACCTTTTCTTTTGTAGTGCTAAACCGTGCAATTGTTTAATTGTTGAGGGTACAGTCCGAGTTAACAATGTCTGTTTACACCAAGACGATAGATTCATTCATACAAAGACGTTAATATCGGTATACAAAATTATATTTGGGAAAACTATCATTAGTACAGAATTTAGTTTAATGGCTTAACATCTTAACTCTAATCTACTATTAATTGTTCTGCCGGAGGTTCTGACGTGAGGCCATCTGCTTCTTTTCCTGTCGGTACCACCTCCTCTCGTTCTGTAGCCGCTGGATCTCTTGGCTCAGTCGGAGCCGCTCGCTCTGCCCCACGGATATTAAGAGGAGTTTTCTCACTTCCTCAATAGCTCTGCGGAAGTTCGCCTCCACCCCAGTTCTATACTTTGGTGCGTGGATGTCCTCCCTCGGGGGTGTGTTCGCTCGTCGCTTACTCAGTTGTCTGGCCCGGTACTCCTCCAGGCTGATTGGTCTAGGGCCCACCTTGGGGTCTTCTAGCGCTTTCGCTAGGGATGACGCACCGCTCATCTAGTGTGAACCGCGTTTTAAAAACAAGCTTAAAACCCAAACCGATAGGTTACAAGAACCGTGTTCGGATGGGTTTCCTTGGCGTCCGATAGGTTACTAGAACCGTGTTCGGCTTATGCCTCGGAGATTCATTTCTCAACTTACTTCAGATAATCTTCAGTTGGCTCTTCTAGGGCTCAGGATCTCTGTTCAGGTTCTATACTTCGGCGTGGCTTCTTGTAGGGTTGAACTGATTGGCGGAGTCTTCCTCTGGTTGCTTGAACGTCTACCTCTGGTTGCTTGAACGTCTTCCTCTGGTTGCTTGAACGTCTTCCTCTGGTTGCTTGAACGTCTTCCTCTGGTTGCTTGAACGTCTTCCTCTCGGCGTTTCGGGGGTCCGGTCCAGTTCTCGACTGACTCCTTAGCGAATTCTTGGCTCCATTTATAGGGCCAATATCGCTGATTGGGCGATTCCCTCCATTGAATGGTTCCCACCGATGGATATTGCTGAGGTGCCATTTCCCAGGCCTTCATCGATCGATGCACCTTGACTACAATCGTGCCCGGATGCACGTGTCATCCCAATGCACCAACATTTCTCCAATAGAAATACTCTCCATCCAAATTGTTTGTGTCTTTTCCCGGTCATTCACCAGCCGTCACTATTTTACTGAATGGATGACCTCGGTGCGTTCACCTTTCGTTTTTAATGCATTTCAGATTGTTTTCGTTTCGGATTATTTCTGTTTTCCCGGTGTCGAGTTTCACCCGTAGCTGCAGCGACAACCCGCCGCTAATTGTTGCGGTTTTGCTGCGTCAGCATTTTTGTGGACCGAGCGACGGAAGGTATCGGATTCCATATTTCTCGGCGGTTGTTATCGCCGTCACTTCGCTGTGTCAGCAATTTTTGCTGACTCGGCGTGAATGCCACTCGTTTGAGTGCATTCATGACTGACGGGGTCAGATTTCATTATGAAATCTTACCCAAGGTCAGGGTTGTTTACAACCGGTGACCGTTTGTTAACGCTGTGACGTCACAGGGGATTCCGTGTTTGCATGTGGCATTGTTTTTGGTGGTTTTGCGGGGATTCCGGGGGTGTTTTCAATGTGGCCTCCATCCCTGGTGACGTAGTGCCTTAGTGACGTTATGTACTTGCCTTTTCTGGTCTTTTTAAGGCGATTTTCGGGGTCTTTTTAGCCTCTTTGGCGATGTCTCTCAGTAGTGTCCCTTTTGGTGGGTTCTAGAGGGTTTTTTTGGGTCTTAACAACGACAACCAGCTTTGACCAGTCCAGTTCGTTTTCCTCAATAAACTGTTTTAACATCTCGAATACGTCTACGCCGCGAGTAGGGGTGGACAAAGATTTACAGAAGAGGTTTTCCCCGTTTACGTGGTCATCCTTAATATACCGAGTATGTTAGAAATCCCCCCCTGTTCCCGAACACTCGCAAATACCTCCAAAAAACTCCAACACACTGAGTGTTCCTAAATCCTCCGACCATTCCTGAATGGGTTTAGATACACCCCAATAGTCCCAAATATTCCCAAAACACCCAATTCACCCCGAAAATACGCCCAGTATAGCCCAAAATACCTCAAATCCATTCTGAATGACCTTGACCTACCTCAACAAACAAATTCATTCAAGTCAAAATAGATAAACACAGAAAACGTAAATAAAACTTACCTACCCCAACATGTAATCCGAGCCGCTCGCGAGCGATAAACAAGTACGCCACTACTCGCGCCACATCAACAAAATATGCTGACTCGGCAGAATGGCCAGAACAGAAGAAGCGCACCAACACTTACGCCAGTGAACATAAATTGCTGACTCCACAGATTGAACGGTCGGGCAACAACTGTAATCAGACCCGGACCAAATGACTTGGTCGATTACAAATGTTTTGATTGCAGGTGAAGACACGTGCCTAGAAAGGTACATTCCATTGTGACCGAGGGAAATGACACGAAATATGGAATGGAATGTGCAACCTACGGGAGAATGGCATCGGAATGCAGGTAAATGACACGAAATGTGCATCGGAAGGCGCAAGTTACAGGTGAATGGCATAAACGGCCAATTAAACAAAGAATATGAACTGACAGTAGATGGACGATCAACCAGACGCTGATCTAGGCAATATTGGCGGGTCATCGGCTGCTCATTCAGCAGAAAAATAATATAAAAACCGACCCGAAATACAGAAGAAGTCAGTTCTGAAGCCCGATCTGAGGAAGACGTTACTTATATCGCCAGAAGCAGAAGACACCGAAGACGTGAAGACCACGGAAGATCCCGAAGACGCCGAAGATCCCGAAGACACCGTAGACACCGAAGACCTCTGAAGACGCCGAAGACACCGAAGACCTCTGAAGACACCGAGGACGCCGAAGACTCCCAAAGACACAGAAGACTCCGAAGACCCCGGAAGACCCCTGAGAACGTCGTTGGCCCCCGAAAGCTTGTTTGAAGAATCAAGTAAAAATAAACCATAAAAAAATCGGTGGACAGGTTTCCGACCTAACACCTTGTGCTCAAACCGGCTCCTGGGCTGGAGGGCGAATTTAATACGGTTAAATAACAATCACTTAAACCAAAGCAATAATACGTCAAACTAATAAATAAATAAAATTAATACAAAAACATCGTAATAAAAATAAAAAATAACATATAACAATATTATAATAAAAGAGTAATTTAATAATATAGCAATCCGGTATTAATCAATAACCAAACTACTTCCCTAATAAAACGCGAAAATAATATCTGTAAAAGGGGTAGCTAACGCAACACCAAGTCACCAGAGTATCACCGAACAGGTCTGGATGAAGGAGATTGGACTGGAAGAGGCACTCAAAGATCCCCGGGCTGGTCCGCGTCCAATATCGCTGGACGAGTATCGACGGCGAAATCCAGTGCCCCGTCAATTCATCGAGGCTCCAGGACAACCAGCTCCAGGACAACCACGAGAAGACAGGCGTAGAGGCTCGATTCCGTCGAGAAATCAAAGAGGCTATCAGGAGCTGGGTGCTATCCCCTAACAAGGAGGCGCGTATAGCCGCTAGCAGAAAGATTGACCAGTTGAAACAGGACCGGCGCAACTACAGAAACCAGAAGTTGAAGCAGAAGAAGATGTTGGCAAAGAATGGAAACCAAACGTAATTTATGTATAAGAGTCAATAAATAAATGTACAAATAACATAGAAATATTGAATTTTAATACCCTTGGTCACCCACGATTCCCTAAAAGAGGAAAAATACATAACATTTTTGGCGAAGCCGCACACACGAACCCGCACCACACAAAAGGGCCATAGTACAAAATTAAAAACATAAGGAAAAGAGCAAATATAAAGAAATAAAGTTCAAAACGAGAGAGGGGAAAAATATTCGTAAAAGAGATTTTGGGTAGATATATGGCAACATCTACACCAAAACTACCACTGAATAAAAGACTCGAAAGTCTGATAGAGAAAATAGACCCCTTCACATTCGAAAATCCAGAACCTGAATTCTCAACCACTCAAGACAGCGGTAACGATGAAGTGTTCACCGTAAACAAGGAAGTAAACCCACAAGATCCATCAACCAATAACGATCAAACCTTGGAAATAAATAATAGTGAACTACCATATATGCAAGAAGCCCAATCAGACCAGGAGGAAGAAACATCGAACGCAAAGCAAACACCAGGAACCAGCAAGAGTGTGCACAAACCAACCCAAACAGAAAAACAGGAAAACCAAGAAACGAGTGAGACACCCAGGATAGATCCCTTAGAAACGGTGCAACTTAGAAGCGGAAAAAGATACAACAGACTTATTTCTGAGAGTGATCAAGTAACCACCAAAAGCCCAAGTACAGACAATCACCTTAAGAATAATACAACAACAAATAAAATGGCGAACATCACATTAGTCAATAGTATGTTATCCAACAATGTTCCCATATTATCAGGGGAGGATAGTCCACGAAGAGAAAATGAATTGAGTGAATTCATAAACTGTGCTCGATTAGCTTATGAAACACTCACTGAAATACCCGATAGAACCCTGTTTGTAAAGCTCCTACCCACACGTTTAAGAGGAAGAGCTTTAGAAGCTGTCCAATCAGGCACAAGAGACACGCTGGAAGACATTACAAATACACTGAGGTCGAACTTAGCCCAAGGTACACCGTACATAACATTAAACAACCAGCTACGCAATGTACGACAGTTACCTACAGAGACCTTATATGGCTACTTCAATCGTGTAAAGTCCCTAATTAATGCATGTAAGTCTGCTGCAGAAATACAGTACGCAGATGGAGGAGAAGGACTAAAGACAGAAATAGAGGAGGTAGGGCTCCATTGCTTGAAGATAGGTATCATAAATGCCAACCATAAGTTCTACCTATTGCAAGACTCGGACAATTCCTTAGAAGCATTAGGAAAGAAGAACATTTTAAGACTTGAGCAAACCGAGCAGTACATGCAACAGGAAACAACCTATCAGTACAACCAAACAAATCAAACGCCGATGTCAGAGCAAAATATAGACAGACAAAACTATAACCAGCACCAAGCCTACCAAACCACAAACAACAGAGGTAGATGGGACCAGCCGTATGAACGAAGCAGGGGCAACTACCAAAACCAAAATAGACAACCGTTTAACTCAAGGGATCCCCCAACACCACGAAACACGGCAAATTACAACACGCCCCGCGACAGACCGGAACGACGCCGGTGCCACTTTTGCAATAGAATAGGACATATCATGTCAGAGTGTCGAACTAGACAAATGACTCCGTTTTGTTCCGTATGCAAAACTTACGGGCATACCAATCAGAATTGCTCTCAAAACAGACACCCTACATCACAAAACCAGGGGAATAGGGGCGCACAACATCAAAGGCAAGTAAACCAGACAACAACAAGTAGGGGCACAAATGAATGTCAATTTTGCCTGGCCACCGATCACTCAGAGGATAGATGTTTCCTACGGGAAAGATGGGAAAGGAGGCAAATGGAAGAGAAAATTAAGCACTCGGAAAACTCCGTAGAGGCGACCGAACGCACCTCGAGTCGTCAATAGAAGACAATAACAAATGGTGCGACTCATCAACGACGCTACCAATAGTAAAACTGCCAATAGATATAGCCAAAAACAAAGATGCAAAATTCATAATAGATACGGGATCGGAGATAAGTCTCATAAAGGAGCAAGAAATAAAAAACCAAATGTTAAGCAGCATAAATAAAGAAGAAAAAGTTACACTCAACACGATATCTGGTGAAATACTTTCAGAAGGCAAAATAGCAGGGAGAATAGAACTAAACCAAATATACCCCTGTGAATTCCAAGTGATACAGAAAATAAGCGCCCAAGATATAGCGGGAATAATAGGAAACGACTTTTTTTTCCAAACATTGCAACGTCGAAGGTCCAACTAAAACACTGGTATTTCCATCGAGCAACGAAAGTGAAGTAATTAAAATTCCGTTTGAACACTCGCAAAGCCCCCAAAACAGTGAACATATGCGTTTCGTTGACGTGATAGAAAAGGACGAAAAGAATGGCCAACGTGAAACCCCCATCGAAGATAAACACTTTAATGACCGCGGCTCGCAAACTGCGAAGTGTATCGAAGTCTCGCACATGGAAGCCAAATCGGTAGCACAGGCATTCGTGGATGAAATAATAAGTCGGTATAGAATCCCAAAAAAGTTGGTCACGGACCAGGGAGCAAATTTTACTTCAGAGATGTTCCGACAAGTATGTAAGTTATTAAAAATTCAAAAAATAGAGACGACACCGTACCATCCACGAACGAATGGAACCCTGGAAAGATCCCACAGACCCCTGGCGGACTACCTTAGAAATTTCGTGGATGAAAACCAAACCGATTGGGACGAACACCTTCGGGCAGCAATGTTCGTACGGAACAATAGTATTCATACAACAACAAAGCTAACACCCATGGACTGCTTATACGGGTTTTCGGCACCTCTCCCGAACAATTTACGAAAAGAACCACAACCTGTATACGACCATGAAAATAATTATCTCAACCTCCGGAATAAACTTCAGAAAGCTTACCAGATCGCGAGACGCAATATACAGGAGAGTAAATTACATGCCAAAGAATACTACGACCAAAAAACGTGCCCGATAAAATTACATGTGGGTGACCAAGTACTTCTACGAAATGGGGCTAGAAAGAATAAACTGGCTCAATATTGGTTAGGTCCTTTTAAAGTAGTATCACTGAATAGTCCAGTGAACACTACGATCCAAATAGGAAATAAGAAAAGAAGATTCCATAACAACCGCCTTAAACTCTTCTACTAATAACTTCTCTATTTAGGCCATCCCTCTATCGCCGGCTCATATTAATAATGGAAGTCCTACACATCATCAACGTAATGCCCAACATTGCATTGAGAAACACGGTCGACACCATACAGCAACCCATGGAGATGCACACGCTGGCAGGACAAGGTGTGGTATTCGAACCAATAGGAATAGCAAAAACCTGCCATGATCACTGGACGATAGCAACACGGATTAGCACGCCACAATGGGAATTACAGTTACGATACATCGAGAAAAGCAGACAAGCCCTCGAACAACTACGTAAGGGTATGGAGGACGAATTATGCGACAACTGGAACATTACACTCCAGAAGAGGACGGAACAGGTAGAGGAACTCATCGAGAAGGTGGAGTTGACCACAAAAAACCACAATAGAATTAAGAGAGGCTTGATAAACTTGGGAGGCCGGATACTGAATAAGCTGTTCGGAACAATGGATGACGAGGACTCCACACAAATCCACGAAAAACTCGATGAGCTAGAAAACACCAACACACGAACCTTCCAATTGGCCAAACAGCAAATTACCATTATGCACACCACACTTAAAACGGCTAATGAGACAAATAGAGCAATGGTCGAACGGTACAATCAGTTGGTCCAGAAGCTAAACCAAATTAATGAAGCAAGGCAGGACGAACTCCACAGATATACAACAAATCTACACCAAATGCAACTACGGGAAGCTATAAGTGAAATTATGCCCGTAATAGTAGAGGAACTATTGCAAATTTATCTGGACACCACCGACATGTTCATAATGATGGAGGCAACGAATAGGCGAGAGTTGAGCCCACTACTGCTCCCCTCACATCAATTCCAGCAACTATACGCTAACGTAACAAAATCGCATTACGGAAAGGAGACTATCATGGACTTTCCGACACTACAGAAAATAGCTAAGGTAGACTGCGAATCCTACAAAAACAGCCTTCTGGTAAGAATACGAATCCCCTTAGCTGACACCCAACAGTACACCATAAATCGAGTGTACACCACACCAATCGCAGCAAATAAAAACACATATTTTATATACGAACTGCAAGCAGCGCATACTTTTTAAATACAAGTCGATCACAGTTGAATTTTGGTATGAGTGAATTGGACTATCGATTCCAATGTACAAACCTGAATGATACACACACACTATGCCACAGAAATCACCCCATCTCAGTAACACCCACAAGAACAGAATGCCTAAAAGAATTGTTTAAGGGTATCAATGGCAAAATTGGGAGCTGCTCGTTTCGAGTGTTAAAACAAGTCCAGAACGTTATCGTGCCTATGCATAGGGACAACGCTTGGCTATTTTGGCTTCACCAAGCCACACCACTCATAGCACAATGCGAAAATACGGAACACACAAGAGAAATATCCGGACTCGGCCTAGCAGTACTAAGGGCGAAATGCACCTACCACCTGGCAGGGTCTATACTTCCGTACAAAATTGGAGAACGGTATAACATGCATGTTCAACCAACCACATCAATCAATACTATGCCCCACATAAATTTCTCTCGTTATCAAACTACTCAATTAAAGAATAACACCAAGAAGGAAATCGAAATAATCCAACCAATGGTATTCAACGACCGCTTCAGGGAACAAAGTGACGCTGTAAAAGACTTGGAAGCCGAAATCGTAAAAGAAGAGGAAGCAAGGCATGCCCGAATACAGATGCACATCACTACCACTATATCAGGATGCATCCTAACCATAATGATAACAATAACTGCTATCAAGATACTTAGAGTCTGCAATCGCCGAAAACAAAATGTGGAGACCGTCGGAACTAGAACCGCACCCGACATAAATATCATTCCAGTCCCAATAAGCATACCACGAAGACAACAATTATTGGGAACCGAACGAGCCTCTACGACCGACCAGCACACTCCATAAAAATAAAACAAAAAAAAAAATAATAATTATAATAATAACAATAATAACAATAATAATAAATAAATAAATAAATAAACAAAACTAAAATAAAAATAATAATACAAAAAAAAAAAAAAACCATAACCCTACCAATATAACATAACATAACCAAATATGTATGTAATAAGTACCCACCAACAAAATCAACAACCTTCCTCCCATCAACAGTATACCCGCGAAAATGGATTCAAAGGGAGACTATTTAACCCAGGCTAACCTAGACGACATCTTGGAAGAAACAGCACAGTGGATAGAAGAACTAGGCATTGATCAACCGGACGACGCAGACAACGGGGCCAAAGCCACGAGAGACCGAGACCTCGAAGAGGACAAGTCCGACGAAATCCTTGAACAGCTAGCCAGGGACTTCCAAGCTCTCCAGGTGAGCGAAGCCAGAAAACAGAAGAGAAATGAAGAAGTAGAAGCACCTTGGGAACCAGAGCCACCCTACATAATGCAGAAGGAAGGACCCCCAATTCTCCTACACCCGGCATTTTTCAAATTTCAGTCTGCTCCTCAACCAAAGGAACCGGTGCAGAGTAGACGCCCGAAGGACGAGACAAGGCGACCTAAAAACAACAGAATCTTGAACACCAAGAAACAAAATAAAAAATAAATTATGGTGATCTCCAATAAAGAAATTAGAAAAAAAAAAAAAACTTCAAGCTCTCATTTAAAAAAAAAAAAAATGGAGGGGGAACTATTCTAAAGGAAAGAGGAGTGTTGTGGTACAAGAAATCCCCCCCTGTTCCCGAACACTCGCAAATACCTCCAAAAAACTCCAACACACTGAGTGTTCCTAAATGTCTCCGACCATTCCTGAATGGGTTTAGATACACCCCAATAGTCCCAAATATTCCCAAAACACCCAATTCACCCCGAAAATACGACAAGGATAAACTGATGCTTCTCCTGCCCAGACGAGCTTATATGTAGGTTTTGGTTGCAGCCCGCATACTTTTCCTTTTGTGTCACCATCAGCCTGGTTGTTTGCTTCCGGCCTGATATCGTCTACATTCTGCGATAATTCATGCATAATTGTTGCCATCCCCAGACCAGCCTAGAGACGAAACTGTGCCCCAATGTTCTTATCCCAACAGCGGTAATGTTGCAGTATGGGTGGTCTGCGGCACCCTAAGGACGGAACTACGTCGCAACATCTTAATCTCAAAAGTAAATACGTTGCATTCCTCAGGCGGAACCATACGCCGCCATGTCCTACGCCGCTATCTCAACATTGAACTACACTGTAATCTCAACATATATTTTAAATAAGTTTGTTAGTATGATATGCGAAGGAATTGAAACACGTTCATACACGAGTTGTCTCGACCTTAAACTAGTGCAGTCAGATTGAGGGTAAATAGTACCCTCACTTTGTGACTCTTAACATCAGATGTTAAATTAAAAACGGGAGGGCAGCTAGAAAGAGATGCCACGTACGCTACTTACTGCGCGGCGATATATAATTTTTTATTTTTACTATCTTTGTTACCCCAAAGGAATAACTGTGTAATGTTTGGATATCATTATTTAAATGTTATGTTAAATTAATTTATTGCCTTTGCATATCTGCAAATTGGCGTACTCACTCGTGCAGTGCTGCTCGCTTGTGAGAATGTAAACAATTTGATTAAGTTTTACTGGTCTTGATAAGACTGCTTTATTTGGTACTATCATACAGTTTTTATACTAAATTTAACCCTTTGTTTGTGATCCCCACCATAAAAGGTTCATGTACCCTAAAGAATTTCTTTTGTTATTAATTGGTAGTTTAAGAATGTATGCTTAACCTAATTCTGAAATTATGCTTAGTGTTTAAAAATATATTATTACCTAATACAATTATTTAAGTTTCCTAGTAGTATGCAATTTGCTAGCTTATCCAAAATAAATACTAATACCCTAAAAGTAGGCAACTTACTAGCTGTAATTAACTTTAGGTGTTTTTCTTACTAACAGCATTCTACTAACTTAATCTTACTAACAGCATTCTAACAATAACAATTTATTCTTTTTAGTTCCTAACAAATTTGTAATTTCTAATATTCTTACATCCCTTTCCTTTTAATAAAAATTTTTTATATTTATAAAAAAATTTTTTTTTTGTATAATATGCTTTCTTATTCTATTACAATGATCTATATTATGAAGGTTTAACATTATTTTTGTGGAATATTTTGATTTTGTTATTAATTTTAACACTTATATTTACTCCTTTTATATCTGTAACCTTAAATGGACCTTTGTAAGGGCTATCTAATTTTCTCGTATTTTCATTTTTTAAAAAGACATAATCTCCAATTTTTATTTTTAACGGATTAGTGACTTTATCATATTCTTCCTTTCTTCTATTCTTCGATATTTCCAATAAGACCTTCGCTTGTTCATGTGCATGTTTTAATCTTAATGTAAGTTCTTTAGCATAATCTGCAATGTTATATACGGGTGAATTGTTTTTTACTATGTTCGTTGGTAAATTTGCTAATTTCCCAAATATTAGTTCATATGGTGTGAAACCTGTGTCTACATGTGGTGTTGTATTATAACAAAATGTGTAGTAAGGTATCCATTTATCCCATTCATGGTCAGTGGCAAAGGATAATAGATATTGCTTTAATACCCTATGATTTCTTTCTAATGATCCTAAAGATTCATGGTGATACGGGGTTGAAGTTTTGTGTTTAATATTTAGCAATTTCGTTACATTTTTAAAAATTTCATTAATAAACTCTGTTCCCATATCGGTTTTGACAGTTTTAAAGAATCCATATTTTAGAATGAATTTTTCTGTTAAGGTCCTTGCTATAGTCAGAGCTTCTTTATTGGCAATAGGAATTGCTTCTACGTATTTGGTTAGTTCACACTGAATAGTTAAGATGTATCTGTAGTCGTTGACTAATGGTAAGGGTCCTACCGTATCTATCGCTACAATTTCGAAACTGTTTGTTGGTGTTTCTGTGAGTACCATTTCTTCTTTAACATGTCTTGTTATTTTATTGCGTGTGCAAATCTTGCAATTATTAATATGAGCTTTTACCATTTTGTTCAAGTTTTTCCAAATATATCTTTGTTTTATTCTATTAATAGTTCTTTTAACTCCTGAGTGGCCACCTTGCGGAGAATCATGAAATTCTTCGATTATCTCTTTTTGTTTCTTATAATCATATATTCTTTGTGGAGGGTTATACAATAATACTTTTAAATTCAGTTTTCCTTCTTTAGATTGCAATCTATTAAATTCATTCTTAAATTTTTCTATTGTATAAAGTTTAAATAATTCACTATCAGTTGCTAGCGCTAGTTCTTTTATATTAGAATCTTCAGTTTCTTGAATGAGCTTCTCCAAACATTGACCTAAGTCCTTATTCGGATTATCACTTATTCTCCATATTACTTCATTATTTTTCAGTATAACCTCCGGCATGCCATTAATTTCTTTAAGCTCAATTTTCAACTTTTGAGCATTTCGCGTTTCTGAGATGGAAGTGCATTCCCAAGAATGGAGTTGATCAGGCTTCTTCTCTTGAGAATGTTTACTTTCCACGATATAATCATCATTTTTCTTCGACATGTTTCGCGTAACTACATTAATTTCTCTTGGAATCATTGCTTTAAGCATATCTAAGTTTATATTTATGCGTGATAAAGCATCTGCATTCGTGTTTATTTTTCCCTGTTTATAGACGATATCGAAATCATAGTCTATTAAATCTAACCGTATGCGCATTAGTTTGGAAGACGGATTTTTGTGTGTAAATAAGCTCACTAAAGGTCTATGGTCAGTTACTACAGTGAATTTTCTTCCGTAAATGTATGGCCTGAAGTAATTTATGGCCCAGTGTATAGCTAAAAGTTCCTTTTCAATTATTGGTTTATTAACTTCATGTTTGTTTAAACTACGGCTTGCATAAGAAATGGGAAGGTCCTCACCAATATCACCTTGCGAAAGAATTGCTCCTAGAGCATATTGCGAAGCATCAGTTGTTAAAATAAATTTTTGATCAAAATTTGGATATTGTAAAATAGGAGATGAGATAAGTTTAGTTTTTAAAAGGTTGAATGCTTCTTCACACTCTTTGGTCCAAGAAAACGTGACATTTTTTTTTGACAAATTATTCAGCGGTTTTGCTATTTTGGCAAAATTTGGTATGAAGCGTCGGTAATAATTGCAGAAAGCAACAAATCTTCGAATTTCATCAGAATTTTTAGGAACCGGGTAATTCAGAACTGTGTCACATTTTTTTGGATCTGCGCGTATACCATCATTGGTTATAAGATGTCCTAGGTATGTCACTTCCGATTGTAAAAAATTACATTTCTTCGGGTTTAATTTTAAATTATATTCCCGCAATTTTTCAAATGTTTTAATTAAATTGCTGTTATGATGTTTCAAGCTACATCCAAATATTATGACATCATCGACATATAAAAATGCCTCTGAGTCTAATCCGGCTAAAGCAATTGAAAGCATTCTTTGGAAACTGTTCGTTGAAATTTTTAAGCCAAAAGGTAATCTTTTAAATGGGAAGTGTCCCTTGTCAGTGGAAAATGCTGTGTATGGCCTTGAATTCTTGTTAAGAGGAATTTGATGAAAAGAATCTGACAGGTCAAGGGTTGTAAAGTATCTTGCTCTGCCTAACTTATCTAGTACATCTTCTAGTCGTGTCAATGGAAATCTATCATCTATAATCTTTTTATTCAATTGTCTAAAGTCCACGACTAGTCGCCATTTCTTATTAGCATCGTCAGATTTTTTAAAAACAATGAGAAGTGGTGAGTTGTATGCACTGATGGACGGTTCTATTATATCATTGTCTAGGAGTTTTTGTACTTGATTTTGAATTTCAGATTTCTGTGCTTGAGGTAACCTGTAGTTTTTAATATAGACCGGAGTTTTATCATGTACTGGTATATTCTGTTCATAAAAGTTGTTGCAGGTTAATATGTCACCAGGAAGGTGAAATATATCTGCGAAATTTTTACAGATTTCTAATATGTGAGCTTTCGCATGCTTATCATCAATATTGATGTTAAGTTCTTCCAACAGTTTTGTAGTACGACTTTTGTTTTCTTTTGCTTGATTCATCGTACATATATGATATTTATTTAGCGGTTCGACCTCTATTGTTAGCTTCTTAATCACTTTACCCTCTTCCAAGGTATTTAGTATTTGTACATGAGGTATTCCTTTTGCTGGAATTATCGTATTTGCTAGAAAAATACCTTCATCTATTTCCTGACTGAGTACAATACTATCTGTATCTACTTCTATATTTAACGGGTGAATTATTTTTGATCTGGCAGGAACCCTTATATCTTGGTACTGTGGTAATTTCGTTTGAATTGGTATCATCGTTTCGGTATTATTAATGTATAAGGAAATCATAAATGTTTCATAATTTATAATACTTTTTGTCTGTATCAGGAAATCTCGACCTATTATTCCGTCAGTCAATATTGGGAAGTCATCGTCAACTACATGTAACTCTTGAACAAATTTTTCATTGTTGATATGGAATGTTGAAATGATGGTGCCTAATGAGTTCATGTTTGTGTTCGTGATGCCTGTAATGGCGCATCTTTTATTTGTTTGTATACTTTCTTTATTGGCTACACATTCATGTTTAATAATTGAAATATCTGCTCCTGTATCGATTAAGAACGAGTTATGTGTCTGATTTTTATTTGTTTTAAGCGAAATAAAGTTCGTTAACTTTGTGTCGAAATTATATATTTTAGCTTTATCTATTGTTCCCCCGACTCCTCGGGGACTACTTCGTTTCCCGAGTTTATTACATTGACCCTTCTTCCCCTGTCATTTGAATTATTTCCCGAGTTGTTATTATGAGAGAAGCGGTTAAACCCGTTACTGTTATTTCGGTTTTGATTGGCATTATTGTTTCGATTATTGTTCCTATAATTATTGTTGTTTCTAGAGCGATTTCGGAAATTATTGTTACGAAAATTTGAATTTCTGAATGGTTTATTTTGATAATTATTCCTAACACCATAGTTTTGATTTTGTTTTGGACGGAAACCTGAATTCCTATCATTTCTGCTATTATAGCTTAACACTTGAGGTCTATTTGGAACCTCTGCTTCACTGGCTATTCTAATAGCTTCTTGAAGATTTTTTGGCATTGCTGCGAAGACCGTGGATTTGATTGGTTCTTGTAAACCATGTTTGAATGAGTTCAACCCTATTTGATCATTCAATTTTGAAATTATCTGCCTATGTTCTTCCCCTTGCTCAGCTATTTGTAGTCCATTTAGTTGGGCTACCAAATTTTCAACCTGACTAGCAAAGTCCCTAACAGTTTTATGCCCCTGTATAGATTTTGATGGTTCTGTTTGTATTTTTAATGGGGTTTTATTAGTTCTATACAATTCTTGAAGCTTTTCGCGCAAAGTTGCTAAATCTGTGGGTGCTTGTAAAATGCTAAGTTTATTTTTAACTGTTTCTGAAAGTCTAGTTTTAAGAACAAATTTTATTAATTTTTCTTTTTCTATATTATCTTTCAAATCATTGTACAAAAATTCTATCAAATTTAGGAAATTATTCAAATTTTTTGTTTCACCCTGAAATTCAGGTATTACTTTTAAACTAAGCGAAATATCGAAGGAAGTCATATTGGTCTTATCGTTCTCTAAAGTCTTTTTAATATTATTATCTAAAAT
Organism: Chrysops caecutiens; assembly: GCA_963971475.1. Classification (NCBI taxonomy): domain Eukaryota; kingdom Metazoa; phylum Arthropoda; class Insecta; order Diptera; family Tabanidae; genus Chrysops; species Chrysops caecutiens. Next base: position 68,129,422 of record OZ020567.1, read on the forward strand.
ATTTTCTAAAGTATTATACGCCTTACTAAATCTTTCTTTCACCTTGATGGCTAGTTCTTTATCAACATTTAAGATTTCTAGATATTTTGTGTTGAATTTAAGTTTGATGCTTCTTAGCTCTGTTAACTTTATTAGTAAATGAGAAGAGGAGTATATTCTATTTGGGTTTTTAGTGAAATTTATCGTTGTCTTATTAATATTTTCTATTACAGTTTCTATGTCATTCATTTTTTACACATGCTGAACAGATATTTGCCTTTTTACAGTATTGTTTAAATATTCTTTCAATTTTTTTATCAATAAAAATCCACCAATTAAAATTCCTAAAACTACTAAAATCAATTCTATATCCCCCAAAAATCTACTTTGTAGCGTATCTCCGACATTCGATGTAGAAGTCCCAGCATTGTTATTTATTATTAATTCTTCTTTTATTTTTGAACCCGATTTGCCCATTTTAAGGAATAAGTGTTACAATGTTGTATTTTAGTGTGTTCTTTCTTTATTTTTGTTTTTCATATATAATTTCCTCTCAGATTTTATTTGTTTTATTTTTTGAACAAAAACATCTTTTTCTTGTCCTTTGCTTATACTGGCTAAAAAATATAGATTTGCCAGCTCCTTTCTAATTTTATTTAATTTTCCTCCTCTGGTCCTCTGTCTTTTCATAGATGAGGATGTTGCATTCACCGTTGATTTCTTATTCTGCGGCTGTTGAATCTGCCTCTTCCTATATTCCTCCAACGTTATTGTTTTCTTCTGGGCATTGACGTCCTCTTCAAACTCGTTTTTGTTTTGCTGCTTGCGATATTTGGAAATGGGGATTGGCCTTGGTCCAGCAGTCACATCCTTCAAAGCTTGGTGTAATCTTTCCTTCAGTGTTGACACTGAATTTGCAGGATCGCCATGTAATGTTTGGATATCATTATTTAAATGTTATGTTAAATTAATTTATTGCCTTTGCATATCTGCAAATTGGCGTACTCACTCGTGCAGTGCTGCTCGCTTGTGAGAATGTAAACAATTTGATTAAGTTTTACTGGTCTTGATAAGACTGCTTTATTTGGTACTATCATACAGTTTTTATACTAAATTTAACCCTTTGTTTGTGATCCCCACCATAAAAGGTTCATGTACCCTAAAGAATTTCTTTTGTTATTAATTGGTAGTTTAAGAATGTATGCTTAACCTAATTCTGAAATTATGCTTAGTGTTTAAAAATATATTATTACCTAATACAATTATTTAAGTTTCCTAGTAGTATGCAATTTGCTAGCTTATCCAAAATAAATACTAATACCCTAAAAGTAGGCAACTTACTAGCTGTAATTAACTTTAGGTGTTTTTCTTACTAACAGCATTCTACTAACTTAATCTTACTAACAGCATTCTAACAATAACAATTTATTCTTTTTAGTTCCTAACAAATTTGTAATTTCTAATATCCTTACAACTGATTTACCCCCAGGTTCGGAACCCAGGCTCTAGGTGTACTCACTATCAGCATACAACTAGAACGACACAAGTCCAATTTTAAAACAAATGATTTAAAGATTTTATTGTGAATGTGTTTTGTTTACATGTTATTAAATCCTTTTTACAGTCAGTCGGGTTTGTTGGTTTTTTATATTAGCTTTTTTAGTTTAATATGAACTCGGAGAGTAAATAGGTAGCAAATAGCCAGGTTTATAATGTTGTAAATTGTGTAATGTGTAGCTCAGCACACTCTGGAGAATACGGTATACGTCTGCCATGGTATGTTTTGGCTCATGTCACATACCGTTTGACATTCGCGGAAAGAATACGAATCTAATGACACCTTAATCTTCAAAATCGGTCAAGTCGTTTAAGCTACAGGAGGAAATTATAAGCTTTGCATACTCCGGGGATGAAAGTTCACTTCAGTCATGTTGATTTTTTGTTGACATCACAAAGTCTTTGACACTTACGGGAAAATTACAAATTCAATAACACCTCACTCTTCAAAATCCGTCAAGTGGTTTAAACTATAGGAGGTGAATATCAGCAGGTAAATATTAGCTATGCACGCTCAGGGGATGAACATTTGCGTCCGTTTTATTGATTTTTTGGTGACGTCACATAGCCTATGACACTCGGGAGAAGAGTACGTCTTTAAGGGCCTCGCACTCTTAAAAATCGGTCAAGCCGTTAGGGCCACAGGAAGTAAAAATACAGGGTATGTACACTTTGGGGATCAAGGTGTACGTCCGCAATATTAATTTTTTGCAGGCATCGCACAGCCTATGATACTCAGGAGAAGAGTACAAATCCAATGACACCTCAGTCTTCGAGATCGGTCAAGCAGTTCAGGCTACAGGAAATAAATATATAAGCTATGCACACTTCGTGGATGAAGGTTTACGTCCGCCATATCGAGTTTTTGCTGACGTCACATAACCTATGACACTCAGGAGAAAAGTAAAAATCTAATGACACCTCACTGTTTGAAATCGGTCAAGCCGTTTAAGCTTCAAGAGGTAACGAAGACATACGTACATACGGCGAAAATCATTACCTTCCCTTTGGGTCAAAAGACATGCATGTTTCAAATAGTTTTCAGTTGTCATCGAGTGAACAAATTTTTCACAATTGAGTGAACATGTTCGAAAAAGTCCAAGTACAAATAAATTATTCACAAATAATGAAGTGTTTGTTTTTTATCGAGGTGCAACAGATACATTTTTGTCAGAAGAAGGTATTTGGTAAGTACTATTACAAATTATTTCCTTTTTAATTGTGAAAATTATTCTGTGATATTGGAACAATCATCGAGGTAATGGCGCCACATTCTAGGTATGTCAAATTGTAGACATATATTGAATATTAATAATTATGTAAAAAACAATTATCTGAAGTTATTTATTTTTCATAAAATATTAAAAATCAAATGAGGTTACATCGCGTCACAAATACCAGTTTTCGTTTAATTTTATGCTGGTGACATCTTTTCATACTCGAGCATGCACGTAGCTTTTCGCATCTTGATAAAAAAGCTTTCATCGCTTGAGTTAAGTTAAGTTAAGAATTGTTTATATTTTTTTTGTTAAATAAAAAGATTTGATTCCTTTTAAAAACTTTATAATTTACTGCTTGATGTTGATCGTACAATTGCTTCCTAAAGACTAACTTAATCTAAAGTTTTCCGGTTGATCAAAGGTTTGGTTAATGCATTTTCCCATGGGAAAATGCATTGTCGTCAATTTTGGTTTTGTCGTTATTCCCGGATTCTTATCACCTCTAGGTGTTTGGTGGCATTTTACCTAGTGCTCCCATGGTGCTCCCATATCATTTTGGCGCTTACCTAAGCGTCTGGTCTTCTTCCGGATGTAACACCTCCTTCCCTAGAAAGAAGTGACGGCCATATGAATCGGATGTCGTTGGGTTCATGGGTCGGAACTTCCAAGGTTACGTTTGATGGCTTATAGTGTTTCCTCATGAGGTAGAGCATTAGGAAAGATAGGGCGATGATGAAAAGGATCAGACTCGGGGTAAGTATAAGTATCGTTCTTTGTAGGTCGTCTCGAAGTGCGTAGGGTTGCAGGAAGTTTGTGAGTTGCCCTTCTGAAAATTTAAAGTTGTGCAGCCTATTTGTGTAAAGGGTGTGGTTTGCCGTTGACGTATTCACATCATGGAAGATGGTAGGGTGAATGTTAATCTCGTCCCAATAGATTTCAACTGTAGATTTATATAAAATATTATTTATTTTAACATCACAATTACCAAAATGAATAAGAGCGGATCCTATGATCTTTTGACTATCGACTCCGCATGTGGACGTGATCGTTGTCTCTGGAGCGTTGATCAGGATGACATAATTTGGCTCTGGTTGGTATATTTCGCTATCCCTGTCTCTTTCGACCAATTGGCAGTGAGCTGGTTTATTAAGTATTAAGTTCCCGATGCATTTTGATTTGCTAGTTTCTTCTTCGTGGGCTGAGCGTGGACAGTAGAAGGTTCCTTCTATTTTAGGGCATTTGTTGTCGAAATATTGAATATTTTTAGGGTTCAGGATAAGGTAGGGTTTTGTGTCGATAAATTTATTTTGTTCTATTGGTAGGGGAAGGATGTGAAATATATGGTAAGTTTCATTGGACAGGATAGGAATCTGAACATTAAAGATTACATTTGTATCATTATAATATGCTTGTAAGCTTAAAAATTCGTATACATTCAGATTGGATTTGATTATTACATCTTGTTTCTTAAGTTCCAACTTTACTTCTACAAGTTCTTTTTGGCTTAAAATTTGTTTTGATATGATATTCAATTTTGCAAGGATAATTGCTTCTGAAATACTACTTAGGTGGCTATTTAGTATATCGATATTATAGTTAATTTGATTAATAAATTGTACATATTTGATTTGTACATCGTGGTTTCTTATCCTATTTTCGAACTGTACATTTGTATAATTTAGGTATTCTGTCATAATATTTTGTTGTTCATTTATATGCCCTGTTATATTTTCAAATCGTTCAATCATTTCATGATTTAGTTTTGACTGACTATTCATTTGGTTGGTAATGTCCTTGTTAATATTTAATATTTCATCAATCTGTTTGTTTAAATATGCGGCGTCGTTAGCGTCCATATTACCGGTTATGCTTTTGATTAAACTTCCCAGACCATCGATTAAACCCCGTTTCCTTCTATGATTAGGGAGTAAGGTTTGCAGTTTTTGTTTTAAGTCGTTTAGTTTTGTTTTAGTGGTAAGCAGTGTGTCTTTCATTTCATGTACGTAGTTAAATCTTAAAAGAGTTTCTTCGAGTTTGTCGATCGTTTGTTGGTACGTGTCTAGTCGTATAATATGTATGAAATTGTTGTGTCCTAGTATAGTCCTAGCTCTTCCTAGTTTCATGGGTACTAGTCCTTTACTGTGGGTCAAGTCCTGTATTTCTAGTTTCTGCCCCAGGGTTAGTGTTATCAACCTGAAAATTTCGTTTTTTCTTAATTTTCGATTTATGAAATTTTTTATTCTTGGTGGTGATTAAAGTAACATTTTTATTTACTTTGACCTTATGCTTGGAAAATCTTTTCGTTAATTTATTTCGCCTATTTTCTCTCCTATATATATCTTCCCCTTCTTTATATTCAATGGGTTCGTCCCTGTTGTAGTTTAACCTATCGATATTTTTACGGGTCTTACCTTCCAACTGGGCTTTAATCGAGGGGTAAAGTTTTTCTTGGAATTCGTTTAATTTTTCCAAATATTGGTGGGGAGATTCGTGTTGTAGTTTTTCAAATTGGTATGTTCGACCATGAAACCCTTCAAAGGGTGTTAATTTTGTAGCGGAATGAATTGCATTATTATATGTAAGGAGAGTTTCGTTTAGGATTTCATCATGGTCTTTTTCGTTGGTGTTATTAAAGATTATTCTGTATATTTCAGTCAGAGTTGAGTGCAGTCTTTCAACGGGGGAGTTGCTACTACTCTGTTGAATTGAAGTTAAATGAAGCTTGATATTGTATTGTTTACAGAAATCCTTGAATATGTTAGCTGTAAATTCAGTCCCGGAGTCTGCAACCATTTCTTTTGGAATACCGTGAACGCTCATGAAGTGTTTGAGGGACTTGATAATCATAAGACTATTTCTGGCTATGAGGGTGTATGCTGCCGCATATTTTGAAAACTTGTCGATTATCGTCAAAATCTGTCGATGGTTTATTGAATAGATGTCAATGTGAATGATGTCGAGGGGTCTACTTGGGGTTTTGCTAAGCATGTGTTTTACCTTTGGTGGATCTCTGTCGTATTTATATGTGTGGCAGATATCACAATTATTGATAATTTTTGTTATTTTACTTTTCATAAAAGGGAAGAATATTTCTCGTTTGAGATGAAGCAGGGTTTCATTAATCCCTCTATGATTATTGTTTTTATGGTATTCCTGAATTATTTTATCCTGTTCGTCATTGTCGACGATATCTTTAACTAATTCCTTACACCTGATTAATTTGAAGACTTTGGATTGGGAAAAATATTTTGAGAATACGTCTTGTACTATTCTAAATGTATCGTCATCCGTGTAGATTGCCATTAGACGATTTGGAGGGAGATATTTTTTTAGGATTTCAGTTATGGTCGATTCTGAGTTGTCTTTAATTTTGATTATTCTCCTCTGTTTATTTTTGAACGGCATTTCTAATAAGGTTTGATCGTTTTGAGAAAGATTTTTAATTATCGTTTGGAGTGAGAATTCATTCAGAGGTCTTTCCGAAATCGGTATACCGTCATCAAGGTTTTCTTCTGCAGAGTGAATTGTTGACCCATTATCGGTTTGGACCGTTTCATTATCGTTATTGTTTCTGGAAGACACATTGTCGCCGTTAACAGCTTGTAAGGATATATCACTACAACTGGAGTCTTCACTTTCTGTGGCGAACATTTCTATCGTATGTGTTTGAGGGTTTTCAAGTTTAATTCTACTAAGTGCATCTGCATTACAATTTTGATTTCCTTTTTTATAGAACACTTCGTAGTCGAATTCCTCTAATTTTAATCTCCAACGAACAAGTCTCGAATTTGGGTCTTTAAGGCTCATAATCCATGTTAAAGGTTTGTGGTCAGTGACTATCTTGAATTTCCTCCCGAAGAGGTAAGGGCGGAAGTATTTAGTAGCCCAGACAATAGCTAAAAGCTCTTTTTCGATAGTTGAATAATTTAATTCTGAATCAGTTAGTGTCCTACTTGCATAGCAAATAGGTTTGTCATTTCCTATGTTTCCTTGTGACAAAACGGCGCCGATGGCGTAATTGCTAGCATCCGTTGTCAGGACAAATGGTCTAGAGAAGTCCGGATATTGTAACAGGGGATCATTCATCAAGATTTCTTTACAGGTGTTGAAAGTTTTAACGTATTGTTCAGTTGCGACTACTGCCCTACCCTTTTTGAGGCATCCTGTTAGGGGTTTAGTGAGTTTTGCAAAGTCTTTAATAAATTTTCGGTAGTATCCCAAAAGCCCAAGAAATGATTTAATTTCTTTCTGTGTTCTTGGCATTGGGAAATTTTGGATCGCACTAATTTTTGCAGGGTTTGGTTTTATACCTTCAGTAGTTACAATGTGGCCTAAAAATTCAATTTCTTTATGCAGAAACTCAGATTTGTCTAATTGGACCTTGAAGTTTGCTTGTCGTAATTTGTCGAAAACTTTTCGTAAGCTTTCTATATGTTCTTGCAGGGATGTCGAAAACACTATGATGTCATCGAGGTATACAAGGCATACTGTGCCTTGAAGTTCTTTTAGAACATTGTCCATTACCCTTTGAAAAGTGCTTGGAGCATTTTTTAGGCCGAAGGGCATCCGAACAAATTCGTAATGGCCACCTTCTACAGTGAAAGCTGTTTTTTGAATGTCTTGTGGTGCCATCTCGATTTGATGAAATCCGCTGGCCAAGTCCAGTGTGGAGAAGTACATAGATTTTCCTAGTTTATCTAAGATTTCCGTGATATTTGGAATGGGATACCTGTCGCTAATCGTTTTTTCGTTTAGCTTCCTGTAATCTATTACCAATCTCCATTTTTGTTGGCCACTGGCATCCTTCTTCTTAGGAACTATCCAAACTGGAGAGCTCCAAGGAGAATAGCTGGGTCGAATGATACCTTGATCAAGCATGTCATTTATTTGCTTACGCACCTCTTCCTTATGAACATAAGGATAGCGGTATGACTTGGTGTAAATTGGTAGATCGTCTGTTGTGCGGATTCTGTGTTTTATATGATTGGTGAAAGTGAGGTTTTGACCTCTTTTAAAAAAAATGTCGTCGTAATCTTGACAGAGTTTAGAAAGAACCTTTAGTTCTTCTTCATTTAAGTGGCTGGTTCTGAACAAATTTAGGATATTTGTGGGGGATTCTATTAATTCATTAGGTTCACTATATTGGATACTAAAATTGTTGATTTCAGAAAAGTTTTCAGAGGAGTACTTTTCCACTTTCAATGGATGTTCAATCAGAAATTTCTGGTCTTCTTCAGATGAATTTATAACTTCAAAACTACTGTGCCAGTTTTCGGCGTGATATAATCCTTCCGGTATGTATAGTTGGGGTCTAATTTCTACACATTTTACGTATATATCTCCGTTTTGTATGTCGACAGGCAATTTAACTATGCATTTCGAATTAGGAGGGATACAATATTCTTGTGACATGAGGTTGGGTTTCAGCAGTAGAGGAATTGTTGCTCCTTTGGTGATCAGAAGTTGATTAACAAGATCTACTTTCGCACCCAAGGACGTTAGTGCGTCTAACCCAAGCAGACCGTCGAAATATCCATGAAACTTGAAGACGAGGAATCTTGTTTGTCCTGGTTGTTTGAATTCATTAAAAGTCGGGAGAACAACTTCCTTATTGAGTGTGTGCTTATTGAGCACGGTGGTGATTGTTGTGGGTTTGGTTTCGAGAAGGTCGTCAGGATGTACAAATTCTGGGTTAATGAAGGACGACGATGCACCTGTATCGACGAGAAATTTAAGGGGCCGACCAAAGGGGGAGGATATGTGAATATACGGAAGTGTGAACCCATGTTTGTTGATATCTATGTAGCCGATTGGTTCGTCGAGGCTTGTACTGGAAAATTTGTGTCGTCTAAAACATTATCTAGATATTCGAAGTCATCTAGAGAATTATGGGGGTAACTATTCTGTTCGTCAGGGTAATCGTTATTAATTATGGTATGGTTGTGAAATTGATCGTTTAGGTGATTACAGTCTTCGTTGTTTTCAGTAACGTTAAATAGTTCTTTGTTGTTGAAGTTTGGTGGTCCGGTCGCTCTGAAATAATTGTCCAGAGGTCTGTTCTGTGGCTTTAGTTGGTGTTGTCTATGGCTGCCACTTGAAATGTCCATTGGTTCTGGTTTGGGAATTGGTGAATTTTGTCTTTGGTTGTAGTGTGCGTTAGGAGTATAGGATGGTCTGAATTGAGAGTATTTTGGATTGTGGTTTAAAAATCTTGGATTGGAGTTAAAAGAATGATTTTGCCCGAATCTATTGGTATGTGTCTGGAAATTTCCTGGTGGTTCAAATTTATGATTCTGCGAGGAAAAATTTGTGTTTTGCCGAAAATGTTGTGGCTGTGGTTCGTATTTAACAGGGAAATTCGGTTTTGTGGGGTGAGTTGGCTTATAACTCTCAGTTCTTGCATAGAAGATATTCTGTTCTTTTACGCAAAACGAAAATGCTTCAGCGAGGGATTCTGGTTTCATTGCTCGAACTGTTGAGCCAAGAGGTTCTTTCAATCCGGACAAAAATGTATTTAAACACATTTCCGAGAATAATAATTTTTTCGCATTGATCACATTTTCAGCGTTTTCATGAATGTTCACATGATTTACCATACTTGCGTATATTTCTACGACTTCACTATGAAACTTTTCTACCGAATTGTTATTTTGTTTTAATTTGTGCAGAATTTGTGCTCTAATACTATCCCAGTCAAGTGGTGTTCCGTACATGTTAAGGATTTCATTAGCAGGACCTACGATTTTATTTCTGATGGCTCGTAGTAATAATTGGCCATATGGTGTCCCCTTTGTTATTGCAATAATTGAAAGAATTTCTTCAACATTATCCAAAAAATCGAACAGTAATCGTGGGTTTCCTTCAAATTTAGGAAGGTCTTTTATGGCATCAGGGACACGAAGGGTATTAAAAATATCATTGGTTGTAACGGTGCCGTTATTTGGAAGAGACATGTTTTCTTTTAAAATGATTGAACGGTTTGAATTACAAATTTCAGGAACACCAATTGAATTTTGAGAATTACAACTTTCTCTAGGTTAGAATTTGTTTCTTCTTCACTTAAATTTTCACAACTTGGATTCGAATCTTTTTCAACTAAATTATCTATATTTACTGTTAAATTTTCGCAAAGATTTTCTTCTGTTACACTTTCGAGTTCACTTTTTATCTTATTATTTTCGCACTTAAATCTATTCACAATTTTTTTTTGGGAAAAAATATGGTTTGGGGTTTGTATTTTTCTGTTTTTTCATTTAGGATAAGAAAGGAAAAAATATTCAATTTCGACTTACATGAATATCCGTATTACCATAAGCATGATTGGTTGATTTCCTTTAAACGATGTTCCTTCGTTTTTCAATCGATTGTTGAGAGCTTCCCGATTAGTTTTCAAAGCACTTTCACTACTTTATCGATAAACCGTCGATAATTTACTGAATTTTCTAAAACTAATCCGGTTCCGACTGCGCCAGTTAAGTTAAGTTAAGAATTGTTTATATTTTTTTTGTTAAATAAAAAGATTTGATTCCTTTTAAAAACTTTATAATTTACTGCTTGATGTTGATCGTACAATTGCTTCCTAAAGACTAACTTAATCTAAAGTTTTCCGGTTGATCAAAGGTTTGGTTAATGCATTTTCCCATGGGAAAATGCATTGTCGTCAATTTTGGTTTTGTCGTTATTCCCGGATTCTTATCACCTCTAGGTGTTTGGTGGCATTTTACCTAGTGCTCCCATGGTGCTCCCATATCATTTTGGCGCTTACCTAAGCGTCTGGTCTTCTTCCGGATGTAACACTTGCTTGAATTTGAAGATATGTCATGACCAGCGAAAAATGACACGAAAACCGGTGAATGTGAGGTGATGAGACCCCATTATGTTTATAATATTTTATGAAAATTAATTCATGTTAGGTATATTTTTTATGTATTTACACATTATTAATATATATCTATAATTTGGCATACCCATAATGCGCGGTCATAGCCGCGAAGATCGCCCCACGATATGTTGAAAAACTTTCTAAATTCATGGCCGCAGTAGTTATTTTGCACTGACTGTGATTGCGTAGAATTAATTACAGTGTGATATGTGTTTCTGAAAGTTATTTTTATGTTTGGTGGCTCTAAATACTTGGAATTTCTGAAAGGAGCATAATTTTTGGTTGCAATTTTTTTAACGTTAAAAATAGTTCTTTACGGTACTGACAACCATGCATGTTTTGATGTGATCAAATTTGAGTTCATTTTCCTTCTTTTTTAAAAAAAAAAACCTTGCACTAAGTGCTGTTTAAAATTTCTCTACAGTGTCATCTTTATACCTGCACTAAATAATACAAAATAAAAGAAAAGGAAAAGAACAACATAAGAAAAATAAAGTGTCGGAAAAACTTTATTTATTTTATGTATTTTTGTTTTCGTTTCCTAGGGAAATATTTTTTCATGTACATTCTTCTTCAAAATTTTGTTTCTTTGGGGCCATCCCATTAAAATTTTAAAGTTTTGATACTCTTTAATTGAATAGTATTATTGCTGCTGAAAAATGCCGCCAAGAAAGTCCACTTTGAGGATCATATCCAAAGCAGCAAAGCATAATAGAAGAGCTAGGAATATATGTAACACTGCAGACTGAGTCTCAAATATCTATCTCCCAAGATCCTTGTTCTGCTTCATCAAGTATACCGTTGTTGTCCCTTGAACCTGGTTGGGATGATGTAGAGTTCTTGTTACCTGACCAGTTATCTCAATCCACCACAGGTCCTGATTTGAATTTACCTGGTTCTTTCCCATGTGCTGTAGAATTTAACGTCAATTTACCTGGTCCCTCCTACGTAAATGCACCGTTTGCATACATCTACAATTCACCTGGGCCCTGTTTGAATTGAACAGTTGCAATTCAGTTGACGGTTATCAGTTCCAGATTTACCATGTGAATTCCACTACTGGTGTCTCAACAACGAAAAAATCTTCGCCCTGTGAGGTTTGTGCCTATCGTTTAATGATTAGACAGGGCGATCCCAACCACATTCATCAATTTAGACAACTTTTTAATCAGTTTTTGGTAGATATGTGTGCCAAAATTGAGAGCGAACGTCTTCTGTACTTCAGAACTCATCAAATACAGTTCAGAGCCAAAAGCTACATTCATTTGCAAGATGCATTAAGGCAAGATGCAAATGTGGAAGACCTAGGTTGAGTAGTAATTTCGCCTTCCACCTTTACAGGTGGTCCTAGGTATATGCATGCCAGAACACCAGACGCACTTTGTTACGTTCGAGCGCCCTGATCTTTTTATAACAATCACGACGAAGCCAAATTGGCCAGAAATAAAACGCGAACTAATGTCAGGCCAAGAGATCACCAAGAGATTGGCACGATATAGCATCTGGAGTTTTCCACTTGAAACTTAAATCTTTAATAGCAATATTGAGCAGAGGAAAAATATTTGGTGCACTACAATAATTCATATACACTGTTGAGTGGCAAAAGCGTGGTTTTTCTCATGCGCACTTGCTGCTTTGGCTAAAAGAACCCATCCGCCCAGACTGAGTTGATCTGGTCATCAGAGCAGAACTATCAGATTGCAGGGCGGATCCTGAGCTCTTTGAAATCGTAAAGAGTCACATGATCCACGGCCCATTTGGTCTTTTAAATTGTTAAATTGAATTTACAGTGATGAAAGTAGCCTCTGAGAATGTTGTTGCTGACAATCGGTGGGTTGCTCCATGTTCGCCCGTTTTGTCCATGACTTTCAATGCCCACATTAATGTGGATATTGTACAAGTGTTAAATCCATTAAACACATACGCAAGTATAACCGGTATAACCATTGCAATTAATAATGAAAATGATGAGGTTCAGAGATATTAGAGTGGCAGATACACCAGTACTTCAGAGGCAGTGTGGCACATACTCTCTTTCCCAATACCCGAGAGGTATCCAACTGTTATACAGCTTGATATTCATCTCGAGAACGGACAAAGAGTATACTTCAACTCGGAAAATAAAGGACAAAGAGTAGAATCTCTAAAAAAAATACTTCAGAGTAGTAGTTCAAATTCTGAAGCATTTTTAATCTTTGTCAAAATGATGCCTTTGCGGGAACTTTGTTATATAGCGATATGTCTTCATTCTATACATTCAATAAGCAAAGAGGAAAATTTTTCAGACGCAAATTGGGACAGCCAGTTCATGGTTATTCAGGAGTAAAAAATTATACTGCCATTGGAAGGGTGTACACTGTTCACCCAAGCAACAGGGAGTACTATCATCTTCGACTTCTACTTCATATTGTCCAACTTTATTTGAAGGTGTAAGTGCTGTGAAGGGAGAACTTCACCCAACATTTCAGTCTGCATGTCGTGCACTCAATCTTCTGGATGACGATACTCACTGGGAGGAAGCCTTAAGTGAAGCCACTCTATCTGACAGCCCTCTCAAATTGCGACATTTATTCTGTTTATTGTTGGTTTTTTGTAACCTTAGTAACCTCCTTGATCTCCTAACCAAGTATCGAAATTCATTATCTGAGGATTATTTAAGAGAAGCACAAAGACTAAATTCATCCAGTAGGCTTCGCAGTTGTCCCGCACCTACATGTATGTGAGTTATATCTTGGAAAATTCAAAACATTGTCTCCGGCTCTTTCGGCATTCAAAATACCAATAAATGTCGAATATGCAAACACCCGTTTGTTTTATTTCAAGGAATTGTCCAATGGCACTTCTTCTTCGGGAGGTCAGCTTGATCGTCTGGGATGAATGCACTATGGCGCCCAAATCATGCGTCGAGGCATTGGACAGGACTTTAAAAGACATTAGGAGCAATACATTGACCTCTGGTGGAGTCACTGTATGGTTTTCTGGGGATTGCGGCAAACGCTACCAAAAGTTACCAGAGGTACCAGGGCCGATAAAGTGAATGCGTCATTGAAAGGACCATTCCTGTGGCCATATATTGAGCGTTTGTCTCCAACAATGAATACGAGAGTTCGGCCTGAAAACGATTCAATGGCGCAAAAATTCTTTGAGCTGCTTATGAAAATTGGCGATGGCAGCATGGAGAACATTGAAGGTCTTATTTCAACACCTCCGACATTGGGCACTATTGTGAGGTCTCAAGATGACCTTATTAAGAAGGGTTTTCTAGGAATCGCCAACCTAACATCTATTCAAAATTCCTGGCTTTGCGAGAGGGCAATGCTCACCCCAACCAATGAGCAGGCGACCAAGATAAATAGTACCATTAGGAATAAGAATAACGCAAATTGTTTTACTTAAATTTCATACTTAACTTCTAGATTGGTGCATATCTTCAGGCAAATTGATTCATAACTGTAATATTGCATATTATTAAGTTATTGTTATATTACTTTAATAATTTTGAATAATAAGCATAAGGTTAACATTAGGTTAAACATATGAATTCCTTACTTGATATTTATTAGTAACAAAAGAAATTCCTTTATGATTAACAAGTTACAAAGACATATATATTTAAATGATACATAATTGATAATTGATAAAGGTTTACTTATGTACAAAAGTAGTAATTTTAAGGCATATATATCAGTCTGGATAAGACCATAAATCCATGAACATCTTTTTTAATTTACTACTCGTAAACGAGCACAAGTGCACAAGTGAGTATGTCAAATTTGCAGTCATGCAAACGCATTTTTAAACAGTAAAACAGTTATAATATTCGATCATTACACACTTAAAGATGAGACTGAAAAAGCCAAGCTCATAAAATTCGCCTTGAAAACAAGAATAGCAGACAGTTGTCCAAAATAAGTTTATAACACTCTCCTTACCAATCAATTTGACTATAATACAACATGTGAGAACCATTTAACCATTCATTAAAATAAAGTGTCTTTGTTACCAGGCCAACCAAACTGCAAGACGCAATTCAAGTAGCTTCTGAATTGGCGGGTCCAAAAAATCAAGCAATTATTTTTCAAACTCAATAGAAATAATAATTTCCGTCGGACTGGCACTCCTAACAACTATGAGAATGCTTCTAAGAATACAAATTTTTCCCGACCACGTTAATTTTAATCGACCTTAAAATAATCGACGGGATAAAATAATACTTTCAAATCAAGAAATAATACAAACATATCTAATATGAATCGTAATAGGAGAGTTCACATGTATATCCCGTGAAACGTATACCCCCGAATCGGAGACGGGGATAAGCAATTTATTTCAAGAAGAGTAAACATATTTACTCTAGATAGCCATTTGACCAACTTTAGTCTAAATTTTTTTTCAATCGTTATCGAGTGCAAATCCAAAGTAGCAGAAGAACAGCCCGGATTCTCACTGGATAGATTACAAACTGCTACCAACTTCAGTTCACATTTATATCAATATTCTTAAATTTTTCTATATTTTGTTAGACACTTGGTTGCACATATTCCTCATATTTAATTTGATTTCAAATTATTGGATTAAATTTGTAAGTGAGACCAGATGAGATACGGGAGAGAATTATATATAAAAAAGAACACGCCCACCAACTGAACGGGACTCTGCCGATAACGAAATTACGCAGTTGCATTAAACCATTCAAAGTGTTCAGACGTGTAATCTTGTTTAGAGAAAATAAACATTTATAATTACGTTCAAGGTCTGCCAATTTTATTTATTGTTCACTCAAATCTTTTCATACCAACAATGGTTATGGGCCCAGGACAATTCCACTGCGCATAATTTGAGGAAGTGAACAATAAGTGCAAAACGAACAGTATTAGATCCAATTATACGACGAAAATGACTTCGGAAAGCAACAAGTGTTTGATTGAAAAGTTAAACGGCACGAATTACGCTTCGTGGTCATACAAAATGAAAATGACATTAATGGAAGCTGATTTGTGGGCAGTCGTGGAACCAGGAGAGGATTCACCCGGTGAAAATGCGACCGAACTTCAAAAGAAACAACACGTTTCAAGGCAGAGCAAAGCACACGTTAAGATTGCGCTTGCGATTTGCGACGAACAGCAAATGCATATACGCAATAAAGGATCTGCGAAGGAAGTATGGGACGAGATGCAAAAGCTGTACGCGCCAAAGGACAGCAAGTTTCGCACAGTGCAACTCAGGAGACAATTATATTCCCACAAGATGAGTGACGGAGAAAGCATGGAAAACTATTAAGGTCTCATAAACAAGACAGTTGGTGATTTGTCGAGTGTAGGGGACGTCATCGAGGATAGTGACATTGCTATGATAATCTTGTGCGGTTATCAACCGATTACGACAACGTGGCTTCAAACTTGTGCAACCTATCAGCGCATGAGTTTAAGAGTGCCACAGTGAAGATGAAGCTATTAGCAGAGGAAGCCAGACGTCGTGACACCGGAGTCAACAAGGAAGCAGCTCTAATGGTTAACAATAAGAGAAAAACGACAAGAGTCGACAATAAAGGCGGTCCAAGACAAGAACCTTTCAAACAGAAGAAAGAAGGTGACGTGAGTGACAGAAAACATTGTTATGCACGCGTTTAACACCTTTTCTTTTGTAGTGCTAAAGCGTGCAATTGTTTAATTGTTGAGGGTACAGTCCGAGTTAACAATGTCTGTTTACACCAAGACGATAGATTCATTCATACAAAGACGTTAATATCGGTATACAAAATTATATTTGGGAAAACTACCATTAGTACAGAATTCAGTTTATTGGCTTAACATCTTAACTCTAATCTACTATTAATTGTTCTGCCGGAGGTTCTGACGTGAGGCCATCTGCTTCTTTTCCTGCCGGTACCACCTCCTCTCGTTCTGTAGCCGCTGGATCTCTTGGCTCAGTCGGAGCCGCTCGCTCTGCCCCACGGATATTAAGAGAAGTTTTCTCACTTCCTCAATAGCTCTGCGGAAGTTCGCCTCCACCCCAGTTCTATACTTTGGTGCGTGGATGTCCTCCCTCGGGGATGTGTTCGCTCGACGCTTACTCAGTTGTCTGGCCCGGTACTCCTCCAGGCTGATTGGTCTAGGGCCCACCTTGGGGTCTTCTAGCGCTTTCGCTAGGGATGACGCACCGTGAACCGCGTTCATCTAGTGTGAACCGCGTTTTAAAAACAAACTTAAAACCCAAACCGATAGGTTAAAAGAACGGTGTTCGGATGGGTTTCCTTGGCGTCCGATAGGTTACTAGAACCGTGTTCGGCTTATGCCTCGGAGATTCATTTCTCTACTTACTTCAGATAATCTTCAGTTGGCTCTTCTAGGGCTCAGGATCTCTGTTCAGGTTCTATACTTCGGCGTGGCTTCTTGTAGGGTTGAACTGATTGGCGGAGTCTTCCTCTGGTTGCTCGAACGTCTTCCTCTGGTTGCTTGAACGTCTTCCTCTGGTTGCTTGAACGTCTACCTCTGGTTGCTTGAACGTCTACCTCTGGTTGCTTGAACGTCTTCCTCTGGTTGCTTGAACGTCTTCCTCTGGTTGCTTGAACGTCTTCCTCTCGGCGTTTCGGGGGTCCGGTCCAGTTCTGGACTGACTCCTTAGTGAATTCTTGGCTCCATTTATAGGGCCAATATCGCTGATTGGGCGATTCCCTCCATTGAATGGTTCCCACCGATGGATATTGCTGAGGTGCCATTTCCCAGGCCTTCATCGATCGATGCACCTTGACTACAATCGTGCCCGGATGCACGTGTCATCCCAATGCACCAACATTTCTCCAATAGAAATACTCTCCATCCAAATTGTTTGTGTCTTTTCCCGGTCATTCACCAGCCGTCACTATTTTACTGAATGGATGACCTCGGTGCGTTCACCTTTCGTTTTTAATGCATTTCAGATTGTTTTCGTTTCGGATTATTTCTGTTTTCCCGGTGTCGAGTTTCACCCGTAGCTGCAGCGACAACCCGCCGCTAATTGTTGAGGTTTTGCTGCGTCAGCATTTTTGTGGACCGAGCGACGGAAGGTATCGGATTCCGTATTTCTCGGCGGTTGTTATCGCCGTCACTTCGCTGTGTCAGCAATTTTTGCTGACTCGGCGTGAATGCCACTCGTTTGAGTGCATTCATGGGACGGGGTCAGATTTCATTATGAAATCTTACCCAAGGTCAGGGTTGTTTACAACCGGTGACCGTTTGTTAATGCTGTGACGTCACAGGGGATTCCGTGTTTGCATGTGGCATTGTTTTTGGTGGTTTTGCGGGGATTCCGGGGGTGTTTTCGCTGTGGCCTCCATCCCTGGTGACGTAGTGCCTTAGTGACGTTATGTACTTGCCTTTTCTGGTCTTTTTAAGGCGATTTTCGGGGTCTTTTTAGCCTCTTTGGCGATGTCTCTCAGTAGTGTCCCTTTTGGTGGGTTCTAGAGGGTTTTTTTGGGTCTTAACACTCCTCCCTCCTTTAGAGAAGCTCCCCCCTTCTTTTTTTTTCTTATAATTATTATTATTTCCTTTGTTTATATAATACCTACTTCTACTGGCTAACTAATGCTACCGGCTGATAACTGTTTAACAATTTTCCTCTATTATTACTACTTTCTATTAGTTCCAAACATTGCTTGTTATCTTTCCTCTATAAGTTCCTTCATATTTTTAGTATTTTCTTTTATATTTCTTATTAGATGTCTGACAGTTTCTTCTACATTTCTTGTTACATTCCTCTTACATTTTATAATTACCATTTTTATAACACTTCTTTATTTTACATTTTTTGTTTAAATTCCTTTAAATTCCTTTTTTTTTCTTAACATTTATTACAAAATATTCTCATAACATTTCTTAATCCTAGTGGTTGCAGTTTAACGTCTTACCCAGGACGGTGTTACAATTCATATTTTTACTTAATTCTTCCTTACTATTCGTAGTTTTTGTTGTTCTTTAGCCATTTACTTATGTCGACGACCCTATCTCGTTTGGTGTTCATCGTGTGTTTAGTGGATGTCCGGTGTTTCACGTGGTTGTCTTCTTCTCCTTCTGGTAGTGGGCACTTGGCTGTGGGTGAGTTTTTTGTCCGCTTGTGCTGACCTGCATGAGAGTGTAAGGGGGTGGGCTTGGTATTCTTTTTTTCTCTATTGTTGTCCTTGTGCATTTCCTTTATCATTTTCGAGATTTGCTCGTCTCTCTTGAAGAATTTCTCCCTTTCCTCGGGATGACCTTGTCGGTCCTCTTCCGGTTCCTCCAGTTTAAGATAATGATACATCTTGTCAGCCGATTCTAGGATGTCCTCCCACATACTGTTGGTCATTCGCAAGTCGTCTACTTCCCCCGCATAGCATGCAAGGACGTCTTCCCACATGCTGGTGGTCTTGTGTGGTTTCCTGCTTTGTGGACCTCTGGCGGCTATGTTACGGACTTCCACTTTTACATCTGTGTGGTGTGATTTAGCTCTCATCATTATCCTGATACCGGGTAGATGGTCGTCAGTGGTTATCTCGACCGAGTCCCAGTTACCCCCAATGGTAACAACAACCTCTCGATCCTGGATGGGGTTCCTGGGCTGTGTTCCCTTCGCGTTGGTGTTGGTTATGTGGTAAGTTGGCATCTTTTGGGTCTGGTGGAGTAAATCGGTCGGTTTACAGAAAGAAAATTTTATGATTCATATAAAAATTATATACATTTTTTTTTTTTTTTTTTTTCGGTTACTAATTGAGCGTGTGCGGTTTCTGTGATTCGGCTGGAGTAGGAGCCGGGGTGTCTCGGGCGGTGGCAGGAGTTTGCTGAGTGTTTATGATCTGTTCCCTCCTTAGGATTGTGATCGGCCTTGAGACGAACGGGACTTGAGGCTCTCGTTGTGGGCTTGGGGGTTGTGGTGGTCGTGTAATTCGCTTTTTGCATATCCATACTATTATGGTGATGACTATTAGTAGCACCATGGCTCCCGATAAACTAGTCGTGGTGTGTAACTGGATTCTGTTACGACGGACTTGTTCGATCTCCTTGATGTGGGCATCTAGGGCCTCTATTGTTTCGCTGTACTCCTTGTAGTGATCATTTAGTGTGATTGGGTGTAATGCTTCCATTCTTTCTTCTTGGTTTACTTTGCCCTTTGAGGGTAGTTTATATTTGGCGAAATCGGGTTTTGATGGTAGTGCGTTTCCCGGTTGATGTATGTGTAGGGGGTGCCACTCATTTACTTTGTAAGGTAGGGTATACTCATCTAGATGGTATACACATTTCCTTTTTAGCTCCACTATACCTAGACCGGTCAGTTGATACGTTATTTCGTTATTTTCACATTGACTTATTAATGGGGTTGGTCGTTGTACCCAATATAACCAAGCGTTGTCCTGATGCATGGGGATGATTATTGGTCTTGGGTTTCGTAGTATATGCATTCGGCAGCCTGCCGGGACTTGGTCCGCTGCTTTGAACAATGCTGATAAGCAATCGGTGCGTGTAGGTTTTGTTGGCACCGGATCTCCATGTTGACAGATGCTGTACGTCTCGTTAGCCCTTATGCACTGGGTCTGATAGTTCATCTCGGTTAAGCCGAAATTCTGCTGGGATCGGCTGGTGTTCAGGAAATAACTATACTCTATATCGTAGACGTAGTATGTGTTGTGGCCCGTCTCCATGGGGGTGGCATAGACTCTATTCAGGGTGTATTGCTGGGCTTCTAATAAGGGTATTCTTATTTGTATGAGTGTTCCCCCTTGAGTTCCTTCATAATCTACCCTTGCTATTCTCTGGAGGGTGATAGGGTTCATGGTAACCTTTCCTCCATAATGCTTTTCCGACACGTTGGTGTAAAGTTCCAAAATCTGGTTCGTGGGTATTAATAGTGGGCTCAACTCTCTTCGGTTTAGCGCTTCTAATGCTATGAACAGGTCTGTTAGCTCTAAATAGATCTGTTGCAGCTCGGACGCCATGTACAGGATGAGCTCGTTAATGTCCATCCTCACATGTAATCTACGGAGTTGGTCCGAATGGTTGGATAGCTCTCCCATCTTCTGGTTAAGGTTTTCCACCTTTTGTATCAACTTATTATGTCGTTCAGCCATTTCGATGTTGGTTTTCCCCATTGCCTTTAACGTGGTTCCCATTATTGTTACCTGCTTCTTTGCCAAGTCCAGATTAGTTTTCGTGTCTTCTTCCAGTTCGCTCAACTTTTGATGGATGTTTTCTGAATCCTCACTATCCATTGTCCCGAACACTGTTTTCATAATTTTTCCTCCCAAGTTTAATAATCCCCTCTTTGTTCGGCTACGGTGTGCTGCTGCAAAGTTCGCTTTACCTATTAGGTCCAGTATTTGTGCCAGCTGTTTTTTGATCTCCCTCTGCCAGTGCTGGCAATTGTCTTCCCCTGTTAAGTTGTTCGATTCCAAACATATCCTGTTTATCGCGGTTTCGCATTCCTTTATGTAGTTCAGGTGTTCCTCCCATTTGGGTTGTGGTACATGCGTGATGATCGTCCAAAGATCGTGGTAGGTCTGCACTCTCCCTAAGGGCTCAAATACTACCTCTTGATACTTCAATGTGTGTATGTCTACTGATGCTGGTTGGGTTGAGACCATTTCGATCATTACTATTACTACCGTTAGTATCATTCTGGAAAGACAGAGACGTATGTTTAGTTGAACAGTTTTAACCTGTTGTTGTGTACGCGACGTTTCCGGTTTTTTTATCATAATGGTGCTATTCACCGGGCCATTTATGGCCACGACTTTGAATGGTCCTAGCCAATGTTGGATCAACTTGTTTTTTCGGGCCGCGTTTCTGAGGAGTACCTGATCGCCGACGTGGATTTTGACAGGATTTATATTCCGGTCGTAATACTCTTTCGACTGGAGCTTGCTTTTTTCTAAGTTGCTCCTAGCTATCTGGTAGGCTCTTTGGAGTTTATTCCTTAACTGGAGATAGTAGTTCTCATGATCGTACACCGGTTTGGGTTCCTTCTTCAAGTTATTAGGTAACGGGGCGGAGAACCCGTACAAGCAGTCCATTGGAGTTAGTTTCGTAGTCGTATGCACACTGTTGTTTCTGACAAACATTGCGGCTCGCAGATGCTCATCCCAATCGGTTTGGTTGTCATCAACAAAATGTCGTAGGTAGTCGACCAAGGGTCTATGGGATCTCTCCAGCACCCCATTAGATTGGGGGTGATATGGTGTTGTCTCTATTTTGCGTATCTTAAGGAGCTTACACATTTCCTTGAACATCTCCGAGGTGAAGTTCGTCCCCTGATCGGTGATCAACTTTTTGGGTATATGGTACCTGCTTATGATTTCGTCTACGAATGCCTGTGCCACCGTTTTCGCCTCCATATTTGGTAGGGGTACCACATCCATAAATCGTGTCAGGTCATCCTCGAAACTTAGAATGTACTTGTTTCCCCGTGTGGTTTCAGGTAATGGCCCCACGAGATCCATATAGACCTTGTCAAATGGTATTGTAGCGGTGTCAGTTATTACCATCGGTTCTTTATGTTTCCTACTCAGTTTGTTCAATTGGCACTTCCTGCATTTCTTTATATAGTTTCGGATATCTTTCCGCATTCCCTTCCAATAGAATTCGCGTCTTAGCCGTTGATATGTTTTGTATATTCCTTGGTGTCCGCAAGAGGAGCATCATGACAATCTGCTAGTATTGTTTGGATATCCTCTGGGTCTGTTAATACCCTGATTTTTGTTCTGGGAGTGAGTTCCTCTTCCGTAGTTTTTCCTGGGTTTCCGCATTTCCTGGAGCCTCGCTGGGCACGGTTTTGCTTTCTTTTGTCTGTGTTTGTTCGTTCCGGTTAGTCTCCAGTTCTTTTGCTTGTCGCCGAGTTATGGCTAAAACCTCGTACGGGATCCTACTTAGTGCATCGGCGTTATTATTCTTTTTCCCTTCCTTATACTGGATGTCAAACGTATAATCCGACAGTTTGTGCCACAATCTTAATATTCGGCTGGTGGGGTCTTTGATTCGTATAGCCCCCTTTAGTGGCTTGTGATCCATGTAAACTGTGAACGGGCGTCCGTATAGGTAACTCCGGTATTTTTGACGGCCCATACTATGGCTAGTAGTTCTCTTTCGATTGTTGAGTAGTTCCTTTCCGCCGAATTTAACGTCCGACTAGCGTAGGCGATCGGTTTCTCCTCATTCTCAGGGCCTTGTGCTAGTACTGCTCCTAGGGCTTCTCCACTGGCATCCGTATATAACTTAAACGGTTCGTTGAAGTTGGGATAACGTAGGACTGGGGGTGTTATCAACTTCTCCTTCAATGCATTAAATGCCGCCTCACACTTCTCATCCCACTTAAACTTCACGTCCTTCCTTAGTAAGTTATTTATAGGGGCTGCTATCTTCGAGAATCCCTCTTTGAATTTTCTATAATAGTTTGCTAACCCAAGGAACGACTGCACTTGTCTGATCGTTTTCGGGGTGGGGTATTCTTGAACGGATTTTACTAAGCTCGGGTCCGGGGCTACCCCATCGGTGCCACATTGGTGTCCCAGGTAAATTATCTCCCGTTTGAGGAAGTTGCACTTCTCCGGGTTTAGTTTTAGGTGATGTTCTCGTAGTCTTTGTAGGATTGATTTTAGTTTTTCCTGATGGTCCTCTAGGTTTTTACCGTACGTGACGATGTCGTCCAGGTAAACGAAACATTGTAGTCCTTGTAAGCCGGTTAATACGTGGTTCATCAATCTTTGAAAGGTCGCTGGTGCGCCTTTTAGTCCGAAAGGCATTCTTTTAAATGCGTAGTGACCATATGGAGTGCTAAATGCGGTTTTATCGCGGTCCTCTGCTTTCATGGCTATCTGATGGTAGCCGCTAGCGAGGTCGAGCACAGAAAAGTAACGGGAATTCCCCAACTGATCCAGTATATCCTCTATTCTGGGCAGTGGATACGCATCTCCCTCCGTTATTTCATTTAGTTTCCTGTAGTCGACAACTATGCGCCAACGTTTCTCCCCATCAGGTCCCGGTTTCTTCGGGACTACTAGTAATGGAGCATTCCATTCACTCCAACTGGGTTCCACTATGTCTTCGCTTAGCAACCTTTCAATCTCTTTCGTGATTATCCCTTTTTGGGTCTCCGGAAGGCGATACATCTTCATTTTTATGGGCTCTTGGTTTTCTTTGACTCGTACTTCGTGTTGGACTGTTGTCGTATGACCTAACCTCTCTCCCGGTAAATGAAATACATCCTCGAACTCGTTTATTATCGCTCGTATTGACTTTTTTTCTTCCCTATTCAGATGCTGCTCTACGTTTATCATTTTCCATATTTCTGATATCCTATGTTTGCTGTTTCCTTCTTCTGTTTCATTTTCCCTCTTTTTCTGTATGCTGTAACTATGTTTCATGCAGCTTTCCTTTTTGCTCCATAGTTCTCTTGCGTTTCCTTCATTCCTTTCTAATCGTATTTTCATGTCTTCTAAATTGACTTCGTCGGTATTCACATTCATAACGCTTATCCTAATTTTTCCGTTTGATGGTGTGACCAAGGCGTTGCATATGTATACCCCGGGCGATATCTCCTCGCCCTTTGTGATATATTCGCCATTTAATGTTGTTGGTACCTCCAAGAGTTTTACCGTCCTCGCTGGTATATTGGTACTTCTTGCATTCTCCACGGTGACGTATTCTTGTTCATCGTATTGCGGTATATCCTCGTGTTTTCCCTTGTTCCGCTCTCCGTCCAACACTGGAACTGTGGAGTCTTTATCGTCATACTCGCGAGCATCACGTCCACACTTCGTTTCACCCCCTCCGGGTCCTGCAGGATTCGATCCTGTACCAAAGAAAGTTGCTAGGTCTTGTATTATCTCGAGCTCGTCTCTTGACTGTAACGCGATGTCCTGGCATTTCTCGTGTTTATCCAAGTCTGTTTGTAAGGTATTACCCACCGTGGTTTGCGAATCACGTTTATGTAGGTGTCCTCCTTGGTTGCTCATTTCACGATTATTCGCTTTCGCATCTGTTGCTATCACGTCGACGAATCGAATTGTGTTCTTTGGCGAGTTCCGTCCGTCCTCGAATGGAATAACGAAGGCTTGTCCACCATTCGGTGACGGAAACACCAACCATTATTGGGGCCCTCGATATTATAGTATTTTGAAAGGAAATCATTTCCTATTAACCCAGCTACCTTTGTTGGAGTTATGGATTCTACTACCTGGAACTCACATGGATATGGCGTCGATAAAAGTAGTTTTCCTTGTATCGTTCCTTTTGACAATATTCCTCCTGATATTGTGTTCAAGGTGATTACATCCTCTTTATTTATTTTTGTCCGTTTATCTATACGTATTTCTGTCTCTGTTATTAGACTTATCTCGGAGCCCGTATCGATTATAAATTTTGTTTCTTTATTGTTTGTTAAATCCACCGACAAAGTTACTATGGGTAAATTCGGCGGTTGGTCCCACCTTTGCTTCTTCTCCTCTACTGACGACCCGCGGTGCGCTCGGTCGTCCCGCTTGAGTTTTCCGAGGTTTCATTTCTCAACCGCTCTTCTCGTTGCAAGCGTTCCCATCGTTCCTTTAAGTAGCACCTGTTTTAAGAGTGTCCTTCGTCCAGGCAAAAATTGCATTGGTCTGTTGCGAGGGTCGTCGTGGTATGATTCACCTGTCGTCGTGGTGGCCCATTTCTATTACCTTGTCCCTGGTTGTCGTGTGGCCTGCTTGTATGACAATTTTGGCTCGTGTGTCCGTATGCCCTGCATGTTGGGCAAAAAGGCGTTATTTGTTTTGTCCGACATTCCGCCATTATGTGTCCCATTTTGTTGCAAAAATGGCATCTTACTTGGCGACGCTCTGGTCTTCCTTGTGGTGTATTTTGATTTCCGTTCCTATAGTTACCATTCCTATAGTTACTATAGGAGTTTTGTTGGTTACCCCTGCGTGGTGAGTGATATTGTTGGTCCCCATTTCTATTGTAAGTACCGTGGTTATCTCTTTGTGGTGGCCGTATGTTCCCCTCAAATTGTTGAGAGTAGAGTTGCGTGTTGCTATGCCCCATGTACAAGTTGGGTGCAGGCGCCTGAAGGTTTTGCGCCACTGTGCTGGCCGCGATGTGCGGTGGCTGTCGCATGCATTGCTCGGTTTGCCAACCTTCTGACTTTCGATCCTAGGGCCTCAATCTTTCGATCCTAGGGTGTTTTCCACATCTTGTAACAAGTAGAACTTGTAGTTGGAATCTAGTACACCCATTTTAAAACAATGCACCCCAACTTCTTCTATTTCGGTCCTTAGACCATCTCCGCCATTAGCATACTGGACGTCTGCCGCAGTCTTGCAGGCATCTATTAACCCTTTGACTCGATTATAGTACCCCAGTAGTGTTTCTGTGGGTAATTGCTGGACATTCCGCAATTGGGTGTTTAGGGAAATGTAGGAGGTGCCTTGGAGTAAACTGGCTCTTAACGTGGAGAAAATATTTTCCAGTGTGTCGCATACTCCTGCCTGTACTGCCTCTAAAGCTCGTCCTCGCAGGCGTGTCGGCAACAACCTGGTGAACAACATCTTGTCCTGTACTTCCGTGAGAGTCTCGTAGCCTAGTCTAGCGCAGTTAATAAACTAATTTATCTCGCTTTGTTTACGCGGGCTATCCTCTCCAATCAGGATTGGTACATTATTGTACAGGATGTTATTCACTAGTTCCACGTTAGCCATCTTTTTGTCTTTATCTTTCGTGGTTTCCTTACCCGTTGTTGGTTGTACTTTTTGTTGTTCTGTTGGTTTTGGGCCGTCCCGTTCACAGTTATAGCTTCCCGGGTCGGAAAATGTCCTGAGGTAGTATCTCCCACCCCTGAGCTCTACTATCTCGGGTCTTAGATGGGCTTCGTTTGTTATTTCTCCTTGATCCTTTGTTTGCTTGTGTCGGTGTCCTACTCCGTCGGGTTGAAATTCCTCCTCTGGAGTAACTGCTTCGCTATAATCGCGACGTCTCTTCGTCTTGACCTACTTGGTCCTCCTGGCTAGCGGCTAGTTCGTTGTGCGATTCCTCTTCGTCTTTATTTGGCTGATCTTCTTGGTTAGTGGTTTCCTCCCCGTTGCTAATACCGGGGAAGTTAGGGTCTGGGTTGTTAATGTAGAACGCGTCAAGTCTTCTCATAAACCTACTTACAAATTCAGTGAGTGGTATTTTTGGTGTGGATTGTGCCATACAATTTTTTTTTTTTCCTTTTTATTTTTTCACTTAATTTTTCTTTTGCCTGTTTCTTTTTTTTTTTTTTGTCTTATGCAATATTTTTTCTTTCCAGCCGGCTACATCCACAACCAAATTACATATGTGGTTCTATCTATATTTTACAATTCCGATAGCTTTGTACCTTAATTAACGTTATACAATGTCAGTCCTGCCTTATACCTAATTTACATTCGTTTCTTTATAAAATGTGATTTACAATTCTAGTTTGATAATTTAGTTTCACTTACATTATACTGTTCTACAATACCGTTATACAATTTTTTGCGTGTTTGTTGCTCAATAACAGTTCTTAGGTAATTATCATTTATTCTTGCCTCTTCTCGAGGTTCCTCTTGTGTACCATCAACAATTGTTTTTATATTTCCCGATCTTTGTGCAAGTGCTAATCAAAGATTTTCGTATATTTTCCTAAAACAGACTATTTCTGAAATCTTCCAAACGGCCTTTCTATTTGGCCATACTTTTATATTTTGCCTCAAACGTAGGTTCTTAAATGCGGCTGCGCCAGTTGTTATGCACGCGTTTAACACCTTTTCTTTTGTAGTGCTAAACCGTGCAATTGTTTAATTTTTGAGGGTACAGTCCGAGTTAACAATGTCTGTTTACACCAAGACGATAGATTCATTCATACAAAGACGTTAATATCGGTATACAAAATTATATTTGGGAAAACTACTATTAGTACAGAATTCAGTTTATTGGCTTAACATCTTAACTCTAATCTACTATTAATTGTTCTGCCGGAGGTTCTGACGTGAGGCCATCTGCTTCTTTTCCTGCCGGTACCACCTCCTCTCGTTCTGTAGCCGCTGGATCTCTTGGCTCAGTCGGAGCCGCTCGCTCTGCCCCACGGATATTAAGAGAAGTTTTCTCACTTCCTCAATAGCTCTGCGGAAGTTCGCCTCCACCCCAGTTCTATACTTTGGTGCGTGGATGTCCTCCCTCGGGGATGTGTTCGCTCGACGCTTACTCAGTTGTCTGGCCCGGTACTCCTCCAGGCTGATTGGTCTAGGGCCCACCTTGGGGTCTTCTAGCGCTTTCGCTAGGGATGACGCCCCGTGAACCGCGTTCATCTAGTGTGAACCGCGTTTTAAAAACAAGCTTAAAACCCAAACCGATAGGTTAAAAGAACGGTGTTCGGATGGGTTTCCTTGGCGTCCGATAGGTTACTAGAACCGTGTTCGGCTTATGCCTCGGAGATTCATTTCTCTACTTACTTCAGATAATCTTCAGTTGGCTCTTCTAGGGCTCAGGATCTCTGTTCAGGTTCTATACTTCGGCGTGGCTTCTTGTAGGGTTGAACTGATTGGCGGAGTCTTCCTCTGGTTGCTCGAACGTCTTCCTCTGGTTGCTTGAACGTCTTCCTCTGGTTGCTTGAACGTCTACCTCTGGTTGCTTGAACGTCTACCTCTGGTTGCTTGAACGTCTTCCTCTGGTTGCTTGAATGTCTTCCTCTGGTTGCTTGAACGTCTTCCTCTCGGCGTTTCGGGGGTCCGGTCCAGTTCTCGACTGACTCCTTAGTGAATTCTTGGCTCCATTTATAGGGCCAATATCGCTGATAGGGCGATTCCCTCCATTGAATGGTTCCCACCGATGGATATTGCTGAGGTGCCATTTCCCAGGCCTTTATCGATCGATGCACCTTGACTACAATCGTGCCCGGATGCACGTGTCATCCCAATGCACCAACATTTCTCCAATAGAAATACTCTCCATCCAAATTGTTTGTGTCTTTTCCCGGTCATTCACCAGCCGTCACTATTTTACTGAATGGATGACCTCGGTGCGTTCACCTTTCGTTTTTAATGCATTTCAGATTGTTTTCGTTTCGGATTATTTCTGTTTTCCCGGTGTCGAGTTTCACCCGTAGCTGCAGCGACAACCCGCCGCTAATTGTTGGGGTTTTGCTGCGTCAGCATTTTTGTGGACCGAGCGACGGAAGGTATCGGATTCCGTATTTCTCGGCGGTTGTTATCGCCGTCACTTCGCTGTGTCAGCAATTTTTGCTGACTCGGCGTGAATGCCACTCGTTTGAGTGCATTCATGGCTGACGGGGTCAGATTTCATTATGAAATCTTACCCAAGGTCAGGGTTGTTTACAACCGGTGACCGTTTGTTAATGCTGTGACGTCACAGGGGATTCCGTGTTTGCATGTGGCATTGTTTTTGGTGGTTTTGCGGGGATTCCGGGGGTGTTTTCGCTGTGGCCTCCATCCCTGGTGACGTAGTGCCTTAGTGACGTTATGTACTTGCCTTTTCTGGTCTTTTTAAGGCGATTTTCGGGGTCTTTTTAGCCTCTTTGGCGATGTCTCTCAGTAGTGTCCCTTTTGGTGGGTTCTAGAGGGTTTTTTTGGGTCTTAACAACATGGTAAGACGAAACCGACTTGCTATTACTGTCAGAAAGTTGGGCACATTGCTAGATTTTGTCCAGAGAAGAAGAAAAATCCGGCGGAACACGTCAACTCCAACCTGGTAATTCTGAATGCGTCGCACGGATCCGTGAAGATGAACCGTGACACCTGGATAATTGATTCAGGAGCGACAAACGAAAAGTATTTTTCTGAGTTACTTAAAGGAAAAAATGACGAAGTCACTATGGCAGATGGGAGTACGACACCGACAATGGGCAAAGGTACTGCAAACCTGCGAGTCAAAGACACCTCCGCAAGAATCACAGATTTTCTAGCACCGAATACAATATTAGCTCCAGGAATGGACTATGGAATACTTTCTGTGAAAACGATGGCTGAGAACGGCAAGAGGATCATTTTCGACAACAAGGGATGTTCAATTTTGGACAGAGAAAATAATTTACTGATAAGAGCGAAATTGGAAGGAAGACTCTATACAGTGAATACAGAACCTGTGGAAACGGAGGCAATGCTCAACGCATTATCGATCACAAACAAGCCAAAGATATTACCACTCGAGGTATGGCATAAAAGATTGATGCACGTGAGCAAGAGAAAAATCATGGAGATGTCCAAGGGAGACGAAGTGATAGGACTAACAGTAAAGGACGAGGTACCGACGCAGTGCGACGATTGCTTAGCTGAAAAGTCAACGAGACAACCGTTTCCTAAAGGAAGAAAATCGCAAGGAGAAACTGGAAACGTCATTTCTATCATGAATTTGGTGCACATGGACTTGATGGGGCCGGTCGACGTGTAGAGTTGGGGAGGAAACCGATAGGTTACAAGAACCGTGTTCGGATGGGTTTCCTTGGCGTCCGATAGGTTACTAGAACCGTGTTCGGCTTATGCCTCGGAGATTCATTTCTCTACTTACTTCAGATAATCTTCAGTTGGCTCTTCTAGGGCTCAGGATCTCTGTTCAGGTTCTATACTTCGGCGTGGCTTCTTGTAGGGTTGAACTGATTGGCGGAGTCTTCCTCTGGTTGCTCGAACGTCTTCCTCTGGTTGCTTGAACGTCTTCCTCTGGTTGCTTGAACGTCTACCTCTGGTTGCTTGAACGTCTACCTCTGGTTGCTTGAACGTCTTCCTCTGGTTGCTTGAACGTCTTCCTCTGGTTGCTTGAACGTCTTCCTCTCGGCGTTTCGGGGGTCCGGTCCAGTTCTGGACTGACTCCTTAGTGAATTCTTGGCTCCATTTATAGGGCCAATATCGCTGATTGGGCGATTCCCTCCATTCAATGGTTCCCACCGATGGATATTGCTGAGGTGCCATTTCCCAGGCCTTCATCGATCGATGCACCTTGACTACAATCGTGCCCGGATGCACGTGTCATCCCAATGCACCAACATTTCTCCAATAGAAATACTCTCCATCCAAATTGTTTGTGTCTTTTCCCGGTCATTCTCCAGCCGTCACTATTTTACTGAATGGATGACCTCGGTGCGTTCACCTTTCGTTTTTAATGCATTTCAGATTGTTTTCGTTTCGGATTATTTCTGTTTTCCCGGTGTCGAGTTTCACCCGTAGCTGCAGCGACAACCCGCCGCTAATTGTTGAGGTTTTGCTGCGTCAGCATTTTTGTGGACCGAGCGACGGAAGGTATCGGATTCCGTATTTCTCGGCGGTTGTTATCGCCGTCACTTCGCTGTGTCAGCAATTTTTGCTGACTCGGCGTGAATGCCACTCGTTTGAGTGCATTCATGGCTGACGGGGTCAGATTTCATTATGAAATCTTACCCAAGGTCAGGGTTGTTTACAACCGGTGACCGTTTGTTAATGCTGTGACGTCACAGGGGATTCCGTGTTTGCATGTGGCATTGTTTTTGGTGGTTTTGCGGGGATTCCGGGGGTGTTTTCGCTGTGGCCTCCATCCCTGGTGACGTAGTGCCTTAGTGACGTTATGTACTTGCCTTTTCTGGTCTTTTTAAGGCGATTTTCGGGGTCTTTTTAGCCTCTTTGGCGATGTCTCTCAGTAGTGTCCCTTTTGGTGGGTTCTAGAGGGTTTTTTTGGGTCTTAACAACATGGTAAGACGAAACCGACTTGCTATTACTGTCAGAAAGTTGGGCACATTGCTAGATTTTGTCCAGAGAAGAAGAAAAATCCGGCGGAACACGTCAACTCCAACCTGGTAATTCTGAATGCGTCGCACGGATCCGTGAAGATGAACCGTGACACCTGGATAATTGATTCAGGAGCGACAAACGAAAAGTATTTTTCTGAGTTACTTAAAGGAAAAAATGACGAAGTCACTATGGCAGATGGGAGTACGACACCGACAATGGGCAAAGGTACTGCAAACCTGCGAGTCAAAGACACCTCCGCAAGAATCACAGATTTTCTAGCACCGAATACAATATTAGCTCCAGGAATGGACTATGGAATACTTTCTGTGAAAACGATGGCTGAGAACGGCAAAAGGATCATTTTCGACAACAAGGGATGTTCAATTTTGGACAGAGAAAATAATTTACTGATAAGAGCGAAATTGGAAGGAAGACTCTATACAGTGAATACAGAACCTGTGGAAACAGAGGCAATGCTCAACGCATTATCGATCACAAACAAGCCAAAGATATTACCACTCGAGGTATGGCATAAAAGATTGATGCACGTGAGCAAGAGAAAAATCATGGAGATGTCCAAGGGAGACGCCGTGATAGGACTAACAGTAAAGGACGAGGTACCGACGCAGCGCGACGATTGCTTAGCTGGAAAGTCAACGAGACAACCGTTTCCTAAAGGAAGAAAATCGCAAGGAGAAACTGGAAACGTCATTTCTATCATGAATTTGGTGCACATGGACTTGATGGGGCCGGTCGACGTGGAGAGTTGGGGAGGAAACCGATATATGAGGAGTATTGTAGATGATGCAAGCAGATACGTCCACGTGAGCATGCTGAGGAACAAGAGTCAAGCTTGCGAAGAATTCAAATCATGGCTAGCAGAGGCAGAGAACCAAACAGGCAAAAAGCTGAAACGACTCAGGACCGATAATGGCATGGAATTCTGTTCAAACAAGTGGAAGAAATACTGCAAAGTGAAGGGTATCATACACGAGACGACAATGATACACACACCTTAGCAAAACGGAATAGCGGAAGGGCTAAACAGGACATTACTAGATTTAGTGCGCGCAACACTACACAAAACTGAATTGCCGAAGGTGGACACTTCAGTACACGTGAGAAACAGAGTAACAAATTCGCACGACGCGAAGATAACGCCGTACGAACTATGGACTGGAAAGAAACCGAACTTGAGTTATCTTCGTGAAATAGGATGCGACGTTTATGTACACATTCCAAAGGAAATCCAAGCTCTCACCCAGAGCGGAAAGGGGGAGACTTATCGGATATGCCAAGCGAGGCAGAGGATATCGCATTTGGATGAACGAAGGAAGGCAAATAAAAGAATCAAGACATTGCATATTCCAAGAAACGTCACACATCAACGAAACTACGAAAGAGATAAGCGAACAATGCCAAGTTCATGCACCGCAGGAGCAAACTTTCGAAACAAATGACGATAGCTCCTACGAAGATGAGAAGTCGGATGAGACAAATGTTGGACGATCGGACGCAACAAACGAGGAATTGACAAACAACAAAACGATCAGTCTGCCATCGCCATCATCAGAAGTAATTGAAGTTATCAAGATAACAGAACCTCAAGAACAAGGGAGCATCCGTCATGGGAGACGCGAAGACGACGAGGATGCACAGAGAAGAGAAGAAGAAGCAGTAGAGATCACCAGTACGAGACTACGCCCGAATAGAAACACAACAGGATATCGGGACATGCATACTGGTAGGGATAACCAGAAGCAGCAGAATAGAAAATGTTCTCATACGCTCAAATGTCCAGAAAGAAAGGGACACCAGTTGATTAAAGCCCCCAATATACCGGTAGTGTCAGAATCCGATTACTCATGCCGCTCGTCGGACGTTGAGGATCTTATAGAAATTTCGGACGACTCGAGCGACATAATAGCCGGATTGACAATCAGTAAAGATGACACACCATCATCTTATCAGGAAGCAACAAAATCCGCAGAGGTGGTACAGTGGCTTGAAGCAATGAATGAGGAATACCAATTATTGATGAATTACGATTCATGGGAACTCGTAGATATTCCAGCGGATGCAACGCCAATAAGATGCAGATGGGTTTACGCCAAGAAACAATTGGGAGATGCATATCGATGGAAAGCACGACTAGTAGCAAAAGGCTGTACACAGAAGAAGGACATCGATTATGAAGATGTATATGCACCGGTATCAAATTTCGAGACAATACGACTGTTGATAGCGGCAGGGATCGAGAAAGGCTGGATACTCGATCAATATGATGTAAAGAGCGCATATCTGCACAGCAAATTGGAACAGACCATATACATGGAACAGCCTGAAGGATTCATCAAAAAGGGAGATGAACACAAGGTATGCAAACTGAGGAAATCAATTTACGGATTGAACACATGAACGAATCTCTCACCAAGAAGGGTTTCAAACGAAACAAAGTGGACCCATGTGTATACGAAATAAAGACAGAGTATGAAAAGGCGATATTGACAGACTATGTTGACGACATGGTTACAATTGCCGAAAATGAGGCCACGAGATACAAAGTAAAGACATTGTTAGGACAGTGCTTTGACATAAAACACTTAGGCAAACTCACCAGCCTGCTAGGAGTCGAGTTTCACGAGGAGATAAACAGAGGTATATCACTTTCCCAAGAAAAGTACATCAATAAATTGATAAATCGTTTCGGACTGCAAAATGCAAAAGGATTTCGAACACCAATGGAAGTCAGGCCTACATTTCTTGATGAAAAAGATAAGGGAGACGAGAACGATCGACCATACAGAGAACTAATTGGAGGACTCCTGTACATATCTCAACGAACGCGACCGGACATAGCATTTAGCGTGGCTAAGCTGGCACAGTTTCATACACAATATCATGAGCAACATTGGAACGCGGCAATCAGAGTGCTCAGATATTTGAAGGAAACGAAACATTTAAAATTGGCTTATCAAGCGAGTGGACAAAAATTAACAGCATACTGTGACGCAGACTGCGCTACGTCTACGTCAGACAGGAAAAGCATGAGCGGATACGCAGTAATGCTAGGAGGAGCACCAGTATTTTGGAGAAGTACGAAACAAACCTCCGTCGCTCTCAGTACCATGGAGGCGGAGTACATGGCACTGGCACACTGTACTCGAGAGGTAACATGGATGAGAAACTTACTAGAGTCAATGGCACTGCATTCTCTCATTGGAGATTCAGTGCTGATTTGGAGCGACAGCCAATCTGCGATTGCGCACGCCGAGAGTTACATCAGTAAGGGACGAACGAAGCATATCGCGATTAGACATCACTTCGTCAGAGAAAAACTCGGAGAAAAGAGCATTAAACTGAAATATGTGACCACACACCAGAATATGGCAGATATTCTAACGAAGTCGCTTGGAAAAGCTCAACAGGAAATTCATCGATCAAGAATGTTAAAGTAATAAATGGAGCGAAACGACCCACAGAGCAATAGGGATCTTTTCGAGGGGGAGATTGTAAGTGAGACCGGATGAGATACGGGAGAGAATTATATATAAAAAAGAACACGCCCACCAACTGAACGGGACTCTGCCGACAACGAAATGACGCAGTTGCATTAAACCATTCAAAGTGTTCAGACGTGTAATCTTTTTTAGAGAAAATAAACATTTATAATTACGTTCAAGGTCTGCCAATTTTATTTATTGTTCACTCAAATCTTTTCATACCAACAAAATTACCTAAATGTCTGGAAGAAGTTGTAATTTTCAACTTAAGAAAAAATATAAACTCGCGGCTAGGAAAATGAACCAAGTCTACCATTTATCGAGTGGAGTCAATTAAACCCAGTTATTGTCGAGTGCTTAATTTGCTCTGGATAAATATATGGGACTTGACAGTTCTGCTATACTGAAGTGAGCACACGAATACTACTTTTATACCTTTACAAACACATTTGTGACAAGTAGCACGTTCATTTTTAATAGACACAGATGCTGACATATCAATCATAAAATTAGAACCCTTAGAAAATCCTCATATTTTAAACTTAAAATCTTTTCGTATTTATTCTGATAGAAGTGAAAGGTTGATGAAGAAATCATCAACATCATCTATACATTAATTAATACGCCAACATAAATTTTTTGACCTCTCCTACGAGCAAACAACATGTCCGATTCTGATAAAAATGCACAATTTAAACGATATTTTGTCGAAGATGTGCACAATATGCTTTTAATTGTAATTGGTCAAGTAGTTTACCCAGTCAAGATCCGCGCGTTAGATTTTCCGTGAAAACTTGGAGATAATATTATAAAAAGTGTTTCTTATTCGTATGTATTTAAATCAATGTCTCTTACAGAGTGGTTAAATAGAGTAATACGGGGACAGAAACCATAAATCACAAGATTATGTTTCGCGCCTTTTTTAATTTGACAGTTATTCGGCACTGGACACTTAAGGTTTTTTTGATTTCAATTTGACGCAAGATTTATATGATTTACATTCAATTCAATTCGGCCCATATTTACGACTCATATGAGGTGATATTTTTTTTTCAATTTCCAATATAATACCGGTTTTTACCTATATTTTAGCGGATATTTTTATTGTTTCAATTTAGATCCTAGTAGCTCTTCTAAGACTCCTTACAATGACACCCGAACGAACGTCCAATATGATCGCGTTCTCACGCTACACTGATTTATAATTTTACGCAACCCCTATTAGCAACAATCATACGTGAGTGAACTAGCCCGATGACGTCACGCGCAAAACCAATGCTGCACGATATACACGCACAGAAATTCTCTATCCATTGTGACCTCAACAGTTGTTATCGCATTATTAGTCTCGTAGCTATTGACGATTGAAATCTGACGATGTATTGTAGCGCCAGAAAATTTGGCTGGCTGTCAGTATACTTAACGAGCGAAAAGACGTTTAAACGTCAAAAACACTAAAACTAAATTTTCGTACTAATATGTTCTTTAATTATCAAACTATTCATTACAATGGTTATGGAGAGTAGTACGGTTACAGAATAGATGAATCACAAGTTAATTTTTTTCCGCCGTTTTTTATTTCTTTTTCGATGCTGTCGTAGCTCTCACACTTGCTCGACACTTAACATTTTTGATTTATAATATTCGGTTTGATGCTGGTGTTGTCTGGCTTGAGTTTTTTGCAATTCGGTGCATATTCACCGCTCATATGAGACGATATCTTCCATATTTTTTCGATTTTAAAATTCATACCGATATTTGCTTATATTTCGGAGTCTATTTTTATTGTTTTGCTTTAGGCCCTGGTAGCCCTTTTCATGCTTTTGACAACGATACCCAAATCAACATCCTAGCGTAACGCATTCTCACGCTACACTCATTAATATCCTCACCCAACGCTAGAAAACAACAATCAGGCGTGGGTGCGTGCAGAAGCCCGATGACGTCACGGGAAAATCAAGTGCCACACAATAAATACATATGTATATGTTATATCCACTGTGACCTCAGCCATGGTTATCACATTTTTAGTTTCGTAGTTATTAGCGATTAAACGGTGCTTTGTAACACAAGAATGTTAGATTGCCTACCAATGTACATACTCAACGAGAAGAAAGACGTTTAGACGTCAATAATATCGATGCATTTGATGTTGCATTGACCGTACATTGATAAGAGCATGTTGAAAAGAGTATTGTCAAAGAGGGAAATCGCTAATTTCTTTTGCTCATGCCCTTATCAGCATGTGCTGATATGTGCGTGAGGGTGAACCATATATTGATATGCTTTTGGGGTGTAATTCCCTTCAGTGTGACCAGATTTAGATTCAACCTTATTCTAGATGTTCGCGTAAAATGTGTTAAATTCTGCAAAACTTTCTGATAGTGGTTTTGATACTCTATGATAAACGTTTTCAACCTTTGTTCTTAATTTCTATTATCATCCTTCTCTGGTGTGTCGGTATTTTGATAAAGAAGTGTTGAGTTTTGGGCCATGTTGATCATATTTTTTGAGGGTGCAAAATTTACGCACCCATCCTGTTGTCTTACTGCCTGTTTGACATGGAGGATTTCCGAAACGTGCTCATTTGTAAATTTGTTCCGTAGGTCTGTTTTCATGTTATTCATGTCAGAGAATATTGGAGGATAAGTCATATTGGACATGTGGCTCCAAAAAGTCTCAGTGTCGATTGTCCTGCTACCTGGAATTCCTACCAATTCTAGATCGTTCACTGCTCTATCTAATTTTAGCTCCCTGTATTCGGTGTTAATTTTTGTATGTGAGGCTCATATACCAAATTGGTAAATTTTTCAAACCATATTGAACAAAAATCCAAATTCTTCGTAAATAACATATAACGGATCAAGAAATTGCTTTTACTCGAATATTTTACTATAAGGTAGTCCTGATTTTCAAAATAGAATCCAGGCAGTTATTATAGACCGAATCCTACCAATCTTGTGCTGAAGTTTGATTTGATTCCTAAATTGGTAGTTAAGTTCTTCTAAAATTGCAGAATTCAATGTGTTTCATGTGCTTATGTGCTTCATGTGTTATGTACTATGTGTTTTATTTTATAATTTTCTGAAAAATAGTTGGATGTGATAAAAGAGTGAAAGAAATTTTTGATATTTGGAGAAAAGACCAAATCAGTGAGTGTATGAAATTAAAGTAAATTTTGAATTATAATGATTTGTAAATTTTTTTATAAAATGGAGAACTGTGTTCTACAGACCTTGCCGCCTGATTGCAAGATTCTTCTGTAGGAAAACCTATAATAGATATGGAAAGTAAATGTACTTGTATTTTAATTGTGCCGCGCACTATGTCCTTTATATCGGAACAGTGCAGACACCCATTAAATCGATGAGTGTACCATACACCATATCAATGGGATGGATGCGGTGTGGCAGGACTGGGAAGTCAATGGGACCAGGTGTAGTCGGAAGAAAATAGTAAAGCAGTTTATAAATAATAATAGTTTGTTTAGCAATAGTGGATAATATTTAGTAGTGGTTCAGTAAGAACGACGTTAAATGTCGTTTCTTTATTAGGTAAAAGTTCTGTGTATACTATGAAAATGTAAGAAAATGAATAAACGTTTTCTTTATTAGAGCAACACGATCACTTAAATTACTTAAATAGATATTTGGAAAAAAACTATCAGACGTTTTTTATCTACAATACTCTACTCTACAATAGACACTCTACGTTATAATAATTTTTTTGAACAGAAAATTCCAGTTATAGATTAAAGTCCAATTTATATAAAAAATTAAAGACTACCACACTCTCAAGTGTAAGATATAGATAAAGAAGTCAGAAAATTAATTGATGGGGACATTACTGAACCATCTGTCAGTCCATATAATTCAGCAATTTTGATAGTGCCAAAAAAATCAGGCGTGAGACTAAAATATGGCGACTTGTGGTAGAATTAAGACAATTAAATAAGAAAATAATGGATGATAAATTCCCTTAGATTACAATAGATGATATCCTTAATAGGTTTGGAAGAGCAAAATATTGTGTTTTTCTCTAAGTAATACACGAATAGTAAGGATCCATTTCCCTACGCTCACTCAAAAATCTCGCGCACGGCCTTCCATATAATACAGTAGCATTGTAAGTAATGAGGTGATTTAGTTCAGACTGCAGTAGCAATCATTTAAACTCATTCTGCACGTCAAGGTAAATCTATGTTCAATTACGCCCTATCTATAACTATCAAAAACCTTACAGATGCGGATTTTAAAAGATCTCACAATTTTCTCACAAAAATACTTGTTGTAAAAATTGTTTCATCTCCTGCCAAATGACCTTCCTCTAGTGTTTCAGATATATGGAAACGTAATCCCCGAAACGATCTCACTCTACTGGCTACAACATACAATTGACAGTGAGAAGAGACAGGTTGTTTGAGTAAGATTCCTACTTTTTGAAATGTTTGCCCCTGGGATTTATTAATTGTCATCGCAAAAGCCAGAATCAAGAGAAATTGAGATCTTTGAAATTAAAAGGCGGAAGTGTTCCTGAATAATTTAGGTGTATTTGTGGTGTCAAAATACGTACATTGCGAATAACACCTGTTAAAATCTCACACTCTAAGCAATTATTATGCATTTGAGCGCATTCGTGTGCCATTGACCATGCAGTGTCCTGTACTCAAATACCGCATTGGAATAAAGAAACTTAATTTAAAAAACCAAAAAACCGACTGACTGTAAAAAGGAAACAAAAAGATGTAAACAAGACACATTCATGATTAAATCTATAGGTAAGGTTAGGTAAGGTTTTCAGGGTGGAGTGTTCACACTGATTGTACGACCCACTCCCACTCGGAGGCCAGATGGCTCATTGTGATGCCCTTTGTTTGTTGAAAAACCCCTTCCTCTCCTATCGCTTTTTCCTTTTGTCCACTGCTCTGAGGCATTTCCATGTTTAAGCAAAGTTCCTTACTTGTTTGACATCCATGACTCCTACATCTCCCATGCCTCTGAAGGACTCTCTTCCCAGTATGAGCCGCTTACTTTCGGCTAATGCCGGGCAGGATCACAAAAGATGTTCCACTGTCTCCTCTTCCTCGTCGCACTCCTTACAGAGACTGTCGATATCGACTCCCCACCTTTGGAGTGAATGATCCTGTCTATGGTTACTTCAACAATCTTATCTGTGGCTATGTGGAGTTAACTTCTTCAGCACTATGAATTTCGGTTCCGATCCTTGCCATTTTATCCGCCCGTATGTTCCCTTCCACATCATTGTGTACGGGTACCCAGCAGAGGCTGACTTTGTCTTGGATCCAGGACGGTGCTTCCCTGCAACTCATCACTGCCTTTGACTTGATTGTCTTAGATTCTAGTGATCTAAGAGTCGCTTGACTGTCGCAGTAGATTGTGACTCTCCGAATTTCTTCGCTGGTCAGCTGTGTTAGTCTTGCTGCTCTCTGTATTGCGTTGATTTCCGCTTGCAGTATACTACAGTCTTTTTTAAGTCTATGTGACTCTTCGACTTGTAGTATCTCCGAGGAAAGGCCGACTCCAGTCCCCATTTCAGTTACTGAGCCCTCCGTGAATATGCGTATTTTTCCTCTGTTCAGGATGTTACC
The DNA here is from genome assembly GCA_963971475.1 of Chrysops caecutiens. NCBI lineage: Eukaryota > Metazoa > Arthropoda > Insecta > Diptera > Tabanidae > Chrysops > Chrysops caecutiens. The sequence goes on from OZ020567.1 coordinate 68,169,860, forward strand.
TTTGTCCCACTCTTCTCTCGTTGAGATTTTGATCTCTAACTCCTCCCCAAACCATTGCCTTTGCATCATGTAGTCCGTGTACTGTCGTAGCGCTCCGGCCTTCACGGTGCCTCCCATTTTCAACATCTCTTCCAGTATACTAGCATGACCCTGGTCTGTGTGACTCCATTGTTTTGTTTCCCTCAACCTGAGGCCTGCTTTGGCTGCCAGACCCTTTGTTAAGAGGTCTAACGGTTGCAAGCTTAATATCGAGGTGTGCTCTTAATAGCTCCCGTTATGCTCATCGCTGCTAGTCACTATACCTTTCCCAGCATCTGTTTATTGATCTCCTTTTCCATGGCCTTCCACCACACAAGGGCTCCATACGTGATAATGGGTCTGACGATCATTGTGTAGATCCACCGTATGATCCGTGGCTGCAGACTCCATTTCCTACCAAACATCTTCCTACATGTGTAGAGAGTGTATAACCCTTTTTTCATCCTTTCCTCCACATTCCTCCTCCAAGTGAGTTTAGAGTCCAGGATGACTCCTAAGTACTTTGCCTCTCCCGAGAAATCTAGTACTTGTCCTTTCGCCTTTGGTAGTCTGACCTGCGGCGTCGCATATCTTTTGGTGAAGAGAACAAGCTTCATCTTTTCAGGATTTGTCCCTAGCCCGTTCTCCTATGCCCACTTATTTGTCTCACTTAAGGCTCCACTCATGGTGTCGCATATCGTTTGTTGGTCTTCACCAGTTGTCAGTATGACTACGTCATCTGCGTAGGTGGTGACCCGTATTCTTCTACTCCTGAGATCATTTAAGATCGAGTTAATTACGATCAACCACAAAAGTGGGGACATTGCCCCTGGTCACCCGTCTTCTGATCTTGTTACTCCCCACTTCTGTACTAATAATTCTGCTATTTATTCATACTTATTATCCATTGCGTTATGGTGGCCTCCACGTTCAACTTCTCTAACGTTTAACTTAATGCATTGGTCTTTACATTGTTGAAGGCTCCCTTTATGTCCAGAAATGCCCCTAGGAGATATTCCTTTATGCTGGAGGGATTTTTCAATCGTTCCGGCCCCTTCATGCAGCGCACTTTCCACCGATTTATCTTTGAGGTAGGCGTGCTGTGCTATACAACCCTCGTCTATTTTGGTCTTCCGCTTGATGTTACGGTCCAAGAGCCTCTCCATTTTTTCTAACAGGAACGTGGAGAGGCTTATTGGCCTAAAGTTTTTTGGTGTAGTGTTGTTCGACTTCCCCGATTTGGGTATGAAGGCAACCCTTACCTCTCTCCATGTTTGAGGGATGTATCCTAATGATGAACAGCCCTGTAAGATGCTCGTCACTACCTCTGCTATGCTGCCTACCGAATTTTGCAGCATGGCTGATGTGATTCCATTCGGCCCCACAGATTTGTATGGCTCGAATGTTTTCACCGCCCATATTACCTTCTCCTCGGTGATGGCGTATTTTATAGTTACATCCTTTGGACTAATCCTGATCCTTGGGCTCTCTTCCTCGTCCCATGTTGTCAGGCCGCCAGGGAAGTGAGTCTCCATCAGCAGCTCTAGTGTTTCCTAGCTCGACTTCATCCACGAACCATTTAGTTTCTTCAGGTTTCCCGTGATTATAACGTCTTTGGAAAGAATTTTCCTGAACCTTGAGGCCTCGTTCACGTTCTCTATAGAGTTGAGGAAGTCGTACAGGGAGTACCATTTAGCCTTTCTTATCTTTCCTTTATACTTAGTAAAGCTGTGCTTATAATTAGCCCAGTACTCCTCTTCTTTACTTTTCTTTGCTTTGTTATAAAGCCTTTTAGTAGCATCCTTTTGTGCTCTTGAGCTCTTTATTCCACCACTTATTGGTTTCCCTCCGAGCTTTGCTTAGTGGCTGGACTAAGGCCACGTTTACTCCATTTGCCTCCATATATAGCATCAAATCCTCGGTGGCCGTTTCGCAGTGGTGCAAATTACTCTGCACTACTTGCAGCCTCTATGGTGCCGCTCTTGGATTCATTGGGAAGCCTCACTTTTGTTCCACTGAAGCCGAATTTGATGCTTCCCCTTGAATCCATTAACTTGACGAAGGACAAGTCATCTACCGTCACGACCAGGCCCTTGCCAACTCCGTTTGAACACTTCCTGGAGGAGGTAATTCTCCATTTGCCCGTGTCCAGACTGTTCTGCCTGAAAATCAACTTCATTGTGGCTTCGTCATCCATTAGTGGGGGAGGAATCCACAATAGCGCCAATTTCCGCGGTGGTAGCTCCAATTTCGGAATCACCTCCAATTTGGCTCCTGGCCAAAGCTCGCCAAGGCCCTCGACTACACGGCTCAGAAAATCAACGGATTTTCTCCCCGAGCAGCTTGCACCTTCGAAGTACTACTCCTCCATCGAGCATTTCTGCTCACTCGCAATCGCATACAGAAGCATCGTCTCGACCATTTCCCCACTTTCCGCCAGATATTTTGCCATCTTGATCTGATCGATCTATGATAGCCATCTGACAATCGGTGGGCGCTTGGTCTGCCGACGAGGTTTTGGTTTTTTTTGCAGTTTCCTTCTCCTCCTCGTTGGATCGCTCCCTTTCTTTTGGGAAGTCGGCTGTGGGAGTTTTCCTGAGGGTGATTATGCGACAACATTGGACCGCTGTAGTTTGGCTCTCTTACCACTCGCTCCGGTTTCGGACCTTGGCGGTCCTGGCAGCTGCTTAAGGATTGTCTCCAATTTCTGCGAAGCGATATTCTTCTCGAAATCGGCGACCATCCTCCAGTTTCTTGCTAAGTAGCCCTTCTCCTTATCAGAGGGCTCTTTGGGCTTCCTTAGCATGAGTTTCTTCAAGCTGACCTTGGCACTTTTGTACCTTTTAAGGGACAGTTGCACCTTGGTCGGCTTCCTCTTCTTCTTCTCAGAGGCCTTGGCTTCGGCAGTCTCGCCCAACAGTCTCTTTTCGACCTCAGAGTCAATGGTCCCCGCGCTGTTGACGGACATGCCGTCGTCAGTTAGGAGTTGAACTCCAGGCCTGCAGAGCTGTGCCAGCACATTTAAATCTACGACATGAAATGCCCCTAGGAGATATTCCTTTATGCTGGAGGGATTTTTCAATCGTTCCGGCCCCTTCATGCAGCGCACTTTCCACCGATTTATCTTTGAGGTAGGCGTGCTGTGCTATACAACCCTCGTCTATTTTGGTCTTCCGCTTGATGTTACGGTCCAAGAGCCTCTCCATTTTTTCTAACAGGAACGTGGAGAGGCTTATTGGCCTAAAGTCTTTTGGTGTAGTGTTGTTCGACTTCCCCGATTTGGGTATGAAGGCAACCCTTACCTCTCTCCATGTTTGAGGGATGTATCCTAATGATAAACAGCCCTGTAAGATGCTCGTCACTACCTCTGCTATGCTGCCTATCGAATTTTGCAGCATGGCTGATGTGATTCCATTCGGCCCCACAGATTTGTACGGCTCGAATGTTTTCACCGCCCATATTACCTTCTCCTCGGTGATGGCGTATTTTATAGTTACATCCTTTGGACTAATCCTGATCCTTGGGCTCTCTTCCTCGTCCCATGTTGTCAGGCCGCCAGGGAAGTGAGTCTCCATCAGCAGCTCTAGTGTTTCCTTGCTCGACTTCATCCACGAACCATTTAGTTTCTTCAGGTTTCCCGTGATTATAACGTCTTTGGAAAGAATTTTCCTGAACCTTGAGGCCTCGTTCACGTTCTCTATAGAGTTGAGGAAGTCGTACAGGGAGTACCATTTAGCCTTTCTTATCTTTCCTTTATACTTAGTAAAGCTGTGCTTATAATTAGCCCAGTACTCCTCTTCTTTACTTCTCTTTGCTTTGTTATAAAGCCTTTTAGTAGCATCCTTTTGTGCTCTTGAGCTCTTTATTCCACCACTTATTGGTTTCCCTCCGAGCTTTGCTTAGTGGCTGGACTAAGGCCACGTTTACTCCATTTGCCTCCATATATAGCATCAAATCCTCGGTGGCCGTTTCGCAGTGGTGCAAATTACTCTGCATTACTTGCAGCCTCTATGGTGCCGCTCTTGGATTCATTGGGAAGCCTCACTTTTGTTCCACTGAAGCTGAATTTGATGCTTCCCCTTGAATCCATTAACTTGACGAAGGACAAGTCATCTACCGTCACGACCAGGTCCTTGCCAACTCCGTTTGAACACCTCCTGGAGGAGGTAATTCTCCATTTGCCCGTGTCCAGACTGTTCTGCCTGAAAATCAACTTCATTGTGGCTTCGTCATCCACTAGTGGGGGAGGAATCCACAATAGCGCCAATTTCCGCAGTGGTAGCTCCAAGTTCGGAATCACCTCCAATTTGGCTCCTGGCCAAAGCTCGCCAAGGCCCTCGACTACACGGCTCAGAAAATCAACGGATTTTCTCCCCGAGTAGCCAATGATCTTGACTCTCGTGTGCCAGCTTGCACTTTCGAAGTACAACTCCTCCATCGAGCATTTCTGCTCACTCGCCATCGCATACAGAAGCCTCGTCTCGACCATTTCCCCACTTTCCGCCAGATATTTTGCCATCTTGATCTGATCGATCTATGATAGCCATCTGACAATCGGTGGGCGCTTGGTCTGCCGACGAGGTTTTGGTCTTTTTTGCAGTTTCCTTCTCCTCCTTGTTGGATCGCTCCCTTTTAGCTTTCTTCTGGGAAGTCGGCTGTGGGAGTTTTCCTGAGGGTGATTATGCGACAACATTGGACCGCTGTAGTTTGGCTCTCTTACCACTCGCTCCGGTTTCGAACCTTGGCGGTCCTGGCAGCTGTTTAAGGATTGTCTCCAATTTCTGCGAAGCGATATTCTTCTCGAAATCGGCGACCATCCTCCAGTTTCTTGCTAAGTAGCCCTTCTCCTTATCAGAGGGCTCTTTGGGCTTCCTTAGCATGAGTTTCTTCAAGCTGACCTTGGCACTTTTGTACCTTTTAAGGGACAGTTGCACCTTGGTCGGTTTCCTCTTCTTCTTCTCAGAGGCCTTGGCTTCGGCAGTCTCGCCGAACAGTCCCTTTTCGACCTCAGAGTCAATGGTCCCCGCGCTGTTGACGGTTATGCCGTCGTCAGATAGGAGTTGAACTCCAGGCCTGCAGAGCTGTTGACCGATCTACCTGTGCCTTATCTCACACTTGTAGCATTCACCACAACGTTGGTCAAGTGTTCCATCTTCGTAACTGTCTTAGATTCGAGTGTGGCCCCCCCCCCAGAATCCGATTGAGGCACGGCCACCTCTGCAGAGGTGGGTGGATTTGACGAATGAGTCGTCGCACCATCTGGGGTAATGAAGTTTAAACTCAAACCCTCCATGTTAAAAAGCGATCCTGCCATTGTCCGCGGCCAAGTAATTAGCTTTCCGATTTCAGATAACTGTACTCTTCGGCTTATTCCTTGACGATCCAAGAGATTTCCCCTGGACTCCCACTATCCGCAACCTGTGCTATTAAAATTTTTCTTTTGTCATCAAATCAGTACTATTAAAATTTTTCTTTTGTCGTTCTAGTTGTATGCTGATACTGAGTGCACCTAGAGGTATATTGTATTGCTTAAATAAGAACTGATGTACGGAGGTATCTAAATGGTCAATATTTGTAACAAACAGACAAAGAATAATTGGATTTTCAATTTTGAAGGATAAGGTGTCATTAGATTCCTACTCTTCTCCCAAGTGTAATAGGCTATGTGACATCAGGAAAAAATTAATATGGCGGACGTAAATCTTCACCCCAGAAGTGTACATGGCTTATATTTTTAACACCTATTGCTTAACAGTCTTGACTGGTTTTGAAAAGTGAGGTGTCATTGGCACTATTAACAACTGTTGTGCGCCAACATTTAATGATGTCATTGTGTAGAAATAATGTAAAATAAAATTATATTTTTCAACTCAAAATTGCTTTTATTTACCAGAAAATCGAGAAATAAGTACGTCTATAGTAACCTCAAATTTGGTATTTTTGCTTACATTTTTTGACGCAAACACGGATGTTTTGGTTTCTTATCAAGTTTGCGCATGCGCGTGGCGTGAGTAGTAGACGCGCCGTCTAGTTTTCATTATTGTAACAAATAGTTAAGTTGCTGTGGTGCTTTCTTATGAAACGTTTGTAGGAATGCCGCGAAACTTAAATCAGAATTAATTTATATACACAAAAACAGCGTTATTTACTTATTTAATTAAAATTTCACATTTTGTATTCAAAAACAAACACCGTGAAATTTATTTTGTTTTGTTATATACATAATACTCTGTTAAAAGCAATAATGTTTAATATATGACAAATAACTAGTTTTAAATTGTTATTCCTCTTAAACCCTGGTTTCTTATTGTATTTTACTAAACTATTAAGTAATATAAACTAAGTAATTAAGGAATACATATTATTCCTCATTTCTAGAGAAAAATCAAATTAGAGACTAATTTTATTTTCATTTCATTCTAGTCTTCGGTTATGGGTTAACCCACGAGTGCAGTATTTGAAAATATTTATATATTTGTGATAGTGATGACATTCTTTGAATAATAGTTCTTATGATTGCGTTTTGTATGATGCTGTGATAAAGTTCCTCAGGCACTTTCCTCGTACATTAAAGATCATGTCGTAGATTTAAATGTGCTGGCACAGCTCTGCAGGCCTGGAGTTCAACTCCTAACTGACGACGGCATGTCCGTCAACAGCGCGGGGACCATTGACTCTGAGGTCGAAAAGAGACTGTTGGGCGAGACTGCCGAAGCCAAGGCCTCTGAGAAGAAGAAGAGGAAGCCGACCAAGGTGCAACTGTCCCTTATAAGGTACAAAAGTGCCAAGGTCAGCTTGAAGAAACTCATGCTAAGGAAGCCCAAAGAGCCCTCTGATAAGGAGAAGGGCTACTTAGCAAGAAACTGGAGGATGGTCGCCGATTTCGAGAAGAATATCGCTTCGCAGAAATTGGAGACAATCCTTAAGCAGCTGCCAGGACCGCCAAGGTCCGAAACCGGAGCGAGTGGTAAGAGAGCCAAACTACAGCGGTCCAATGTTGTCGCATAATCACCCTCAGGAAAACTCCCACAGCCGACTTCCCAAAAGAAAGCTAAAAGGGAGCGATCCAACGAGGAGTAGAAGGAAACTGCAAAAAAGACCAAAACCTCGTCGGCAGACCAAGCGCCCACCGATTGTCAGATGGCTATCATAGATCGATCAGATCAAGATGGCAAAATATCTGGCGGAAAGTGGGGAAATGGTCGAGACGAGGCTTCTGTATGCGATGGCGAGTGAGCAGAAATGCTCGATGGAGGAGTTGTACTTCGAAGGTGCAAGCTGCTCGGGGAGAAAATCCGTTGATTTTCTGAGCCGTGTAGTCGAGGGCCTTGGCGAGCTTTGGCCAGGAGCCAAATTGGAGGTGATTCCGAAATTGGAGCTACCACTGCGGAAATTGGCGCTATTGTGGATTCCTCCCCCACTAGTGGATGACGAAGCCACAATGAAGTTGATTTTCAGGCAGAACAGTCTGGACACGGGCAAATGGAGAATTACCTCCTCCAGGAAGTGTTCAAACGGAGTTGGCAAGGACCTGGTCGTGACGGTAGATGACTTGTCCTTCGTCAAGTTAATGGATTCAAGGGGAAGCATCAAATTCGGCTTCAGTGGAACAAAAGTGAGGCTTCCCAATGAATCCAAGAGCGGCACCATAGAGGCTGCAAGTAGTGCAGAGTAATTTGCACCACTGCGAAACGGCCACCGAGGATTTGATGCTATATATGGAGGCAAATGGAGTAAACGTGGCCTTAGTCCAGCCACTAAGCAAAGCTCGGAGGGAAACCAATAAGTGGTGGAATAAAGAGCTCAAGAGCACAAAAGGATGCTACTAAAAGGCTTTATAACAAAGCAAAGAAAAGTAAAGAAGAGGAGTACTGGGCTAATTATAAGCACAGCTTTACTAAGTATAAAGGAAAGATAAGAAAGGCTAAATGGTACTCCCTGTACGACTTCCTCAACTCTATAGAGAACGTGAACGAGGCCTCAAGGTTCAGGAAAATTCTTTCCAAAGACGTTATAATCACGGGAAACCTGAAGAAACTAAATGGTTCGTGGATGAAGTCGAGCAAGGAAACACTAGAGCTGCTGATGGAGACTCACTTCCCTGGCGGCCTGACAACATGGGACGAGGAAGAGAGCCCAAGGATCAGGATTAGTCCAAAGGATGTAACTATAAAATACGCCATCACCGAGGAGAAGGTAATATGGGCGGCGAAAACATTCGAGCCATACAAATCTGTGGGGCCGAATGGAATCACATCAGCCATGCTGCAAAATTCGATAGGCAGCATAGCAGAGGTAGTGACGAGCATCTTACAGGGCTGTTCATCATTAGGATACATCCCTCAAACATGGAGAGAGGTAAGGGTTGCCTTCATACCCAAATCGGGGAAGTCGAACAACACTACACCAAGAGACTTTAGGCCAATAAGCCTCTCCACGTTCCTGTTAGAGAAAATGGAGAGGCTCTTGGACCGTAACATCAAGCGGAAGACCAAAATAGACGAGGGTTGTATAGAACAGCACGCCTACCTCAAAGATAAATCGGTGGAAAGTGCGCTGCATGAAGGGCCCGGAACGATTGAAAAATCCCTCCAGCATAAAGGAATATCTCCTAGGGGCATTTCTGGACATAAAGGGAGCCTTCAACAATGTAAAGACCAATGCATTAAGTTAAACGTTAGAGAAGTTGAACGTGGAGGCCACCATAACGCAATGGATAATAAGTATGAATAAATAGCAGAATTATTAGTACAGAAGTGGGGAGTAACAAGATCAGAAGACGGGTGACCAGGGGCAATGTCCCCACTTTTGTGGTTGATCGTAATTAACTCGATCTTAAATGATCTCAGGAGTAGAAGAATACGGGTCACCACCTACGCAGATGACGTAGTCATACTGACAACTGGTGAAGACCAACAAACGATATGCGACACCATGAGTGGAGCCTTAAGTGAGACAAATAAGTGGGCATAGGAGAACGGGCTAGGGACAAATCCTGAAAAGATGAAGCTTGTTCTCTTCACCAAAGGATATGCGACACCGCAGGTCAGACTACCAAAGGCGAAAGGACAAGTACTAGATTTCTCGGGAGAGGCAAAGTACTTAGGAGTCATCCTGGACTCTAAACTCACTTGGAGGAGGAATGTGGAGGAAAGGATGAAAAAAGGGTTATACACTCTCTACACATGTAGGAAGATGTTTGGTAGGAAATGGAGTCTGCAGCCACGGATCATACAGTGGATCTACACAATGATCGTCAGACCCATTATCACGTATGGAGCCCTTGTGTGGTGGAAGGCCATGGAAAAGGAGATCAATAAACAGATGCTGGGAAAGGTATAGTGACTAGCAGCGATGAGCATAACGGGAGCTATTAAGAGCACACCTCGATATTAAGCTTGCAACCGTTAGACCTCTTAACAAAGGGTCTGGCAGCCAAAGCAGGCCTCAGGTTGAGGGAAACAAAACAATGGAGTCACACAGACCAGGGTCATGCTAGTATACTGGAAGAGATGTTGAAAATGGGAGGCACCGTGAAGTCCGGAGCGCTACGACAGTACACGGACTACATGATGCAAAGGCAATGGTTTGGGGAGGAGTTAGAGATCAAAATCTCAACCAGAGAAGAGTGGGACAAAGGTAACATCCTGAACAGAGGAAAAATACGCATATTCACGGAGGGCTCAGTAACTGAAATGGGGACTGGAGTCGGCCTTTCCTCGGAGATACTACAAGTCGAAGAGTCACATAGACTTAAAAAAGACTGTAGTATACTGCAAGCGGAAATCAACGCAATACAGAGAGCAGCAAGACTAACACAGCTGACCAGCGAAGAATTTCGGAGAGTCACAATCTACTGCGACAGTCAAGCGACTCTTAGATCACTAGAATCTAAGACAATCAAGTCAAAGGCAGTGATGAGTTGCAGGGAAGCACCGTCCTGGATCCAAGACAAAGTCAGCCTCTGCTGGGTACCCGTACACAATGATGTGGAAGGGAACATACGGGCGGATAAAATGGCAAGGATCGGAACCGAAATTCATAGTGCTGAAGAAGTTAACTCCACATAGCCACAGATAAGATTGTTGAAGTAACCATAGACAGGATCATTCACTCCAAAGGTGGGGAGTCGATATCGACAGTCTCTGTAAGGAGTGCGACGAGGAAGAGGAGACAGTGGAACATCTTTTGTGATCCTGCCCGGCATTAGCCGAAAGTAAGCGGCTCATACTGGGAAGAGAGTCCTTCAGAGGCATGGGAGATGTAGGAGTCATGGATGTCAAACAAGTAAGGAACTTTGCTTAAACATGGAAATGCCTCAGAGCAGTGGACAAAAGGAAAAAGCGATAGGAGAGGAAGGGGTTTTTCAACAAACAAAGGGCATCACAATGAGCCATCTGGCCTCCGAGTGGGAGTGGGTCGTACAATCAGTGTGAACACTCCACCCTGAAAACCTTACCTAACCTTACCTATAGATTTAATCATGAATGTGTCTTGTTTACATCTTTTTGTTTCCTTTTTACAGTCAGTCGGTTTTTTGGTTTTTTAAATTAAGTTTCTTTATTCCAATGCGGTATTTGAGTACAGGACACTGCATGGTCAATGGCACACGAATGCGCTCAAATGCATAATAATTGCTTAGAGTGTGAGATTTTAACAGGTGTTATTCGCAATGTACGTATTTTGACACCACAAATACACCTCAATTATTCATGAACACTTCCGCCTTTTAATTTCAAAGATCTCAATTTCTCTTGATTCTGGCTTTTGCGATGACAATTAATAAATCCCAGGGGCAAACATTTCAAAAAGTAGGAATCTTACTCAAACAACCTGTCTTTTCTCACTGTCAATTGTATGTTGTAGCCAGTAGAGTGAGATCGTTTCGGGGATTACGTTTCCATATATCTGAAACACTAGAGGAAGGTCATTTGGCAGGAGATGAAACAATTTTCACAACAAGTATTTTTGTGAGAAAATTGTGAGATCTTTTAAAATCCGCATCTGCAAGGTTTTTGATAGTTATAGATAGGGCGTAATTGAACATAGATTTACCTTGACGTGCAGAATGAGTTTAAATGATTGCTACTGCAGTCTGAACTAAATCACCTCATTACTTACAATGCTACTGTATTATATGGAAGGCCGTGCGCGAGATTTTTGAGTGAGCGTAGGGAAAGGGATCCTTCCTATTCGTGTATTACTTAGAGAAAAACACAATATTTTGCTCTTCCAAACCTATTAAGGATATCATCTATTGTAATCTAAGGGAATTTATCATCCATTATTTTCTTATTTAATTGTCTTAATTCTACCACAAGTCGCCATATTTTAGTCTCACGCCTGATTTTTTTGGCACTATCAAAATTGCTGAATTATATGGACTGACACATGGTTCAGTAATGTCCCCATCAATTAATTTTCTTACTTCTTTATCTATATCTTACACTTGAGAGTGTGGTAGTCTTTAATTTTTTATATAAATTGGGCTTTAATCTATAACTGAAATTTTCTGTTCAAAAAAATTATTATAACGTAGAGTGTCTGTTGTAGAGTAGAGTATTGTAGATAAAAAACGTCTGATAGTTTTTTTCCAAATATCTATTTAAGTAATTTAAGTGATCGTGTTGCTCTAATAAAGAAAACGTTTATTCATTTTCTTACATTTTCATAGTATACACAGAACTTTTGCCTAATAAAGAAACGACATTTAACGTCGTTCTTACTGAACCACTACTAAATATTATCCACTATTGCTAAACAAACTATTATTATTTACAAACTGCTTTACTATTTTCTTCCGACTACACCTGGTCCCATTGACTTCCCAGTCCTGCCACACCGCATCCATCCCATTGATATGGTGTATGGTACACTCATCGATTTAATGGGTGTCTGCACTGTTCCGATATAAAGGACATAGTGCGCGGCACAATTAAAATACAAGTACATTTACTTTCCATATCTATTATAGGTTTTCCTACAGAAGAATCTTGCAATCAGGCGGCAAGATCTGTAGAATACAGTTCTCCATTTTATAAAAAAATTTACAAATCATTATAATTCAAAATTTACTTTAATTTCATACACTCACTGATTTGGTCTTTTCTCCAAATATCAAAAATTTCTTTCACTCTTTTATCACATCCGATATCATGTGTAGTAAACTATTTTTCAGAAAATTATAAAATAAAACACATAGTACATAACACATGAAGCACATAAGCACATGAAACACACTGAATTCTGCAATTTTAGAAGAACTTAACTACCAATTTAGGAATCAAATCAAACTTCAGCACAAGATTGGTAGGATTCGGTCTATAATAACTGCCTGGATTCTATTTTGAAAATCAGGACTACCTTATAGTAAAATATTCGAGTAAAAGCAATTTCTTGATCCGTTATATGTTATTTACGAAGAATTTGGATTTTTGTTCAATATAGTTTGAAAAATTTACCAATTTGGTATATGAGCCTCACATACAAAAATTAACACCGAATACAGGGAGCTAAAATTAGATAGAGCAGTGAACGATCTAGAATTGGTAGGAATTCCAGGTAGCAGGACAATCGACACTGAGACTTTTTGGAGCCACATGTCCAATATGACTTATCCTCCAATATTCTCTGACATGAATAACATGAAAACAGACCTACGGAACAAATTTACAAATGAGCACGTTTCGGAAATCCTCCATGTCAAACAGGCAGTAAGACAACAGGATGGGTGCGTAAATTTTGCACCCTCAAAAAATATGATCAACATGGCCCAAAACTCAACACTTCTTTATCAAAATACCGACACACCAGAGAAGGATGATAATAGAAATTAAGAACAAAGGTTGAAAACGTTTATCATAGAGTATCAAAGCCACTATCAGAAAGTTTTGCAGAATTTAACACATTTTACGCGAACATCTAGAATAAGGTTGAATCTAAATCTGGTCACACTGAAGGGAATTACACCCCAAAAGCATATCAACATATGGCTCACCCTCACGCACATATCAGCACATGCTGATAAGGGCATGAGCAAAAGAAATTAGCGATTTCCCTCTTTGACAATACTCTTTTCAACATGCTCTTATCAATGCACGGTCAATGCAACATCAAATGCATCGATATTATTGACGTCTAAACGTCTTTCTTCTCGTTGAGTATGTACATTGGTAGGCAATCTAACATTCTTGTGTTACAAAGCACCGTTTAATCGCTAATAACTACGAAACTAAAAATGTGATAACCATGGCTGAGGTCACAGTGGATATAACATATACATATGTATTTATTGTGTGGCACTTGATTTTCCCGTGACGTCATCGGGCTTCTGCACGCACCTACGCCTGATTGTTGTTTTCTAGCGTTGGGTGAGGATATTAATGAGTGTAGCGTGAGAATGCGTTACGCTAGGATGTTGATTTGGGTATCGTTGTCAAAAGCATGAAAAGGGCTACCAGGGCCTAAAGCAAAACAATAAAAATAGACTCCGAAATATAAGCAAATATCGGTATGAATTTTAAAATCGAAAAAATATGGAAGATATCGTCTCATATGAGCGGTGAATATGCACCGAATTGCAAAAAACTCAAATCAGACAACACCAGCATCAATCCGAATATTATAAATCAAAAATGTTAAGTTTCGAGCAAGTGTGAGAGCTACGACAGCATCGAAAAAGAAATAAAAAAACGGCGGAAAAAAATAAACTTGTGATTCATCTATTCTGTAACCGTACTACTCTCCATAACCATTGTAATGAATAGTTTGATAACTAAAGAACATATTAGTACGAAAATTTGGTTTTAGTTTTAGCGGTGGATCCTGCCCTGTACTGCAGATATTGCAAAAGGACAAGCCATTAAATTGTCGATTACAAGGCTCGCAATATCAACAGTTCGCCTCATGTATCTAGATCAATCCACATCCCCAAACCTCGACTTATTCTGAACCCGTTTCTAACCCACAACCGACATACGAAAAACTTTCAAGAGCGGAGGATAATAGTCGGCGAATCTTCGCAGACGATCTCTCGTGCTGACACAAATCCAAAATAGACATTTCGTTACTCCAACAACAACCAGTGACGCTACCCCTCAATTTTAAGTCAGGGACATTTACTGTTTTCTAACCAATGAACCGCTGCAAGGATGCCAACCTCGAATTCATAATTGATACGGATGCAGATATAAGTTTGTTCGCGACCAAAAACACGAAAACAAGAAAGGAAATAAAACACCGCAATTTTATTGTTGGAAAAAACGCAATGAAAAACCCAACATGTTTTATCACTAATAGAACTTTCCTCTGTCCGTAATCTTTGCGCAATCTCTTTCGTCTTTCCACTAATCACACATTTTCTGTCCTGTCTGATCACTCTCGCATTCCTTTGTTCTGCCCGATCACTCTCTCCGTTTCTATCCTCTCAATCAAAAACATCACCCCGGCTGCATACAACTTCCTTCGATCGAAGTGAAGTTGGGTGAAATCCAATCGTGTGCATCCCACACGATACAGTGCCAGCGAAAAGCTTGGTTTTCACCACTAATATAATCCTTGACCTCAGCCAACCTATCCTACCTCAACTGGAACAATGCATACTTTCTGAACAGGCCTGGTCAACTTGCTCGTAGCGGTTTGTATTACGACTGACCGCATGAGACCATCTTCACTTGGGATCAGCTCCACGATCCTTCCTAGTGCCCATTGTGCATGAGGGAAAATCTCGCTTTTGATTATCACGAGCTGATCGACCTTCAAACTTTCCCTATCTCTTCTCCATTTTTTCCTTTCCTGCAATGTTGTAAGATATTCCACTTGCCATCTCTCCCAGAAGTGCTTGACCATCGTCTGTCGTTCTCTCCACAATCTAGCACCGACAGATGTAGATTGATGCTCCATATCGAAAGGTAAAGGTACGATCAACGGCTCACCCACGATAAAATCTCCAGGTGTCAGCGCTTGCATATCTTTCGGGTCATCGCTTAGAGGATGTAATGGCCGTGAATTTAGTATTGCTTCTATCTGGATCAATAATGTCATAAATTGTTCATACGGAAGCGTTTTCTGTCCTACTATCCTTTTAAAATGGCATTTCATCGACTTCACCGCAGCTTCGTAAATACTACCCTGATGTGGCGCTGCTGGTGTGATGAATCTCCATTCTGTCCCTTTCCTAGCCAAGTGGCTCAAAGTCTCAACGGGTTTCCACCTTTCTATAGCTCTTCTAATCTCTTTCTCTGCTCCAACGAACGATGTTCCATTGTCGCTAATCATTTTAGCACAACGTCCTCTCCTTGCAATAAACCTCTCGTAGCAAGCTATAAACGCAGTTGAGGTTAAGTCTGTGACCACGTTGATGTGAACTGCCCGCGTCTAAAGACAAATGAACACAGCCACCCAACATTTCCTCTTAACGATTTGCTTGCCTTCTCTATCGATCATCTTAATTTCAAATGGACCTGCATAGTCTACTCCTGAATGCAAAAAGGGCTTTCCACACTCTACTCTGTCCGCTGGTAAGTCAGCCATCAACTGATCCTGTAAGCGAACATTATAACGCGCGCATGTGACACACTTATGTACGAAGTTTCGCAGACCGCTACGTAACTTTGGAATCCAATACTTCCTTCTTATGAATTGCATCATAACTTGCACACCGCCGTGTTTAGTTGTGTGATGGGCACTATTCATCATTAACCACGCTAATCTAGACCCGTTTGGTACAATAGCTGGATGTCGTATCTCGTAATCTATATCCGCCCTATCCAATCTACATACACCCTACTCGAAGTATGTCTTTGACATCGAGCACTGAATTCAATGACTCTATCTTACTTCTTTCCGCTATCGGCCTCTTGTTCTTTAGCGCCGTCACCTCAGGACTGTAATATTCCTCCTGAGCCTTTCGTATCAAATAGTTCATGGCTGAAACTCTTTCCTCTGACGTAGCTGGGTAAATCGCATCTCTTTTCCTCCGACTCCTTCTATCCATCTGTTTATTTCTCTCCCTAAGAGCATTGCTATAACGGAACACATATCCAAGCACGCCCACTATTTTCTCTAACTGATTCGAATATTCGATAAGTGGAACGCTAGAAGCACTCGCCTCTACATAAATACGTTCAGCTGGCTTGAAATTCGATACTACGTATACCTTCAACTCTTCGCGCATTTCTCTCGGCTCTCCTAGTGAAAAACTGTCCTTAGGCCACTGTGACTCTGGTAAACTGAGCCAGGCTGGCCCATGTAACCAAAGAGTGTTATCAACTAACTTCGATGGACTTATTCCTCGACTTACCAAGTCTGCAGGATTGTCTTTGGTGCCTACGTGCTGCCAGCGTCTTACCTCAGTTTTCTCCTGGATCGATGAAACGCGATTTGCGACAAACGTCTTCAAGTTACATGGTAGCTTATTGATCCAATGAAGTGTTACTATCGAATCTGTCCATAAAATTTACTCTGCATCTGACCATTCCAGAGAATTCCTTACGTCTGATAACAAGGGAGACAGCAGTTCTTCCGCTGCTAGCTCTAGTTTAGGGTTCGTGACAACCTTAAGTGGTGCAACACGAGTCTTCGATGTTAGTAGCTTGCACGTAATCTTCCCATTTTGATGTTCTATCCTTACATAGATCACAGCTCCATAAGCTGCCATCGAAGCATCTGAAAAACCATGAATGGTGCCAATCGACTCGTTCGAATTACCTAGCCACCTATCAATTTTAAATCTTTCCAACTGTCTAGTCTCTGTTTAAAAGTCTCTCCATTTTCTATCTATCTCATCTGGGACCTTCTCATCCCACCCCACATTCAGATGCCATAGGTCTTGAACCATTATTTTTCCTATAATGACAACAGGTGATATAAACCCGCTCGGATCATATAACTGAGCTACACATCCAACAATTTTTCTCTTGGTCAGTTCTCCTTCCAATTCTGGGGTTTTAACGACAAAGGTGAATTGGTCTGATTTGATTAACCATTTAAGTCCCAATATACTCGTCTTGTCCTCTCTCGGAAACATAATAGAGCTACCATCCTCTGACGCCATCTCACAAGCAAACATCTTGCTATTTGAACTCCATTTACGAAGCTCAAAACCTGCACCTTTCAATATTTGATCTACCTGTTTTGCTAATTTTATGGCACCCTGTTCCGTATCAGCACCAGTCGCACAATCGCCTATATATAAATCTCTCTCGATAGCACCTGCCGCTTCAGGAAACTCTTTCCTGCTTGAATGACACATCTTACAGCTAAGTATACTGAGGCTGTCAATCCAAAAGTCACAACAGTAAGCCAATATTCTCGAAGTGGTTCGTTCGGATGTTCTCTCCAAGATATCCTCTGCAGATTCCACTGTTGTTGTTGCTTTTTCAATGGATTAGTCCTGATGGCTCATCGCATATTATAAATTTTGGTCTTGCGGATTCGTTGCTGATCGATAGGCTATAAGGTTAAACGTGAATGCATAATGCTAATGCTGAATACTGAGGGGAGTTATGGACATCAGCTCTCGTAGAAGATACCAAACTGCTTCTTGATTTGTCATCTCTACAATGTTAAGCATGATGACAGCTATTTTCCGAATGGCAACCACAAAATCATATTCTGCATACGCAAAATTTGAAAATTAAAAGAATATGTTGAGAATTTACATTCTGCAGATATTAAATTTAGTAATTTATCATAAATACAGTACATCCCAGATTATCCGGGGTAATGACGCACGGATAATAGAAAACCACGGCTTATCAAATTTATGACAAAAGAAAATTTGAATTTACTCGAAAAAACGATTTTACATACATATATACAGAATAATAATCAAATTAAAAACCTTAATAGAACAACGAAGTTACAGATATGTATGGTCTTAAATCCTATTTTTCAGTAGGACAGAAATAATTCAAAATTATGTTTTGTTTCCTCATCATTTCATATCTGACTTCACGTAGCCACGTAGTATTCATTAGTCACGTAGTATTCTGTTGAACTTGTTCTAGATTTTGGGTCAACCATTTTCTGTTTTTCGGTGGTGACTGCTACTGGTTTAAATATTCTGACATCATGTAATGTATAATTTGATAAATTTTTATTCATGCGTTTATGAAAAAAAACAACTTTGAATCTTACTTAGATGTATGTTCATTCAAAAGCATCCAAGTAGCAACTGAACTTAAACTTGTTGCTTAAATCTACTTATCACCTACTTAAACTGAATCTACTTAAACTGATGTTTTCGCGTGGAGCTGGTTCTTATCAATTTAGGTAAACTCTGAGGGAAACAGTTGTTGCTGGTACAAGTTGGGTTGCAGCAGCACGTGTTTACATTTTTTGGGGCAAAGTCAAATATATAATGTTAAGTTATATTCGATGTTAAATCTACCGGTCTAACTAAACACCTTAATTGGCAAATGCACGTTCTTAATTTGATGTCTTATCTAAATAAGTATCACGCTTTGACTGCCGACCAGTTATAAGACTTAACTTAGCCTCTGTTTGTTTTTTTAATATGGTGTATGTTTTTCCAAATAGTGACTTGAGAGATGGCCGTCGACAGGATACACCAGTTATCACACACTGTCTGATTCTAGGAAACCTGAAGTTCCTACTGAGTTTTTCAGTTTGTTTTCTTAGGCAAAATGTCCGTCATCATTGTGCCATGACTTGGTTTTGCGCCAGGTGTACAGGTAGGGCTATGCGGACAAATTATTTGATCTCGGTTCCAACTTTCCTGAAAACACGATGATTCTGTATTTCGTAGTCGTGTTTAACCTGATCGGATATTGATCCAATTGAACTGTGTTCAACCCAGCCGTTAATTTAGTTTGCTTCTTGATCCTTTGCTCTTTGTCAGCAGATGATTGGGGCTCTTCGGCCAACCCAACTATCAGCAGTTGTTAAGGGCTCTCTTACCTATTCAACTCATCCAGAATTTGCATGCATGTTTTGCACATGAAATGGATTTCCGGCCAAACCGAAATCTCCGTAACTCCGATGCTGTTGTTGTTGCATCAGCCTTGCAATCAATCACTATAGTTAAGTTTCGTGACAGAAGGCGAATACGCTGTTATTCGCGTGTTTAAACTATTGCTCATACCACCATCTCATGGTTTTGGCATTTTGCTTATTCGCGTGTTTAAACTATTGCTCATACCACCATCTCATAGTTTTGAATACATACCATTACTCGTTACTCTCTCTCTCTCTCTCGTTAGAATGAGAGAGAGGTGAGTGACACTACGTGTTCGAGAGAACGATTCGCTATCAATTCACAGTGTTACAACCATACACAGGAATGAATTGAATCGAATTCCGAGCAACAAACATAGATGCGGATACTTGTTAGGTACTTTTGTATGGGGATTCTTATAAAATTTATACAAAAACAAGCGAGTATTTTGAAATGAACTGATAAATAAACATAATGCTATCTTCCCCTGTTGCCCAAAGTTTCGAAATAGTTTATGATAGGCTCCATGTAAATGATAGGCTCCATAGCTATTTCTTATGTGAGATTCAATGAAATGTGTAATTTAATGATAAAAATTAGCTTACTTTCTTATAAAATTTTTCTTTATCTTAGGGCAGTAACGATCGGTAACGGTAACGTATCGGTAACGATACGAAAATAACGAACAATTAGTCATCGAGTAACGAATACATTCGATTACTCACTTAATGGTACTTTTTACAGCTCTACACTGAATTGTCTGCTATAATAATGAACCGATTTCCACTTATTGATCTTTCTTCGCATTGATTATGTACATTGATAGCTAGTCTAAATTTCTTGTGTTACAAAACACCGTCGTATCTCAATCGCCAATAACTACTAGACCAATAATGCGATGACAATGATTGAGGTCACAGTGGATATAATATGTTCGTACGTATTTATTGTGCAGGGTTTGTTGCACCTGTAACGTCATCAGGCTAGTGTAAGCGCCTTCGTATTTATTGTGCAGCATTTGTTGTGACAGTGACGTCATCGGGCTAATGTAAGCGCATTCCACTAATTGTTGTTAATTAGCGTTGTGTAAAGTTATTTATGAGTGTAGCATGACAACGCGTTTAGCAAGGACGTTAACGTGGGTGTCATTTTAAAGAATTTGGACAGAACTTCCAGCACCTAAAGTTAAATAATAAAAATAAAAAGTAACTTGTTGGTGAGCAGAGGAAAATAGTGACTAAAAAGCAAAACACTTACAAGTGATCTAGTGAATCACGAGACTGCGTAAGGATTTTAGAGAGGAGAAATTTGAAACAAAAAAATGAATCACGTGCAAGTCAAACACGAGGGAGCGAAAACCCACACAATATACTCAAATGTATATAATCCACACGAAGTAATTGTAGATATTAACTTACCATGTATGCTTTGGTCAAATGACCCCTTGGATTATGACCATCTGGATTAATACAATCGTTATATACGAACGAACGCTATCAACATCAAACAGCATGCTCAAAGGTTTGTTCGCAACTTCAATTGGATGAGGAACTTCTCAGCAGCGACCATAACAATCATGAGCGTATCTTCTTTAAACTAAGCTGTTTTGGAAATGATGCCATTACTGAGACAGAGAATGCACCTTTAAAACTAATTTTGATGTTATTATCTTGGAATCTAATTGGTCAATATTTTTACTAAACAGACAAAGAATAACTTATTGGCAGTCGGAAGTTATTCATATTGTTTGGTTATTCTGGGTAGGTAGCCTCCGATTGTCAGTTAGTTATTCTCCGTCTGTTGATTACAAATATTGACCAATAAGTGTTGTGGTTTCATTTTTGTTATTGAATTCAATTTGAATTTGTACTCTAACAGTTTCCAGTTTGACTTTCTTTCTGTAAACGTCGAAGGTTTACGACCAATTTGATGAATCAAAGTTCTACTGTGTTTTTGTAAGTTGTTATTTAATTGAACATTATTAACACCTTATTCTAAGTTCTTTACATACGCCGCCTAATTGCAAAATCTCTATATCAGCCAAATTCTTGACCGCTCCAATTAATTACAAGATCTCTATAAAAACCAAATTCTTGATCATTCCTAAAACCTTATTCTTATTTCTTTTCGTACGCTAATTAACTACTAAATCTCTATATAAACCAAACTCTAACTTAAGTCGAACCCCTCACTTATCATAACAACCGAGTTCTGTAATCTCCAAATGAATGTAACCTCGTTTTACAAAATAATTCCTCAACCTATACATAACCAAAATTGCCGACTGCTAGGTCGATTTAAATTCGCGTTTTCAGGTGTATTTTTATATTTATTCTTGTTTATTTACTTTTTCTCTAAAATTTTCTCATTTTTTTTTTGACTTTATTTTCATTACTACGTTTTTCCTTCCTATATTTTAGTCGCTCATTGTGCAGCTTCTACAACTCCCTACTAATCTTGAGTCTCTGCTCCTGCCCTACCGTCAATAGCAGGCGACGACGGACTTCTTCTATTGCTCGGCAGAAGTTAGCCTCTTTTCCCGTGCGGTATTTTGGGGTACGAACGTCGGGCTG
Organism: Chrysops caecutiens; assembly: GCA_963971475.1. Classification (NCBI taxonomy): domain Eukaryota; kingdom Metazoa; phylum Arthropoda; class Insecta; order Diptera; family Tabanidae; genus Chrysops; species Chrysops caecutiens. The sequence continues at coordinate 68,191,409 of OZ020567.1, forward strand.
AGGGGATGGCCGTGCAGTCTCTCGTCTGGCTAGGTTCCGGGCGCGGTATTCTTCGAATGTGATAGGCCTAGGACCGGCCTCCGAGTCACGCAAAGCCTCCGTCAACGATTTCTTAGGTAATTCCGGCACTGAGGATGGACCAATTTATGAATTTGGTTGACTAGGAACCTAGTTGATAAGTTTATTAACCGCTTTCAACTTGGGGCTCCCTGAAAACCGATAGATTCCAGGAGCCATAATCGGTTGGTTGGTTTGAACGTTAAACGGTGGGTTTATACAACCACTTTCGCTTGAGATGCCCCCAAAAGACCGACAGGTTGCTGGAACCGTGTTCGGTAGATGATATTGAACCTGGGATGATGGGTTTTACAACCTCTTTCTACCCCAGATTCCTTTTACCCGATAGGCTTCAAGAACCTTTTTCGGTGCTAGTTGTTACTTACTTGTCTTTTTCTCGGATACACTCCTTGGCATGTAAGTTGTAACAACTGATGCTTTCCATAGCTTTCGCCGGCTTTTTATATATCGAAACCGGGAATTTCGTCCGTTATTGCAATGTTGTCATGTGTTGCTAAATTCCTTTCAGTGTACGGTGGCTCCATCGTGTAGTGACCAGTTGAGTTTTTTAGAACTCACTTTTCCACATGTGTCTGACTTCGACAAGTGACATTCGGTTTTGGCAAATGACAGTGCGCAGTTGTTTATGTTTGTTGACGGTGATGTTCGGATAAGTTTGATGGAGCCAGCTGATGTCTAATATTTGATTTCTTCTAGGGTTATTTTGTTTTGAAACACTTCGGTGACTATGTTGCTTGATGGTGAGCATGGTGACATGTGCATTATGTTTTCCTATATTTATATGTTGAGCTGTTGCACATTATCATTGTCAACGTGAACATAAACATCACTTCTCTTGTTGGGTTAGAGTGGTGAGTGGAGTGGTGATTATGATTATTATGTTTTTTGTGTACCTTGTCTTTTAAGTTATCCGGTGTTATGGGTATGGTAGGTGGCTCGTGTTTGGACTATTATGGTGTTTTAACCTCTTCTGCTGTAAGGTGATGCGGCGTCTCACAACATTAGATACCTAGGTACATCAGTGATTATGTGAGCAATACAATGTACCTCTAGGTGCACTCACTATCTATATATAAATAGGCGACATGTTATTTTGTTATCCCTTTTACAGGAAACCAGGTGGACTTACCAGGATAAAAATTATACCATTCGAAAGATTAGTTTTTCCTCTATATGCATCACTTAATTTTTTTTTTAAATTTAATTATAAATTAGTTTAATTTTAAATTGAAATTAAAAAATTCAATGATATCGTATGTGTGAATTGAGCAAACGTATAGCGTAGATGATGCTTTTGGGAGGAATGTTTTGCTTTTTGCCTGGAAATATGCAACCGTATGTGATTTTTTGGTTTGTGTCCCTCATAAATAGAAAGTACTAAATTAGTCGAAAATCAAACCAAATGGATCAATCTGCTACTGGGAACACAAATCAAAAGAATTAACATATAATTGCATTCCTCTACGAAAAAATCAAAACATATAACATACTTATTTAACATTATCATTGACATAGATCATACGTTCGACTGAATAAACTACAATTAATGCCAAATACGTGCGTTCTTTTCACTCAAACCTAATATCTATGCCAAGGATAATGTGATGTGTGCAAATGCAGCCATATCACAGACAATAGTCATATGTTCATTCTTTTGCTTTTTGCCTGGAAGGAGGCAATCTTGGGCTAATAAAATTGCATTCTTCCAGACAAAAGCCAAAACAATGAACGTATGGCCACAGATAATGATGTGGATGCTTTATCACAGCCAAATTTAAAGCCATCGTTTACTTATACCATTATTTTTTGTTAATTTGATAAAACACATTTTATATTAAAAAATATGGAAAATCACAATTTTACAGTTATTTCTAGAAAACCTGAGGTTAACTTTCACGAATATACGTGCAAAGCGAGGGAAAATCTGAATTTTATCATATTTCCTAACTTTTGTATGGACCCACATTTAAAAACATAATTTAGAGAAATATGATATTTGGGAATATTTGGGAATACCAAAATTTGGGAAATGAAAATATAATGGGGGTTGGTCATACCCCCTAGAGTGCTTGATTTAGCCGCTACGAGCAAAAAACTGTTAAATATTCAAAATCTGAAATTATATCATACTAGCTGTACCCGCCCGCTTTGCTGGGCATTACGTAATACTGCATATTTTTTGTATACTGCATATGTTGATACTATATATGTTTTGTTTTTCTTTAGTTATAGATTTTTGATTCTTAGCAGTTATCTTTTGATTGTAACATAAGTTCAAAAACTTCCAAAAAATCTTTGACTTTTTCAACAATGTTTTTATTAACGTTTGGCTACAAATTTTTGCCGTAAAATGGATAATAAATTGGAAGTATGAATAGTGCTTAATAAGAAAATGAGAAATAAACTTAAAACAACTATTCAAGCACTCTTTCAAAAAGAGCCAATTTTGGAATTATTACTGAACCTTACAGCACCTATTAATTTTAAAGTTACAAAAACATTGAAATATAGTAGTTATAAGAAATCGAAATTTATCCTATGTTCGGTGACAACAATGAAACAAATAGGGACTTAAAGACTGCCGGTTCAAACTCAAACACAACTGGTTAACTTTTTACATACACTTCGATTAGTACCGAATGTAAATTTCTTATGGCACAGTAATATTTGAGAGGTTAATCCGATCCGATCGGCCACATCAACAATACGCCCACGTTAGCCGCGTAAATTTATTTTCGGCGAATTTGTTGAAAAATATTGCTTTCTTCTACTTACAAAGAAAGTTAAGGTTTAATCACAGACAAAATAATTTACCAGATGTCGCGATCCCATGTGACTCTCTACCCATTTTTTTCCAACATCACATACGTAACAGCAGACAAAAGATCCATGGGCCGTATGCGCCTTTGACCGGCTTTAACGTTTAAAGAACAGACAGTGCGCGAATTGATGTTGATGTTTGACTGTCAAATAGGGAATGAGTGATCACAATAATAGGAAAGGGGGCTGAAACAAAATTTCGCGGATGGAACACAATGTACATGTACATTGAAATACAAATGCACACAATTTTGATGTTCTGAAATTTGCACAAAACAAACACAAACAAAAATGTGTACCATTGGAGAGTAAAATTTACTCAAAAAGTTATGTTTTCTGTGTAATAGTATTTTCTATTGATTTAAAGAAAAAATATACAAATTGAGTTTCCAATATATAAAAAATTACAAAATTTTTCCGAAAAACGCGAAATTTTGCGTTTACGAATTTTAATCTGAATTTTATCATGTATCATAACTTTTGTTTGGACACACTTTTAAAAACTCAATTCAGAGAAAAAAGATGTATTGAAAAATTTAGAAAATTTAAAAAAAATGGGGGTCGGTCATACGTATGAACTCCGTAGGACGCTTCGTTTAGCCGCTAGGAACATAAAATCGTTAAAAATTCGAAATCTGAATTTTATCAATTTTCCGATCTTTTGAATGCACACCTTCAAAACCTCAATTTAGAGAAAAATGATGTATCAAAGGAAGGTAGGAAATATCAAAACAGTGGGGGTTGGTCATACATATGCATCCCGTAACACGCTTCGTTTAGTCGCTCAGGACAAAAAACCGTTAAAAATTCAAATTTTTACGGGAAAGGAACCCTTCAAACCGGAAGAAAATTGGTCAGCTTGGGATTCAAAGTTAGGAAATTTAAAAAAATGGGGGTCGGTAATACGTATGAACTCCATAAGATGCTTCGTTTAGACGCTAGGAACGAAAAATCGTTAAAATTCAAAATCTGAATTTTATCAATTTTCCGATCTTTTGAATGCACACCTTTAAAACCTCAATTTAGAGAAAAATGATGTGTGAAAGGAAGGTAGGAAATTTCAAAACAGTGGGGGTTGATCATACATATGCATCACGTAGGACGCTTCATTTAGACGCTACGGGCAAAAAACCGTTAAAAATTCAAATTTTTACCGGAAAAGAACCCTTCAACCCGGAAGAAAATCGGTCAAATTGGGATTCCCGGAAACTATGATGTCCTACAATCTGAAATTCAAAAAAATATTTACCATTTTCCACCAATTTGAACAAATCTACCTGCTGCGGGTTTAATGAACCAAAATTGTATTGAATAACCCGAGTAAGATTTGTAGAAAACAATTAAAACCGGCTCTACGGAAATACAGAGTGTCAAATCATAGAGATTTCTTGAGAGAGAGCTTTTGTTCCGATTTGCAAAAGCGAAAAGTAACGGTTCCCTAATACGCAAGTAAAGGTTGAAGTTCTCGTATTCGAGATGGGCATAAGAAGATCCAAAAATAAATCAATCCCCATTTCCTAATCGAAAACCACATGACATGAAGTCGCATCCATCTCTAGTATGAATCCATGGATAGATTTCATATCAAGAGAAAGTGTACTTTGCTTCTTAAGAAAAATAAATGAAGAGAGATCGTGCAATCAACAAAATGCCGAAATGTTCTCTCGAATACGTCTTATATTTAAGAGAGAGGGAGTAACCGCTAACGATGCGATAATTGCATGATCTCTCTTCATTTATTAAGCTTAAGCGCTAAGGTCGACTTCTTCTTGGATGGGTAACGCTATGTATTCGAGAGACACGATTTGATTCCCATTTTCATGATCTTCTTCGTTTCTCTCTTAGAAATATTTCGCGTGATGGAGCGACAATAATTGCACGATCTCTCTTATATTCTAAAGTAGATTTTCTCTTGAGAGTCATTCATGGATACAGATTGTTTCATATCAAGAGAACTCTACTTAAAATTAAGAGATATTATGAAATGAAACTACCGAATTGTTCTCGCGAATACAGTTCATGCTCAAGAGAGTGAGAGAAATCGGTAAAAATTTGTACTCGAGAGAAACGATCGCTCTTAATTTCTTTATTTCAAGAATTTCTTTGAAACTTCACAAAAACATCCTCCTTCTAATAAGACTAAATTCTACCAAATTTCATAAAACTTGTCCCGGTAGATCCGGAGTTTTGCCGCGACAAACTTTTGTAAAAAGATCTTGTTTTATATATATAAGATTCCCAAACTTTTGTCTGCATACCTTTAAAACTGTAATTTAGAGAAAAAAGAAAAGGTAGGAAATAGAAATTTGTTTATTTGTTCGGAAATTCTAAATATATTTGAGTTCACCCAAAACTTCACAATGGAGTTAAGAAATATATGATCCACGGTCCGCGTGGTTTATTAAATCGTCACTCCGTCTGTATGAGAGATGGTAAATGCAGCAAAAGCTAAGGACTTTTACAATACAACTCAGCCGCCAATGTTAGATGCGTCGTGTTAATGGTATAACAGTTGACTTTCGTGGCCACTCTGTTGATAACCGTTATGCTGTTCCTTAAAATCCATATCTTTTAGCGGAATTTGTTTGCTACTTAAATGTGGAAGTTCTTGGCACAGTTAAAACTGTGCCTCATTACAGTTTGGAAGAGTTTGAGGTGGACTTGAGGGCAAAGTTTATATAGATGAAATCGATAGCTTTTTGTCCGGTCACTATGTTGGATCTACGGAAGCTTATTGGTGCCATGATTGAGTATCCAATGCATTACCAGTCACGTAATATATTATAGTTGGACTTGAATGTCACTTGCCTCTCCGGCAAAATGTAGTCTTCAGGGAAGGAAATATTCAGCAAGCTCTTGAAAATCACAGAAGAACAAAATTGACTGCATTCTATGAAATCAATCGAATTGATTCGTCCGAGTTTCTATATAGAGACGCCGATACATTATATTTGGGTAGATAAAGAAAAGAAATGGAAAAAACGTCAAAGAAGAAGTAGTAGAGCTATTGCGAGATTATTTTTTGTTTTATGTTGAGCTGTTTCATTTGTGACTACTTTTGCTTCATGTTCGAGGTCCCATCAGGATTTGGGTACTGATGGGAACATTATTTACTCTACATTTTCAGCTGCTGCACATGCACGAGGTATCGCATGAAATGATAGAGAGGAGTGAATATTTATTGGAACTAAAAGAGTGTAAGTCTCCTCAGCAGTTAAGAAAGTTATTTGCCATATCCTATTTGTGATATGAACGTTCTTACAAATGCTTGAGATTTGTGGAATGAATTCAAAATGTTCATGTGTGAAGACTTTTAAAGAAATTCTTCAGAAAATGATTCATACAGCCGTGCTTTTTTAGCTTTTGAGGAAATTTTGTTCAGTAAACGATTCATTCGGTACTTCAACTGACCTTTTCGGAGGTACGACTATTTTACTCTGTGGAGATTTTTGACGAATATTGCCAGCTATATATCAAGGTACACGTGTACCACTTATTGAGAAATGCCTTCCTTCATGGTCCGAATTTTCAAAATTCCACAAAATAACTTTTATCCAAGCTTCACCTCATGAGATTGAATTCGTTGAATTTCTTAAATCTCTTGGTAATGGAAGTTTACCCACATTTCCAGATTACAACCAAGACGTTATTGAAATTCCTTCCCATTTAGTTAGCTGCAACTTCATGATTGCAGATACTTATGGCAATGTATCTGAAACCATAAAGTCTAACGATATTTTCAATTCGGTATCTGAGCATCCAAATATGAAGACTGCACTTTCATCGATGCAGAAATCTTTAACAGTCTGTCCGGAGAGGAACGAATATATTTGAGTTCCGATAACATCTTGAGTGATGATTATAGAGAGCAAAATAATTTTTCAGTAGAATTTTTAAACTCAGTTGATGTAAGTGGGCTCCCGATCCCACCAATTTATTTTCAAAACCAAATTGCATACTCTTACTTATTCGTAATTTGAGTACAGGGCATGACTTGCTTGGTCAATGGTACACCTATTCGTTTAGTTCAAATGCAAAAAAAAAATTGTTTGAATTGTGAGATTTAAGCTGGGGTTTTTCGAAACACACGTATTTTAACACAACAAATACACATTAATTATACAAGTACACTTCAGTCTTTTTCCTTTGACAAAACTCAATTTCCCGTCATTCTGGCTTTTGCGATGACAATTAGTAAATCCCAGGGGTAAACGTTTCAAAAAGCAGGAATCTTACTCAAACAACCTGTATTTTCTCACCTTCAATTGTATGTTGTAGCCGGTAAAGATAGATCGTTTGATCGATTGCGTGTCTCTATGTATTTCTGAAACACAAGTCCTAGGTCATTTGGCAGAAGATGAAAGAGTTTTTACAAAAAGTATTTTGTATGAGAAAATTTTAAGATCTTTTAAGATCCGCAACCGCACCCACAAGGTTTTCGATAAATATAGATAGGGCCTCATTCCATATATTGTATATTTACTTTGGCGTGCACAATGAGCTGAAATGATTGCTACTACGGTCTGAACTAAATCATCTCTTTATTAACAATGTTACTGTACATATAGGGCCATGCGCGAGCTATTAGAGTGAGCGTAGCGAACGGTGGGCGTTGGCGAGTGTAGCGAGCAGGGGGCGTCCCCCTAGTCAGCATAAAACTGGAACGACGCTAGTACTTGGAGCTTGTCTAACTTATATGGGAGTGTATAGCCGGCTAGGTGGTGGGTGCATTTTACTTTAAGTACCACTATGCCCAGTCCTTGAAGCACATTAGTGTATTCGGTATTGTCACATTGCGCTATGAGGTTTGTATTCTGGTGTATCCAGTACAGCCACGCATTTTCTTAATCCATGGGGACAATCACATTTTGGGCTTGTTTCAGCAACCGGAACGAACAATTGTCGGTTTTTCCATTTTGTCCTTTGAACAGTCCCTCAAGGCAAATCGCCCTTGTGGGGCTTATTCGGATGGGCTGGTTCCGGTAATATATGGAGTATGTGTCGTTTATTGTGATACACTGAAATCGGTACTCTAGTTTACTCATGCCGAAGTTAAGTTGTGATCGGCTGGTATTCAAAAAGTAGGCCGCCTGTAGATCGTATATGTAGAACGCGTTCTGTCCTGTTGATACTGGCGTTGTATACACTTGATTCACGGTATATTGTAGGGTGTCTGCCAATGGAATCCGTATTTGAATGAGTAGTCCGCTTTCGTAAGCTTCGCAATCTATCTTGGCTAGATTTTGTAGCATTGAAAAATCCAAAATAGTTTCCTTTCCGTAATGTGCTCTGGTAACGTTTGAGTATAGTTCTCGGAATTGATGGGAGGGTAGTAATAGGGGACTCAGTTCCTTATTATTTGTTACTTCCATCAGCATAAATATATCAGTGATGTCGAGGTAAATCTGTAGTAATTCCTCCAGTATTACAAGCATTATTTCATTAATATCCGCCCAATGGTGGATTTGTTGGATCAACAAGGTATATTGTTGGTACTCCCCCTGTCTCTTCTGATTTATCTCGTTAATTTTTTGTATTAGCTGGATATATTTTGTGGTCATTTCCTGGTTTGTCTCATTGACCGTTTTGAGGGTGGTGCGCATTACCATGATTTGTTGTTTGGCTAGCTCCAGGTTCCGTTGGCTCTGAGCATCTAGTTCATCTTATTTCTGATGAATTTTATTTGAGTCTTGGTCATCCATGGTGCCAAATAGTTTCTTCATTACTCTACCACCTAAATTTATAAGTCCTCTCTTATATCTTCGTGTGGTGCCCGTGGTGAGTTCCACCTTCCCAAGGAGTTCTAGTATTTGCTCTGTACGTTTCTGAAGTGTAACATTCTAATGTTTACACATCTCCACTCCCACCTGATCGTCTGTTCCCTCACATATGTTATTGAGTGCTCTTGTGCTTTCCTCTAAGTACTTTAAGTGTGGACCCCAGTCTGGTGTACTAGTCCTGGTAACAATGTTCCAGTGGTCGTGATATATTTGTGCTGTGCCTTACGGTTCGAATACCACTCCGCGTTCGGTGAGTGTATGAACTTCCAATGGTTGTTGTGCAGCGGCTATTGATGTCAAATAGCAGGCAATGATAAGCGTCTGGAATCTTGGATTGAAACGTTGGTTAGTTGAATAATTTCAGGCGATTATCATGAACGCACCTCTTTTTATTCCCTATTTGTATAGTGGTATTTACTGGACTGTTTATTTTCACTATATTGTATGGTCCCAACCAAAATTGCGATAGTTTATTTTTTCGAGTGGCATTTCTTAACAGAACTTGATCTCTTACATGTACTTTTATTGGGTGGACTTTTCTGTCGTAGTATTCCTTAGAAAGGAGTTTGTTTTCCTCGATGTTGTGCCTCGCTATATGATAGGCCCTTTGAAGTTTGTTTCTTAACAAGTTGTTTCAAATAGTAGTTCTCATGGTCATAAATTGGTTGGGGTTCTTTCTTCAGGTTGTTGTTTTGGGGCGCCCTTCAGTCCGAATGGCATTCGTTTAAATGCATAATGGCCATAAGGCGTGCTGAATGCTGTTTTATCGCGGTCTTCGGCCTTCATCGCTATCTGATGGTAGCCGCTGACGAGGTCGAGCACGGAGAAATTACGAGCATTACCTAACTGATCTAGTATATCTTCTATCCTAGGCAGTGGGTAAGCGTCTCCTTCCGTCACTTGGTTTAGTTTTCTATAGTCGACAACAATTCGCCAACGTTTCTGGCCATCAGGTCCCGGTTTCTTTGGGACTACTAGCAATGGGGCGTTCCATTGACTCCAGCTGGGTTCGATTATATCATCTTTTAACAGCCTGTCTATTTCCTGTGTGATTACTTTCTTCTGTGCTTCTGGCATCGGGTACATTTTACATTTTATCGGTACTTGATCTTCTTTGGTCCTTATTTCGTGTCTTATGCTCGTGGTGTAGCTCAATCTTTCCCCTGGTAAGTGGAAGATGTCTTGAAATTCTCGTATGATTCCTTCTATTGATTGTTTTTCTTCATTATTCAAATTTTCTTCTACGTTTACTATCCTCAGTATCTCTTTTATTTGTGCTTCTTCCTCCTTTTTACTGGTTTCCGTGTCATTTTCTTGTATACCATAACTTTCTTTGATTACATGTGTATCCTTTTCTTCTAGTTTTGTATTGTCTTCAATATATTTCTCTAATTTAGCTTTTAGTTCGTTTAACTCAACTTCATGATTTTTTACATTCAGTATGCTAACTTTAATTTTTCCTTCCATTGGTATAACTAGCGCGTTACTAAGATATATCCCATGTTCAATTTCTTCGCCTATTGTTAAATATTCTCCTTCAATATCTACCGGAATTTCTAGAAACTTCACCGTCCTTGGGGGTATTCTCATAGTTCTTTGTCGTATGATTGTAAGCTGTTCTTCTTTGTTTTGTAACGGGTTTATCACTTCGCCAAAGTAATCTTCCACCTCTGTCGACTCTTCACCTACCTTAACGTTTAAGTTCGGTCTGCTTAGGTGATCGTTGTATTGACTCATGTGGTGTTCAGCGCTAGGACTTCTCTTTCGTGTTTGTACAGTAAGGACTTCTTGGTATCTTTGCCGTGATTCCATGTCGAAAAGTTTTACTAAGTCCCACAATGCTTCGCTGTCTTCCGTTGGCTGCAGTAAGGCTTTTTCCTGTCCGTCATATTTTTCCACGTCCGAAATGATGATGCACTCCGCAGTTTGCGAGCTGCGGTCACAAAAGTGCTTCCTTTCGATGGTTGTTTCAATTTGGGCAGGTTTTTCGTCTGTTGCTAAAACGTCAACGAATCGAGTTTCGGTGGTTTTTCTACTATCCTCGGCCGTGAATGGAATCACGATTTCTTCCCCTTTCTTTGCCGATGGGAAGACTAGTCTTCTTGTTGGGCCCTCCACGTTACAATGTTTCCCTACGAAATCATTACCAATGATTCCCGTCACGTTTATGGGGTTTAATGTCTTGACTCCATGAAAGGTGCAAATGTATGGTTGAGGTATCGTAGTTGTCCTAAAATCGTTCCCTCCGATGCTATTTCACCGGAAATTGTGTTCAATGTAACCGTTTCTTCTTTGTTTATGTCTTTGAGTTTCAATCGCTTTATTTCTGACTGTTTGATTAAGCTTATTTCCGACCCTGTATCGATTATTGTGGTTCGTTCTTCTGCTATGTCCAGTGGTAGCGTTATAATTGGCAGGGCCGGCATCTTGTCCCACCTATTATTTTTCTCCATGGACGACCCGCGGTGCGATCGGTCGTCTCTTCGCAGTTTTCCGCGTTTCTCATTTTCTTTCATAATTCCAATTTTTCCCATCTCTCTCGTAGGAAACATGTATTTTCCGTGTGGTCTTCGGCAAGACAGAAATTACATTTCTGGGTGTTCCTGCTTGCGGTTGTCTGGTTAACTTGACGCCTCGTAGTCTCGTTTCTGTCTTGTTGAGCCTCTTGATTATAGTTCCTATTCGACCGACAATTTTGATTTGTGTGTCCATATGTTTTGCATGATGAGCAGAGTGGAGACACTTGTCTTGTTCGACACTCCGCCATAATGTGTCCCATCTTATTACAAAAGTTACGCCGTACTTGCCGTTGATCTGGTGTGTTTTGGTTTTGGTTCTGTGTATTTCCATTTGATGGGTGATTTGGGCGTGTGTTAAATGATCGGTTCGGGGTATACCGAGGGTTACTTTCGTATGTTGGGTGTTGATATCTCGGGGCGTAACTATTTCTCTGGTTATAGAGTCCATCACCCGTTCTTTGTTGGCTGAAGCGGCATTCGTCGAGATTTTGTCCAAACGGCCTTATACTGTCTTCTTGCATGTACTGCATAGGTGTCTACTGGCGCATACATTGTTCTGTCTTCTACCGTCTTTGTATTTTCGAGTTTAATTCCTCTAATGTATAGTTAGCATCCTGAAGCAGGTAGAATTTGTGGTTGGAGTTAATGATACCTAGCTTAAAGCAATGTATTCCGACTTCTTCAATCTCGGTTTTTAAACCGTCACCGCCATTTGTACCTTGTAATTCTGCCGCGCTTTTGCAATCGTTAATTAAACTTTTCACACGATTGAAATACCCTAGTAGAGTCTCTGTGTGTAATTGATGTACGTTCCTTAATTGGATGTAGTGTGAGGTATGATGTACTTTGTACAAGGTTTGTTCTGAGTGTGGAAAATATTTCTTCTAGAGTATCATTTCTCCCTGGTTGAACTACTTCCAGGGCTCTACCTCTGAGTTTTGTGGGTAGAAGTCTGATGAATAGTGCACGATCTAGTGGCTCTCTAAGAGTTTCGTAGCCTAGCCGGGCACAATTTATGAATTACTTGATTTCATTTTGTTTTCTTGGACTGACTTCCCCTGTTAATATGGGTATATTATTGGATAATATATTATTCACTTTTGTTACATTAGCTATTTCTTTTGTTTCTAATTATGTTTTATGCTCTGGTATTTTTATATCTTCTGTTTTCTTGTCATTTATATACCTGCTTCCGGTTGGGTCAGAGTTTGTTCTTATGTATTGTCTTCCGTGTCTTACGTTGACAATTTCTATTTTTACAGGTTCCTGCGCTATATGCGCTTCTTCTGTTTCTGGCTGTATTTGTGGCTGTGGTGACTTCTCGGTGGCTAGTTCTTCTGTCTGATTGTTCTCCTGGTTGCCAGTCGGTATTAATATTTGTTGTTTTTCGCCACTTTCTTCAACTTGTTCACTTATTTCTTCTCTGCTTTCCTCGTTCGTGCTTGAAAATTCTTCCGTATGGTTTTCTTCGTTGCTGATAGAGAACTCTGCCACTGGTTTATCAATTGAGAATGAATCTATTCTTTTCATAAATTTTGAGAATGCTTTCGAAAGTGGTATTTTTGGAGTCGAATGGGCCATACATTTCTTTTTCTCTAATTTGTTTCAGATTCCTTATGCGTAGGTTCGTACGTGCGGCTGCGCCAATTTATATGTTGGGTTTTATTTTTGTTTCCAACATATTTAAACTCCTTTTTAATATAATTTTTACATCTCCGTTTTATTTTTACGATCTCACGGTATTCAATAACATTCTTTGCCTAACCCTACCAAAGTATTTACTGTCTCTCTCTTTTCCTGGCATTAATGCAATGGGCACCATTCAAAATAGTGTTTTGACTCAATTCTATTTAAACTCGATTTATTTCTCTCTCTCGTTCAGTATCTATTACATTGGCTGTTTCTTAACATTAGTATTATCTTAACTTACTACCTTACGTAGATAATGCGGCTTTCATGGCCCTCTTTTCCATCTTCTGGTTTTTTCGGTAACCCAACCGTTCCTATTTCAGTCGGGTAATTCTTATGCTGGCCTGTATCCTCTCTTGCTTGGTTTGAGCTAGAACCCAAGCCTTTGTAGCCTCTTGAATCAATCGTCTATATCGAGTCTCGACTCCGGTCTTCTCCTTCTTGGGTGTTGGTTGCTCGATTGGTTGTTGCGTGGCGCGCTGGTTCCTCCGCCGATACTCCTCCAAGGAGACGGGACGCGGACCGGCCATCGGGTCCTCTAGAGCGGCGTCTAAGGTTTTATTCATTCGTCGTATTAAGAAGTACCTACCCAGCCAACAAGCCGGTTCAAGGATTTTGCTAGGTAGTAGGTTGGGAACCTGGCTACCGTTAAATTATTCGGCGTTCGGCCGTTATTTTATGAGCACAGATTGTATTCTAGATCAGTCGTCGTAACATTTTTGATTCACAACAGTAGCGTGAGAACGCGTTTAGCTAAAACGTTGATTTGGGTATCATTGAAACGGGTTTGAAAGTCGGTACCAGGACCTAAAGTGAAATAATAAAAATATTTGCCAAAATATAAGTAAAAATTGGTATTACTTTGTTCAATCACAGGCATAATCACCCTGTGATTGAATGAACAGAGATCACCCTAATCACCCGGTGGTTGACCAGACCACCAAATTTCACCGCTATAATTGCGGTACCTTCCAGCGAGCATCCACCAGAGTCATCATTTTTTAAGTTTTTGAGTTTAGTTCGTTTCCTTCTATGAAACAGAGATTGAAAATTGTTAAGTGTATAAGGTATCTTAAATATAAAAATCATTGAAAATTGAACAGAGATTGAATACTGTTAAGTGTATAAAGCATCTTAAATATAAAAATCATTACAAAACTGAACATTTGGTCCTTCGAGCCGGATCTTGAGTGCGTTTTAAGCAAAATCATCAAACATAAACAATTTATTTAACATTTTCATGAGATTAAAATACTAGTGGGACATTTAGTGTGGAGAGCTAATTTTCTGTCAATCGTGAAATTCCGCGTAATTAACTATTTTGAGTTAAAATACTAGTGGGACATTTAGTGTGGAGAGCTAATTTTCTGTCAATCGTGAAATTCCGCGTAATTAACTATTTTGAGAAATGGCTTCTAAATTAGAACACAAAATACAACTACAAATGCAAAGACTAAGTTATTTTGAGAAACTGAAGAGTGATTTAACCACCGAAAAACTATCTAGCATGAGTTTACCATCTGTAACGAGTCGATTAGAGCTTGTCGAAAAAAAATGGGATCACGTGGAAGAACTTAACAACTCTCTCTATGATGGCAAGTGTGACATCCTTGAAACGGAATATCATCAGCAAGAGGTATATAACATAATACAAGCTTTATATGGAGATATCAGAACACTACTGTTCGAGAGAAAAGAAGCGTTAATGGAAGCCAAGACCCCGAGTGGCCATGAACTACTAAATAGCTCATTCCTTGGACCAACCGTCGCTTCATCAAGTCACAAGCTACCCGAGATAACCTTACCAAAATTCTCAGGAGATCCATTTGAGTGGGTGACATTCAGAGACCTATTTCTTGCAGTGGTCGGTAACGAACCGAGTCTTGATCCTGCTACAAAAATGTATTATCTGAAGATTCAACTAACTGGTGAGGCAAAAGATCTTCTTTCGAGTTTGCCACCCACGAGTAAAACCTTCCAACCAGCGTGGGATCTGCTTGTACGACGTTATGACAACCCGAGAATCTTAGTGAAGAAATACGCCGAGCAAGTTCTATTTGGACAAAGAGTCACAAGAGGTTCTGCAGCCCAACTAAAGGAGTTAATCGCCACCAACACCCGAGCAATTGATGCCTTAAAGGCATTGGGATCTCCAGTACAGTACTCAGATGTGTTGTTAATAACTGCAACGCTCAATAAATTGGATGCGGATACTGTTGCCAAGTGGGAGACTAAACATGGATTGAGTAAAGAATTCCCATCATACGCGAAGCTATTGGAATTTCTCGAGATCACCGCATTAGTGTGGGATGGCACTGAGAGATTTGAATCGAGACCACCATCACCCAGCAAACCATCAACGAGCAAATCATCATCAAGCCAAAACATCTTCCACAAGGTGCCGAAAAAACCTGCAGTGAGTTATGCTACAACAGCTTTCAAAGAAGCTCCAGCTGAGAAGGCTGATGTGCTCAACGAGTGTGCCATGTGCTCGCAGAAGCACTATATTCTTTGGTGTCCGAAATTCAGAGCTCTTACTGTGAACGAGAAGGTAACTAAAGTAAAGGAGTTAAGACTTTGCTTCAACTGTCTTGGACGTCACAAGGTCCAAGATTGCATAAGTTCCAAGAGGTGTCAAAAGTGTGGCGCTGCTCACCACACGGAGATACATTTTGAAGACCGATCCAAAGCCATCGAGCAGAGAAGACCTTCACCGACTGAGAAGCCATCGGAGCCGAGATCGCCATCGTTATCGAGCTGACTTCACAAATCTGAGATACCAATTAGAGCTGAGACAACATCTTCACACAATGAGAAAGTACTATCTAAGGTGCATCAAAATGGTCAAGCAGCTGATCGAGACAGCCAACTACCATCTAGACATCAAGACTCGAGAATTGAGAGCGAGAAGCCTGCTGTGCTGCTAGCAACAGGCAAAGTATTAGTAATTCATCATCAGAGAAAACCTGTGGAGGCACGAGCACTATTCGACCCTGGATCTGAGCTAACTTTCATTTCAGAGAAGTTCTTCAAAACATTGAGAATTCCTAAACAAGCTTCTACCATCCCTCTAAAGGGTATTGGAAATGCCTTTGGTGGAGTGACTAAAGGAGTATGTTCGCTGAAACTAAAATCGAGATACTCTGAGCTATCTATTGTCACTCAAGCCTTTATCGTGAGTGAGCTTACCTTGCATCTTCCTTCTGAGAACTGTGAAGCAGCCAGCTGGCCTCATCTAAACGGGTTGGATCTCGCTGATCCAGTTTATTACACCTCACAACCTGTTGATATATTGTTGGGTACTATTCCTGTGAGTGAAAGTATGCTATCTGGAGTTATTCGAGGTAAAAAAGGAACACCTATCGCCCAGTCAACAATCTTCGGTTGGATTATCTATGGTTCTGCGCAACATCATCATGCTATACACGAGTCTTACTGTCATCATACTACGACTGATGAAGAACTTCACTATTTAATCAGTAAATTCTGGAATCAGGAAGACATCACTGAGTCTACAACATCTAAACAGAGTCCATCGAATACAAGAGCTTCAGCCCAATGCTATCTGGCATTATGTCGCTGGAAAACAAAACCCAGCTGACTGTGCATCGAGAGGACTATCACCTGAGAAATTGAGAGATCATTCCCTATGGTGGTATGGACCATCATGGTTGTTGAAAACATCTGAGGAGTGGCCAACGTTCAAGTTACCATCTATTCGGAGTGTGAATCTTGAGGAGAGACCAGGTCAATGCTTTACTGTTAGAAAATCTGAGGAGAATCCATTCTGCGAGCTGCTAGAGAGGAGATCGAGATTACTGCCAATATTAAAAATCACTGCCATATGCCTTAGAGCAATTCGATGATTCAAGGGAAAATCACATTCATCATTAACCACCCCATTATCTACGAGTGACCTGGACGCGGCTAAAAGAGTACTTATCAAGACAACTCAAGGGTTATTCTTTCCTGAGGAGCTGAGGTTGCTGAGAAGAGAAGTTTCTCTACCAACCTCCAATTCTCTCCGTAACCTAACACCATTCATTGATCATGAAGGCATCTTGAGGGTTGGAGGTCGACTGGAACATGCTGAGATATCGACTGAAGAGAAGCATCAAGCTATCCTGCCACGCAACTCACCATTGACAACGTTAGTAATTGCTGATGCTCACGAGAAAACTCTACATGGAGGTACGCAGCTTACGCTAAGCTATCTGAGACGAGCCTACTGGATTGTTGGTGGTCGTATTCCAGTTCGCTCATACATTCTACGCTGTATCACGTGTACGAGAAACCGAGGAGTACGAGCTCAACAACTAATGGATCAGTTACCATCTGCTCGTGTCAACCCATCTCGAGCCTTTCGCAACTGTGGTCTTGACTATGCTGGACCGTTTACAGTGAAAACTTGGAAGGGTAGAGGAGCTAAAACTCACAAGAGTTGGATAGCAGTGTTTGTCTGTTTATTTTCATCAGCAGTGCATCTCGAGGTTGTAACAGACTATTCTACTGAGACATTTATAGCAGCGTATAGACGATTTGTCAGTCGTCGAGGAATCTGCAACAATCTTTACAGTGACTGTGGAACAAATTTCTTGGGTGCAGATAAACTTCTGAGAAACCTTTTCCAAGCTGGAACGTCAGAGAATCAACGTTTGAGAGAGACATTATTAAAGGATGGGACGACTTGGCATTTCAACCCTCCTAGCGCTCCTCACTTTGGTGGCAAGTGGGAAGCAGCTGTTAAGTCACTGAAGTTTCATCTGAGGAGAGTTATAGGTGACACACTGTTAACCTATGAGGAGTTAACTACACTGCTAACACAGATTGAGTCGGTTTTAAACTCGAGACCACTAAGTCCACTATCTGAGGATCCATCGGACTTAAGGGCCCTGACACCAGGACATTTTCTCATTGGGGAGCCACTAAACGCACTACCTGAGCCTTCACTTCTTGAGTGTTCTGAGTCGAGACTTTCTACATGGCAGCTAATTCAACACAAACTACAATCCTTCTGGAAGAGATGGTCAGCAGAGTGTATGCAGAGATATCAAGCAGTTTCCAAGTGGCACCACCCATCTAACGAGATCAAGGCTGGGTCCATGGTGCTACTAACCGATGAGAGATTTCCTCCAAGCAAATGGCCACTTGCTAGAGTTGAAAAAATACATCCAGGGGCTGATGGCCATACCAGAGTTGTCACCATCAGGACATCAGCTACCACTCTTACGAGACCCATCTCCAAACTTTGTGTTTTACCAATTTCTAACGAGAGGGAGGAGAAAAAGGATGTTGCCAACAAGGTTGGCAACGGGGGGGAGTATGTTCAATCACAGGCATAATCACCCTGTGATTGAATGAACAGAGATCACCCTAATCACCCGGTGGTTGACCAGACCACCAAATTTCACCGCTATAATTGCGGTACCTTCCAGCGAGCATCCACCAGAGTCATCATTTTTTAAGTTTTTGAGTTTAGTTCGTTTCCTTCTATGAAACAGAGATTGAAAATTGTTAAGTGTATAAGGTATCTTAAATATAAAAATCATTGAAAATTGAACAGAGATTGAATACTGTTAAGTGTATAAAGCATCTTAAATATAAAAATCATTACAAAACTGAACATACTTTTAAAATTGAAAATAAGAGAAAGATATCATTTCATAAGTGTCATAAGTATGCACGGAATCGCAAAAAACTCAAATCAGAGAAAGCTTGCATCAAATCAAATTTTGAAAACCTAAACAGATAAGTGCCGAGCATATATCAGAGCTAAGGCAGAGTCAAAGAAGAAAGGATAATTAGACGCAAAACAATAAACTTGTGACTTATCTTTCCTGTAACCGTGCCAATCTATATAACCATTGTATTAAATTGATTAATAATTAAATTTCATATTAGTACAAAACATTTGTAATAAAACATAACACCTTTTCACTCGTCAAGTACACTGATAGCCGGTGAAATTTCTTGCGAATTCAATCGCTTATAACTACAAGACTAAGAACGCAATAACAACGATTGAGTTCAGAGAGGATAGGACATAATTGTACGTATTTATTGTGCAGGGTTTGTTTTTCCCGTGACGTCATCGAACTTGTGTAAGCGCCAACGCGTGATTGTTGCTAATTAGCGTTGGATGAAACTATAAATAAGTATAGCGGAAGAGCGCGTTTAGCTAGGACGTAGGTTTGGGAGTCATTATTAAGAGCTTGGAAAGACCTACCTGGACCTAAAGTGAAACATAAAAAATATTCGCCAAAATCTATATATAAATAGGCGACAGGTTTTTTTGTTATCCCTTTTGCAGGAAACCAGATGGACTTACCAGGATAAAAATTATACCAGTCGAAAGACTATTTTTTCCTCTATGTGCGTCACTTAATTTATTTTCTTATATTAAATTATAAATTAGTTTAATTTTTAATTGAAATTAAAAAATTCAATGGGATAGTATGTGTGAATTGGGCACACGTATAGCGTAGATGATGCTCTTGGGAAGAATGTATGCGTGTGATTGTTTTGCTTTTTGCCTGAAGATATGCAACCATATGATGATTTTTGGATCGTGACCATAATAAATGACAAGTACTAAATTAGTCGAAAATCAAACCAAATGTACCAATCTTCTACCGGGGACACAAACCAAATGAATTAACATAGAATTGCATTCCTCTACGAAAAAAACAATATAAAGAACATACTTGTTGAACATTATCATTGGCATAGATCCTACGTTCGACTGAATAACCTACCATTTATGCCAAAATACGTGCATTCCCTTCAATCAAACGTATTATCTTTCCCAATGATAATGTGAGGGGCACATGCAGGCGTATCACAGACAACAGGCATATGTTCATTCTTTGGCTTCTTGCCTTGAAGAAGGCAATCTTTTGCTAATAAAATTGCATGCTTCCAGACAAAATCCAAAACAATGAACATATGGCCGCAGAAAATAATATGGATGCATTACCACAGACAAATTTAAAGCCATCGTTTAGTTATACCATTAGTTTTTACTAATTTGATAGAAATATATGCAAATTTTATTTTAAAAGATGTGGAAAATTATAATTTTACAGTAATCTCTAGAACACGCGAGGTTAACTTTCAGGAGTATTTATGGAAAGTGAGCGAAAGTCTGAATTTCATCATATTTCCGAACTTTTCTATGGACCCAAATTCAAAAACATAATTTAGAGAAATATGATGTATGGTCAAAAGTTGGGAAATGACAATATATTGGGGGTTGGTCATATATATAAACCTCCTAGAATGCTTTATTTAGCTGCTACGAGCTAAAAACTATTAGAAATGCGAAATCTGAATTATATCCTACATTCGAACTTTTGTCTGCACACCTTTAACACCTCAATTTAGAGAAAAAAGAAAAGGTAGGAAATAAAAGTTTGTTTGTTCGTACGGAAATTGAAGGTATATTTTATTTACAAACTATATATCCTAGACTTTCATAATTTGGTTAAAAACCAAATGATCCACGGTCCATGTGGTTTATTGGATCGTATCCCCGTCTGTATGAGAGATGGAAATTCAGCAAAAGCATTTCTAAAGTCATTTACAATACAACTCAGGCCAATGTTATATGCGTCGTGTTAATGGTATAACAGTTGACTTTCGTGGCCACTCTGTTGACATCCGTTATGTTGTTCCTTAAAATGCATATCTTTTAGCGTTTGATTGCCTCTAAAATGTGGGAGTTCTTGGCACAGATAAGAGCCTAATATATATGTACAAATATGTTCATAAGGGAAACGACTGTGCCAAAGTTCCTATAGATGAAATCGATAGCTTTTTGTCCGGTCAGTATGTTGGATCTACGGAAGCAAATTGGCGCATAGATGAGTATCCGATACATTACCAGTCACATTATATATTAAAGTTCGATTTCGTATTCCTTATCGGCAAAATGTAGTCTTTAGGGAAGGAATTGTTAAGCAAGCTCTTAAAATCACAGAAGACCAAAATTGACTGCATTCTATGAAGTCAATCGAATTGATTCGTCCGAGATTCTACATACAGAGACGCCCATACATCATTTTTGGATACATAAAGAAAATAAATGGAAATAACGTCAAAGAGCAAGAAGAAGAGCTATGGCTAGATTATTTTATCTTTTATGGTGAGCTGTTTCATTTGATACTACTTTTACTTCTGGTTTGAGGTCCCATCAGGATTTGGGTATTATTGGGAACATTATTTTCAGCTACTGCACATGGACGAGGTATCGCATGAAATGATGGAGAGTGGGGTGAATATTTATTAGAAGTAAAAGAGTGTAAGCCAGTTAAGAGAGTTATTTGCCATTTGCTATTTGTGGTATGAACGTTAATTTTTTAGATTTAAGTAATGAATTCAAAATTTTCATGTCTAAAGACTCTTTAAGAAATTCTTCAGAAAACTATTCGATTGATTAGCGATTGAGGAAATTTTGTTCAGTCATAATTTGTCATGTGAACAGCTAGACCTTCCAATACCTTAATCTTTATCAGCTATTATAACAGCTGTCAATGCAGATTCAGAGGGAGAACAAAAAATTTTTGACGAAATATTCCAAAGTGCCAATGCCGAGCAGCCATCCGCTATTGATTTAGTTTAACAGTAAAGTTTAAATAATTACCAGTATTACGGTTGCAAAATTTCATGCTGATGCTGGTTCTGGTAAGACTTTTGTCCAAACCGCAATTATTCATAGATTGAATTCCTTGGATCGCCAATGTCTTGCGTGCGATTTCAGTGGTGTTGCATCCACTCAAGGTCGAACTTTTCCGCATGAGATTGAATTCGTTGAATTTCTTAAATCTCTTGCTAATGGAACTTTACTCACATTTCCAGATTACAGACAAGATGCTATTGAAATTCCTTCCCATTTAGTTAGCAGCAACTTCGTGATTGCAGATACTTATGGCAATGTATCTGAAACCATAAAGTCTAAGGATTTTCTCAATTCGGTTATATTAGCAACCAAATATGAAGACTGCACTTTCATCGATGCAGAAATTTTTAACAGTCCGTCCAGAGAGAATCGAATATATATGAGTTCCAATAACATCAAAATAATATACCAGTACACATTTTTTAACTCAGTTGTAGTAAGTGGGTTCCGATCCCACAAATTTTTTTTCAAAACCAAATTGTATAGTTTTACTTATTCGTAATTTGAGTACAGGACATGACTTGCTTCGTCAATGGCACACCTGTTCGTTTGGTTCAAATGCAAAAAAAAATGTTTGGATTGTGAGATTTTAGCCGGAGTTTTGGAAACACACGTATTTTGACACCACAAATACACCTTAATTTTACAAGTACACTTCTGTCTTTTACTTCCAGAAACTCAATTTTCCGTCATTCTGGCTTTTGCAATGACAATTAATAAATCCCAGGGGCAAACGTTTCAAAAAATAGGAATCTTACTCAAACAATCTGTTTATTCGCACCGTTAATTGTATGGTGTAGCCAGTAGAGTTAGATTGGCTGATTGATTGCGTGTCTATATTTCTGAAACACAAGACCAATGTCATTTGGCAGGAGATGAAAGAATTTTTACAAAAAGTTTTTTGTATGGGAAAATGTTAAGAGCCGCACCCGCAAGGTTTTCGACAATTATAGATAGGGTCTCATTCAATATAGATGTACTTGGACGTGCCAAATGAGCTGGAATGATTGCTACCACATTCTGAACTAAATTACCTCTTTACTTACAATGCTACTGTATACACATATGTAAAGAAAATCCTTTTCTTTGATTTGAATCTGGCGCGCTCTCAAGATCGTCGGTATAGTAGGAAGAAATCTGCACGGACGGGTGTCGATATAGTAGGGAGAAATTTACACATCTAGAGAGAGAGATGTTAGGTTTGGTTAGGTTAGGTGACATAATATTTGCGATATCACAATCACGTGCTTATAAATAAAATAGAAAAATTGTCGAGAGGTTAAAATTATAAATTGAGCTTATTTGTGTTCAAACTGACATTGTGATTAATAGCATTAAATGTCGTTTCTTTGTATTTGCAGGTAAGCTTTCAAGTGTTTATAGTGTTAAACAATAAAATAATGGAAGGACTTTGTATTTGCAGAGAAACTCAGTTGTGTTTTAATTAACAGTATCTTATAAAACGGCATTTCTTGTATATACAAAATGGAGTTACGATTTGAAATCGTCGCCAAAGCAAAAATAGACGATGAGAAAACAACAATTTTATGTTTAACTACAATTACGACAACTGAAGATGACACTTTTGAAATGCAAGAAGATTATCAAGATGTAAATTTACATGTTGAATTACTAAAAACGGACGAATACAAAAAGTTTAAAAATTCGATCACAAGAAGACACCAATTAAGAAAAGTCTGGATCAAACTGAATAAAGATTTACGAGCAACCTATGTTGATGACTCCGGAAATATTCAATTTGGGGAGCGAATCTTAGAAGAAAGGTTTGTTGAAACAAAAACAACAGAAACACTGCCAACAATATTTCAAAACAAGAATTGAAAGAAACTCTTGACCACATTACAAAAAAAGAGGATCCAAAGAAAAATGTAAGTAAATTAGCAGAAAAATTTGTACTGGAAAAATTCAATAGTAAAACAAATAATGTAACTCAATGGATAGAAACTTTCGAATATGAGTGTGCGCATTTGGGCTTACATAAAAATGAAGAAAAATTAGAAGGTCTCCGGCTTTTTTGAGTGGCTCTTGCACAGATTGGTATAGCTCAATGCTAATTAAATTTACAATAAAATCAGAATGGAAATGCGAGACTTACGCAGGCAAAGGCTGGACACCAATAAAATATGCAATCAATTTTCAGTACATAAATGGGTCCTTATTAGATTATGCCTTGAAAAAAGAAAAACTTTTGTTAGAAGTGCACAAATCTATGGACACAAAAATGTTGATCAATTTGATTGCAGTAGGGTTACCAGACCTTATAACGAATAAAATCGATAAAATAAGTATAGAAGCATCAAAAGATCTATTCAATGAACTTAAAAGTTTGGAACACTTGGTTGGAACCAAAAACTTTGGAAAAAGCAAAGTTGATACCACAACCCAAAAAGAAAAGGCTCAAATGTATCACTGATAAACTCCAGATTATTAAAAACAAGTTACCACAATAATACTAAGTCAGGCAGTTCAACCTTAAAAACGATCAATGGTGCAAAACAATCGAATGGCAAAGTAACTCTGAATGCCCAAATCTTCAATTTAGAAAGAGAAATTAATGACTTCGTAATTGATAAAGAAAACTTTGACTATGATTTCCTAATTGGACTAGATTGTATCAAAAATTTTGCTCTCACCCAAGATGAAAATTTAAATATAAGTCAAAGAATTTCAACACAAAACAATATCCAGTCAGAAATAATCTCAAAAAACTATGAAAAGAAATTCACTTTTGAAGAAAACAAAAAGCTGAACGATGAAAAATTCAATTCAGGAATAATTAAAAACCCAGAAAATGATAAAATCATCCAAGATGCTGCTTTGAATAAATATGTAATAAATTTCAATGAAAATATTGAGATAAAAAATTTTCTCATTCAAATAAATCACTTAGATTATCACCAAAAATCAAAAATAGATGATTTAATAACCAAAAATAAGTCGATTTTTGCTAATTAATAACGATGTCATATTTGTCCATTTTGTCCAATTTCAAATTATGAAGCGCATATCTTATCTTTATTATCTTTAATATATAAAAAGATATCTTTTTGAAAATGTTTGTCGCGGCTAAACTCGGAATCTGCCGAGTCGATTTCAATAAAATTTGGCATGAAGATTACTGTCCGGTAGAGGTGAGTGTTTATGTAAAGTTTAAAAACAAATGGTTTTAAACTTTTGGAAATATTAAAGATTTAAGTTTTTCACGTTTTACTTTTCAAGAGAAAGTCGACTTTAGCGCTAAAGCTTAAGATCAATAAATGAAGAGTGATCGTGCAATTATTGCATCGTTAGCGGGTACTCCCTCTCTCTTAAATATTCGAGAGAACATTTCGGCATTTTGTTGATTGCACGATCTCTCTTCATTTATTTTTCTTAAGAAGCAAAGTACACTTCATCTTGATATGAAATCCATCCATGGATTCACACTAGAGATGGATGCGACTTCATGTCATGTGGTTTTCGATTAGGAAATGGGGATTGATTTATTTTTGGATCTTCTTATGCCCATCTCGAATACGAAAACGTCAACCTTTACTTGCGTATTAGGGAACCGTTACTTTTCGCTTTTGCAAATCGGAACAAAAGTTCTCTCTCAAGAATTCGCTATGATTTGACACTCTGTATTTCTGTAGAGCCGGTTTTAATTGTTTTCTACAAATTTTACTCGGGTTATTCAATACAATTTTGGTTCATTAAACCCGTAGCAGATAGATTTGTTCAAATTGGTGGAAAATGGCAAATATTTTTTTGAATTTCAGATCGTAGGACATTATAGTTTCCGGGAATCCCAAGTTGGCTAATTTTCTTCCGGTTTGAAGGGTTCTTTTCCGGTAAAAATTTGAATTTTTAACGATTTTTTGTTCCTAGCGGCTAAACGAAGCGTCCTACGGAGTTCATATGTATGACCGACCCCCATTTTTTTTAAATTTATAACTATGAATCCCAAGTTGACCAATTTTCTTCCGGTTTGAAGGGTTCCTTTCCGGCAAAAATTTGAATTTTATACGGTTTTCTGCCCGTAGCGGCTAAACGAAGCATCCTACGGGGTTCATATGTATGGCCAACTCCCACTATTTTGACATTTCCTACCTTCCTTTGATACATCATTTTTCTCTACATTAAGGTTTTAAAGGTATGCATTTAAAAGATCGGAAAATTGATAAAATTCAGACTTTGAATTTTTAACGATTTTTGTTCCTAGCGGTTAAACGAAGCGTCCTACGGAGTTCACACGTATGACCCACCCCCATTTTTTTTAAATTTCCTAACTTTGAATCCCAAGTTGACCAATTTTCTTCCGGTTTGAAGGGTTCTTTTCCGGAAAAATTTGAATTTTATATGGTTTTTTGCCAGTAGCGGCTTAACGAAGCGTCCCACGGGGCTCATATGTATGACCGACCCCAACTATTTTGACATTTCCTACCTTCCTTTCGTACGTCATTTTGAAGGTGTGCATTCAAAAGATCGAAAAATTTATAAAATTCAGATTTTGAATTTTTAACGATTTTTTGTTCCTAGCGGCTAAACGAAGCGTCTTACGGGATTCATACGTATGACCGACCCCCATTTTTTTTAAATTTCCTAAATTTTTCAAAACATCTTTTTTCTCTGAATTGAGTTTTTTAAAGTGTGTCCAAACAAAAGTTGTGATATATGATGAAATTCAGATTAAAATTCGTAAAAGCAAAATCTCGCGTTTTTCGGAAAAATTTTGTAATTTTTTATATATTGGAAACTCAATTTGTATATTTTTTCTTTAAATCAATAGAAAATACTATTACGCAGAAAACAGAAATTTTTGAGTAAATTTTAGTCTCCAATGGTACACAATTTTGTTTGTGTTTGTTTTGGGCAAATTTCAGAACATCAAAATTGTGTGCATTGTGCGTACATGTACATTGTGTTCCATCCGCGAAATTTTGTTTCAGCCCCCTTTCCTATTATTGTGATCACTCATTCCCTATTTGACAATCGAAAATCAACATCATTTCGCACACTGTCTGTTCTTTAAACGTTAAAGACGTTCAAAGGCGCATACGGCCCATGGATCTTTTGTCTGCTGTTACGTGTGTGATGTTGGAAAAAAATGGGTAGAGAGTCACATGGGATCGCGACATCTGGTAAATTATTTTGTCTGTGATTAAACCTTAACTTTTTTTGTAAGTAGAAGAGAGCAGAGATTTTTCAACAAATTCGCCGAAAGAGAAGAGAAGAGATTTTTCAACAAAGTCGCCGAAAATAAATTTACACGGCTAACATGGGCGTATATTTGATGTGGCCGATCGGATCGGATTAACCTCTCAAATATTACTGTGCCATAAAAAATTTACATTCGGTACTAATCGAAGTTTAAGTAAAAAGTTAACCAGTTGTGTTTGAGTTTCAACCGGCAATCTATAAATCCTTATTTGTTTCATTGTTGTCACCGAACATAGGATAAATTTCGATTTCTTATAACTAATATATTTAAATTTTTTGTAAATTTAAGGTTAATAGGTATTGTAAGGTGTAGTAATATTTTCAAAATTGGCTCTTTATGAAAGAGTGCTTGAATAGTTGTTTCAAGTTTATTTCTCATTCTCTTATTGAGCACTCTTCATACTTTCAATTCATTATCCATTTTACGGCGAAAATTTGTAGCAAACTTTAATAAAAACATTGTTGAAATAGCCAAAGATTTTTTGGAAATTTTAGAACTTATGTTACAAGCAAAAGATAACTGCTAAGAATCAAAAATCTATAACTAAAGATTAAGTATCAACATATACAGTATACAAAAAATATGCAGTATTACGTAATGCCCAGCAAAGCGGGCGGGTACAGCTAGTTGATTTATAAGAGGAAAGACACTGCAGTAAAAGGCCATACCGTTGCACAATCGAAGACCGGAGAGAAATTGAGCAACAAATCAAAAAGCTACTAGAGAAATAACTCATAGAAGAATCTTACGGTCGTTTTGCAGCACCGGTTACATTGGCATTCAAGCGAGATGAAAGTAGAAAATCGAGACTGTGTATTGATTTCAGAGATCTAAATAAATTAGTAATACCTCAATCACAGCCATTTCCACTCATCGAAGATTTGGTCGAAAAAACAAGGGACTTCAAATTTTTCACGAGTTGCAGATAGACATAAAACGGCTTTTATTACTCAAGAAGGACATTTCCAATGGACGTGTTTACTATTCGGCCTAAAAACATCTCCAGCCATATTCCAGAGGATCATGAGCAACATATTAAGAAAGTACAGACTTACAGACTTTGCTGTAAGTTATATTGATGACATCCTAACATTTTCAAAGACCTTTTCCCAGCATATACAGCATCTAGATCTATTATGTCAAGCAATTAGAACAGAAGGCTTTAGACTAAAATTCGTAAAGTGCAAGTTTGCAACTGATTCAGTCAAATATTTAGGACACATAATTCAAAACAATTCTGTGAGACTACTGAATGATAATTTGATCTCAATAAAGAACTTCCCCGTGCCAAAAACACAAAAAAACGTCAGACAATTTCTGGGCAAAATAAACTTTTACCATAAATATGTACCTCGCATAGCAATAATATTGGATCCTTTGCACAAACTCCTAAGGAAGAATCAATCATTCAATTGGACTGAAGAATGTCAGAGATCATTTGAGAAGTTAAAAACATTGGTTGTCTGTAAAGTCAGTTTACGGACGATAATTTTACGTGATAACGTCATAAGAAAGCATTGATGAAAAATTGCCTACTTTTATGAATTGAATTGAATTATTTTCACTGAATTATCATTATTTTGTATAATACAAAGAAGGAGCTAATTGAAAATGTAAATTTTTTCAATAAATTTTTTTACTTAAATTATGCAGATTAATTATAAGTAACAATATGCTATGTATTAACAATTTATTTATTCGTACATACGCGTATTAGTTTGGATTCAAGAGAGATTCTTGAATCCACACTAATGCGCGTATGAACGACTCTCTCATGAATCCAATCTCATACGAGTATTAGTTTGGATTCATGAGAGATTTTTGAATCCACACTATTATGCGTATGAACGAATCTCTCATGAATCCAATCTCATACGCGTATTAGTTTGGATTCATGAGAGATTCTTGAATCCACACTAATGCGCGTATGAACGACTCTCTCATGAATCCAATCTCATACGCGTATTAGTTTGGATTCATGAGAGATTCTTGAATCCACACTAATGCGCGTATGAATGACTCTCTCATGAATCCAATCTCATACGCGTATTAGTTTGGATTCATGAGAGATTCTTGAATCCACACTAATACGCGTATGAACGAATCTCTCATGAATCCAAACTATACGCGTATGAGACGGGATTCATGAGAGATTCGTTCATACGCGCATTAGTGTGGATTCAAGAATCTCTCATGAGTCCAAACTAATGTACGAATCTCTCATTCGTCCGCTCAGCTCAGGCGGAACGTGACAATGAGTCACGATTTTTCATTTGTGCAGCCGGCCATCGATTTATAAGACGTTATCACGTCAAAAATGTATTGTGTACCCAACCAGCCTTGGCCATATTTGATCCAAATCTACCAATGAGTATATACACCGATACAAGTTTGTTAGGGGTGACTGGAATACGAAAACAACCACAACTGAACGGTATCGAAAAACCGGTAGCATATTTTTCGAAAAAATTGAATGAAGTGCAAAAGAGAAAAAAAGCAATTTATTTAGAATGCTTAGCAATAAAATAATGCATAAAATACTGGCCATATAGATTGATAGGCAGAAAATTCACAGTATTTTCGGATCACAAACCACTGGAGAAAATGAACATAAAAACAAGAACCCATGAAGAACTTGGAGACCTGACATACTATCTATCACAATACGATTTCGAGGTTAAGTATTCTCCAGGTAAATACAACTTGGAAGCTGACTGCCTAAGCAGAAACCCAGTGTTGACATCAGAGGAAAACCTGGAAGAAAAACTGAAAATTGTTAATTTAATAAAACTAGAAGAGATTTTAGAAGATCAAAGAAAAAATGAACATGTGCAGAAAAGTCAAGGGAAATTCACTGTTAAAGACGGTATTTATTACAGACAAATCCGCAAAAGAGAAAAGATAATTCTGACTGAGGATCTAAGTTTAAAACTTGTGAGAGATTTGCATGAAAATTTATGCCACATAGGAATAGACCAAATACAAAGAATGTTCTCACCATTCTACACAGCCAAAAATTTTACTAAATATATAAGAAATGAGTGCAAAAACTGCACAGTGTGCAATAAAAATAAAACAAAAAGTCGAAAAAAAATTGGACTGATGTCTTATTGAGGACCAGCATCGAAACCATTCGAGATCATGTCAATAGATACAACTGGCGGCTTTGGAGGTTCCCGATCGACTCAAAAGTACATGCACCTGCTAGTAGATCACTTCACAAGGTATGCGTTCATCCTTAATTCAAAAACTTAAAGTGCAACTGATTTCATAAAACTAATTGGAAATGTCACGAAAATGGGAGAAATCCAAATTGACACAATTCTTTCAGACCAATATCCTGGCATTAATTCGAGAGAATTCAAAAGATTTCTGGATGTGAAAAATGTGAAATTAATCTTTAGAGCTGTAGACTCTCCATTTTCAAATGGGCTAAACGAGAGATTGAATCAAACGTTAGTCAATAAAATCAGATATAAGGTCAACGAAAAAAAAACCGACAGCCTGGACTACTATAGCTCAAGAATGTGTACGAAAACACAACAACACAGTGCATTCGGTCACAAAATATGCACTGTCATACTTCATGTATGGGACAAACTCTACAATGTTGCCGACTGAACTAACGGAAAACAAATCTGAACAAGACTGGATTCAGGATAGAAAAATTGCCTTAAAAAAACTCTATTACCAATCGCAACTACAATAAACAGTTATACGACCAAAGCCGTGAACACCTCGATTTCTATGTCGGAGACGAAGTTTTTGTAGAGAACGGGAACAAACTGAACAGGAAGAAGCTCAACGAACTAAGAATTGGGCCTTATAAAATCATAGAGAAATTTTCAGATTCAATTTATCGAGTCAACTCCGACCACAAAAAATCAGAGTCAAACCTTTTTCACATCTCTAAACTACCTCCGGTACCAACATTTGAAGAAAAAGAAAATGCGACAAATTTCTGTGAGTATTTTCCCCTCCAGGAAGGGGGATGTAAAGAAAATCCTTTTCTTTGATTTACATCTGGCGCGCTCTCAAAAGCGTCGGTATAGTAGGAAGATATCTGCACGGACGGGTGTCGATATAGTAGGGAGAAATCTACACATCTAGAGAGTGAGATGTTAGCTTAGGTGAAGTGACATGATATTTGCGATATCACAATCACGTGCTGATAAATAAAATAGAAAAATTGTCGAGAGGTTAAATTATAAATTGAGCTTATTTGTGTTCAAACTGACATTGTGATTAATAGCATTAAATGTCGTTTCTTTGTATTTGCAGGTAAGCTTTCAAGTGTACATAGTGTTAAAGAATAAAATAATGGAAGAACTTTTTATTTGCAGAGAAACTCAGTTGTGTTTTAATTAACAGTGTCCACAACCAAGTACAATTATCTTATATATACATATAGCGCCACGCGCGAGCTATTAGAGTGAACGTAGCGAACGGTGGGGCTTGGCGAGCGTAGCGAGCAGGGGGCGTCCCCATAGTATAAGTCAAAGTCCGTGTTAAGTTGAAAGCAGGAAAAACTTTAAGATATCGTCTCATTTGAGTCGTAAATATGCGCCGAATTGATAAAAACGCAAATCAGAGAAGGCTATCAAAAGACATTTGGGAAACCTGAAATCAGTGCGGAGCGAGTGTCAGAGATAAACAACGGCGCAAAACAATAAATTTGCGGGTTTTATAGTCTGTAACCGTACTACTCTATATAGCTATTGTATCAGAGAGATTGATTTAATTGTATACTAATAAACATAAGCAAGGAATGTCCAGCGTTTAATAGAAAATGGGCCAAGTACTGCAAGACCGGTCATTTTGCCGAAAGATACCACTGATAAATCGGATTTCAAACATAAAGAGAGAGTGAATATAGTAGCTAGGTTTCACATATAAGTCTGAAATCGTATAGTGCAGGAAACTGAGTGTAAATTGAGTTGAAGTGAGAAGTGGTCAGTCGACCAGAGAGTGCGTTTTCCTTGTGTGTGTGCTGATTTACTGAAAGTGTCGCAGTTTAGAGATGGGGAAAAAAGTGATTTCCAAGTAACAGTCAGTGTTGTGACTGTGACAAATAAGTAGCAGAGACAAATCACCGTGACAAAATCACTTTCGTGACATTCATGTAGTAACAGCGCAGAATATCATTTAGTGTAAAAAATTTAGTGCCTAAAACCAAATACAAATTAGATGTGGGGGTAAACATAATATTCAAGGGTTGGGCTTTAATAATACACATGTTGTAAATTTCTCTTTTTATTTTTAATACATATTTTCATATTTTCACACATTTATTTACACATATTATACTATTCACTATGTTATTATAATACTAAATACTACTTATTATATACTAATTATAATTTATTAAAATACTATGTCTTATAATTAGAGTTTAAAAATAAAATTTGCTGGACTTTCCTTACTCCTAGCCTTGTCCTTATATCACTCAAAATATATCCAGCCTTTGAGAAAAGTCTTTCGCATGGTACCGAGGTGACCACAAAACCCAAATGTTTCTTAGCGATGTCAGCAATATTTGGGAAGCTATGCTGAAATGTCCGCCACCATTCCAAGGGATTCTCTTTAAGGGCAATGTTGGGCACATCCAAATATCTCTAGATTTCCAGAATCGCCTTGGACAGTGCTGTACCTTCAGGTTGGGATGTATTTGATATAGTCATGTACACTCGAAAAATGTCCAATTCTTCAACTTCTTCTTCAGGTTCCGATGCAATTTCCATCATTTGTATGGGTAAGCTTGATGTCTTGCTGATGTTGTTCGCCACCATTTCTGTCACCTTCTTCCTAATTGTTGTGGCGCAGGTTGAGCTTTGGAAGAACTGTAGCCTGAACCGAGGATAAAGCATGGTTGCGATTCCGATTGTGCTGCTGACTTTTAGGTTTGGGAATCTGCAGTGGGCGTCAGCAATTAATTTTGTAACCAGATCTCTTATTACCTCGTGTATGTGACCATTGAACAATTTGACTTCAATAGCCGGATCCGCGAGCATACTCTCGAGAACCGTTAAGAGACCCCTGGTCAAAATTATTATTTTGCTCCCCAACACATATTTTTCCCCACTCATTTGGCAGGTTAGTTGGTTGAAAGGCTTCAAAACCACACATAGCTGCTTACAAATGGTCCATTCATCTGAGGATAATGTCGACCATTCTTCCTGAAGCAAGGCTAGTGTAGCTTTGACCACTTCTTCTAACTCTACAAATCTTTCCAACACTTTGAACGTAGAGTTCCATCTTGTTGGAACATCCTGAAGCAGTTTCTTTGGGGCTTCATTCGTCTGTTCTGTCTCTGATATGTTACAAGCTTTTCGGTCGCCTTCACGCTCCTTTTATAGTGAGAAACAATTTCTTTCACTTTCGTAATAACTCTTCTCAGTGAAGGATGCGCTGTGTCCCCACTTGTGGATCCTTTCACTATCAAATTTAGGGTATGCGCGTAACAGCCAAAATGTTTATATTGCAGTTTCTGAACAGCTTTCGTCATATTGCTGGCGTTGTCTGTCACTACTATGAGGACTTTATTCCGCAATCTCCATTCGTCTATTATTCGAGTGAGAGATTGTGCAATATTGTCGCTGGTGTGACTGCCAAGCATATGAGAGTACTCGAGAAGGAAGGCAAATTAAAGGAATCGTCTACATAATGCGCTGTTACTGCCATATATGAGTCATTGACACAGGAGGTCCAAATGTCTGAGGTCAAGCACACGCTTTTCGCCTTTGAGACCTCTTCTTTCTTCGTTGTAAGTCTCGTAAAGAGCGGGTAAGTAATTATTTGCCAATAACTTTCGATCCGGCAGTTTGTACGCAGGATTAAGTATTTGGGTGTATCCACGAAAGCCTTTGTCTTCTACTATAGAAAAAGGTTGAAGTAAATGAAAAGACCCATCAAAGCATGGTCAATATTTTTCTTTTCCACTGGCAACATTTTTTTTTTTTGAACAATATCGCGACATAGGCTGTTGGACAAATCCGCTAGGTCCAGGGAGCAGTTCGGTTTCTTGACTTTGACCAATACTGCTTGGACCGGGGAGCGGCTCATTTCCACCATGTTGTTCAGAGCTGCTAGCTGCAGGGATCGGTTCGATCCGTTGTTGTTGCCCACTGAATGATAAAGATGGCTCATGTCTTGATGCATGAGCAGCCTTCAACGGATGAAACTGCACGGCCGGGTGCTTCCTCTCCAAATGCTTTTTCAAATTAGTGGTGGATGTTCTGTAGCTAAGTTTAGCTTTGCATAACTTGCAAAGCGCAACTCTATCCTTTCCGTTGTCTACGGGTTCGAAACAATTCCAAAGCGAGCTGATCCTCATTGTTGTGAATTAAATAGTTATTATAAACAAGTATTTTTAAGTAATTATGAATAATAAGTATAGATTTATTTATTTATGATTTATCAAAAACTTCTTAGTACAACGCAAAACTGATTTATACGCGGAATGGCCCGTTTCCTGCGATTCGTTGCGACAACGGTTCATTTGAAAAGGATCATTCCGCGTATAAATGAAACCGTTATCGCGTAGTACTAAGAATAGAAAATCGAAGAAATAAAAAATCGTTCTTATCTAACGACTTCCTTGAATTCGTTAAATGACCAGAAGGAACTTCCATAATTGAATATTTTATCAGTGGAAATCAATATGCCAAAAGTTTAGGGAAAATTAGGTAAAATAGGGATGAGCCTCCGGATTTTTAAATTATACACCGTCAGTATTGTCTTCCATAAACAAAAATATAGTAAAAACATAAGAATTTCAAACATTTCTTTTGAAAATCGCAGATTCAAGTAACAGGAGCGCAGAAAATCGCATACGTTAATAAATTTTGTAGTGACAAAATATCATACGTCACTCAAATATCAAAGTGACAAAATATCATACGTTACTGAAATATCAAACACCACGTTATTTTGGTTACATATGAAATTTTCTGTAACAATGTTACTTGAGTAACGTATGATTTTTGTAACTTTCATGATCTTCTGTGCTCCTGTTACTTGAAAAGTGGGATTTTGAAAAGAAATATGATGTTATATGTTATTATTTGTTTGTTTATATATTTGATATATTTTCAATAGGTTCCCCCATAGAAAATATTGTAGTACACGTTACTAAAATATCGTAGTGACAAAATATCATATGTTACTAAAATATCGTAGTGACAAAATATCATGCGTCACTAAAATATCAAAGTGACAAAATATCATATGTTACTAAAATATCGTAGTGACAAAATATCATGCGTCACTAAAATATCAAAGTGACAAAATATCATATGTTACTAAAATATCGTAGTGACAAAATATCATGCGTCACTAAAATATCAAAGTGACAAAATATCATGCGTCACTAAAATATCGTAGTGACAAAATATCATACGTTACTAAAA
This sequence comes from Chrysops caecutiens, assembly GCA_963971475.1. Taxonomy (NCBI): domain Eukaryota; kingdom Metazoa; phylum Arthropoda; class Insecta; order Diptera; family Tabanidae; genus Chrysops; species Chrysops caecutiens. Next base: position 68,226,601 of record OZ020567.1, read on the forward strand.
TATCAATGTGACAAAATATCATTCGTTACTCAAATAAGAAATAACGCTCAAAATGCTTAAAATATTCAGTATTGTCTTTCATCTATAAAAATACGGAAGCCTTTTACAAATGCAACAAAAAGAAAACCTTTAAACCTATTATTAACATATTTCTTTCGAAAATCCTAAGATTCAAGTAACAGGAGCGCAGAAAATCATGAAAGTTTAATACAAAATCCAATTTCGTAACTCAAGTTACTTGAGTAGGAGAGACAGAAATATGTATGCTACTCAAGGGCGCGTTATCTTCAAAACCCTCTGTATGTAATGAGGGTACAACTACAGAGGGTTTTGGTGAGGGAGATTAGAAAAGAAATGATATGTGGATATATGCGTGAATAATATCCACTCCACATGGAAAAACAGGTTCTGGAATGGAACATTGCATTCGGCTGTGTAAGAGGAAAATTGTAGTGCGATCGGAGCTGAAGATAAGGTAAGAAATGAAATTAAAATAAGAATGAAGTGGAAGTGACAAAGTAACACTAGTTTCATGCCATGAGTCACTGTCACTGTCACTGTCACGGGAGTGATTTTGTAACCGTGACGTGAAATATCACCCATCTCTATCGCAGTCTTCTCTTGCATTTTGGAAGGGTGACATTTCTTATATTTTGGATTTTAACCATTCCATGGTTTAAAATTTAAAGTATTTTAAAATTATTGATAGTACACCAATAATTAATCAAAGAAAGGTTTTGTCTGTACATTGCATAGAATCAACTCATTTTAATATATATATTTCCGTTTCATACGCTGGAGACGCCAAAACAATTTTGGGAAAATTTCCTTCGGTCTGTCTGTATGTCCAGAAAAACTTTGTCAGATATAGACTACGCCGTGGCACATCGTAGAGCTTTGAAGTTTTGAGAATATTTTAAGCAAGCCATGACTAAGGCTTTAAGTGAAAAACCTATATGCAGTAGAACCAAAGTTACAGTACTTTATATGCTTCCATAAAAAATGACACGTGGTGCACCGCTTATGCGTCAACGAATTATGAAACCTTTGTAACCAAACTCCTCCTGGATCGTTTGATCAATCGATTTAAAATTTAATATACAATAGTATTTTTGGTGGTGAGTGCTATCTTTTGTTACTAAATTCGCGAAAAAAAACACTATGGGTTGGCAACTTAGTTAACAGTTTTTCTGATGAAAGAACCAAAACTAGTACAAAGATTTGTATCATGGAAATCTAAATTTAGATTTTATGTATTAGGAACGATCATTATGTATTAGATTATGTATTAGGAATTCCAAAATATGCGGCAAACGAAATACAGTTTTGACAAAACATAGCTGTCCTTTTAACAATAAACGTTAGTTTACTTGCATAAATGAAGCTATGGTATTGATCTTAAGGAATTAGTTCTCGCGTGCTCGAACCAGAATTAGTATTGAAATAAATATCTTAACACAGACACCCAATTTTAAAAGCTCATTCCAGCAGCTTTCGCCAATTTGCCGTTGGGAATTTGAAACATTGAAGAGAAACTCTACTTGGGTTTATTTAATCCGTAGCAAATGGATTTTTACAGATTCATGAAAAATAGTACGTTTATTTGTGAAGTTTAAATCACAGGACAGCAAAGATTACGTGAATCAGAAATTAAACAATTTTCTTTCGCTTTTCAGGGTACTTTCCCTGCATAAATTGTTCATATGTATGACCGAAGCTCCTTATTTTAACATTTTCTACCTCTTTATCATACATTACTTTTTTCTAAATTAAGTTTGAAGATGTGCATACAAAAGATGGAAAATTGATAAAATTCAGTTTTTTTTTATTTTGTCATTTCCTTTCTTTTTTCATACATCATTTTCCTCTTCCGTGAGTTTTAAAAAATGTCCTTATCTAATTTAAAAATTTTACCGTATTATAATTCAATGAAATCTGATAGTAAAGTTGAATTAATTAGTGATGAAATATGATAGTAAAGATAATTGGATGAGTTACTCAAAATTGTTTCATAACTTCAATATATAGGTATACTTGTAACCATCATAATTAAGCACATTGATTCATAAATAATATAAAAAAGATAATACTAGAAATCCCATGCTAACAAAAAGTGATGAGGATCATAGAGTGATAGAGTATAATAAATCAAGTAATTTAAAAGTTTAGCATTTTTCAGAACAATGAATAACATAAACTATATATTTTCGAAATAATGCCATGAACCTAAATTATTTTATATATTACAAGATTTTCAAAAGTTTCAAATAATTTCATTTGAAAGTTTTAATTCAAGTAATATGTGAGAAATTTGTTTAATCGAGGGCGTAACAAAATATAAAAAACTCAAAGGAAATTCATGCAAATATGAACTGAAGTTGGTTGAAGTTTGTAATCTATCCAGTGCAAGTCCGGGCTTTTCTTTTGCTACCTTGGATTTCCTCTCGATCACACGATCGTCAAAATAAAGAATTTGGTAGGTAATATCACGAGTTATTTCTTGTTAACCGACGAAAACACCGGGGAGGTTCTCAAGTCGACGCGTATATTTTTTTCTGTATGACCACGCATACCTTTTTACATAATAGTCCGATTTTGATAATTCCTTTTTATTGGATAGGATGTACCTCGAAGTTAGTCCCATATAATTACTTTAAGAACTTAGTTATTATTAACGTTAAATAAAAAAGGCAAATTTTTTTGGCTTTTCAGTTTTTTCGGCGGATTTTTTTTGTTCAAAAGTTTTTATTTAAATATTAAAATTATTCGGTACTAAGTGTAAAATTCACAGCCATGGTTGTTTTATTTTTGAAAGACATTAGTTGCGTAGAAATTTTTACAGTGCGTAAGTGTTTCTGAATTTTTATTATTAGTGGCTCTGAATAGTCTGTTTATGAAATGATCATAATTGTTGAATTTGTTTTAATGTAAAATATGGTAAATTTATTCTTTACTCTATTGACAACCATGCTTTTTGAATTGATCGAATTTCTTTTCCATCATTTGTTTCGAAAAAAACATGCCCTAACTATTTTCTTAAATTTCTTTTCAGTGTTATCGTGATATCTTCAGAAAATTATAGAAACGCAAGGAGAGTAGAGGATAAAAAGATGAAAAACAAAGTGTTCCTAAGAAATTTGAGCCCTCCAAAACTGTGCATCGGTACGCGGTTGATAGTACGTGGGTTACAGATATATATCATACCGACAAATATAATGACTGGGAAATAAATTGGAACAACAGCAATATTCGCCAAAATATAAGTAAAAATCGGTATTAAATTGAAAAAGAGTTAGAGATATCCAGTCGTTAATATGCGCCGAATCGAATAAAATGCAAATCAGAGAAAGCTTGCATCACAACGAATTTAAAAAAAATTGAAATGTCCAGTGCCGAGTAAATTAAAATAGGCGCAACAAATTAACTTATGATTTATCTTTTCTGTCACCGTACCACTCTATATAACCATTGTAGAAGAGACATTGATTTAAGTACATACTCACAAGATACACTTATTGTAATTTTATACCGCAGTTTTCACGGAAAATGTACGGTTTGGACCTTGACTGGGACTTTCGGTTTTTTGACTTGAAAACGTCTCTCTTTTCGTTGAGCATGTACATTGGTAGCCAGTCTAATATTCTTGTGTTACAAAACACCGTCATTCTTCACTCGCTAATAACAACGAGGCTGAAAACGCGAAAACAACGGTTGAGGTCACTGTGGATGGAACATATTTTCACGTATTTATTGTGTGGCACTGGTTTTTCGCATGACGTCATCGGGCTAGTGCAAGCGCCCATGCGTGATTGTTGTTTTTTAGCGATGTGTGAGGATATTTATGAGTGTAGCGTGAAAGGCATTGAGCTAGGACAATGTTTAGGGTATCATTGTAAAAACCATGAAAAGAGCTACTAGGATCTAACGCGAAATATCAAAAATATTCTCCGAAATATATGCGAAAATCGGTATGAATTTGAAAATATGAAAAATGTGGAAGTTATCGTTTCATATGAGGCGTAAATATGAATCAAATTGTAAGAAACTCAAATCAAGGAAAACCCGCATCAAGCCGAATATGAAAAACCAAAAATGTTTTGTGCCGAGTAAGTGTGAGAGCTACGGTGGCACCGAAGAAGAAATATGAAAACGGCGGAAAAAAATTAACTTGTGATTTATCTATACTGTAACCGTACTGCTCTCCATAACCATCGTAATTAATGGCTTATAATGAAAGTACAGTCAAAATTGGTTGAAGCGTTCTACAAGAGACCGACCGGTTTGGTCGTTATAAACGGTAGGTTGTTGTAACCGGTCTGATAAATATAAATGAGAGCAGAAAACTTTAAACCATTTATTCGGAAAAAATCATGTTTTAACACATTGTGTACACATGAAGGATTCGTCACTAGTAAGGACTTAATATCCCACAAAAATATTAAAAACAAAAACAGCAACTTTTAACGCGATAACGCATAAATGTACACGTCTGCAACCAAACATGTACGCAGTTCTGCGTTATCGTGGTAACAGTGGCAGTTTGTTCTTTTTCAATGTTGCAGACGTTATAACCAATATTCGATATTAGGAATAACGAATTAATCTCTCGTTTTAGGCAGTATGTCGTTATAAACGATGTCGTTAACAACGATATATTTTTGAAGATTTTGTATGAATTTCATTCGGGATATGAGAAATTGGTTGCTTTAAGCGATATGTCATTGTAACCGGTGTCGTTATAAGCGATTTTGACTGTACATATTGTTCAATCTTCAATAGCTACGAAGTTAATAATGCGATAACAACTGTTGAGGTCACAATGGATACAGAATTTCTGTACGTGATTATCATGCGGCATTAGTTTTGCGCATGACGTCTTCGGGCTAGTTAACTTACGCTTGATTGTCGTTAATAAGCGTTGCGTAAAATTATAAATTGATATAGCGTGAGAACGCGATCATGTAGAATGTTCGTTCGGGTGCCATTGTGAAGAGTTTGAGAAGAGCTACGTGGACCTGAAGTAAAACAATAAAAATAATCGCTGAAGTATTTGTAAAATCAGTATTAAATTGCAAATTGGAAAAACAATTAATAATATCGGCTCATGTCAGTCGTAGATATCGGCCGAATTGAATAAAACGCAAATCAAAGAAAGCTCGCTTAAAATGGTATTCAGAAAATCCTAAAGTGTCCAGTGCCGAGTAAATGTCAGAGCTACGGCAGCATTAAAGGAGAAATGAAAAAAGCACGATAAAATAAGCATCTAATTTGTCTTGACTGTCGCCGTATTACTCTATATAGTCATTGTATAAGAGACATTGATTTAAGTACATACTAATAAGAAACCCTTATTTTACTTTTATCCCAAAGTTTTCACGGAAAATCTACGGCGCGGACCTTGACTGAGCCTTTCAGTTTTTTTTTATGGCACATGTAAAAATCCGCTCGCTACGGATCAAAAAACCAGAATAAAGTTTCTCCTGAAAGTTTCAAATTCCCACCAACTAATAGGCGAAAGCTGGAAAACAGATCTGTGCTTAGATCCTTATGACAATACTTTTTCTGGTTCGAACACGCGAAGACTAACTACCTGAGCTAAGTACCATACATTCATATATACAAGTTAGGTTATTGTTAAATCGACAGTGAGTTTTTGTCAAAATTATATATTGTTTGCCATATATTTTGGTGATCGTTTGGTGATCGTTCTTAATACTTGAAATCTAAATTTAGATTTCCATGAATCGTCCATTAAAAACATCATAAGCTTAGAAACCTATTAGTGATTTTTTTTTCAAGATATGAGTAAAATGATACAGGTTAGCACTGACCGTCAAAGTCACTATTAGAGTGTCAAATTTGAGACCGATTGATCAAACGGTGTCGGAGGAGTGTGGTTTCAAATGTTTCATAAATCGTCGGCGTATAAGACCTTCACTCGCTTCTCTCGCTCAGCTCAATGAACGAAGATTTGGGTGAACAACATTTCCTTTTCGTTAAGCAGACGACATCCATGTGGGCAGTAAAAATGGAGACGAACAGTTGCCGCATTAAGAAAAAGTTTTTACCCATTTGAAAGATTTGGGCTTAAACATCAAAAATGAGAAAAACATATTTGAAGTTGCCGAACTTAATTTCTTGGGACACAATATTTAGGAAGAAAGAAATTTCCCTTCCAAGGACAGAATGGAGATTATTACAAATTTCCCAGAACCAGAAAAATTTCCCAGGAATTTGAAAATTCTTCAACGTTTCATCGTTATGGTTAACTTTTACCACGGTTTTGTCTAAATCTAGCTAAATTTTTAGTCCCTCTATACTAACTCCTGTTGCTAGCTCATTTAAAAAACCTAAAACTTGTATAATGATAGCTATACACAAGGTGAAACAAATGTTAGCTGGAGCTGTTTATTTGGTACACCACAAACCTGAGGGTAATTGGAGCAGTCCTCCACCAATCTGTTGATGGAAAATAACATCCTTTGGGCTTCTCTTCAAAAAAAAATTAAACGAAGAACAACTAAAATATTGGACCTTCGACAGAGAACTCTTAGCTGTCTACACTCTTAGATTCAATATTTAGCATTTTATCAATATTAAGAAAATTCCCTGTTTTCACTGACCACAAGCCTTTAACGACAGTGTTGTGGACAAAGGCTGATCGTTGTGCTCGACAAGCGAGACACTTAAGCCCTTTGTCACAATTCACAATCTATTATTTTCTTCTATTCAGAAGCTATTTCCATGAAAGAGGTATAAGCTGAAACAGTAGCAAAAACTTTGGTAGCACATCATGTTCAAAGATTTGACATTCCACTCACCATTACTTCTGACAGAAGAACTCCTTTGGAGTCAAAATTTTTTTAGTACATTCATTTCATTAATGGGAGCACATACAATCCACATCACTGCATAGCATCCTCATAGCAAATTGTGGAACGTTTCCATCGCCAATTGAAACTAAATCAACTATCTTATATATATAAAACAAGATCTTTTTACAAAAGTTTGTCGCGGCAAAACTCCGGATCTACCGGGACCAGTTTTATGAAATTTGATAGGATTTACTCTTATTAGAAGGAGAATGTTTTTGTGAAGTTTCAAAGAAATTCGCCAAAAACTTTACGAGATATGGTAGTTTTAAAGTTTTGGTCGTTTTGATTTTAAGAGAGCATCTTCCGTCCGTGCGAAAGCTTGAAATAAAGAAATTAAGAGCGATCGTTTCTCTCGAGTACAAATTTTTACCGATTTCTCTCACTCTCTTGAGCATGAACTGTATTCGCGAGAACAATTCGGTAGTTTGATTTCATAATATCTCTTAATTTTAAGTAGAGTTCTCTTGATATGATGGATCCATGGATTCATACTAGAGATGGATGCGACTTCATGTCATGTGGTTTTCGATTAGGAAATGGGGGTTGATTTATTTTTGGATCTTCTTATGCCCATCTCGAATACGAAAACGTCAACCTTTACTTGCGTATTAGAGAACCGTTACTTTTCGCTTTTGCAAATCGGAACAAAAGCTCTCTCTCAAGAATTCTCTATGATTTGACACTCTGTATTTCCGTAGAGCCGGTTTTAATTGTTTTCTACAAATTTTTCTCGGGTTATTCAATACAATTTTGGTTCATTAAACCCTTAGCAGGTAGATTTCTTCAAATTGGTGGAAAATGGTAAATATTTTTTTGAGTTTCAGATTGTAGGACATCATAGTTTCCGGGAATCCCAAGTTGACCGATTTTCTTCCGGTTTGAAGGGTTCTTTTCCGGTAGAAATTTGAATTTTTAACGGTTTTTTGCGCGTAGCGGCTAAACGAAGCGTCCTACGGGGTTCATATGTATGACCGACCCCCACTATTTTGACATTTTCTACCTTCCTTTCATACATCATTTTTCTCTACATTAAGGTTTTAAAGGTATGCATTCAAAAGATCGGAAAATTGATAAAATTCAGATTTTGAATTTTTAACGATTTTTTGTTCCTAGCGGCTAAACGAAGCGTCCTACGGAATTCATACGTATGACCGACCCCCATTTTTTTTAAATTTCCTAACTTTGAATCCTAAGTTGACCAATTTTCTTCCGGTTTAAAGGGTTCTTTTCCCGTAAAAATTTGAATTTGTAACGGTTTTTTGCCCGTAGCGGCTAAACGAAGCGTCCTACGGGATGCATATGTATGACCAACCCCCACTGTTTTGACATTTCCTACCTTCCCTTGATACATCATTTTTCTCTAAATTGAGGTTTTAAAGGTGTGCATTCAAAAGATCGGAAAATTGATAAAATTCAGATTTTCAATTTTTAACGATTTTATGTTCCCAGCGGTTAAACGAAGCATCCTATGGAGTTCATACGTATGACCGACCCCCATTTTTTTTAAATTTCCTAACTTTAAATCCCAAGTTGACCAATTTTCTTCCGGTTTGAAGGGTTCTTTTGCGGCAAAAATTTGAATTTCATACGGTTTTTTGCCCGTAGCGGCTAAACGAAGCGTCCTACGGGGTTCATATGTATGACCAACCCCCACTATTTTGACATTTCCTACCTTTTTTTCATACATCATTTTTTTCTACATTTAGGTTTTAAAGGTATGCATTCAAAAGATCGGAAAATTGATAAAATTCAGATTATGAATTTTTAACGATTTTTTGTTCCTAGCGGCTAAACGAAGCGTCCTACGGAGTTCATACGTATGACCGACCCCCATTTTTTTTTAATTTTCTAAATTTTTCAATCCATCTTTTTTCTCTGAACTGAGTTTTTAAAAATGTGTCCAAACAAAAGTTATGATATATGATAAAATTCAGATTAAAATTCGTAAACGCAAAATCTCGCGTTTTTCGGAAAAATTTTGTAACTTTTTATATATTTGAAACTCAATTTGTATATTTTTTCTTTAAATCAATAGAAATACTATTACACAGAAAACAGAAATTTTTGAGTAAATTTTACTCTCCAATGGTACACATTTTTGTTTGTGTTTGTTTTGTGCAAATTTCAGAACATCAAAATTGTGTGCATTGTGTGTACATGTACATTGTGTTCCATGCGCGAAATTTTGTATCAGCCGCCTTCCAGTTATTGTGATCACTCATTCCCTATTTGTCAATCAAACATCAACATCAATTCGCGCACTGTCTGTTCTTTGAACGTTAAAGACGGTCAAAGGCGCATACGGCCCATGGATCTTTTGTCTGCTGTTACGTGTGTGATGTTGGAAAAAAATGGGTAGAGAGTCACATGGGATCGCGACATCTGGTAAATTATTTTGTCTGTGATTAAACCTTAACTTTTTTTGTAAGTAGAAGAAAGCAATATTTTTCAACAAATTCGCCGAAAATAAATTTACACGGCTAACGTGGGCGTATTGTCGATGTGGCCGATCGGATCGGATTAACCTCTCAAATATTACTGTGCCATAAAAAATTTACATTCGGTACTAATCGAAGTGTATGTAAAAAGTTAACCAGTTGTGTTTGAGTTTGAACCGGCAGTCTATAAATCCCTATTTGTTTCATTGTTGTCACCGAACATAGGATAAATTTCGATTTCTTATAACTACTATATTTCAATGTTTTTGTAACTTTAAAATTAATAGGTGCTGTAAGGTTAAGTAATAATTCCAAAATTGGCTCTTTTTGAAAGAGTGCTTGAATAGTTGTTTTAAGTTTATTGCTCATTTTCATATTAAGCACTATTCATACTTTCAATTTATTATCCATTTTACGGCGGAAATTTGTAGCCAAACGTTAAGAAAAACATTGTTGAAAAAGTCAAAGATTTTTTGGAAGTTTTTGAACTTATGTTACAATCAAAAGATAACTGCTAAGAATCAAAAATCTATAACTAAAGAAAAACAACACATATATAGTATTAACATATACAGTATACAAAAAATAAGCAGTTTTACGTAATGCCCAGCAAAGCGGGCGGGTACAGCTAGTTATTAATAAATAGTTAGTCAGATATACTGCCTCTAATATTACCTGGTTTTCGCACGGCCCTTGATGGTGATTGAGGATGTTCTGCCGCCGAAAAGGTTTATGGGCAAATCCTCCGAATTGTGGCAGATTTTTCTATTAATGAAGATTTAAGAGTCCTTCTGGCGGTAACTTTGGACCATTCGAGGAACTCCATTTCATTGATGACACCTGTGACACCTTCCCACAAATCATGAGGCACTCCTTTCATTTTTAAGTAGTTAAAACACCGTTCCCATTTATTTATCCGAATGGATCGTAAAAAACCTTCACTTACACCCCCTTATGACGGACCATAAAAGGTACTCCATCGGACGGAAAAGGTTTCTAAAATTCAGATTGATAATATAATTAATACCGTTTTCGATGATCGAAGTAAACCAGGATACATTAAGAAAACAGATGAAACATTTTTGCCAGAAAATAAAAGATCAGTATCAATTGTTTTACTTTAATGCCGTTTTCGGACAGGAGAGAGTTTTAACTACTTACGAAATTTAAAAACTAATGAAATATTTTAAGTTAATATAAAATAAAATATAACACTAATTTAAGTAATAGGTTAAAAACTTAGCAGGTCAGTGTTATTTTTAATTCAGATTTAAGTAGGATATTTGTTTTATGTTAAGAGATTTTTTGTCTAAGTAAGTTAAGTGGGTCAGTTAAAGGAATTGAAATACATAATTATAATTTTTGGTGAGGGAAATGTAACTTAATAATTAATTTTTAATCAATAAAAACTAAGGGATAATAAATATATGTTAATGGATTGTGTTAATTGATTGTTGATGCATTTTTTCTAATTGAAACCTATAGCTTCCAACGAATTTGAAGCGGTTTACTGCTGCAGAAGATTCGCCTTAAGGGAGCTCAGTATCAAATCCACTGGACTAAAATTTGTGGAGTATTTCAGAGGAAAAGGCCTGTTCCAACTATAGTATATTAACAAAACCTGTTAACACATCTCGTGCGTCGGGTTTGTCGAATGAGTCTCACGAACGTTGCGTTTTACTTGTCAATGGTGCTTATTTCTCGATGGCTTTTCACCGCACGTTCACACATCCCATATATCTACATATGTGTGCTTCGAAATACAAACTTCTATATTTTCACGTGTCTCTAAATTAGTGTGGTCAGTGCAATTATTTTTACATAATTCACCTCTACAGTTCCTGGCACACTTTTCTACATATGTAAATATGTGTATATAGAATAATCTTCGAAAAATCAACTTCTAATGCACCAAGTGTCTCTATTATTATCTTGGGTTTTATGCTTTCGATTTCGTATACTTCACCATTGTAGTTCCTGGTATGTTTCACTACTTCAAAATACAAACTTCTCTTTCGCTACTGTCTCTTTATTATTTTAACTCTAACTCTCAGCTTTTTGTTTAAGCTACCACAGAGAATTAGCGCAATTTCTTTGCTATCTTCACGAGCACCCTGATCTTAAGAGAAGAATGTTGTCTCGGTGCAATTCGGAAAATTTGTTTTCTAGCTGTATTATAGCGCATTTACATTATTTTATAACGCATATTATAGCGCATAGGAAATTGATATACGTACCTATTAAAAATCTTATTAACCATCTTAATTCAAATTTTAAAGAAACATGTGACAATTCTAGGGTCTTGTGTAGAAAATGGGTCTTTTTGGGAACATTCACCAGGCTTACACGAGAATACGAGTATATATTTCTGATGTATGTTATAATTATCTTACAATATTATTACATCTTTCTAAAATTTTAACATCTTTGGAGTGTACACGAAATATGTACTTATTTTTTGGCATTTTGAGCACACTCTAGGAGTATGACTACTACTTTCGAAGCGAGCACAGATGGCGTCTTGATTTTTGAGTCTCTTGTTTGGACTCGGTTGTGTTGATGATACCGCTCTCCACGACCTGTTTGGCGATACTTGGAATTCCCGAAGCCGCGAGCGCATACGGTTTACACTGAAAATATTTGCAAAAATCTGGTTGCTGGGAGACTTACATTTTTGCAAATATTTATTCATTAATTAATAAACAAGAGTAAGTATATTAAATAAACTTGCTGCTGAAAAAAAACTGGTGAGTGTGGGGTACTCGCGAACGTTGATGTGAAACATATTTTTTGAACGAGTGTTTGTGCAGAGTTTGTTTGTTGGCCTTTCACTTCAGCAAAATTTACATAGAGAATGTCCAGTGAACATTTGAGCGTCTAGTATTGCTGTTGTCGGTTATAGCTACGTTACAAAATTTCGAAATTCGGGCATGAGGAAGCTTCAGAAATATTCGCTATCATTGGAAATTTTGTCGATTTTCCTTATGAGTGTGATTGTTTACTATCTGCAGTACATGTCTGCTGAAAGATTTTATTTGTTTCTCGTACATAGTTGTTTAGACACTGGGTATCATTTTCTGCAGCATTCTCAATTTCTTTTAGATTTGAAACAATGGGTTTATGATAACTGTAGTGGGAAACGAACATAACGGACTTGAAGTATCTTTGAAGTAAAGCATAGATAGCGATTTAACCTTAGTTCCATGAGGTAGTGAGTCGTGTGCGACACTATTACCTAAAACATGAAACTTCAATTTATTTCTTTATTCATGATTATCGGCAATTTGTCTTATTATTATTTAATTCATCGAATACAATTTAATTGCAAGACCGAGTACAAATATGTTACCAATCCCAAAGAGTGGTTACTGAAAAACAGGTTGTTTTGTTTTAGTACCCGGACAGGTAACGTATTTTTCGGATTAAAATTAATGAAATATTCGCAACACTAAACGTAAAAACAAAATCTGTTACAAGCATATAAGCATTGTCTCTTCCTCTTACATTTCGATGCAACAGTTTTCCACAGCAAATTGTTACTTTTCAGGCAATTACCATTGTATGAAAATGTGCATTTTGTAGCAGTTTCCGGACATGAAATTTTGTTTTCGAACGCGTTGGTTTAGTTTCCGCGCATCCGATTTTATAAGACAAATTTCCCGACAATGTCAATATAATCTTTATTTCAATTTTTAGTAACATTTATTATGACATTATTTATAGTGTATGTTTTGCCTCCCCAGCAAGAATTTGGTATACGTTTTTGTATCCGTTTTGGGACACAGATTAAAGCAGCTTTCGTCGCAAAATTCTCCTGCGGTCCTCTAAAAGCGCTTCTTGGTTCATTTCTTTTAAGTATACCAGGAGATCCGAAAATCAGTTTCTGATGATTTGCTCCGTCACAGCAGGTCTGCCCTTGGAAGAAGGACTTTAACCAGGTTCTGCCTGGACGATCATTTTTGAACCGCGTTTTTCGTCGTTCTCCTTTTACAATTTTCTGGACGGTGTTTAGCAAAGCATCTTGCTTTAACGGAAACCCGCATTTACACATATGCACACACCATCGCGATATTTCACTCTCTTCGTCTCTGGATAAGGACCTTTTCTTAAGGCACCTTCCCCGATTTTGCCCTTCAAGCGGTCATTCAAAATTAAACTAACTGCAGCTACACGAATGCTTACTTTTTTTGCTTTCATTCAGTTATTCTCTAACACAAATGTATTTAACGTGCTTAACAAATGATAACAATAACTTCCTCATGCTATCGCCTCTCCAAAGAGGTAACGTTGTCTACATAAATAAAACATAAAAAGTAAGAAAGACTGCTGGTGGACTGCTTAAAAGTGCCGACTGCGACAAATCGTACTCAAATTCCTCGTAATGTTCGACTAAAATGAAGATTTAAAGAAGAAAGATTAAAACACATGCTAATTGAAAATTACTTCTGTCGCAGTCATTAACTTCTCCTATTGTGTTCCTCTGGTCTTCTGTTAGACAGAGCACTCGTTGCTCCAAAGAGCTTACACTGTTTATTGATGCCACATTTGCAGTGGCATATGTTTGTCTCTAAAATTAAAAGTTTGAATAATTAATAAATGTTTTGAATAATTTAATAAATATTAGATCAAAAACTGCAACCCTTTCTTCCGCTGCACTTTTCCTCGCTTTCCTCTCCAACGTATTATAGAGTATTTTTAATTAATCCTTTGTTCTATTGCCTGAAACGGTGTTACTATTCCAGATTCTAGTAACTTCGTCCCATGTATCTTCCTTTAGCTTGATGTTCCTTAAATCGGTTTTCTCTTTTTCAGGTACTAAAATTCATTATCTACCATTGTTTTAATTAAATTTTTTTGAAATTACACTCACAAATTCACAAATAAATTGAATAAACAAATTTATTGTCACAAAATCTCGTTTCAACAGATTTGAATATTTGTAGGAAACGCAATAACTGTTTCAAGCGAAATTCTTCTACCGAAGTCATGTGTTGGAATTTCTGGAAATATTTTAGTACGAAGTAACTTCTCAGCGATTAAACTTCCGAAAGTATCTTTGTGAAACGCTGAGTAAATTTACTTTCGGAATAAATTTAATCGCTGAGTAGCTACTTCGAAGAAAGTTTAGTGCTCATAGGCTTAAGAGGGATATTTTAGGTATGAGAAAAAATAAGGAAGAAAAAGAGCAGCAAATAGCGGCAAGTATTCGAAAAGAACAAGAAAAACCACAATTGAATATATTGGGATTAAGGGCTGAAGCAATTAAAGAAATTAATAAGCAACTAGCAATTCAAACTCACCAGGATGAAAAAACTTTCAATATGCTAACGTTAGAATTAAAAAAACTAGCAGAATTAGCTTTATTAGAATAAGAATTAAGCAAAAAAGCAATGGAAATGGAAAAAGTTATATAATTTAAGGTAGAATAATATTTTAGAATATTCTTAATTGCTTCAGCCTTTAAATCTAATATATTCAATTGTTGTTTTTCTTGTTCTTTATATATATTTGCTATTTTCGGTTCTATCTCCTGCTTATTTTTTCTTATAAAAGAAAAGAAGAATAAAGTATAATTTAATATAGAATAGTTTATTAGAATATTAACTGGGATATAAGTAAAGGTAACTATCAGTCACAATTGACGACAATAGTATGTATTAGATATTTGAAAATGAATGAACGTCAATATATTTACTAATTAGAAAAGCGATCTCTTATTATTGCGTTCCTAACCACAAAATTGTGTGAATTTGTTTATAAATTGTTAGTTGAAGGGTTCGAATTATTAATATTTTCAAATTCCCATTCTCCGAAGAGCCATCGTGTGAGGAATCAGCGGCATATTCAAATTTGAAATCATCTTTGATAGCAATCGTCATGTTGCATAGCACAGAACATTCGACTACTATTGTCGGGACAATTTTGTAATATATATTCATGCCTTTCGATAGGCAAGGAAACCTTCGTTTAAGGACGCCAAATGCGCGTTCCACAACGTTCCTAGTTGTTATATGTGTCTCATTATAATTTGTTTCAGGAACGATTGTTGGGTTCCTTATTGGAGTCAAAATATACGACCTGCATGCGTAACCACAGTCCCCTAATAAAAATATGCTTCCAAATTCGCCATTTTCCTTCCGAGCTCTTATTCGGGAATTGTGCAATATAGTACTATCATGGGCTGTACCAGCCCACCTGCTGACAACGTCCATAATTTCTAATTTTGAGTTTGCAACCATTTGGACATTGAAGGAAAACCAGCCTTTTCTGTTACGGAATCTTCCACCTATACTCCCTCCTGGAGACTGGATTTTAATGCGAGTGCAGTCGCTCCACTAACATTTGGAAATCTTGCTCCTTTCTTTTAGTTCTTGCGCGTTTTTTGCCATTAAAATGTAGTCTTTCCTCGAGGAGGCAATACAAGACGAAACTCTGTGAAAAATTCTTTACTGACTCCACACATATCTCCAATACAGGGCAGGAAAGTTCCTGTGGCATAAAATAGTAGCGTTATCAATAACTGTTCCATTCATGATATAGCATGGCTCCGTAATGTACGTGGTGCAATGTTCGCTTCTATTTTAGAGTGCAGAAGCACTTTTTGTGAGTCGGTATCTTGCCCTAAATTGCGTTGAAGAATATTTTTGGAACGCATCAAAATTTCGTTTAGCATTCCTGAGCATTTTTTGAGCATCAGATACATGTTGCAATGAAGATGGAGGTGCCGATAAGAATAAAGAAGAAGGTGTGATTGGAGATGGAGATAGAAATTGCGATGTAGATGAAGAGGAAGATGTCGGTGAAGATAAAGATATTAATGATGATGAAAATGAAGATGGAGTCAAGAAAAAAACCGAAGGTGGAGTTACTGAAGGAGATGAAACATCAAGAGCTTATACCATAAAAATCTATCTACGAAATCCAGAAATTAGTATAGATTTTATGTATTCAATTTAATTAACACTTTCAATTTCACTATTGTAAACAACATTCAATTTTTTGCATAATGTCACTTTACTCGGTGAGTAAATATTTAATACCACGAAATTTGCATGATTAGTTTATTCCGCAGTTTACTACGGAGTTTACTTTACTCATTGCTCGTGAAACGCTGAAATCGTTTACTCCGGAGTTTAACCACTAATGAGTGGGTGAATTTCCTCACTTCTCGTATGTGAAACTGGGCATAAAATACATATTAAAAGATGAAATCTGAGTTTACTTTAGAGCTTGTTCGAATTGTGAACCACGATTCCTGATAAGGAATATTTCAAAATTTAATTGTTTTCCAATTGGGTTTTTTTTCGGCAAAATTTGAATCTTTTGACGTGAAAACATCTTTCTTCTCGTTGAGTATGTACATTGGTAGCCAGTCTCACATTATTGTGTTACAAGACACCGTCATTTTTCAATCGCTAATAACGACGATACAAATAATGCGTTAAGGTGCGTTTCCAATGCCAGCTTGGAGTGGAGTGCAGTGGCTGGCATGTTTCGCTCGTGTCGCATACACGCACTCCGCGATATGTGCCTCTCGTGCAATCTGTTCCCAGCGTGGATTGAAAATAGGATCTATTTCTATTTTCACGCAGCAGTGGCAATACGATGTTTTTCAGAACGATTCCAACAGGTGGCTGCGGCGAGATCGTTCGAAATGTGCGACAAATTTTTGTATTTTTTTTTAATAAAATTAGTTAAAAATGGAAAAAAGTATTTAGTCATAATATATTTTAATGTACTAAAGGTATGATAATCCAAATATGGTTATTGTATTAAGAAAAATATTATAATTTTGATACTCAAAAATTATTCAAATTATCCTCGCCAGGTGGATGTGAAATCAATCCACTCTGGCATTGGAAACGCACCTTAACGCATTATTGACGTCAGCGTCAACACACTCCACTCCAAGCTGGCATTGGAAACGCACCTTTAACAACGGCTTAGGTCACAGTGGATGGAGCATATTTGTACAAACTAAGGGGATGCCCCCTGCTCGCTACGCTCGCCAACCCCCACCGTTCGCTACGCTCACTCTAATAGCTCCCTCATGGCGCTATGTATACAGTAGCATTGTAAGTAAAAAGGTTATTTATTTCAGACTGTAGCAGTAATAATTTCAACGCATTTTGCACGTTAAAGTACATCTATATTGACTGAGGCCCTATCTATAAGTATCGAAAACTTTGCGGGTGCGGTTGCGGATCTTAAAAGATTTAAAAGTTTTCTCATTCAAAATGCTTTTTGTAAGAATTCTTTCATCTTCTGCCAAATGACCTTGGCCTTGTGTTTCAGAAATACATATAGACACGCAATCGATCAAACGATCTAACTCTACTGGCTACAACATACAATTAACGGTGAGAAAATATAGGTAGTTTGAGTAAGATTCCTTCCTTTTGAAACGTTTGAGCTTTATGGGATTAATTAATTGTCATCGCAAAAGCCATAATGATTGAAAATTGAGTTTTTCGAATGAAAAAGACAGAAGTGTACCATTGACCAAGCAAGTCATGTCCCGTACTCAAATTACGAAATAAGTAACTCAAATTACAATTTGGTTTTGAAAGTAAATTTGTGGGATCGGGAGCCCACTTACATCAACTGAGTTTAAAAATTCTACTGGAAAATTATTTTGCTCCCTATAATCGTCACTCAAGACGTTATCGGAACTCAAATATATTCGTTCCTCTCCGGACAGATTGCTAAAGATTTCTGCATCGATGAAAGTGCAGTTTTCATATTTGGGTGCTAATATAACCGAATTGAGAATTTCGTTAGAATTTATGGTTTCAGATACATTGCCATAAGTATCTAAATTCACGAAGTTGCTAACAAAATGGGGAGGAATTTCAATGACATCCTGGCTGTAATCTGGAAATGTGGGTAAAGTTCCATTAGTAAGAGATTTAAGAAATTCAACGAATTCAATCTCATGAGGTGAAGCTCTCATGTTTTGGGTAAAAGTTATTTTGTGGATTTTGAAGATTCGGACCATATAGTAAGGAAATTCTCAATAAGTGGTACACGTGTACCGTAAGATATAGCTGGCAATATTCGTCAAAAATCTCCACAGAGTAAAATAGTCTTACCTCCGAAATGGTTAGTTGAAGTACCGAATGAATCGTTTACTGAACAAAATTTCCTCAATAGCTAATAAAGCATGCTTTAATGAATCATTTTCTGAAGAATTTCTTAAAAATTCTTCACACATGAAAATTTTGAATTCATTCCACAAATCTAAAGCATTTGCAGGAAAGTTCATACCACAAATAGGATATGGCAAATAACTCTCTTAACTGCTGAGAGGGGTTACACTATTTTACTTCTAATAAATATTCACGCCACTCTCCATCATTTCATGGGATACGTCGTGCGTGTGCTCAAAATGTGCAGTAAATAATGTTCCCAACAGTACCCAAATCCTGATAGGACCTCGAACATGAAGCTAAAATAGTCTCAAATGGAACAACTCAACATAAAATATAAAATAATCTAGCAATAGCTCTACTACTTCCTCTTTGAGGTTTTTCGATTTCTTTTCTTTATCTACCTAAATATAATGCACCGGCGTCTCTGTATATAGAACACGGACGAACTAATTCGATTGATTTCATAGAATGCAGTCAATTTTGTTCTTCTGTGATTTTTAAGAGCTTGCTGAACATTTCCTCCCCTAAAGACTACATTTTGCCGGTGAGGCAAGTGACATTCAAGTCGAACTATAATATATTACGTGACTGGTAATGCATTGGATACTCAATCATGGCACCAATTAGCTTCCGTAGAACCAACATAGTGACCGGACAAAAAGCTATCGATTTCATCTATATAAACTTTGCCCTCAACTCCACCTCAAACTCTTCGAAACTGCAATTAGACACAGTCGTATCCCCTATAAACATATTTGTACATATATTTTGGGCTCTTAGCTATGCCAATAACTTCAACATTTAAGTAGTAATCAAATTTCGCTAAAAGATATGGATTTTAAGGAACAGCATAACGGTTGTCAACAGAGTGGCCACGAAAGTCAACTTTTATACCATTAACACGACGCATCTAACATTGGCTAGCGTTGTATTGTAAAAGTCCCTAGAAAAGCTTTTGCTGTATTTACCATCTCTCATACAGACGGGGATACGATTGGTTTATAATTAAATTATGAAGTTGTGATTGTAAGTAAAATATATCTGGAATTTTCGTACAAACGAACCAACTTTCATTTCCTACCTTTTCTTTTTTCTCTAAATTGAGGTTTTAAAGGTGAGCAGACAAAAGTTTGGAAATGTGATATAATTTCAGATTTTCAATTTTAAACAGTTTTTTGCTCATTGCAGCTAAATCAAGCATTCTAGGGGGTATAACCAACCCCCATTAATTTTTCATTTCCCAACTTTTGGCTATATATCATATTTCTCTAAATTATGTTTTTAAATGTGGGTCCATACAAAAGTTAGGAAATATGATAAAATTCAGACTTTCGCTCGCTTTCCATAAATATTCGTGAAAGTTAACCTCGCGTTTTCTAGAAATAACTGTAAAATTGTGATTTTCATATATTTTAAAATATTTATTTTTATCAAATTAGCAAAAAATAATGGTATAAGTAAACGATAGCTATAAATTTGTCTGTGGTAATGCATCCATATTATTGTCTGTGGCCATATGTTCATTGTTTCTTCTTTCGTCTGGAAGAATGCAATTTTATTAGCCAAAGTAAAAAAAAATCTTTTGATTTATGCTTTCTGTCACCGTATTACTCTACATAACCATTCTATAAGAGACATTGATTTCAGTACTTACGAATAAGAAACACTTATTATAATTTTATCCTCAAGTTTTCACGGAAAATCTACGGCGCGGACCTTGAATGGGCCTTTCGGTTTTTTTATCAGATTGAGAAAGAAAAATCCCATTACTCCGGAACGCAAATATTGTGGCATTTCTCTTTTATTTGTAGGCATTGCGGAGTACATAACATGTTCCATTTTCATAAAAATACAATCAAATGTAATAACTGATATAGGGCTTTGCACATATACAACTGCATTTTCAGATCTCCTTTTTCTAGTTGTTTTACAAATATCACATAACTGAATAACGTACCAAAATTTAAAAATATTCTTCACCATAACTCGTCTTCACGCTGGTCCACGTTGCTAAAACTCATATGTTGATTCCTCGCTTCACTTGTAAGCCTTAGTTAAAACAACGGAGTATTATTGGGCGAAAAGCGACTGGATTTAAGAAATCGCTTTAAATTAATACACGCCAAAAAATACACATCGCCGTTTTGTTCATAAAATTTTAAAAATTCAAATAGTAAACAAGTAACTATAATGATCATCAATATATAGTAAGAGGGTATAAAAAAGAAAACTAAAAGTCCGGGCAATTTAAACGGTATTTGGAATGTATAAATTAAAAAACTTAAAGAAAAGCAAAAAAAAAATTAGAAATAAACTATGATAATAAGGTTCATAAGTCACATAAGACTGTGCTGGTATATCAAACAGACATATAGCAGTGGAATTGTTGGTAAACAATGACTTTCCAACAATTAATGAAATTATTTTATACATAGTTTATGTTAGTTATACACTGAACTAAAAATGTGTAGGATATAGAGGGCAACAGAAATTAAGCAAAATGTATGTATATGGCTCATTGAATAATAATAATATTTTTAAACTGTTTCTTACTTAAAGAATCGAACACTGAGTAATACTCAAGGAAATTAAACACATTTTTAAATTTTGATAGGTCAAAACCAAATATAAAAAATCTAAAAATAGGTATATGGAAGTAAAGTTTTTGTGAGAACCTCTGAACAATTAAGAAAAAGCAAGTGGCATGATAAGAGCCAAATGGGAATTTTGGTTGGATATAGTAATAATGGCAATAGCGTCCTAATTAAAACCAAAATAAATAATGCGAGACATGCAAATAATGGGGCCTATTCTGGCCGGTCATAGCAGATTCTGCTATTTTGACAATCTGCTATTTTCCATAGCATTTTTGTTGTCTTTCGTAACTTAACGAAAGTGACTAAAATTGCTATTCTGGGTGTAAAAATAGCAGAAAAATCCGCTATAATTCTGTTAAAAATCTGCTATCATAGCAGGCTCAGATTTATCTGCCTTTATGATAAAGTTTTCTGCTATCCCATATAGAGAAGTCAATAAATTCATACTTAAATGATAAAATTTAATGTATTTTGTTAAATTTGAAGAAATTTTCCTTACAAATGTTGCCATGTTTCAAGACATTTAGTATTTTTGCAGACAAAAAACAGGAAAAAATCATAATTACTCCATTTATATTTCAATAGCTGTACCCGCTCGCTTTGCTGGGTATTACGTAATACTGCACATTTTTTGTATACTGTATGTGTTGATACTATATATGTTTTGTTTTTCTTTAGTTATAGATTTTTGATTCTAAGCAGTTTTCGCCGTAAACTGGATAATTAATTGAAAGTATGAATAGTGGTTAATAAGAAAATGAGAAATAAACTTAAAACAACTATTCAAGCACTCTTTCAAAAAGAGCCAATTTTGGTATTATTACTAAACCTTACAGCACCTATGAATTTCAAAGTTACAAAAACATTGAAATATAGTAGTTATAAGAAATCGAAACTTATCCTTTGTTCAGTGACAACAATGAAACAAATAAGGATTTATAGATTGCCGGTTGAAACTCAAACACAACTGGTTAACTTTTTACTTAAACTTCGATTAGTACCGAATGTAAATTTTTTATGGCACAGTAATATTCTGATCGGCCACATCAACAATACGCCCATGTTGGCCGTGTAAATTTATTTTCGGCGAATTTGTTGAAAAATATTGCTTTCTTCTACTTACAAAAAAAGTTAAGGTTTAATCACAGACAAAATAATTTACCTGATGTCACGATCCCATGTGACTCTCTACCCATTTTTTTCCAACATCACACACGTAACAGCAGACAAAAGATCCATGGGCCGTATGCGCCTTTGACCGTCTTTAACGTTTAAAGAACAGACAGTGCGCGTTTTGATGTTGATGTTTGATTGTCAAATAGGGAATGAGTGATCGCAATAATAGGAAAGGGGGCTGAAACAAAATTTCGCGGATGGAACACAATGTACATGTACACACAATGCACACATTTTTGATGTTCTGAAATTTGCACAAAACATACACAAACAAAAATGTGTACCATTGGAGAGTAAAATTTACTCAAAAATTTCTGTTTTCTGTGTAATACTATTTTCTATTGATTTAAAGAAAAAATATACAAATTGAGTTTCCAATATATAAGAAATTACAAAATTTTTCCGAAAAACGCCAGATTTTGCGTTTACGAATTTTAATCTGAATTTTATCATATATCATAACTTTTGTGTGGACACACTTTTAAAAACTCAATTCAGAGAAAAAAGATGTATTGAAAACTTTAGGAAATTTAAAAAAAATGGGGGTCGGTCATACGTATGAATCCCGTAGGACGCTTCGTTTAGCTGCTAGGAACAAAAAATAGTTAAAAATTCAAAATCTGAATTTTATCAATTTTCTGATCTTTTCAATGCACACCTTTAAAACCTTAATTTAGAGAAAAATGAAGTTAGAAAGGAAGGTAGGAAATGTCAAAATAGTGGGGGTCGGTCATACATATGAGCCCCGTGGGACGATTCGTCAAGCCGCCACGGGCCAAAAACCATATAAAATTCACATTTTGCCGGAAAAGAACCTTTCAAACCGGAAGAAAATTGGCCGACTTGGGATTCAAAGTTAGGAAATTTAAAAAAAAATGGGGGTGGGTCGTAAGTATGAACTCCGTAAGACGCTTCGTTTAGCCGCTAGGAACAAAAAATCGTTAAAAAATCAAAATCTGAATTTTATCAATTTTCCGATCTTTTGAATGCACACCTTTAAAACCTCAACTTAGACAAAAATGATGTATGAAAGGAAGAAAGGAAATGTCAAAATAGTGGGGGTTGGTTATATATATGCATCCCGTAGGATGCTTCATTTAGCCGGTATGGGCAAAAAACCGTTAAAAATTCAAATTTTTACCGGAAAAGAACCCTTCAAACCGGAAGAAAATTAGCCAACTTGGGATTCCCGGAAACTATGATGTCCTAGGATCTGAAATTCAAAAAAATTTTTACCATTTTCCACCAATTTGAACAAATCTATCTGCTACGGGTTTTATGAAACAAAATTGTATTGAATAACCCGAGTAAAATTTGTAGAAAACAATTAAAACCGGCTCTACGGAAATACAGAGTGTCAAATCATAGAGAATTCTTGAGAGAGAGCTTTTGTTCCGATTTGCAAAAGCGAAAAGTAACGGTTCCCTAATACGCAAGTAAAGGTTGACGTTTTCGTATTCAAGATGGCCATAAGAAGATCCAAAAATAAATCAATCCCCATTTCCTAATCGAAAACCACATGACATAAAGTCGCATCCATCTCTAGTATGAATCCATGGATGGATTTCATATCAAGAGAAAGTGTACTTTGCTTCTTAAGAAAAATAAATGAAGAGAGATCGTGCAATCAACAAAATGCCGAAATGTTCTCTCGAATACGTCTCATATTTAAGAGAGAGCGAGTAACCGCTAACGATGCGATAATTGCACGATCTCTCTTCATTTATTGATCTTAAGCTTAAGCGCTACATTCGACTTTCTCTTGAAAAGTAAAACGTGAAAAATTTAAATCTTAAATATTTCCAAGAGTTTAAAACCAATTTTTTTTTAAACTTTCCATGAACACTCACCTACCGGACAGTAATCTTCATGCCAAATTTTATTGAATCGACTGGGGAGATTCCGAGTTTTGCCGCGGCAAACATTTTCAAAAAGATATCTTTTTATATATTAAAGATTAAATAGACGAAAAATTGGAATATGTGAACAAAATTTGTTTATTTTGCCTTCTTGATGTTTACAATTCATTCATTTTCAATATTTCATCATTTGTTGGGTCTTTTCTAATTCTTGCGAAAGAAATATGGATAAATTTGTTAAAAATACTATACTAATACTATATATTTCTGAAAAATTGTTATTTAGATGAAGATTAATTCTACTCCAGAGACAATCTCTGAACCAGAATCCGTCTGCATCCACTTCGTGACGAACACTGTGTCCATAATATGATATGAATTTTCTTCCAAAGTTATTCATATTCAAATACCAATAACTATTTTGGAGAAATATAAAGTATTTGTGTAGTATTTTTAACAAATTTATCCATATATGTAGTATCAAATAGTCTCCTCATTTTCTTATGGTTCTGGTTTGAGGTGGTAATTTTGCGGAAATCATGATATAACCCGACTCAGTTTAATGCACCCAAATTAAATATCTTCGTGCTTATATTAGCGCCATTACTATCAAATTGATTGAATTCCTTGAGTTGATGCTCTAGGTATTCTTAAAGTTCCTTAAAAATAATTGTTCCTTAAATATTTTGTTGCACCACCAAGCAAGCTTATTTGGGTATTTTACCAAAATTCAATACCAGAAAACTGTTGTTCTTCATTAAATATTTATCAATAGTGTCTCATAATTTACGAATTTAACAAATATTTTACATACAAACACATTTTTCACGCCAAAATTGTATTTAAACTTATAGTTTATTCCATTTTCAGTGTTTGTTTACACTTACAGCCGTCAAAGATAGTAGCCAGATGGTAGCCAGATAGTAGCCAGAATACCAACTTATCGAAACTTTACTACGAGCCAAATCTGCTATCGTCCGTAGCTGAAAAATCTGCTATTTAGCTAATTTCGCCAGAATAGACCCCAATTACTTCACTTATCTATCTATATATAAATAGGCGACACGTTTTTTTGTTATCCCTTTTACAGGAAACCAGGTGGACTTACCAGCATAAAAATTATACCATTCGAAAGATTAGTTTTTCCTTTATGTGCATCACCTAATTTTTTTTCTTGAATTTAATTATAAATTAGTTTAATTTTAAATTGAAACTAAAAAATTCATTGGTATAGTATGTGTGAATTGAGCACACGTATGGCATAGATGATGCTTTTGGGAAGAATGTGTGCGTGTGAATGTTTTGCTTTTTGCCTGGAAATATGCAACCATATGTGAATTTTTGGTTTGTGTCCCCGATAAATAACACGTACTAAATTAGTCGAAAATCAAACCAAATGGTTCAATCTTCTACTGGTGACACAAACCAAGAGAATTAACATGTAATTGCATTCCTCTACGAAAATATCAAAATATAGAACATACTTATTTAACATTATCATTGGCATAGATCATACGTTCGACTGAATAACCAACCATTTATGCCAAATACGTGCATTATATTCACTCAAACCTAATATCTATGCCAATGATAACACAGACAAATCCAGATGTCTCGTTCTCACACAACGAGTCGGCACCAAAAATTCCAAACTAGCAGACACCAACTAGCAGACAAAGAGCTTTTGGTGAGTGCATATTTTATGCGCTCTGAGAGCGAAATTTGTCTGCTATTTGATGTCAACTAGGTTGAATTTAATATTGGGAAGGGGTCGTAGAAATAAGGGGAAAGGGGGGGGGGGGTAAACAAAAATTTCGGCGATGGGACGCAATTTTCATTTTCTGAAATTTTTCTTTCCCTCACACACACAAAAATTGTTTGAGTGTGTATATTCGTGAGAACAATTTACTCACGTACACATAAATGCATTCAAAAATTTCCATTTTTTGTGTTGAAAATGAAAATTTTTGTATGTGTTGGTAAATTTGATTAATTGTGGGAATAAAATATGCAAATTAAATTAAAAAATAAATAAAACATGACTGTTTTTCGAATATTTCCGGAAAACGGGAGATTTTTGAAAACTGTGAATTAACTTTTGATAGTTATTAATGGTATTTACTTTTTGCTGAATTATTTGAATGAAGTTGAATTAATAATTAATCAATGCTTTCATATTGCTATTATTATTCATAATTTTATAATATTTTTCTGAAAATGGTTACACTGATTGAAGGAAATGGAAAATTGTTCACATTTTCAAATTTCTTATTATTGAGATCGATAACATTTAACGGGCATTATATATTGTTTGATTTTTAAATTTTTTTTCAAAAATATTTATTAATTCATTTGTCATTTGTGATTGTAAGTTGAAATTTCATTTGATAAACTTAAAATATGTTTATCATAGTTGTATTTATCGATTTGATAGAACCATATGCAAATCTATCTAACTTAAAAAATAACTACTTTTAACTATTTAGCCCGCTTTTCTGATACGTTAACAAATAGTATCTCGATTACAGTAGAACGCCGATTATCCGAATTAATTGGGACCGGGGTCGATTCGGATAATCGAAAATTCGGATAATCGGACATAGACTGGTAATAAAGAAAAACGAACTGTCACACAAGAATGAAAAACAATAACGCTCACTTGAACATCTCGATCAGAGAAAGTTGCCTCGCAACCATATCTGGAACTCAATTACAACAACTAGGGGGCCGCCCCCCTGCTCGCTACGCTCGCCAACCCCCGTTGTTCGCTCCGCTCATTCTAATAGCCCGCGCATGGAGCTATATATACAGTAGCATTGTAAGTAAAAAGGTTAGTTAGTTCAGACTGTAGTAGATATCATTTCAGCTCATTTTGTACGTCAAAGTGCATCTATATTGAATGAGCCCCTATCTATAATTTTCAAAAACCTTGCGGGTGTGGTTGCGGATATTAAAAGATCTTAAAATTTTCTCATACAAAATACTTTTTGTAAAAATTCTTTCATCTTCTGCCAAATGACATTGGCTTTGTGTTTCAGAAATACATATAAACACGCAATCGGTTAAACGATCTAACTCTACTGGCTACAACATACAATTAACGGTGAGAAAATATAGGTTGTTTGAATAAGATTCCTGATTTTTGAAACGTTTGCCCCTGGGATTTATTAATTGTCATCGCAAAAGCCAGAATGACGGGAAGTTGAGTTTTTTGAAAAGAAAAAGGCAAAAATACGTCACACGTGTCGAAATACGTGTGTTTCGGAAAACTCCTGCTTAAATCTCACAATCCAAAAAATTTTCTTTTGCATTTGAACTAAACGAATAGGTGTACCATTGACCGAGCAAGTTATGTCCTGTACACAAATTACGAATAAGTAAAAGTATGCAATTTGGTTTTTAAAATAAATTTGTGGGATCGGGAGCCAACTTACATCAACTGAGTTTAAAAATTCTACTGGAAAATTATTTTGCTCTCTATAATCATCACTCAAGATTTTATCGGAACTCAAATATATTCGTTTCTCTCCGGCCAGGCTGTTAGAGATTTCTGCATCAATGAAAGAACAGCCTTCATATTTGGGAGCTAATATAACCGAATTGAGAATATCGTTAGACTTTATGGTTTCAGATACATTGCCATAAGTATCTGGAATCACGAAGTTGCAGCTAACTAAATGGGAAGGAATTTCAATAACATCTTGGCTGTAATCTGGAAATGTGGGTAAAGTTCCATTACCAAGAGATTTAAGAAATTCAACGAATTCAATCTCATGAGGTAAAGCTTTCATGTTTTGAGTAAAAGTTATTTTGTGGAATTTTGAAATTTTGGACCATGAAGTAAGGCAATAAGTGGTATCTCAATAAGTGGTACACGTGTACCGTGAGATGTAGGTGGCAATATTCGTCAAAAATCTCCACAGAGTAAAATAGTCTTATATCCGAAAAGTTTAGTTGGAGTACCGAATGAATCGTTTACTGAAAAAAATTTCCTAAATAGCTAATAAAGCACGGTTATATGAATCATTTTCTGAAGAATTTCTTAAAACGTCTTCACACCTGAATATTTTGAATTCATTACACAAATCTAATGCATTTGTAGGAACGTTCATACCACAAATAGGATATGGCAAATAACTCTCTTAACTGCTGAGAGGACTAACACTCTTTTACTTCTAATAAATATTCACGCCACTCTCCATAATTTCATGCGACACGTCGTGCATGTGCTGAAAATGTGCAGTAAATAATGTTCCCAACAGTACCCAAATCCTGATGGGACCTCGAACATGAAGCAAAATAGCCTCAAATGGGATATCGCAACATAAAACATAAAATAATGTAGCAATAGCTCTACTACTTCCTCTTTGAGGTTTTTCGATTTCTTTTCTTTATCTACCTAAATATAATGTATCGGCGTCTCTGTATATAGAAACTCGGAAGAGCTAATTCGATTGATTTCATAGAATGCATTCAATTTTGTTCTTCTGTGAATTGTAAGAGCTTGCTGAACATTTCCTTCCCTAAAGACTACATTTTGCCGGTGAGGCAAGTAACATTCAAGTCGAACTATAATATATTACGTAACGGGTAATGCATTGGATACTCATTCATGCGCCAATGAGCTTCCGTAGATCCAACATAGTGACCGGACAAAGAGCTATTGATTTCATCTATATAAACTTTGCCCTCAACTCCACCTCAAACTCTTCCAAACTGTAATGAGGCACAGTCGTTTCCCTTATTAACATATTTGTGCATATATTTTAGGCTCTTAACTGTGCCAAGAACTTCCACATTTAAGTAGCAATCAAATTTCGCTAAAAGATATGGATTTTAAGGAACAGCATAACGGTTGTCAACAGAGTGGCCACGAAAGTCAACTGTTATACCATTAACACGACGCATCTAACATTGGCTAGAGATGTATTGTAAAAGTCCTTAGAAAAGCTTTTGCTGCATTTACCATCTCTCATACAGACGGGGATACGATTCAACAAACCACATGGATCGTGGATCATATGGTTTTCAACTAAATTATGAAGTTGTGGGAAATACATATATATTGTAAATAAAATATATCTGGAATTTCCGTACAAACGAACCAACTTTCATTTCCAACCGTTTCTTTTTTCTCTAAATTGAGGTTTTAAAGGTGAGCAGACAATAGTTTGGAAATATGATATAATTTAAGATTTTCACTTTTAAACAGTTTTTTGCTCGTAGCGGCCAAAGAAAGCATTCTAGGGGGTATGATCAACCCCTATTATTTTTGCATTTCCCATCTTTTGGCCATATATTATATTTCTCTAAATAATGTTTTGAATGTGGGTCCATACAAAAGTTGGGAAACATGATAAAATTCAGACTTTCGTTCGCTTTCCATAAATATTCGTGAAAGATAACTTCGCGTTTTCTAGAAATAACTGTAAAATTGTGATTTTCCATATTTTTTGAAACAAAATTTGCATATATTTTTATCAAATTAGCAAAAAACAATGGTATAAGTAAACGATCGCTTTAAATTTGTCTGTGGTAATGCATCCATATTATTGTCTGTGGCCATATGTTCATTGTTTTGGCTTTTGTCTGGAAGAATGCAATTTTATTAGCCAACGGTTGCCTTCTTCCAGGCAAAAAACAAAAGAATGGAAATTTGCCCCTCACATTATCATTGGCAAAGATATTAGTTTCATATTATTGCACGTTTTTGGCATAAATGGTTGTTTATTCAGTCGAACGTATGATCTCTGCAAATGATAATGTTAAATAAGTATGTTCTATATTTTAATCTTTTCGTAGAGGAATGCAATTATATGTTAATTCTTTTGGTTTGTGTCACCAGTAGAAGATTGATCCATTTGGTTTGATTTTCGACTAATTTAGTACTTGTTATGCATCGGGGACACAAACCAAAAATTCACATATGGTTGCATATTTCCAGGCAAAAAGTAAAACATTCACACTCACACATTCTTCCCAGAAGCATCATCTACGCTATACGTGTGCTCAATTCACACATACTATCCCATTGAATTTTTTAATTTCAATTTAAAATTAAACTAATTTATAATTAAATTTAAGAAAAAAAATTAGGTGATGCACATAGAGGAAAAACTAATCTTTCGAATGGTATAATTTTTATCCTGGTAAGTCCACCTGGTTTCCTGTAAAAGGGATAACAAAAAAACGTGTCGCCTATTTATATATAGATAAGAACAAAACAAAACCAAAATTACTTGGTTTTAATTTTTTATATTACGCTTAGGACCGATTCGGATAATTGGCGATTCGGTTAATCGGCGTTCGGATAATCGGCGTTCTACTGTATTTATATTGATAAACAAAAATTCAAATCAAAACAAAGTAGAAAAATAGAAAATGGTGCATATTTTTAAATTCCTTATCAATAACATCTATTTAATAAGAAGCTAATGATAACTATTCGCTGTTATTTATATATTTTCGAAAAATATTTAGTTACTGAAGATTCTTGGGTACTACTGGAAATAATACATTATATACATATATCATTATTTATATACGTATATTATTACATTAATAGATACATTATTTTGTAATGTTATTATTGTTCATTTTTCCGTAACACCTGATTAAAAATGATTCATTTGAAATATAAAAATTTAGGAAATTGTGCATATGGGAAACAAATCTGTTATTCATAGATTTTTATGGAAAAAGCTAAACTTTGAAATGACTTGATCCCTATTCCTTTAATTAACATTTGCTACTTAATAATAACTTTTTGTTATCATGGGATTTTATGTTTTTTATACTATTTACAACTTTAAATTTTTATTTATGATGATAACGAGTATATATCTTGAAGTCATAAGACAATTTTGAATAACTCATTCAAATAATTCATCATAAGTACGAAATTTTATTAATTTATAAGAAAATTATCGAAAATCTGAAGTATATTATCTTTCCTAACTTTTGTATAAATACTTTTCACAATAGAGAAGGGTGGTGTATGGAAAAATGTGAGGAAATAACTAAATAATGGGGGTTGGTCATACATATGAACCCCCCGGGACGCTTAGTTTATCCGCTAATAGCAAAAAAATGCTAAAATTCAAAATTTGAATTATATCATATATCACAATTTTTGTCTGCACACCTTCAAAAACGCAATTTAGAGAAAATTTGTTTGAAAAAAAGATAGAAAAAAGAAAAGTAATGGAGGTCGGTCATAGATATGAACCCTCTAGGACACTTGGTTTAGCCGCTAGGAGCAAATAATTATTATAAATTAAAAATCTGAAATTTGGCATATTTCCCAACTTTTGTATGCACACCTTAAGAAAATCGATTTAGAGAATTTTGATAAATGAAAAAAAGTTAGAAAATGTAGAAATAATGGGGGTCGGTTATACATATGAACCCCCTAGGATTGTTAGTTTAGCCGCTACGAGTTAAATCTGAATTTTATTATATTTCCCAACTTTGGTCTCCACACCTTTAAAAATTCAATTTACAGAAAAATTGTGTAAATTGTTTCCCAACTTTTGTATATGATATATGGCCAAAAGTTGGGAAATGAAAAATTAATGGGGGTTGGTCATACCCCCTAGAATGCTTGATTTAGCCGCTACGAGCAAAAAACTGTTGAAAATTCAAAATCTGAAATTATATCATATTTCCAAACTTTTGTCTGCACACTTTTAAAACCTCAATTTAGAGAAAAAAGAAAAGGTAGGAAATGAAAGTTCGTACGTTTGTACGGAAATTCCAGATATATTTTATTTACAATATATATGTATTTTCCACAACTTCATAATTTAATTAAAAACCATATGATCCACGGTCCATGTGGCTTATTGAATTGTATGAGAGATGGTCAATGCAGCAAAAGCTTTTACAAGGACTTTTACAATACAACTCAAGCTAATGTTAGATGCGTCGTGTTAATGGTATAACAGTTGTCTTTCGTGGCCACTATGTTCACAACCGTTATGCTGTTCCTTAAAATCCATATCTGTTAGGGAATTTTGATAACTACTTAAATGTTGAAGTTCTTGGCATAGTTAAGAGCCCAAAATATATGCACAAATATGTTTATAAGGGATACGACTGTGCCTCACTACAGTTTGGAAGAGTTTGAGGTGGAGTTGAGGGCAAAGTTTATATAGATGAAATCGATAGCTTCTTGTCCGGTCACTATATTGGATCTACGGAAGCTAATTGGTGCCATGAATGAGTATCCAATGCATTACCAGTCACGTAATATATTATAGTTCGACTTGAATGTCACTTGCCTCACCAGCAAAATGTAGTCTTTAGGGAAGGAAATGTTCAGCAAGCTCTTAAAAATCACAGAAGAACAAAACTGACTGCATTCTATGAAATCAATCGAATTAGTTCGTCCGAGTTTCTATATACAGAGACGCCGATGCATTATATTTAGGTAGATAAAGAAAAGATATGGCAAAAATCTCAAAGAGGAAGTAGTAGAGCTATTGCTAGAATATTTTATGTTTTATGTTGAGCTGTTTCATTTGAGACTATTTTGGTTCATGCTCGAGGTCCCATTAGGATTTGGGTACTGTTGGGAACATTATTTACTGCACATTTTCAGCACATGGACGACGTATCGCATGAACTGATGTGGCGTGAATATTTATTAGAAGTAAAAGAGTGTAACCCCTCTCAGCAGTTAACAGAGTTATTTGCCATATCCTATTTGTGGTATGAACTTTCCTGGAAATGCTTTAGATTTGTGGAATGAATTCAAAATTTTCATGTGTGAAGAATTTTTAAGAAATTCTTCAGAAAATGATTCATATAACCGTGCTTTATTAGTTATTGAGGAAATTTTTTTCAGTAAACGATTCATTCGGTACTTCAACTAAACTTTTCGGATATAAGACTATTTTACTCTGTGGAGATTTTTGACGAATACTGCCACCTACATCTCACGGTACACGTGTACCACTTACTGAGAATTGCCTTACTTCATGGTCCAAATTTTCAAAATTCCACAAAATAACTTTCACTCAAAACATGAGAGCCTTAATTCATGAGATTGAATTCGTTGAATTTCTTAAATCTCTTGGTAATGGAACTTTACCCACATTTCCAGATTACAACCAAGATGTTATTGAAATTCCTTCCCATTTAGTTAGCTGCAACTTCATGATTGCAGATACTTATGGAAATGTATCTGAAACCATATAGTCTAACGATATTCTCAATTCGGTTATATTAGCACCCAAATATGAAGACTGCACATTCATCCATGCAGAAATCCTTAACAGTCTGTCCGGAGAGGAACGAATATATTTGAGTTCCGATTACATCTTGAGTGATTATTATAGAATTTTTAAACTCAGTTGATGTAAGTGGGCTCCCGATCCCACAAATTTATTTTAAAAACCAAATTGCATACTTTTACTTATTCATAATTTGTGCACAGGACATGACTTGCTTGGTCGCTGGTACACCTATTCGTTTAGTTCAAATGCAAAAAAATGTTTTGGATTGTGAGATTTTAGCAGGAGTTTTCCGAAACACACGTATTTTGACACGTGTGACGTATTTTTGTCTTTTTCCTTTCAAAAAACTCAATTTCCCGTCATTCTGGCTTTCGCGATGACAATTAATAAGTCCCAGGGGCAAACATTTCAAAAATCAGGAATCTTACTCAAACCACCTGTATTTTCTGACCGTCAATTGTATGTTGTAGCCAGTAAAGTTAGATCATTTGATCGATTGCGCGTCGATATTATTTCTATGTCTTGCGTTTTCTATTGCGTATTTCTGAAACACAAGGCAAAGGTCATTTGGCAGAAGATGAAAGAATTTTTACAAAAAGTATTTTGTATGAGAAAATTTTAAGATCTTTCAAGATCCACAACCGCACCCGCAAGGTTTTCGATAATTATAGATAGGGACTCATTCAATATAGATGTACTTTAACGTGCAAAATGAGCTGAAATTATTACTGCTACTGTCTGAACTAAATAACCTTACTTACAATGCTACTGTATATATAGCTCCATGCGCGAGCTATTAGAGTGATGGAACGAACGGCGGGGGTTTGCGAGCGTAGCGAGCATGGTGTGTCCCCCTAGTTTTATTAAATAGACGAAACATTTGAATATGTGGATGAAATTAGTTTATTTTGCCTTTGGATATTTACAATTTACTCATTTTTAATATTTTACCATCTGTTGGGTATGTCCTAATTCTTGTGAAAGTAGTATGAATATATTTGTTGAAAATACTATACAAATACTATGTACTTTTTAAAAATAGTTACTGATATTTGAAAATGAATAACCTCGGGACAAAAATAGTAACATTCTATCAACATAGTGTTTATCACGAAGTGGATGCAGACGGATCCTGGTTCAGAGACTATTTCCAGATGAAGATAAATTCTACTCCAGAGACTATCTCTGAACCAGAATCAGTCTGCATCCAATTCATGATAAACACTATGTTGATAGAATGATATTGTTTTTGTCCCAAAGTTATTCATTTTCAAATATTAGTAACTATTTTTAAAAAGTACATAGTATGTATTTGTATAGTATTTTTAACAAATATATCCATATACAGTAGAATCCCGATTATCCGAACATCGATTATCCGAACATCCGATTATCCGGACTCATTCGTTTCGGCTCTAATTATCAATTTAAAAATGTTTTGACGGCACACCGAGACATGTTACGACAAGTTTATTCCCGCCTCCGACGGTGTACTCCCACTCTCATTTGTTTGCGGGATAGTGTTTGTTATTGTTTCATTTTCTTTGATAGCGTTCAACTGAAAGGTTGTCTTTTATTTTTGTTTACCTTTTGTGTTGGAAATTTAAAATGTCCAAGCGAAAAAGAGTAGTGTTGTCTCTTAAAGACAAAATGAAGATAATGGCCAAGTACCATCTCACGCAGAAGCTTTTGAAGCTCTAGATGTTGCTTTTAAGTGGTTCGAAAGACAGGACGAATCGGATCCCATACAGTTGTTACAACTGAAGCGCATCAGGGACTTGGCCGCGAGGAAAAGATGTGATTCATTACGTCAAAGATAAATAACAAGTTATTTCCAACCAAAATTTTAAATTACATAGGTATTATGTAATTCATTATCTATCGTTATAGCTCGTTTTTTATATATCGTACTAGCTGTACCCGCCCGCTTTGCTGGGCATTACGTAAAACTGCTTATTTTTTGTATACTGTATATGTTGATACTATATATGTTCTGTTTTTCTTTAGTTATAGATTTTTGATTCTTAGCAGTTATCTTTTGATTGTAACATAAGTTCAAAAACTTCCAAAAAATCTTTGACTTTTTCAACAATGTTTTTATTAACGTTTGGCTACAAATTTTTGCCGTAAAATGGATAATAAACTGAAAGTATGAATAGTGCTTAATAAGAAAATGAGAAATAAACTTAAAACAACTATTCAAGCACTCTTTCAAAAAGAGACAATTTTGGAATTATTACTAAACTTTACAGCACCTATTAATTTTAAAGTTACAAAAAAATTGAAATATAGTAGTTATAAGAAATCGAAATTTATCCTATGTTCGGTGACAACAATGAAACAAATAAGGATTTAAAGACTGCCGGTTCAAACTCAAACACAACTGGTTAACTTTTTACATACACTTCGATTAGTACCGAATGTAAATTTTTTATGGCACAGTAATATTTGAGAGGTTAATCCGATCCGATCGGCCACATGAACAATACGCCCACGTTAGCCGTGTAAATTTATTTTCGGCGAATTTGTTGAAAAATATTACTTTCTTCTACTTACAAAAAAAGTTGAGGTTTAATCACAGACAAAATAATTTACCAGATGTCGCGATCCCATGTGACTCTCTACCCATTTTTTTCCAACATCACACACGTAACAGCAGACAAAAGATCCATGGGCCGTATGCGCCTTTGACCGTCTTTAACGTTCAAAGAACAGACAGTGCTCGAATTGATGTTGATGTTTGATTGACAAATAGGGAATGAGTGATCACAATAACTGGAAGGGGGCTGATACAAAATTTCGCGCATGGAACACAATGTACATGTACACACAATTTTGATGTTCTGAAATTTGCACAAAACAAACACAAACAAAAATGTGTACCATTGGAGAGTAAAATTTACTCAAAAATTTCTGTTTTCTGTGTAATAGTATTTCTATTGATTTAAAGAAAAAATATACAAATTGAGTTTCAAATATATAAAAAGTTACAAAATTTTTTCGAAAAACGCGAGATTTTGCGTTTACGAATTTTAATCTGAATTTTATCATATATCATAACTTTTGTTTGGACACATTTTTAAAAACTCAATTCAGAGAAAAAAGATGGATTGAAAAATTTAGGAAATTTAAAAAAAATGGGGGTCGGTCATACGTATGAACTCCGTAGGACGCTTCGTTTAGCCGCTAGGAACAAAAAATCGTTAAAAATTCATAATCTGAATTTTATCAATTTTCCGATCTTTTGAATGCATACCTTTAAAACCTTAATGTAGAAAAAAATGATGTATGAAAAAAAGGTAGGAAATGTCAAAATAGTGGGGGTTGGTCATACATATGAACCCCGTAGGACGCTTCGTTTAGCCGCTACGGGCAAAAAACCGTATGAAATTCAAATTTTTGCCGCAAAAGAACCCTTCAAATCGGAAGAAAATTGGTCAACTTGGGATTCAAAGTTAGGAAATTTAAAAAAAATGGGGGTCAGTCATACGTATGAACTCCGTAGGATGCTCCGTTTAACCGCTGGGAACATAAAATCGTTAAAAATTGAAAATCTGAATTTTATCAATTTTCCGATCTTTTGAATGCACACCTTTAAAACCTCAATTTAGAGAAAAATGATGTATCAAGGGAAGGTAGGAAATGTCAAAACAGTGGGGGTTGGTCATACATATGCATCCCGTAGGACGCTTCGTTTAGCCGCTACGGGCAAAAAACCGTTAAAAATTCAAATTTTTACGGGAAAAGAACCCTTCAAACCGGAAGAAAATTGGTCAACTTGGGATTCAAAGTTAGGAAATTTAAAAAAAATGGGGGTCAGTCATACGTATGAATTCCGTAGGACGCTTCGTTTAGCCGCTAGGAACAAAAAATCGTTAAAAATTCAAAATCTGAATTTTATCAATTTTCCGATCTTTTGAATGCATAGCTTTAAAACCTTAATGTAGAGAAAAATGATGTAGGAACGGAAGGTAGGAAATGTCAAAATAGTGGGGGTCGGTCATACATATGAACCCCGTAGGACGCTTCGTTTAGCCGCTACTCGCAAAAAACCGTTAAAAATTCAAATTTCTACCGGAAAAGAACCCTTCAAACCGGAAGAAAATCGGTCAACTTGGGATTCCCGGAAACTATGATGTCCTACAATCTGAAACTCAAAAAAATATTTACCATTTTCCACCAATTTCAACAAATCTATCTGCTACGGGTTTAATGAACCAAAATTGTATTGAATAACCCGAGAAATATTTGGCGTGACGGAGCGACAATAATTGCACGATCTCTCTTATATTCTAAAGTAGATTTTCTCTTGAGAGTTATTCATGGATACAAATCATTGTTTCCAATCAAGAGAACTCTACTTAAAATTAAGAGATATTATGAAATCAAACTACCGAATTGTTCTCGCGAATACAGTTCATGCCCAAGAGAGTGAGAGAAATCGGTAAAAATTTGTACTCGAGAGAAACGATCGCTCTTAATTTCTTTATTTCAAGCTTTCGCACGGAAGGAAGATGCTCTCTTAAAATCAAAACGACCAAAACTTTAAAACTACCATATCTCGTAAAGTTTTTGGCGAATTTCTTTGAAACTTCACATAAACATTCTCCTTCTAATAAGAGTAAATCCTACTAAATTTCATAAAACTTGTCCCGGTAGATCCGGAGTTTTGCCGCGACAAACTTTTGTAAAAAGATCTTGTTTTATATATATAAGATTATCTAAGTAAAACCCATTACATAATAAAAAATTATTAAAATTTAAATATTGTTTGATTTGCTTTGAAATCGGTTATCTAGATTTTCGATTATATGGAATACCCCTGGTTTTATTTGATTCGGATAATCGCGATCCTACTGTACTAAGTGGTATCAAATAGTCTCTTCATTTTCATCTGCTTCTGGTTTGAGGTGGTCATTTTGTGGAATATCATGATATAACCCGACTCGGTTTATGTGCCTTCCATTCCAAAAACATATTCAGATCACTTCGTTTTTGTGGTAGTCCTTTTGCTGTCGTCTTTTCCAAAATTCAAAGAGCCCCCTCTGTTTTGGTGATTACGAATTGGCCAAATCTTTCACTCAATGCACCCAAATTAAATATCTTCGTGCTTATATTGAAGCCCTTACTATCAAATTGATTGAATTCCGTGAGTTGATGCTCTCGGTATTCTTAATATTCCTTAAAAATAATTAATCCTTAAATATTTTGTTGCACCACCAAACAAACTTATTTGGGTATTTTAGCAAAATCCAAACCAGTAAACTGTTATTTTTCATTAAATATTTATCAACAGTGTCTCTTGATTTATGAATTTAACAAAGTTTTTACTTATTAACACATTTTTCACGCAAATAAGGCATTTAAGCTTATAGCTTATTACATTTTAAGTGTCTGTTTACACATTAACCCGTCAAAGATAGCAGATTTGGCATAAAGTAATTTACGAAATTAAATTCGTAGCAGATTCGAAAATAGTGTGTAGCCAGAATACCAACTTATCGAAACTCTGCTACGAGCCAAATCTGCTATCGTCCGTAGCAGAAAAATCTGCTATTTAGCTAATTTCGCCAGAATAGACCCCAATATTAAAAATGAAAAAGATCTAATTTGTTTGAAAAGAGTAGCTGGAGACCAGACGAGAAAAGATGTTAATGATAATGAAAGTATGTCAATAAAATTGAATAATAAGTATGAAATTTATAATTCCCACTACGAGAGTGATATCGAATCAAATACCAAATTAATGGAACAAAGCGAAATTGAACCAAGTTGTAAAAAAAAAAAATGAACTGGAAAATTCACATACAGAAGAAATTAAAATTGACATCACAAATGAAAGTCCAAATTCTAAAAGAAATTAAAACAAAACAAATTTGCAACCAATAAGAACGTCAATAAGAAAAAAGAACAAAGTAGATAGGGGTGGTAACTCAGAAACATACTGCGTAGATGTAAATTTTGTAAATGCTGATACTCCTTCAACTTATGAGGAGGCAATAAATTCAAAAGACAAAAACAAATGGGTTGAGGCATTAATAAAAGCAAAACTTATAAAATTGTCGATAAACCAAAAAAAATTGAAAGTATTTGATGTAAAATGGGTTTACAAAAGAAAAAGTGATAATTTGTACAAGGCTAGGTTAGCAGTAAGGGGATTTCAGCAACATGACTATATTGAGAACGCGTATTCCCCAGTTAGAAAGTTGCAGACCTTGAACATCTTGTTAAGCTACTGTTGTGTTAATAAACTAACTATTGAACAACTTGATATTGAAACAGCCTCTTGAAACAACAATTAAAAACCGAAGTTTATGCTAGTGAAACAAAAGGATATGAGACAGGTCCTAATAAGGCTTAGAAGCTACCGAAAACTCCATATGGTTTTAAAGAAAGCCCACGCACATGGTACAATACTTTTAATGATTATATTAATAGTGTAGGATTTTTAAAAAGTAAATATGGTTATTGCCTATATAGGAAAATTACGAAGAAAAATAGTGTATACCTGTTATTCTTTGTAGACGACATTTCAATTTGCAGTCAAGTAAAAATGGAATAAATGAAGTAAAAATTAATTTACAAGAAAATATCGTAATTAAAGATTGAGGGAAAGTAAAGAGTTACATTTGCATTGATATAGGCACAAACGAAACGAAAGGTACAGTGACTTTCAGTCAAGAAAAATATATTGATTCATTAATTGAAAATTATAATCTTGAAGATGCAAAACTGTATGATACTCCTATGGAGTCAAATTTCAAACTGTGTTAAACTGTGGAAATTTACCAAAGAATTAAGTATCGTAACTTGATAGGCGAATTGTTGTACATGAGTTCAGGTACCAGGTCTGATATAGCTTTAAGTGTGAATTATTTAAGCCGTTTCCAAAGTTGTTATAATTCTACACATTATTAATATGGAATGAGAGTATTAAAATATCTAGCTAAAACAACAGATTTGAAGCTTGTATATAATGATTTAAATGAAAACAAAATTTTAGATTATATTCTTGATTCAGATTTGGCTGGTGATATTACGGATAGAAGATCAACGTCAGGATTTATCATTAGAATGTTTGGAATGTAGTGGGCTGGCGTTCAAGAAAACAAAAGGTTGTCACAAAGTGCTCTACAGCAAATGTAGAATATACTGCAATGTCAGAAGCAGTAACAGAAGTATTATACGTTAAAAATTTAATAAAATATGTTTTTGATATTGAAGCTAAAAGTCCAATTTAAGTGTATGAAGACAACTCATGCGCTTTCACTATAGAAAAATTTGGTAACTTAACAAAAATTTCTAAGCACGTGGAAATACATTATCGCTATGTAAATGAGAATTATTAAAATAAAAATACTGATATAATTAAAATTGATTCTAATAAAATTATTGCCGATATTTTGGCTAAAAGTTTTGATAAAGCCAAGTTTATGGAAAAAAGGAAAAGTTTAAGATTGTTGTATGATAATCAATTTTTAAGGTTTAGAAATTCTGGAAAAGTATACGTTTGGTTTTAAATAAAATGAAAAGTTTAAAAATTTAAAAGGATATAGAACTATGAAAGCTAGAATTAAAAGAAAGAAAAGAAGATGAATGTGTTGAATTGAATGAATTGAAAATTTAGTTAAGTAATATATGTATATTGTAAAAATAAACTCGTGAATTGTCGAAGACAAGAACGCGTTTTGGGAAGCAATAAAAAAAATTATTTGATGCACTGAACTAAAAATGGGTAAGATATCTGTTAGACAAAGTGGGCAACAGAAGTTAAGCAAAATGAACTGCCTCAACGAATAATACGCAGTTGACAGTCAGAACCCGTACGCTATGGAACGAACTTAGTTCAGTATCTAGTGTTTATTCTTTATACAGTAAAGAATACTGTAATATTATATTACTAAAGAAAAAAGAAAAAATGTCAACTTTGTTGAATTCATGATGTTAGATGTTAAATATCAGGTTGGAACTTCGATGCACTGGGCTTTTCAGATTTATTATGCGTCCCGTGTATTCATAATCATTATATGTAACTAATATGTATAAGAAGTTTTCGCGAAAACGTTGTCAGAAAGCGTAGCTATCTCCCAGGGCAAGGGAAGGGGACACCTTTTCGCATGTTGCCCCATAATTCTCTTTATATATTTTCGTGGAATTAAATTAAGTTACATTAATTGAACTTTAATTTTTATAAGTTTTATAAATCTGCCCTTATTTGGAAAATATTTCCTTGTTCACAATGTTTCGTCTGAAGACTGCTTCAGAATATGATATATTTCTATGTCATATATATGATGAAACATCATACAAATATGTCATATTTTTTCGTCATATTCCGTGTGTACAGCTTCATTATATTTTTGCGTCATAAAGGTATATGATGAAATATCATAGAAATATGAACGTCTGTAGGCACCTATACTTCGGGCTTTTTTCTCTAGTTTTAATATATAAAATCCTAATGGTCACGAAGCAGAAAATGAATTTCATTCACCGGAGAATGGTATTCACCCTCTGAAAGGGGGGAAAATTCATTTTAGGGAAAATTCATAAACACAGAATTACAGAATCATTAAACATGAATTTCTCTTCGCTTCCTGGAAATGAATTTCACTTTCCGGAGAATGGGGTTCACTCAAGCGCGGAAATTTCATTTTCTACATGAGGTCATGAATATCTACCAGTTTATATTTTTGGCTGGGCTTTTTTTTAGGTAAACATATTTTACTAAACAAATAATTTTCAAAATTAAAATTCGCCAACGTTTCTGGCCAAATAGTTTATGTTTGTTTTCATGCTGAAAGAAGCTTGTTTCACAGAGGGACATTTTCAGTTTCTGCCAACGGTGGCGTAATGTCGTGGTTTGTATCTTCAATTAAAGAGGCTTGGGAAGTTGCTTGTCTATTTTTACGGCAGTGATTTCTAGAAAAATAAAGCATTTACGAATACAGAAAATATTGTAGAAAATCATATTTTAAAAGTTACATTTTCTAAGAATTATTCTTTCCCACATAATTCTCGTACATCACTTCAACAAATTGCTTCTGGTTTAACTCAGACTAAATCTGTAAATTTTGCTGGAGCTAAAATTATTTTTATGTTGGAGATTTAGACCGACAAAAGCTTTTCGATAATTCGAATACGTCCCCGCGACAGGATCATTGAAAATATGTGACAAATTTTAATATTTTTCTAAATTAAATTAGCTTAAAATAGAAAAAAAAATATTCAATTGTGGAGAGAATATGATAATTTTCAAAATTAAAAACGGCTGAAATTATGTTAGACAGATGAATTTGATTAATTAGGAAATTCGAAATCAAAATAACTTTTCAATTTGTCATATGAACTATTAACAATGACATTATGCTGCTCTTAGTTCCTAGTGAAGTAAAATAACTTTTCTACGATGTTCATTAATCATTTAGATACCGAATTTTTTAAATGGTCATACGCCAGTTAATTTCTAGATTTATAATCAATCCACTCTGGCATTGGAAATGAGTGTCAGAGTCAACAAAAGCACACTCCACTCCAAGCTTTATTCTGGGCTTTCATTTATGCTAGTTAAAGGCTTTCTTGACTTGTAGAAACTCGCTCCGGCATTCCTGAAGGGTTGTGAGGATTGGTTTGTATATTTTTCCCTCAATTCCTATATTTCATTTGCTTACACATATACCATACTTGCTTGCAGGTACTTGAGATATAGTTCTGTAAGGTTGACTGGAATTTGCGTCAAACAGATTTCTGCATTCTGAAAAAGTCATGGAAGCATTTATTCCCATGGCCTCAAGTTCATACTCTTATGATTGAGGCGAAACAAAATCATGTCTTTTGCGTCGGTTCACGCCTTTCGAAACAAGCGTGGGGAAATGGTCTTTCCAGGTTGCGCCTTACAATACCGTGCCCTTAATAGACTCAATCTATCACTGACGCTGCGAGAACATCTGTAGATAAAAATGTATGTTAAAGTACGGAAAAATAATGACAATCATATTGAAAATTTTTAAATGCTTTTATTTACCCAAAATAATTTTCGAAATACAATTTGGTAATTTAGCCTCAGATTCGCGGCATTTTGCGATTCTTTTCTAAAACCTTGGTAAAATAAAAGAATTTTGAAATTTTAATTGTGATTTTCATTATTTTCACATATATTTTTAACGTCCGTTTTCGACAGCGTTATTCGTGCCGAGAGTATTCATGTAATGCAAATCTAACAAATCGAAAATAATAGAATTCATTGTTAAGCAAATTTTTTTGAAATTCGGAAGTTCATAATTAGAACATTTGGCACTTGTGTACGATTTATAAATTCATACTTGAAAAATCTTGCTTACACTATTTATAAATTCATTCTTCTACAGTTGATATTCACAAAACGGTCTCCTTATAGCTTATAAACTATTTTATGTGAGGTCTGAAGTCTCCTAAGCTGCCATTACCCCTACCCGTGGCTCCTATTATATATTAAAACCAATACAACAAAAGACTCTGGTGACTAAATTTTTCTACTCATTACCAAAATATGGTATGTAATTATGTATATAAACTCAAATTCTAATTAGCGAAAATGTCTCATAATCTAGAAAGGCTAACATTTCA
The DNA here is from genome assembly GCA_963971475.1 of Chrysops caecutiens. Lineage (NCBI taxonomy): Eukaryota > Metazoa > Arthropoda > Insecta > Diptera > Tabanidae > Chrysops > Chrysops caecutiens. The sequence goes on from OZ020567.1 coordinate 68,270,542, forward strand.
GTCATATTTTTAGACGAAACTTCCTTCGTCGAAATTCCAATCGAACTATTAAATATGTATATTTTAAAACGAAAACTCCATGGTTAACGCCATTTGGAAAGCTCGGAGCATTGAATAGAAGGTATTGTGCTAAGGGTCAACATGTTTTCTACCAATAAAACATGCTTCTTTACTTAATAAGCTATTTTTATACTATAAATGAATCGATTTATATCAACAGGGATGTTTTTGGCAGAACTACTACTAACGTAAAAACTGAACCAAAGCCAACGCAAGCAACGTCCGGTGCAGAAATTGATTCTCGAAAGCTCTTTATTAATTCTTATTCTTAATTGTCACCCGTCATTCATTAAATTGTGACAAAATCGCATGAAACTTGTCTTGTAAACTATAGGCGCGCACTATGTGCAGTTATATAGACCACACTTCTTATATTATATTCACCTTTGATTTGATAAGATTTGAGCTTCGTACTATTTGATTTTGCTATTTCAGTAACGAAAATATCAATGGAATATATAATAAAAATTTTAGCACCTGTTTTCACGTTCCTTGGCTGCAACTTATTTGACATTAAACGTTATGATATCCTGCTGCTATTCATGCTATTTGCGGTTAAAAACAAATGCTAGCAGTAAAACTATCATTCAAATATAACAGTACTCTACACATGCGCAAAAGTTTTTTGCGTTTCTAATTGGTAGTTCCTTTTAAGGGGCGTTTTCGACTTTCTGGGTGCAGTCCAATGGCATTGAATGTCGTATCCGCATGAAAACAAAACGCGTACGGGATAAATTCCATTCAGCAGAACCTTAGAGGTCCTCCCAATATAGCTGGAAATCGTTGCACAAAACGTTCATCAAAAAGGGGAAAAATGACTTTTCAGTTCGTAAATATTGGTACAAATAACTTAGTAGCTTTCCTGCTTCGGAAGGATAATCTATATTATTCATAGTGTTGATTGTTACTGTACTGAATAATACTGAAAATATCTGCAATAGCCTAGAAATATAACTTTCAAATGCAATATTAAATTGTGAGAACATAACCGACTAATATAAAAACAAATCGAAGAAGCATTTTCGTTTAAACAGAGGTCATGTCAATTGTTTTTTCTTTAATAAGCAATGATCGATATCCTCTAAAAGTAGTGTTGTTCATAAACAATTCCATTGAATCAATTATGACAGTGTTAATCATCTTCGAATAGATAAGTGTTTTGTTTCATAGATGATGTGATTTCATCATCCTGCGTCACAAGTTTGAGCATAAGTAAATCAAGAACATATTTGCAAGTTTTATTCAAGTGAACAGTTTGGAATATTTCGATTACGGCTTTGGATAGTTTTACGAATAAAGACTCGGAATCGAAGAAGTTTGATCAAATAAAATACTTGCGTCCGAACTTTGAGGTAAATGAATAGCGCTAACATGAGGTCTGTTGTTTTAATTTCCAGTCTGGATAATATTAACTTACAAATTTAAACAGCACTGGTTGCATTAATTTGAATTTTGTTACTTTTCAAAATTATTCCTCGATAATCGTATAGCAAATCGAGTTTTCAGAGTAAACAAAAACAATATTTTACCAATAATTTTTTATTCACCCTCTCAATCGCGCATGATAAATCTAGCCTGAAACATAAATTTAGTCTCTCATGAGAAGGGAAAAGGTGTCACGAAATTTAGTAGAATCTACACTGCTTTTTGACACAGTTTGGAAAAATTTTACGTTAAAGCTGTACTTTGAATTATTCACTTGTAATTCAAACATTTTGAATTTAAGATAATGTAAATGTATTCAGGCATCTTTAACCATATTTCTCGCCCTTAGCAAACATAGTTTTATTAAAGTACAAGAGACAAGGTTTATGAAAATAGTTTTGCACAAATTAATACAAGATCGCTTATTTTTGGGCGTCTCTGTAAAGGATCCTCTACTCTAACACTATAAAAACGAAATCGAAATAGCTATTTATGTATCAAGTGTGAAAAGAGATGCTTTCTTGCATTCGTGGATACCAGCATGAGTGTAACGTCTTTTCGCATGGATACAAAACTGAGTGGAGAAATTGTGGCGCGAACCGAAGTTGAGTACTATAACTACCCGAGTCTTTGTACGAATCCGTCATGACCGAGCGCAAATGAAGCGGCGACTGCAAGAAAGTGTCAATTTACACCCGCGGTGCATACAATAGTTTATGCAATATATTCGTGGAAATTTGAATTTGAGATGAATTTTTACACGAATCTGTTACATAAAGTTGTACTTTACGCACTAGTGCGGTAAAAGAGAATAAGAGTTTAGGGTGTTTGGGAATCGAACACTTAAGGCATGCAAACCCCACATCGAAAATTCAACTTTCGAAGCAAGCGTTGCATAATAGCTTTTTATGTATCAAGGGTGGAAAGTGACCCTTTCTTGCATGCGTGGATTGCAGCATGAGCGTGAGGTCCTGTCGCATGCGTAAAAAGACGAGTGGAGAAATGCTTCGAATTCGTCTCGCGTTACAACTACACAAGACATTTTAAAAAATGAGACATGCCCGAGCGCAAATGCAGCAACGACTGCAACGACTGTGGTGCATACAATAGTTTATGCAACTAGTTCCCAGGAACTTGAATTTGAGATTAATATTTATAAATAATATACTTTTAGGAGCACAACTCTTAAACTTTAACTTTCCCTGTAAAACTGAAATCCTTCTGTTTTAAACAACGATCGTTTTAAAACTAGTCGATCTCCTTATGAAGATTGTTTCATGGTAAAGAACTAAATTACCCGCGTCAGTACAAGAGAAAGTGTTGTGATTCTAATCATTTAGAATCAAAAATGATCCTAAATAAACAAAACAACCGGAAATATTCAAGAAATATTTTGGAATATGATAAATTTTCCGAATATTCCTAATGACGCATGCTTAACGACACTTAAACGTGTTTGAAACCACAATAAAAAACAGAAAATTCATAGAAAAGAACCGAAAGGCCCAGTCAAGGTCTACACCGTACATTTTCTGTGAAAACTTCGGGATACAATTTTATTCGTGCATGAGATGCCCGGCAGGACGTAAGCGCAATTATCAAACCGATATGGAGATGTTTTAGAAGTTTAATATTAATTCAATCGTTGTTATTCGATAAAAAAGCAAATAAAAAAAAGGTATTATAACAGTTGCGTTCTCTTGGCACATCCATTCTTGTAAAAATTTCAAATCCCATATAATTGTCGTGTGCAAATTTAACACTCGATAAAACTTGGGCTACAAATTTCACCTCTCGATAGAAGTTAGTATATAGGAAGATTGCGACACACTAATTTTTGCACTACCATTATGCTAGGATTTGTTTCGAATTTAAAAAAATTAGAATTTATTCATAAATTTTAGCCAGTCATAAATTCATGAAATTTCAAATAAGATACAGTATAGATAGATAGAGTAACGTGTACTCTCAATGAAGGAAAGAATCATACATAGATAAATCGAAGGCAATTCATTCAAATGCCAAGTGAACTTTGTAAAAATTGTGAGCTATCGAGTAAAAATCAAAGTTGTCTTTTTCGAAACCTTAAACTTGCACTCGAAAGCGAGTCACAATGGAACACGACTAATATGTTACAATTCAAGTCACATTTTCTATTGTTTTATCAATTCTTGGTCAACAGCTTACACTTTTTTCGTGGTTTTGACTAAAAATGTGCACGAGTTGCAAATCAAAGCAATGAATAAACCACGCTTCGTTATTTTGGAAAGTTTTGAAATAAGATGTCGATGGTTGATTTGCTTGAAAACTATCAGTAAAGTAAATTAGAGTGCATAGCAGATACATAGCTTTCGTCGGGTGTCTTGGCTGACTGCCTTTAAAAGGACCTGTTCCCAGGTTGAGCTGCTGAAATATTTGATAGTTTCTTTTCTAGTGAGAGGTTACGTAAAGTGCCAGAATAGGTATGAATTTCACAAATGCCCGCTGTACATATCTATGTATATGTACATAGCAAACATAGATTTGGTTGGATTCGGTCAAATTTCATAGACGAAATATGACAAAATCATTAAAAATCTCTCTTGGACATCAATAGCTATTTGCACTTTAAAAGACTACTGACTCATGTAATTGCTTCCGGTCACCTTCTCTCCAAAACTGCCCTGTTTTGTATAATTGACTGAATTTAATTGAACTGCTTCCAATAACCAATTCATTTTTACCGAGCTGCTAGCGACTATCAGCTAGTTGAAATTGATTTTCTCCACAAACAGCTAGCAATCAATGTAGCAACCACACACATATCAAAGGTTTTGATACGATACTACTATCAAGGAGGGCTGGACTTCAATAGAGTGCAGTAACTTTGGTTTCAATGATTAAGACTATAAGACGAGCATTGCAGTCCATATTTTTGTATGTTTATTAACCTTGAACTTTTCGGCTCAACTTTCGCATTAATAGGTGGAACGTTTGTATTCCACGGAATTGGAAAACGTTTGACATCGACTTATGTGTACGAGAAAAGATAATTAGGTACATTAGTGTCTTCTGCGATAAATTCTTGCATTTATTACAGCAATTTGGATTTGTACACTTTATAATTTACTTTATTAATCAATAGGGCGCGAATGAAGTGGTTCATGTTAAATTGTTTGGCACAGCATTTACTTTAGTTGTTGCTTGACCGCACAGGAAATTTCGTAGTCTTATTTTAGAAATTTTGCATTAGGCAACGTTAGCCTAAGCGGACATAAGCGGACTTAGTATGTACGTAATAAATAATTCACAAGCTTTGCTTTGAACAGCCTTATTGAAACCCATTATATAAATTTAATGCAAATAGTCTAGCTTAACATTCACTATGAATATTGTACAGTTTACATGATCAAAGTTTCTTCAGAGTTTTATTGTGCTCAAGGGTTTTGATAAATGGTGCAATTGATTTCGCGACTTAGCCTATGCTTTTTGTCATATCAGTTATCTCTTGTCTGACCCTGGTGTCCTTTTTTCTCCCCATTATTAACGTGAAAACGTCTTTCTTCTCGATGAGTATGTACATTGGTAGTCAGTTTAACATTCCTGTGTTACAAAACCCGTCATATTTCAATCGCTAATAACTACGAGACTAATAATGCGATAACAATGATTTAGGTCACAATCGATATAGCATGTGCTAGACAAAGAATAACTAATTGGCAGTCGGAGGCTATTCATACTGTTTGGTTTTCCTGCGTAGGTAGCCTCCGATTGTCAGTTAGTTATTCTTTGTCTGTTTATTACAAACTAGGGGGACGCCCCCTGCTCGCTACGCTCGCCAACCCCCGACGTTCGTTACGCTCACTAATAGCTCGCGCATGACGCTATATATACAGTAGCATTGTAAGTAAAAACGTTATTTAGTTCAGACTGTAGTAGCAATCATTTCAGCTCATTTTGCACGTCAAAGTACATCTACATTAAATGGGGCCCTATCTATAATTATCGAAAACCTAGCGAGTGCGGTTGCGGATCTTAAAAGATCTTAAAATTTTCTCATACAAAATACTTTTTGCAAGAATTCTTTCATCTTCTGCCAAACGACCGTGGCCTTGTGTTTCAGAAATACATATAGACACGCAATCGATCAAACGATCTAACTCTACTGGCTACAACAAACAATTTACGGTGAGAAAACAAAGGTAGTTTGAGTAAGATTCCTTCTTTCTGAAACGTTTGGGATTTATGGGATTTATTGGGACTTATTGAGCTTAGCGAGCGAAGCGAGCGAAGCTCTTATGCGTCGACGAAATATGAAACCTTTGTAACCAAACTCCTCCTAGACCGTTCAATCAATCGATCTGAAATTTTACATACTAATAGTATTTTCGACGGTGAGTGCTAACATCTATTTTTTGTTACTAAATTCGCGAAAAAAAATCACTAGTGGTAGGCTTCTTAGTTAACAATTTTTCTGATGAACGAACCAAAATTAGTACAAAGGTTTGTGTCATGGAAATCTAAATTTAGTTTTTATGTATTAAGAACGATCACTGCGTTTTTTTCCAAGAATTTCAAAATATACGACAAACAATATACAATTTTGACAAAAAATCGCTGTCTTTTTGATAGTAGACGTTAGTTTACTTGCATAAATGAAGTTATGGTATTGATCTTATGTAATTAGTTTTCGCGTGCTCGAACCAGAATTAGCTTTTACCACAGACAATAACTATCCAGATGTCGCGATCCCATACATGACTGTGTACCCAATTTTTTCTGACGCAGACATGAAATGACGGATGAAAATGACGCTGCAGGGTATGTGTTTTTTGTGACTGCAACGCTCATTCGGTCTCTAGAGACATTTTTAAATTTTTAGGGAGTAAAAACCGGTTTTAAGCGAAATGGGAACCGGTTTTGAGAGAAATGGGTCATAAAGGTACCTACACACACCACCAAAGGGACTGTTGGCTATGTAGTGGTACATAAATTCGATTTTCGAGAATTCGAATCGAATTTTGTTTTCTTCCACTCCAGCAACAACAATACCTTTGCTCTGGTTGAAACACTATTTTGTTTCATTGAACCCGTAGCAGGTGATTTTTAATTCAAAATAACATGTAAATTGATGAATTATATGTTAAAAAACGTCATTATTTCCCGGAATCAAAAATTAAACAACTTTCTTCCGGTTTTTAGGGGGTTTTTCCTTTAAAAATTTGATTTTTTAACAGTTTTCCGCTCATAGCGGCTAAACTAAGCTTCCTAGAGGGTTCATATGTATGACCGACCCCCATTATTTTTCTATTTTGAAAACTTCTCTCATACATCATTTTGCTCTAAATTAAGTTTTTAAAAATATGCAAACAAAAGTTGGGAAATATGATAAAGTTTAGATTTTGAATTTCTAACAGTTTTTTGGTTGCAGTGGCTAAACTAAGGTTCCTAGAGGTGTAATATGTATGACTGGATCCCACTATTTTGACATTTCCTAACTTTCTTTCATACATTATATTCCTGTATCGTCAGTTGTTAAGGGTGTCTCCATACAAAATTCAAATTTTTAATTTTCAACTGTTTTTTCTCGTAGCGGCTAAACTAAGCTTCCTAGGGGGCTACTAGGTATGGCAGAACCCCATTATTTTGTCATTTTCTATACTTTTGCCATGTATCAAATTTCTCTAGATTATGTTTGTAAAGGTATGTCCATAGAAAAGTTAGGAAATATGATAAAATTTAGATTTTTGAGCGTTTTCCGGAAGTATTCGTGGATGTAAATCTCACTTTTTCTGTAAATGTCCATAAAATTTGTAATTTTTGATGGTTTTTGATATAAAATTTGCATATTTTTTTATCAAATTTACCAAGAACACTAATACACACAAAAAAAATACACAAAAAGTTTTATTTTCACACAAATAAAAGAATTTTTAACAGTTTTTTGCCCGTAGCAGCTAAACGAGGCATCCTAGGGAGCTCATATGTATGACCTCCCTCCCTTATTTTTACATTTTCTACCTCTTTTTAACACATCATTTTTCTCTAAATTGAGTTTAAAGATGTGTATACAAAATATGGTGAAAGCGATAAAATTCAAATTTTGAATTTTTAACAGTTTTTTGCCCGTAGCGGCCAAACGAAGTGTCCCACGGTGTTCATATGTATGGCCGACCCCCATTATTTTGACATTTCCTGCATTTTTGTCAAACATTAATTTCCTCTACTGTGAGTTTTTATAAATGTGTCCATATCCAAAATTACGATTCTAGCTAATAATTTTGTAAATCATTGAAATCTGATAGTAAAGATGAATGAATTATTGAAGAAATCTGATAGTAAAGATGATTGAATGGATTACTGAAAATTGTTTCATATCTTCAATATATACATACAATATATAATCATAATAAATATACAAATCGTCGTTCAAAAGTTAGAGGGGGGGACAAACTTTTGACGTTCTTAGAAGCGTATATTTCGCGAACGATTAGCTTAAAGGAAAAAAGTTTCTAACAACATCATTGTCATTTTTAAATATCTCACACGGGTATGTGCAATGAAAAAAAAATCTTGTCCCTCAGACACATGTATGGAGTGCCACCCTTAATAAAACTTTTTTCTTTACTTTCACTACTGCATTTTTTAGTGGTTCACAGGAGACACCTTACTTCTAAATTTCATTTATATAGTTTCAATAGTTTTCGAATAAAATGGCTGTGACATACGGACAAACGGACATGACGAAACTATAAGCATTCCGTTTTTCTGCGGAACCCCAAAAATGATAATTAGAGTAACAGGAATCAAGTAATTTCAAGTTTAGCATTTTTCAGAACAATAAATAGCATAAATTACATCTTTTCTAAATTATTTAACATAAATTAGAGAAGCTGAGTAATTCAATAGTGTGGAGGAAATAATCAGGGTTATTCCACAGAACGTAACCGCGAAAAACAAGTACGTTTGGGGAACTTCATATTCTCGAGAACGCTACCGCGACCGCACCCACGGAACTGCGTTTCTGACCATGAACACGGAAATCAGTTACCATGGGGACCGTAACGGGGCTAGCTCTTTTGAGTATAAGGTATTGCAGTTTCCGTACGTTCATGAGAATACCTAAAAAATGCGTTGCGGACGGGCAAGGAAACGCGTTGCGGTTACGTTGCGTTCTGTGGAATAACCCTGAATAACTTATAAACAATAATTAAATAGGGCTCACAATAGGATTAAAACTAAGATAGAAAATACAGGAAGAGGCATCTAACATTTGGAATACGAGCTACCGTATATTTGGAGTTTGACCATCTGATGCGTCTGTCGCATCGGATGGGCTGAAGATCGTTTGGTCGAAGATGAACATTTTTACCGAAAAATTATCTTTTCCGATGAAGCTCATTTCACCATGGAGGCTATTTCAATAAGCAAAATTGCCGCCCTCAGAGCCGCCCTCAGGGTCAATGGCGAGCGTTACAGAGCCATGTTAAATGGATTTTGATTTCCGCAAATTGAAGAGTGTTACATGGACGGAATTTGGTTCCAACAGGACGGGGCTGCGACACAGCCAACGATACAATCGATCTTTTGTGCACCGCTTTTGAACATCGAATAATAAACCGAAATTCTGATCCGAACTGGGCGCTTCAGAGCTGTGATTTGAACACATTAGACTTTTTTTGTAGGGATCTATTAAGGATATATGTTACGCTTATCATCCAGAGACGATTGAGTCCTTGAAACACGAAATTGAGGTTGCCATTCATGAGATTGAAGCCCAAATAATCGAAATGTACTGAAAAATTGGATTGATGCGATGGGTTACTGTAAGGCCTGCCTTCGCAGTCATTTGAATGATGTTGTGTCTCACTTGTAAATGGAAATGTTCAATCTTTCTAACAAAGTTATAGTTTTGGACAAATATTCATTAGTTTTTTTTATATCCGATTCAAATTCCAAATCGTATATGGCCCTTCATCTCTTGAGTTTCTCTCACTGAAAGTAATGAATAGATAGAATAACAAACAAGAAATGGTCAATAAATCAGTGTTTCGGGCTAGAATTTTAATACACATATTTTTTACATTAAAACCAAGTCAACACACATGGTATCGACTTGAACCAATTGCTCCCAATTATTACATTACCACAGATGACTATGAAGCAGAGTGTCTATATATGGACCGCTCAGCTCAATTTTGTGTGCGACTTCGCGAACGTCACCTAGTTAATTGTCATCGCAAAAGCCAGAATGACGGGAAATTAAGTTCTTTCGAAGGAAAAAGGCAGAAGTGTACTTGTATAATTAAGGTTTATTTCCTGCCAAAATCTCACAATCCAAACAATTTTCTTTTGCATTTTAACTAAACAAATAGGTGTACCATTGACCAAGCAAGTCATGTCCTGTACACAAATTACGAATCAGTAAAAGTATGCAATTTGGTTTTAAAGATAAATTTGTGGGATCGGGAGCCCACTTACATCAACTGGGTTTAAAAATTCTACTGGAAAATTATTTTGCTCTCTATAATCATCACTCAAGATGTTACCGGAACTCAAATATATATTCGTTTCTCTCCGGCCAGGCTGTTAAAGATTTCTGCATCGATGAAAGTGCAGTCTTCATATTTGGGTGCTAATTCAACCGAATTGAGAATATCGTTAGACTTCATGGTTTCAGATACATTGTCATAAGTATTTGCAATCATGAAGTTGCAGCTAACTAAATGGGAAGGAATTTCAATAACATCTTGGCTGTAATCTGGAAAGGTGGGTAAAGGTCCATTACCAAGAGATTTAAGAAATTCAACGAATTCAATCTCATGAGGTGAAGTTCTCATGTTTTGGGTAAAAGTTATTATGTGGAATTTTGAAAATTCGACCAAGAAGTAAGGCAATTCTCAATAAGTGGTACACGTGTACCGTGAGATATAGCTGGCAATATTCGTCAAAAATCTCCACAGAGTAAAATAGTCTTACCTCCGAAAAGTTTAGTTGAAGTACCGAAGGAATCGTTTACTGAACAAAATTTCCTCCATAGCTAATAAAGCACGGTTATATGAATCATTTTCTGAAGAATTTCTTAAAAAGTCTTCACACATGAACATTTTAAATTCATTCCACAAATCTAAAGCAATTGTAGGAAAGTTCATACCACAAATAGGATATGGCAAATAAGTTTCTTAACTGCTGAGATGACTTACACTCTTTTACTTCTAATAAATATTCACACTACTCTCCATAATTTCATGCGATACGTCATGCATGTGCTCAAAATGTGCAGTAAATAATGTTCCCAACAGTACCCAAATCCTGATGGGACCTCGAACATGATGCAAAACATTCTCAAATGGAACACCTCAACATAAAACATAAAATAATCTAGCAATAGCTCTTCTACTTCCTCTTTGAGGTTTTTCGATTTCTTTTCTTTATCTACCTAAATATAATGCATCGGCGTCTCTGTATAAGGAAACATGGACGAACTTATTCGATTTCATAGAATGCAGTCAATTTTGTTCTTCTGTGATTTTTAAGAGCTTGCTGAATATTTCCTTCCCTAAAGGCTATATTTTGCCGGTGAGGCAAGTGACATTCAAGCCGAACTTTTATATATTACGTGACTGGTAATGCATTGGATACTCATTCATGCGCCAATTAGCTTCCGTAGAACCAACATAGTGACCGGACAAAAAGCTATCGATTTCATTTATATAAAATTTGCCATCAACTCCACCTCAAACTCTTCCAAACTGTAATGTGGCACAGTCGTGTTCCTTATAAACATATTTGTACATATATTTTAGGCTCTTTACTGTGCCAAGAACTTCCACATTTAAGTAGCAATCAAATTTCGCTAAAAGATATGGATTTTAAGTAACAGCATAACGGTTGCCATCAGAGTGGCCACGAAAGTTACCTGTTATACCATTTACACGACGCATCTAACATTGGCTAGAGTTGTATTGTAAAAGTCCTTAGAAAAGCTTTTTACCATCTCTCATACAGAAGAGGATATGATTCAATAAACCACATGGACCGTGGATCATATGGTTTTTAACTAAATTATGAAGTTGTGGGAAATACATTGTATATTGTAAATTAAATATATCTGGAATTTCCGTACAAACGTACCAACCTTCATTTCCTACCTTTTCTTTTTTCTCTAAATTGAGGTTTTAAAGGTGAGCGGACAAAAGTTTGGAAATATGATATAATTTCAGATTTTCAATTTTAAACACTTTTTTGCTCGTAGCGGCTAAATCAAGCATTCTAGGGGGTCCAACCCACATTATTTTTTCATTTCCCAACTTTTGGCCATATATCATATTTCTCTAAATTATGTTTTAAATGTGGGTCCATACAAAAGTTAGGAAATATGATAAAATTCAGACTTTCGCTCGCTTTCCATAAATATTCGTGAAAGTTAACCTCGCGTTTTCTAGAAATAACTGTAAAATTGTGATTTTCATATAAATAATAAAAAGAAAGAGAAATATAAAAAGTCAGTTCCTCGCTCACACGGGCATGATAAACAACAAGATTATATATTCTGCTACAGATTGTTGAATATTTTAATTAAAAAGAACACGTAATAAAGTTAATAGTTCCTATTTACAAACATTAATCTTTTATTGAAATTTACAATATAAAAAAAAATAATATATGGCTATACCCATCTAGGGACAACGAGCAACAGCCAGAATGGTGACCCCGACGCGAACGAAATAGTGCGAAATAAACATTAATGAAAAACCTTTCGCAGACAAAAAATAATTCGCGTAAACAAATAAATAAACGTTCAACAGGCATCTGGTAAAAATTAGTCAAATCTACGTCAAAGGATGGTATGATTTTTTCTGGATTTTTAAGAGCACGCGCTAATAATTCAACACATAAACGTGACCAAAGTAATTTAAATCCGGTACGTAAGACTCAATAACGAAAATAAATAAGTTTTCATCATGTCAGACGACGAAGGACAAGGGACAACTAACAAACAAAGTGAGCAAACGGATCCAACTACAAAGGAATTTCAAGATGAAGTAAACACAAACCAAATTCATAGAGCTTCCGTTAAACCAGCACCATTTATTAAAACTGCACTTTAAACAAATGGAATCTCAATTTTTATTGTCAGGAATTACCAGCGACTCAAAAAAATACCACCACTTTTTGAGTTCTTTGGATCCACTTTACTTGCAATCAGTCTGTGACGTCATCGAGAATCCTCCGGCAATTAATGAAGACAAAAAATGAAAATCAAGGATTTCAGAAGAATTTACCAAGTCGGACCAAAATAAATTACGCGTTCTACTTCGTGAAACCAAGTTGGGTGACACTTGACTATGCATTTCACTGAGTCAGCATTTTAGATGACTCCGGCGAACATTCTTCAGTTTTGATTTTTTCCTGAGTCGGCGGAAAAGCTGACTCAAGAGAAATATTTTTTGGAATTTGTTTTACTCATGAGTCAGGAGAATTACTTGATGACCTTGCATAAGGAAATTACCTTAAGGGAGGTCATGGTTCCTTAAGAAGAATCGAAATTTTGGAATCCTAACACAAGGATAAGTTATCCCTGGAGGTTGAGCAATGCCTTTTACTCCCAAAAGTCTTTCTTTTCTCTATATGATATGTTAGCGTCCTGTGTGTAATTTTCGAGATATTTCCACTGCTCAACTTACCCCTATGCTCAACCCGGCCACGATCTACCCTATTGCTCATGTAGTATATAAGCGCAGTACTGAAGTACTCATTGCTTACCCGAGTGAAAAACGTGGTGTTCGACTGTGGTTGGATAGTAATTATCCACGGCGATGGATTGGTCGAGGCGGGCCGATACCTTGGCCGGGAAGGTCCCCTGATTTGACGCCTTGCAATTTTTGCCTCTGGAGTCATATGATGGCATTGGTTTACACCACTCCAATAAATACAGTAGCAGGAATTCGTGCCTGCCTCAGAAATCGTGGTTCACAATTCGAAGAAGATCTGAAATATATTCAGTTTTCATCTTTTAATATCTATTTATATATCAATAGGCGACACGTTTTTTTGTTATCCGTTTTACAGGAAACCAGGTGGACTTACCAGGATAAAAGTTATACCATTCGAAATATTAGTTTTTCCTCTATGTGCATCACCTAATTTTTTTTCTTAAATTTAATTATAAATTAGTTTAATTTTAAATTGAAATTCAAAAATTCAATGGGATAGTATGTGTGAATTGAGCACACGTATAGCGTAGATGATGCTTTTGGGAAGAATTTATGCGTGCGATAGTTTTGCTTTTTGGCTGAAGATGTGCAACCATATGTGATTTTTTGGTTTTTGTCCCCGGCAAATACTAAATTAGTTGAAAATCAAACCATATGCATCAATCTTCTACTGGGGACACAAACCAAAAGAATTAACATAATTGCATTCCTTTACGAAAAAATCAAAATATAGAACATACTTATTTAACATTATCATTTGCATAGATCATACGTTCGACTGAATAACCAGCCATTTATGCCAAATACATGCATTCTTTTCACTCAAACCTAATATCTATGCCAATGATAATGTGAGGGGCAAATGCAGCCATGTCACAGACAATAGCCGTATGTTCATTCTTTTGCTTTCTGCCCAGAAGAAGGCAATCTTTGGCTAATAAAATTGCATTCTTCTAGACGAAAGCCAAAACAATGAACATATGGACACAGACAATAATATGGATGCATTACCACAGACAAATTTAAAGCCATCGTTTACTTATACCACAGACAATAACTATCCAGATGTCGCGACCCTTAGTACATGACTTCGTACCCAATTTTTTCCAACAGCAGACACGTAACAGCAGACAAATGACGCATGGGACGTATGTGCTTTGGAACGACTGCAACGTCTGAAGGACAGACAATGCGCTCTGAGAGCGAATTTTACTTGTAGCTGGTGTTTGATTGTCTTTATGGCAAATGGTCATCGCAATAAGGGGAAAGGGGGCTGAAAGAAATTTTCGCGGAGTAAATAGATTTTTGGATTTTCTGAAATTTTCAATAAAAATATACAAACAAAAATCATGTGTATGTGTACAATTGGTGAGTAAAATTTACTCACGTACACAAAAACACACAAAAATTTCTGTTTTTGGTATAGAAAACGAAAATTGTTGTGTGTATTAGTGTTTTTGGTAAATTTGATAAGAAAATATGCAATTTTTATATCAAAAACCGTTAAAAATTACAAATTTTATGGACATTTACAGAAAAAGCGAGATTTACTTCCAAGGAATACTTCTGGAAATGCGCAAAAATCTAAATTTTATCATATTTCCTAACTTTTCTATGGACATACCTTTAAAAATATAATTTAGAGGAATTTGATACATTGCAAAAGGATAGGAAATGACCAAATAATGGGGTTCTGCCATACCTAGTAGCCTCTTAGGAAGCATAGTTTAGCCGCTACGAGAAAAAACAGTTGAAAGTTCAAAATTTGAATTTTGTATGGAGACACCTTTAACAACTCACTTTAGAGGAATATGATGTATGAAAAAAAAGTTAGGAAATGTCAAAATAGTGGGAGACAGTCATCCATATAAGACCTCTACGAAGCTTGGTTTAGCCACTGCAACTAAAAAACTGTTAGAAATTCAAAATCTAAACTTTATCATATTTCCCAACTTTTGTTTGCATATTTTTAAAAACTTAATTTAGAGCAAAATGATGTATGAAAAAAGGTTATAAAAAGGAAAAATAATGGGGATCGATAATACATATGAACCCCCAAGGATGCTTCGTTTAACCGCTACGAGCAAAAAACCGTTCAAAATTTGAATTTTGCATGGACACACCTTTAAAAACTCACGGTAGAGGAAAAAGATGTATGGAAGAAATGTAGGAAATGTCAAAATAGTGGGGACTGGTGATACTAAGGAGCCCTCTAAGAAGCTTAGTTTAGCCATTATAAGCAAAAAACTGTAAAAAATTCAAAATCTGAATTTTATTATATTTCTTAGTTTTCGCATACACTTTTGAAAACTGAATATAGCGAAAAAAGATGTATGAGACAAAGATAGTAAATGACAAAATAGTGGGAGCTGGTCATACATATGAGATCGCTAGGATACATAGTTAAGACGCTACGTTACGAAAACTGTTACAAATTCAAAATCTAAACTTTATCATATTCCCCAGCTTTTGTCCGCGCACCCTTAAAACCTCATTTTAGAGAAAAAAAGTTCATGAAAGAAAATTATAAAATTAAAAAATAATGAGGGTTGGTCTTATATATGAACCTCCTAGGATGCTTCGTTTAGCTGGTACGGGGAAAAATCTGCTAAAAATGCAAAATTTGAATTTTATCATATTTCTCAACTTTTGTCTTGAAAAACTCAGTTTAGAGAAACAAAGTGTATGAAAAAAAGGTAGAAAATAGAAAAATAATGGGGGTCGGTTATACATATAAACACTCTAGGACTCTTAGTTTAGCCTCTACGAGCGGAAAACCGTTAAAAATCACAATTTTACCGGAAAAGGCCCCTAAAAACCGGGGAAAGTCATTTAATTTTTGATTCCGGTAAACAATGACGTTCTTTAATATCAAAATCTTAAATTTACTTGCAATTTTGCATAAAAAATCACCTGCTACGGGTTCAATGAAACAAAATAGTGTTTCAACCAGAGCAAAGGTATTGTTGTTGCTGGAGTGGAAGAAAACAAAATTCGATTCGAATTCTCGAAAATCGAATTTATGTACCACTACATAGCCAACAGTCCCTTTGGTGGTGTGTGTAGGTACCTTTATGACCCATTTCTCTCAAAACCGGTTCCCATTTCGCTTAAAACCGGTTTTTACTCCCTAAAAATTTAAAAATGTCTCTAGAGACCGAATGAGCGTTGCAGTCACAAAACACACATACCCTGCAGCGTCATTTTCATCCGTCATTTCATGACTGCGTCAGAAAAAATTGGGTACACAGTCATGTATGGGATCGTGACATCTGGTAAGTTATTGTCTGTGCTTATACCATTGTTTTTTGCTAATTTGATAAAAATATATGCAAATTTTATTTTAAAAAACATGGAAAACCACAATTTTACAGTTATTTCTAGAAAACGCGAGGTAAACTTTCACGAAAATCTATGGAAAGCGAGCGAAAGTCTGAATTTTATCATGTTTCCAATCTTTTGTATGGACCCACATTTAAAACATAATTTAGAGAAATATGAAATATGGCCAAAAGTTGGAAATGAAAAATTAACGGGGGTTGGTTATGCCCCCTAGAATGCTTGATTTAGCCGCTACGAGCAAAAGCTGTTAAAAATTCAAAATCTGAAATTATATCATATTTCCAAACTTTTGTCTGCTCACCTTTAACTTCTCAATTTAGAGAAAAAAGAAAAGGTAGGAAATGAAAGTTGGTTCGTTTGTACGGAAATTCCAGATAAATTTTATTTGCAATATATATGTATTTCGCACAACTTCATAATTTAATTAAAAACCATATGTTCCCCGGTCCATGTGGTTTATTGAATCGTATCCCCGTCTGTATGAGAGATGGTAAATGCAGCAAAAGCTTTTCTAAGAACTTTTCCAATACAACTCTAGCCAATGTTAGATGCGTCGTGTTAATGGTATAACAGTTGACTTTCGTGGCCACTCTGTTGACAACCGTTATGCTGTTCCTTAAAATCCATATCTTTTAGCGAAATTTGATTGCTACTAAAATGTGGAAGTTCTTGGCACAGTAAAGAGCCTAAAATATATGTACAAATATGTTTATAAGGAACACGACTGTGCCACATTACAGTTTGGAAGAGTTTGAGGTGGAGTTGAGGGCAAAGTTTATATAGATGAAATCGATAGCTTTTTGTCCGGTCACTATGTTGGATCTACGGAAGCTTATTGGTGCCATGAATGAGTATCCAATGCATTACCAGTCACGTAATATATTATAGTTCGACTTGAATGTCACTTGCCTCACGGGCGAAATGTAGTCTTTAGGGAAGGAAATGCTCAGCAAGCTCTTAAAAATCACAGAAGAACAAAATTGACTGCATTCTATGAAATCAATCGAATTAGTTCGTCCGAGTTTCTATATACAGAGACGCCGATGCATTATATTTAGGTAGGTAAAGAAAAGTAATGGCAAAAATCTCAAAGAGGAAGTAGTAGAGCTATTGCTAGATTATTTTATGTTTTATGTTGAGCTGTTTCATTTGAGACTATTTTGGTTCATGCTCGAGGTCGCATCAGGATTTGGGTACTATTGGGAACATTATTTACTGCACATTTTCAGCACATGCACGACGTATCTCATGAACTGATGGAGAGTGGCGTGAATATTTATTAGAAGTAAAAGAGTGTAACCCCTCTCAGCAGTTAAGAGAGTTATTTGCCATATCCTATTTGTGGTATGAACTTTCCTGGAAATGCTTTAGATTTGTGGAATGAATTCAAAATTTTCATGTGTGAAGAATTTTTAAGAAATTCTTCAGAAAATGATTCATATAACCGTGCTTTATTAGTTATTGAGGAAATTTTTTTCAGTAAACGATTCATTCGGTACTTCAACTAAACTTTTCGGATATAAGACTATTTTACTCTGTGGAGATTTTTGATGAATATTGCCAGCTATATCTCACGGTACACGTGTACCACTTATTGAGAATTGCCTTACTTCATGGTCCGAATTTTAAAAATCCACAAAATAACTTTTACCCAAAACATGAGAACTTCACCTGATGAGATTGAATTCGTTGAATTTCTTAAATCTCTTGGTAATGGAACTATACACACATTGCCAGATTACAGCCAAGATGTTATTGGAATTCCTTCCCATTTAATTTATTTTTTATTTTATTTTATTTTTTTTTATCTTAACTTAGGACAAGTGAGGTACAGAGAGAATAGAGAGGTTAATCAAGCTTAAAATTAGAAATTACAATTAAAATACTACAAATAGGAAAAGAAGAAAAAGAAATGTAGTATAGACTAATAAATAGACTGCTTAATAGAAAAATACCTACAAGTAACTTATTGAGATGAGAGTATCTGAACGCACAGTCGGATTAAAGAGCCTAGACTCAGGCCTTAGTCCCTACAGATGATGTTTATGCAGGTGCGGATATAATCTCGATTGTATAATCTCGACAGAATTTAGTTAGCAACTTCGTGAATTCAGATACTTATGGCAATGTATCTGAAACCATAAAGTCTGACGATATTCTCAATTCGGTTATGTTAGCACCCAAATATGAAAACTGCACTTTCATCAATGCAGAAATTTTTAAAAGTCTGTTCGGAGAGGAACGAATATATTTGAGTTCCGATTACATCTTGAGAGCAAAATAATTTTCCAGTAGAATTTTTAAACTCAGTTGATGTAAGTTGGCTCCCGATCCCACAAATTTACTTTCAAAACCAAATTGCATACTTTAACTTATTCGTAATTTGAGTACGGGACATGACTTGCTTGATCAATGGCACACCTATTCGTTTAGTTCAAATGCAAAAAAATTGTTTGGATTGTGAGATTTTAGCAGACCTTAATTACACTGGCACACTTCTGTCTTTTTTCTGTCAAAAAACTCAATTTATCGTCATTCTGGCTTTTGCGATGACAATTAATAAATTCCAGGGGCAAACGTTTCAAAAATCAGGAATCTTACTCAAACAACCTGTATTTTCTCACCGTCAATTGTATGTTGTAGCCAGTAAAGTTAGATCGTTTGATCGATTGCGCGTCTATATTATTTCTATGTCTTTCGTTTTCTATTGCGTATTTCTGAAACACAAGGCCAAGTTCATTTGGCAGATGATGAAAGAATTTTTACAAAAAGTATTTTGTATGAGAAAATTTTAAGGTCTTCTAAGATCCGCAACCGCATCCGCAAGGTTTTCGATAATTATAGATAGGATAGGATACTCATTCTATATAGATGTACTTTGACGTGCAGAATGAGCTGAAATGATTGCTACTACAGTCTGAACTAAATACCCTTTTAACTTTCAATGCTACTGTATATTTAGCTCGATGCGCGAACTATTAGAGTGAGCGGAGCGAACGGCGGGGGTTGACGAGCGTAGCGAGCAGGGGGCGTCCCCCTAGTCTGTTTTATTGTAGTAAAATAAAATTTAATTTGACCCGTACATTTGCTCTGTTTAACTAATTAGATTTATTTTTTATGTTTTATTTATATAGACAACGGTACTTTTTGGAGAGGTGATAGTATGAGGAAGTTATTGTTATCCTTTTTACAGCACGTTTCATACATTTTTGTTGGAGAATAACTGTTTGATGTAGTACGAACTTGATTTTCAGAAATATCACGAGTGTTTAAACACACATAACCTCAAAGTTATTAGGTAGGAGAGTTTCTTTTGATTCTCAAATCATTCATTATTATTAAGCTTCTAGAAAATATAGAAAAAAATCGTAAAAACCTCATGAGGTTTCGTTATGGTACCAGTTTTTATACAAGAGCTGGGGAGTAAAAAAAAATCTTTAATGGTGAATCACTAGGAAACTATTTATTTTCGTATAGGGTATGACCTGAACTTTTTTACTCCATATGAGACTTACTTTCATTCCCTAAAAGGAATGTATCAAATTTTATATCATAAATGTATAAATAAATAAAAATTCACTTGCGAGAGGCGGTCATTAACTGATCGAACAGAAATTACATTTCCGACTGTTTACAGTTCGTTTTCCGAAGGATGTTCTTGTTTCCTTCGCAATGAAATTTCCAACTAACTGGCTGCCAAATTCGAAATTATATGAGTAAACTCCAAATAAAAGTGACAGGATGAATAGGAAGATAGATGGAACAGCGGTCTTGTTGAAGAACTCCATCCCAAACCACTCCATAACCACTACCAGTCTCCAAGAAAGAGAGGCCAAAAAAATCCAAATCAACCACCCAGTCCAAACCAAAATTCCTTTAAATTTATAATCTGTGTACAAACCTCCTAGTGCAACCCAATTCGAGGGAAATATGGAATTTATCATGGGAGAAAACCTACCCTATCGTTACAGCAGGTGATTTTCACTATAGGTCTGTTCCCGTACTCGGAAATTTTACTGCTTTTTACTGCATTTGAGTACTTTGCGTCCTCGTATTTCGTAAATTTATTACTTATAATAAAAAAACTTTTCGTAATAATATGTACTTTCATTATCAAACCATTAATTACAAAGGTTACGGTTACAGAATAGACAAATCACAAATTAATTTTTTTCCGCCGTTTTTTTATTTCTTCTTCGATGTCGCCGTAGCTGTCACACTTGCTCGTCACAAAACAGGTTTTCCCCGATTCAAGTTTTTTACAATTCGGTGCATATTTACGGCTCATATGAGACAATATCTTCCACATTTTTTATATTTTCAAATTCATACCGATTTTTGCATGTATTTCGGAGAATGTGTTTAATGTTTCGCTTGAAGCTTTGGTAGCTCTCTTCTTGATTTTTACAACGATACCGCAATCAACGTCCTAACTTAACGCGTTCTCACGCTACACTCATAAATATCCTCACACAACGCCAAAAAGCAACAATCACGCGTGGGCGCTTGCACTAGCCCGATGATGCCATGGAAAAAAACAAGCGCCACACAATAAATACGTGCAAATATGTTCCATCCACTGTGACCTCAACAGTTGTTACCTCGTTTCCAGTTTCGTAGTTAGCGATTGAAAAATGTCGGTGTTTTGTAACACAAGAAAGTTAGACTGGGTACCAATGTACATACTCAACGAGGAGAAAGACGGTTTCACGAGAGGAGAAAGACGTCAAGATTTTTAGTTTAGTTACAAACTGAGACAACCATGTGAATATTCATTATGATGAAAGTTGTAAAGCCAGTGAATTGGAATACAATTTTTATACGAAAGTTTTGAAGAACTGGAAAAAAGAACTATTGAGTAATTTTGAAATATTGGGACTTGTGTTTGGAGTGGAGTGGATCGAAGGCTGAAAGACGGTATTAACGGTGTTTAATGGCTAGCGAGGGGCACATGTGAGAAATGTAGATTTTTTCGATTCGAGAAAATTGTTATTGTTCAAAGCCTTGCGTTTGGAAGTAACTGAAAATAACCTCGCTAAATTTAGCGGAGTGGAAGTAAAAACTGAAAAATAAAACTGATTGCGACGCGAACAATAGCAGGGTCCGCTAAATAAACAGTTGAACAACCAGACTGATTGAGAAGATTTTAACTTTAGTCACAAACTGAGATAAACACGTGAATATTAAATATTTGTTGATAAACAGTAATCTCTTTAATTTAAGGGGAGTAGAGCGGAAAACAGAAAATAACATTTGAGCGCTAACAAAATAACACATGTAATATTGTAACTCTAACAAATTGAGTTTGGACATCGGTAAAACAAAAAACATTGGTTGTCTGTAAAGTCAGTTTACGGACGATAATTTTACGTGATAACGTCATAAGAAAGCATTGATGAAAAATTGCCTACTTCTATGAATTGAATTGAATTATTTTCACTGAATTATCATTATTTTGTATAATACAAAGAAGGAGCTAATTGAAAATGTAAATTTTTTCAATAAATTTTTTTACTTAAATTATGCAGATTAATTATAAGCAACAATATGCTATGTATTAACAATTTATTTATTCGTACATACGCGTATTAGTTTGGATTCAAGAGAGATTCTTGAATCCACACTAATGCGCGTATGAACGACTCTCTCATGAATCCAATCTCATACGAGTATTAGTTTGGATTCATGAGAGATTCTTGAATCCACACTATTATGCGTATGAACGAATCTCTCATGAATCCAATCTCATACGCGTATTAGATTCTTGAATCCACACTAATACGCGTGTGAACGAATCTCTCATGAATCCAAACTAATACGCGTATGAGATTGGATTCATGAGAGATTCGTTCATACGCGCATTAGTGTGGATTCAAGAATCTCTCATGAGTCCAAACTAATGTACGAATCTCTCATTCGTCCGCTCAGCTCAGGCGGAACGTGACAATGAGTCACGATTTTTCATTTGTGCAGCCGGCCATCGATTTATAAGAAGAAAATGGAGGCACAATTCCAAGTAATGCTGACACAACTCAAAGCACAGATGCAAGATCAAACAAATGAAAAATTCGCTAGCATCGACAAAAAGCTTGAGCCCCTAATAGAAAAAACTAAAAAACTTCAACTGGAGAATGAACAACTCAAAGAAAAAGTCGCAAAAATGGAACAAACCCACAGGGAAAAAAACAATGTCATTACATTTGGTCTTGACGAGGATGAAAGGAGTCAATCAGAATTACTCGAAAAAGTTACTGGAATACTCCAACACAGTTCAGAGGAATTAACCATCCACAAGAGCGATATTG
The DNA here is from genome assembly GCA_963971475.1 of Chrysops caecutiens. Taxonomy (NCBI): domain Eukaryota; kingdom Metazoa; phylum Arthropoda; class Insecta; order Diptera; family Tabanidae; genus Chrysops; species Chrysops caecutiens. Next base: position 68,293,370 of record OZ020567.1, read on the forward strand.
ACGCAGTCTATCGCATTTTTATGCAACAAACCAAGACCAATAAAAATGTCACTACTCAACTATTTGAACCAGGAACAAATAATCAGAAACAAGAAGAAGTATGATAAAATATAACTTACAGAAGACTTACAGAAAAATTGGTAATTTTGCAATTATTAAGTTTGACAAATTAATAGTTAAAAAGAACAATCAGAATGAAAAAAGAAAACGAGACTTACATACTACACCAGAGAAAAGCTCCCAACCGCGAAAACAACATGCTCCAAATCAAACTAAGAATCGTATGAGAAATGCCTTTGACCTGTTGAGAGATAGATCTTTCTCACTCAGTGAGACTCCTACAACTTCTAAGGGCCAACAGAGACTAGGCGCCAGCCGGAAGAAAAATAGAATTACATATATTAAGAATCAAATAACTAAAATCCCCAATCCGGCTGGTCACCGCCGGGAGCTAGACCACAACCCTCCAAAAGAAATTGAGCACAAAGAAAACCCTGCTTACAATCCATTACCATGCAATATACACATTACCAAAATGAATTCCCTACATCTAGAACTGGAACCAGAACACATGAATGATATGAGAACAAATTCGAATAATACAGGAAAGTCTGAAACAATTGCGGAAAATTCCTTCTGTAGTAATGCTCATAAAAGAGATAACAATCAAAAATTATATGTCTGTACTCTTAACACAAGAACACTGCGAACTGAGGAGCGTCTAACAGAGTTAGAACAAGCTGTTTAATTAATAAAATGGGACATAATTGGGCTTAGCGAAGTAAGACGTATCGGCGAAGAAGTAGCAGAATATCAAGAATAATTTTTCAATTATAGACTGGAAAACAAGGAATGTATGGTGTAGGATTTTTGGTTAAAAATTATCTTAAACCATGCATCGAGGAATTAAAATACCTTAAACCATGCATCAACATCAAACTACCAGGACTTAATAAAGTTTGTTCTATTATGTAAGTCTACGCTCCAACTGAACAAGCTACAGAAGACAAAAAAATGACTTTTATTCAAAGCTATCGACAACGACAGAGACCTCTCACAAAAAAAAGATTGTGTTAGGAGATTTTAACAGCCAAATGAGCTCGAGAGCAAGCGGAGAACGTGTGATTGGTCCATTTAGAGAAGGAAAAAGAAACTGAAACGGCGAAATTCTTATAAAATTTGCCTTGAAAAATAATTTAAAAATCATGAGTGACTTCTATAAACAGAAAGCCTCCAGAAGATGGACGTGCATTGCACCGGATGGAAAGTATACAAATGAAATTGACTTTATACTAACAAATATCCACACCCGATTCAGCAATGTTGCAACTATAAATACACTGAAATTCAGTACAAACTATGGAATCAAAACCCTCTGTAGTAGTACAAGCCATGAACCAGACTTACTACTACCACATTCATAGGTCAAGTGAGGCCTATTGTCACACCGAGAATATGAAATTTCATATGAAAAATGAAATTTTCATGGCGGGAGTTTTGAAAAACTCATATATTTTATAATGAAAAACACTTTTTTACTAATTTAATGAATGTTTTTATTTAAGAAAATGAATACACTTGTATAGAAATAAGTATTAATATATATTTACATTTTGAAAACTAGAATAAAATGGAATTATATTGGAAAATGAATTCAGGTATACAAAAATTTAATAAGAAAAGTGCGTTATTAACAAACTAACAACAAAAAGTAATCATATATAGGAAATATAAAACAATATAACGGGAAATTAACAAAAAATAATAAAAAAATAAAAAATTATAATGTATAAAAATGAAATTTAAACAAATTTTATACGTGAAAAATTTAATAAAAAACACATTTTAGTATATTTTAGGTACAAAATTATATATTTCACAAAATATTTTTGACAATTTACATTTATAAACATTTTATATAAGTAGTTGCATATTTTCACAATTTCAGAATATAAAAATTATTTCTTGTTAACAATTTACATGTTGCTTTAATTTATTTTGTCTTCAAAACATCAAAATAAATTATTATTTTATTAATTATTGTAATGTTATTATTATTTATAATATTTTTTCACTATTTTAGTTTCATACACTGAATTTAATGAATAAGTGCGTTTGATTTCGACCAAAACAAACAAATGTCAAAATTCATACCGCCGACAAAGTTCACTTTTATACAACTTTCGCGGGTTTTCCGATATTTGATTTATATTATATTGATCAAAAATACTTTAATGCTAGCACTCATTATAAATTTTATATAAAATACTTACTTTAAACACTAAAATTACGTTAAATTTGCGGACAAAACAAGAAACGTGATGAATTTCCCGTACTTCAGTACACGGAATATCGAGAGACGTCGGCCTCACATCACACATCAACAAAACCTACTTCATGGCTTGTCAATACTTACAGAGGGTTTTGATGGAAAAAAATATCAATAATACTCCGCAGTGTTTGCCACAACCAAATGATATTTTACTAGTTTTAGACACAAAGGTCCCAGACATAACACTAGAGAGTACCCAAGCCAAATATAACGCACTTCGAAATGTACCTACAGACTACACAGAAAGGAATTAGTTTAAAAAGAGGAAACAAAGACAGCATAGGTGATAAAGCAAGACTACTACTTAGGAAAAGGAAAACTTTATTGCTCGATAGGAAAGTTAATATCAAAGATATACAGAGACTAAGCAAACAAATTAATGAAAAGAAAAGGAAACATAAAGAACATATACGAACCAACGCTATCAGGAATGAAATTGAGAGAACAGGTGGAATAAAAAGAGCACTAAAACAACTAAAAGAATACTCAACTTGGATGCCGAATATAAAAGCTAAAGATAAATTAGGTGAAGAAGGGCTAGTAACCCACAGAAAACAAATAAGAAGCATAGATACAGAACTCTATAGTAAACCAGAACACTATATAGAAGACCTATACTCCGAAGACACAGAAGAAGAAGATGTCCCTGAAATCATACACAGTGAGGTGAGGAAGTCAATTGACACACAAAAAAGTCACAAAGCTCCGGGAGACGATAAGATTACTAACGAACTGCTAAAAGTGCTTTTTAACATTATATCACTAAGCTTAGTCCAACTATTCAATGAAATACTACTCAATGAGCAAATAACAATACAATGGACACAGTCAACTATAGTTCTGATACATAAAAGAGGGGGCAAAAGCAAGACTGAAAATTATCGACCAACAAGTTTAATGTGAAACCTCTAGAAGTTACTTTCTTAAGTAATTTTGGGAAGAATTACGCCTCTAGATTACCAGCAACCTGTCGAACAAGCTGGTTTTAGGAATGATTACTCTACAGTTGACCACATACATGTAGAAAAACAAGTAATAGAAAAGGATACCGAATACGGAAAGGAATGTTATCTATCTTTTGTAGACTACAGTAAAGGTTTTGACTCTCTCCACCACAATCCCATATACGCTGCGCTTAAGAAGCAAGAAGTACACCATAAATACAAAAATATTATGCAGACGCAAGTGCCAAGGTGGGCCTCACTATAAACTTTTCAAAAACGAAAATTATCACTAATGTCGAGCAGAAAAAAATTATGGTGGGGAGCCAAGAGATCGAATATGTATATGAGTACATATATCTTGGTCAATTGATATCTCCAAAGCTGTTGATTTCCAAGGAAATTCAATGGCGAATAAACAACAGTTGGTCCAGATATTGGTAGGAAAGTTTTTAAAAGCCAGCAAGTCCCACCAAATGACAAGAAAACCGTTTACAATAGTTGCATCTTGCCAGTGCTCACGTCTGCCTGCCAAACATGGTCCCTGACAAAGGCAAATATGGAGAAACTCAAAGTATGCCAGCAAGCTATGGAAAGGAGCATTCTAAGCATCCACATCAAAGATAAGTGGAGTCTCAAAAATAAAAGAAAGAAAACAGGATTTATGGATGTGACTACTAAAATAAAAAAATTAATCGCTCAAAAGGTGGGAAGATGATATGCCCAGAGGATGGTGAACCTAAGCAAGATGCAGGCAACATTGGCATAATTTGGAGGAGGCCTACTGTCAATCGACAAACTGACGCAGGAATAACATTGCAGAATTGATCTTTTGTGCGTGATAGCGGGGATATATCCCTGGGAACAATGGACGGTAGCTCGTTCCCAGGGGATCAGCTGAATTGGCAGAACAGGACCTCAGGTCATAAAAATTCCTTCTCGCGAGATCCCGTACTGCTACGCGCCGATGCTTAGGGTGATTATGTAAAATTTGGATTTTTAATTTTAGTTTTGATTTTAAATTTTGAAATTGTCGTAATTTTTATTGTTGTGTATGAAAATTTTTATATTGTTCCCTATTTTTTTTAAGAAAAGAAAAATTTTGGTTGGAGCGGATCGTGCGTGCCGCTTACAAGGTATTTGACAATAGCTATTTATTCTATCACTTGAGTTTATTTATGACTTCGTGTTGGCTATTTACTATCTAAGTTTATGTACACATCTGTGTTGGTAGGTGGGATCCATCCTTTCCTTTCTCTTTTTATTTCTTTGGAATACAGGTTTGTTAGTTAGGCGCTGGTGAATAGTGTATGTTGTTAGCGAGCGGTTGGGGACTTATTTTGCGAACAGTTTACAGCCGTGTATAACGATTAAGAGGCATATACTGAGTGAATCAACCGGCTTTACATGAATTTTTCAACAAGCAAAGACGCATCTAACAAACATTCGGTTGACAGAGTGTCGTCTGGATGTCTTCGTAGTTTTTATGAAAATTCTTTTCTCGTTTTCTTGAAATAAATTTTTTTGTCAATTAAAAATTTAGTAATTAGGGACTAATTAGGGACTATTAAGAGACAAAAAATAGTGTAAGTGTTTTTAAAGTGGAGTTTAGAGATAAATTTTCCGTACGTTTCAATATGAATTTATGTTTGATTTCAAACTAACGCTACCATATACTGTTTGTAAGCTGACAGAAATTTAATTAGAGATCATTAGAGAATTAGAGATTGGATGTTCATAAAATTTGATGTATTTGAAGCAAATATAGCTAGCCATGTTTTACAGTGAGAATAAACCCAATGCAACGTTATGGTTCTTTAAAAAAAAAAACTTGATAAATACTCAAAAAAAATACACCTAAAACGGGGGAACAAGACTTTTATTTCCGCAAAATGCAGACATTAATGGGAATGTTGACTTCTAATAAAGAAAACACGTACAATTCCGGAAGTTTTGATAAGAGCAGAAAAAACATTGAGTAAAAAAAATTTTATAGATTGAATATAGGCCGGGAATGGCTTCAATTAATACAAAAAGTCAACAACCAAAGAATTGCGAAACCTTCAGTAATCATGCAGAAACTGAAAACCGAAAGGCCCAGTCGAGGTTGGCGCCGTAGGTTTTCCGTGAAAACTTTGAGATAAAATTATGATAAGTGTTTTTTATTAGTATGTACTTAAATCAATGTCACGTATACAATGGTTATATAGGGTAATACGGTGACAGAAAAGATAAATCACAAGTTTTTTTTTGCGCCTTTTTTCGTTTCTTCTTTAATGCTGTCGTAGCTGTGACATTTACTCGGCACTGGACACTTTAGCTTTTTTGAAGTCATTTTGATGCAAGCTCTATTTGATTTGCCTTTTATTCCATTCGGCCCATATTTACGACTAATGTGAGCAGATATTTTTATTTTTTTTTTAAATTTTCAATTAAATACCGATTTGTACTTATATTCTGGCGAATATATTTATTGTTTCACTTTAGGCCCTGGTGGTTCTTCCAAACATCCTGACAATGACACCCGGACGAACGTTCTAAATGATTGCGTTCTCACGCTACACTGATTTAAAATTTTACACAACGCTCATTAACAACAATCATGCGTTAGTGCACTAGTCCGATGACGTCACGCGCAAAACGAATGCAGCACGATAAACACGTACAGGCATGCTCTATACGTTTTGACCACAACCATTGTTATCGTATTATTAGCCTCGTGGCAATTGGCGATGGAAATCTGACGGTATATTGCACTGCAAGAAAGTTTTACTGGCTGTCAGTGCACTTAATGTCAGTGCACAAAATGTTCGTACTAATTTTAGCTTTAACTATTGAACTATTAATGGCAATGATTATGGAGAGTATTATGGTTACAGAATAGGTAAATCACAAGTTTATTTTTTTCCGCCGCTTTTTCATTTCTTCTTCGATACCGCCGTAGCTCTCACACTGACTCGACATTGAAAATTTTTGGTTTTTAATATTATCCCTGACACAGGTTTTCACCCATTTGAGTTTTTTACAATTCGGTGCATATTTACGCATCCAATGAGACGATATCTTCCACATTTTTTCCATTTTCAAATTCATACCGTTTTTAGGTTATATTTCGGAGAATATTTTTATTGTTTCACTTTGAGTCCTGGTAGCCCCTCCTATGCTTTTTACAACGATTGCCTTGTCAATGTCCTAGCTTATCGCGTTTTCACGCTACACTCATAAATATCCTCACATAACGCTAAAAAACAACAATCACGCGTGGGCGCTTACACTAGCCCGATGACGTCGCGGAAAAAACAAGTGGCCCACAATAAAGATGTACAAATATGCTCCATCCACTGAGACCTTAATTGTTGTTATCGCATTATTTGTGTTGTAGTTATTAGCGATTGAAAAATGATGGTGTTTTGTAACACAAGAATGTTAGACTGGCTACCAATGTATACATACTCAATGAGAAGAAAGACGTTTTCACGTCAATATAAGAAACCACTAGAAGGGTGACTCCTCCAGCAGTGGAAAAGAAAGCTTTAATAAATAATGCGAGATCCGAGTACACTTATCGGATGAAAATCAAACAACAGAAACATACTGAAAAACAATTCCCTGCCAAGCGTAGTGTAAAAAGAAAGAAGGTAGAATGCTTATGTGAAAAATATAATGTTCGAGGAATTTTAAGTTGAGTATTTAATTTGTGTCTGCGGCAAAATAATTCCAAAAACATTAGCTACATTTTGTTTAAATGTAGTCAAAAGGGGGTTAGTCTGTTATATTTTCCGAATCCAAATGACATTTTGACAGAGAAAATCGAAACAAAAGATCTAAGTCTATGAATGAAAGATAAGAATTCATATATATGAAATTATATTTATTTATAATTATTGAAAAAAAAGATTCCTTAGCCTTGGACCTACGGTAAATTTAAATCTAGAATCGAAATCAAATCTGAAATCCAAACCTAATCGATATCCTCGAAGTAAGCGACGATATTTCTTTCTCTATTGGTACATAAGAAGATCAAAGGAAACGTTGAAGAGAGTCAAAGGGGAAAATCTGGAAATTCGAAAGTGACGAAGGAAGAAATGCGACAAAAAAAAAAACGGTTAGTTGTTCTTAATGTTTGATATATGGTTTAAGATCATTATTATGGACTTTCTTCAAAAAAATTTTCTATCTTCGTATCTCAATATTTTATATTTCGAATAAAAGTCTAAAACTTAACGAATCCAAAACCGTTGTTTTCACGGTGATATACCAAATATTCCAGGAGATATCAATTAAATTATTAATATATTCGAAAATCAATTTGAACTCGGAACTTTCTATAACATTTTAATAATTCACAATGATATCGAATTTATATGACAGCAATATAGACTAACTAAGGTATTTAAGTAGATTAAATTTTTATTATTAACTTTAATCGCTGTTGTAAAAATTACGTCATGAATAAACCTTTACGTCATGAACACCCATTATTTAAAATATTTGCGATATGATTCAAAATTATTAAGATATTAAAGTGTAAAATGTAAGGACATAATTTATCCAAGACACAAATTAACCAAACTGCAATTACAAATTTTTTCACAACTATGATACGTAGAAGAGAGATACACGATTTCTACTATTTGAGAAGGTATATTCTTTTGAATAAGGTATCTAACATCATCATTCGAAAAAAAAAATTTTTTGTCCTACATGAAATTATGGGCTAACCATGGGCGAAATTTGTATGAAAAATATTTTTTCTTCGTATCTCAATATAGATACAAAATAAAAGTCTGAAGCTTAACGAATCTAAAACAGTTGATTTCACTGTGATATACCAAATATTCCAGGAGATATCGATTAAATCATAAATATTTTCGAAAATCAATTTGAACTCGTAACTTCCTTATCAATGCGTGGTCAATGCAACAACAAATGCACTGATATTATTTTCATTTATTACGGGTAAACAACTTGACCAACTTGAATTAAATGTATATTCTGCACCTCTTCGATAAAATATCTTTTAAATTATGGATTTTATCAAAATCGGACATGTAGTTTTCCCGTAGGAGGGGTCACAAAATTTATGTTTTCGTATTAATTATAGTATGGCTGGTTGGGTTTTCTTTTGAGTTGACTTGTATGACTGTATAATGGCCATGCCATGGAGGTGAAAATTTGCTTTCCTTCGTTCTGGCCTTTGATAGATCTCTATCTTCGACGTTGAAGTATTTCTCTATGGTTCCCTTGCCGTAGTATACCTTAGATTTTTGTTTCGATGTGAGGATGGTATTCCAGCCATTAGGAAGGTATTCCAGCCTTACAGTTGTAGGTTTGACCTTAATTCGTTGACGTAGCTGTCGTAGTTATAACAGAAAGAAGGAGAGTATTCAAGATTATTGGGCACCTCGGCTGGGAATCCGTATAATAGTTCATGTGGGGAGAAATTGGTACTGGAATGTGGAGTTGTAATATATGTCGATTAGTGACCGGTGAATTCGTTCTAGGGCGCCATTGGTTTGATGGTGATACGGGGTAGTAGTTATTCTTCGTATTTTCAGTAATTTAGAAACTTCGGCGAACATTCTTGCTATAAGATTGGCTCCTTGATCCGTGAGTACGCTCTGTGGTATTCCATGCCTACAGACAATGTGTGTAACGAAGGCTTCTGCTGGGGTAGAGGATTCTGCATTCTGTACTGGTATTGCTTCGGAAAACATAGTGAGATCATCTTGAAAGGTGAGGGTATACTGGGGAACTTGCTGCCGGAATAAGAGATCGGGAGAGGTCCTACTACATCGAGGTACAGCCTTTCGAAGGGTTTAGAACTAATTACAGGGATTTTCTTGGGGAGCTTGGGGTTTCTAGGGGCCTTATTACCTTGGCAAACCGTGCAAGATTTGATGTATTTAGCTGTGTCCTTGGACATTCACTTCCAGTGAAATTGTCTCCTTATTCGTTTTATAGTCCTCCATATTCCTTGGTGGCCTCCTAAGGGCAACTCATGAAATTATCGGAGTACTTGTTTGATCTCTGAGGGGGTATTGAGGGTTTTGATTGAATCTATATAAGGGTTGATTTTAATGTGACTCGACTTCAAGATTCTTCGTATGACGGTTTTTATGATTATTAGGGTTTCTAGGGGTACTTTAGGTATAGATAGATTTGCTTCTGGTAATTTTTGGTCTTCCCATAGGTTGAGGATGGATGAGATGGCCTTTTCTAATTGTTCTTGATCTTTAGTGGTTCGGATATTTAGATTTAATTTGTTTACATTATAATCCCTTTTGTCGCAGGAGAAGGAGTTGAGTTCAAGTGGAAGTACATTACTATTAAGGTTTAGTTTGACCGTCAATCGTTGTTCAAGGTCACTATTCGGAACTGGTAATAAAAAAAATTTAGGATTTAAGTTATTATATAGGAGGGTTTCGTTTCTTTCTCCTAAGACGGTTTCTTCGTTAGTAAGATTGTTGGCAAGAATTAGTTGAGGCTTGGGATCGGCATCGATCTCTGGTGCTTTCTGTAGTTCCTTAGCCTTGGCTCGAGTCACAACATTGATGCTTTTTTGGTTCACTCAGTCTTCTTCGGTGAGGTAGGTAGGGGGTTCGTCTGAGATGGCCCGACTGAGAGCATCGGCATATACGTTAACCCTCCCAGGTTAATGTTTGATGTCGAAGTCATATTATTCTAACCGAATTCTCCATCTCATTAGTCTTGACGAATAGTTTTTCAAGTTCATAATCCCGACTAAGGGTTTATGATCGGTTATCACGGTGAATTTCCGGCCGTATACGTAGGGTCTCAATTGTTCAATGGCAAACACAATCGCTAGTAGCTCTTTCTCAATAGTGAAATACCTGGTTTTAGCATCCCACTTAGCGTAGGCTATTGGTCTGTCTCCTGATTCGAGGTTCTGGGACAGGGCGGCTCCAATGGCAAGGTAGCTGGCTTCAGCTGTGACGACGAATTCCTTGGAGAAGTCGCAGTAGGCAAAGGTTGGTGCCTGGATTAGGCATTCCTTGAGAGAGATGAACGCTTCGTCACACTCTGCGTTGAATCTAAAGGGGACGTTCATTTTGAGTAGATTAGTAAGGGGTTTGGGTATGTAAGAATAGTTTGGTATAAACCGGCTACAGTTAGCGACGAATCCTAGAAAGGCTCTAATGTTCTTTAGCCTTCTTGGGTCGAGGGTAGGTCTTGACACTCTGTATTCTAGCCCGGTTAGGCTTGACGCCGTCGTCCGTTATTATATGTCCGAAATATATAATCTCTTTCCTTAAGATATGGTATTTTTCTACTTGCAGTTTGAGATTGTATTCCATAAGCCGTTCAAACACGGCCGTCAGTCTGCCGTTCTGTTCCTTTAGGTTATACCAACGAATCAAGATGTCGTCCATATAAATAAAACAATGGATGGCCTGGAGGCCTGACAATACGTTGTTCATGGTTCGCTGGAAGATCGCCGGAGCGCCTTGTAACCCAAAGGGCATACGGTTATATTCGTAGTGACCATATGGAATGCTGAACGCTGTTTCCTCACTGTCACTTGGGTTCATCAAAATCTGGTGGAATCTATTAGCTAAATCCAAAGTAGTGATGTATTTAGATTTTGCCAATTAATCTACTATTTCACATATATTGGATAAGGGAAATGCATCACCTATGACGTTGTTTAGCTTGCGGAAATCAACCACAACCCGCCATTTCTTGTTTCCATGTTCGGTCGGTTTCTTAGGGACTAGCAACAGGGGGAATTCCAAGGGCTATTTGAAGGCTTGATGATTTCGTTCTCCAGCATGCCTTGAATTTCTCGATTCACTTCGTTCCTGTTCGCTTCAGGTAACCGGTATGGCTTTGTGTAAATAGGGGGTTGGTTGGGAACCATGTCGATAGAGTGAGTGGCAGCGTTAGTGAACGTCTGGTGGTCTCCTTCTATAAAGAAGATGCTGTTATACTTCCTGACTAGTTCCCTAACGCTGTCAGACTCTTCGTTGTTGCAGTGGTTCCACTTAACGAGTTCTAGTAACTTTCTAGTTCTCCCTCTCGTTGGATCGTTGTCGTAATTAGGCAGTGCTACGTCGAAGTCTTTCAAGTTTTGTTAATCGAGATGGACCTCTTCTCTTCGTTTAGTTACGTCCTCTTCGTTGTTGTGGAGGACAAGGATATCAACACACCCGTGTATTGGTTTTGCGATTGTATTGCCCAATACAACACCTGGTTGTTGATGGTGACTATTTCAACTTCGGCCTTGGTGGATACTGGCACCGAAATGACCATTTAAACCTGAGCTGGGATAGTGATAAGGTCACTTGTCCTGTCTAACAGACAAGAAGAGAAGTATGCTCGCTTGGTATGCTTTCGGGGTGACATTTCCATGTTTGGGTTTGGCTTCTTTTCAACCGAGGAGTTCGGACAGGAGTTTTCGGAAACGACCATTAAGGAAATAGTTTTATTTTCATAATTTATACCGGCGTTCGTTTTTCGGAGAAAATCGTGGCCAAGTAATCCGTCATAGTGCAGAGAGGAATCTTTACCGATTATGTGAAACGCATGTTTTAAGGGGGTGTTTTCGTCTAACTGCAACGCCCCTAAAGCTACGCCCTTGGTGGGGGTAGATTGATAAAGTAGTGACGTTATAGATTACATCCTGGTTGTACTTACTGTCTGGGGTTAGAGAGCAGGGTTTTATCAAACTTATTTCCGATCCGGTGTCAAGGATGAATTGCGTTCTGGTTGGTTTACTTATAGTTAGGGGGAAAGCAATTTTAAGGTTTCGATAATCGAAATAAACTGGTATTTCTAACGTCTTGACTTTAGGTAAAATAAGTCGGCCTTTCGTTATTTTAGCGGTGACTGGCCGACAATTTGTCTCCGCGTCTAAGAGTATTTTTGTTCCATATGAGGTTAAATATGAGGCGTAGGTGAGGAAGGGTTTGGTTCTTGGTTTCCTTGGTTCGCTTTATTTTCTACCGGGGGATTGGGAGTTCGGAGCCTGGAGTTATTGTATTCCCTTGTTCTACATTCTTGGATTTCATGTCCCGTCTTTTTGCAGTATCTGCAGAAGGAGGTTATTTTGTTGACATAGGTTGCGTCGTTGTGGCGTGGGGGACGTGTACTGGTAGGAGGTGGAATTGAATGGTTTCCTTGTGCATGTTCCAGTACATGGTTTTTCAGGAGGTTTACTTTCTTTACTGGATAAACTTTAACCAGCATCTGGAGTTGACCATTGAATATGCCATCTTCGAGAGCTCTTACGGCTTGGCTTTCATTATCGTTGAGTATGGAAATTAAGAGGATTTCATCTCTGGTATAAGACCTGGAAGCTTTGTTTAGGAGTGAAAGAGTAGAAATAATTCGTTGCACGAATTCCCTAGTAGGTTCTCCGGGTTTCTGGCGTATCTGATTTAAATGATCTTGCAGGGTGAACCGCGAGAGTTTGGTTTCAAATTTAGTAAAGATGGCCGATCTCATGTCTTTCCAAGAGTAGTCTGATGATATCTAAATACCTCATATGCACTTCCGGACAATTTATTTTTTATGATGCTCAGGCAGAGTCTGTGATCAGTTTCGCATTGGACAGTATTGAAGACGTAATCTGCACAAGAGATAAATTTGTATAGATTCCTTGATTCGCCTTGAAATTCGTAGATAAGACTTTGTGCGTGAGACAACGAGGAGGGAGAAACGAATTTGGTTAGATTTTCGGCAACAGAAGTATTTCCCAGACGTTCAGGTGGGGAGGCATCGTAGACGAATTCCATTAGACGATCTATGGCGTTGTATTTTTTAGTCTCCGTAGATTCGAAAATTCGAGAGGAGAAACATTTTTAATTTTCGTCTTCCGGTGCGAAATCCTTGACCGATTCGAAGTAAATGTCCTTGAAAGGTTCCCAGTATTGGTTGAGAAGACTGACCCTTCGATTTATTATAGACTGGTTAGCTCCCACCAGGCTTTGTGTAAGAACACTCTCTGCTAATCGCAATAGTTGTTTGCTCTGTTCTGTTTGTGTTTTGAGTAGATCAGTTTTTGACGTCGAAGCCGACACACTAAGGGAGTGATCGACAAGGGGTGTTGTTTCCCTCTGATGGTTACTAAAGGGATTAGAGGGCATAGTGGCTATGTCGAGGTTGCTGATAGGTGAGGCGATGGTAGTTTTGGACCTGACTTATTCGGTGTCCGTTCCTTGTTGTTCGTTGGTTAGAGTTAAAGTTTCTATTCTTTTATTGACGCCTTCCTTGGTGGTTTCAACACAGTTTCTAGTGCCGTCAAAGCACCTAAATTTGCTACACTCGTTTAGAGGATTGCATTTAGGATGGCTCTTTTTCTTGGTGTTGTTCTCACAAAACCTAACCCACAAATCGGATAAGGTTTTTAGCTTGTTAGATAGTATTCTAATGGATTTGGTCTCAGGGATGGATGCGTGTATCCTCTTTATTTCCGCTGAGAGTCCTAGTTGTTGCTATATTCATTTTCGGTCATTACGCGGATAAAACTCTCAAAGGGGTAGGTTAAATATGAATAGATATGGATGGATATGGGTTATCGATTATTTCTGGAGAAGTGGAATAAGAAAAAACTAATTATTTAAAAGGCAGGAAAAACTGGAATCAACATTAAATTTATGACGCAAACATTAATTTTGTTTACATATTTCTTTCAGTTATCTTACTTTTCAGCAGTTTAAGTGTCGAATAACTAGGATTTGTTTATTTTTAGTGTCGAATATCTAGGATGGCTAGCAATCTGAAGGATCATAAACATCGCTACGTGCCATCTACCCGGATAAGTGTTGGTAAATTCGGCCCGAAATGAATTTCCGTTTAAGTGAACCTCCAATTGTAACCACGCGATGATCTTTTCCAGAGCAGGGAACATTTTGTTGGTCTTAGACGGGTAGTTTCACCACGTATTTATGAACCTTCTTAGATGCTTTGTAAATGAAGTTAGTGTCATTCACGACTATGACCATGTTTTAGGGTTGTACATGGTTTGACAAAGTTAGTTTTTTTTATATTTTTTAAATGGTAGAGAGTAGAGAGAGTTGAGGAAGACTGCAAATATGACTATTCATAAAATCCATTTGCGTTTTAAAAGGTAGTACACATTTTGTTTTCAAGCAATTTTGTGACAAGGTATTTAAGGAAAATATATCTATATAATTCTAAATGTTCGAGAACAGCGTTTCAACGCAAAATATCCCAAAACAAATCTATTTTCGATTCAGCTAGTTTAGTTTTATTAGGAAATATTGGGGTCTATTCTGGCGAAATTTCCAAAATAGCAGATTTTTCTGCTACGAACGATAGCAGATTTGGCTCGTAGCAGAGTTTCGATAAGTTGATATTCTGGTTACCAACTATTTTCGAATCTGCTACGAATTCAATTTCGCAAATTACTTTATGCCAAATCTGCTATCATTGACGGCTGAAAGTGTAAACAAACATGAAAATGGAATAAACTATAAGTTTAAATACCTTTTCGGTGTGAAAAATGTGTTAATAAGGAAAAAATTTGTTAAATTCATAAATTAAGAGACAGTATTGACAAATATTTAATGAAAAACAACAGATTTCTGGTAATGAATTTTGGTAAAATACCCAAATAAGATTGTTTGGTGGTGCAAAAATATATTCAAGGAATAATTATTTTTAAGGAGTTTTAAACTCAATGAATTCAATCAATTTGATAGCAAAGCCTTCAATATATGCACGAAGATATATAATTTGGGTGCATTGAGTGAAAGATTTGGCCAATTTGTAATCACCAAAACAGAGGGGGCCTCTTTGGATTGTGGAAAAGACGACATCATAAGGACTACCGCAAAAACAAAGTGATCTGATTATGTTTTTGGAATGCAAGGCACATAAACTGAGTCGGGTTATACCATGATATTCCGCAAAATTACCACCTCAAACCAGAACCATAAGAAAATGAAGAGACTATTTGAAGAAATTTGTTAAAAATACTATACTAATACTATATATTTCTCAAAAATAGTTATAGGTATTTGAAAATAAATAACTTTGGAAGAAAACTCATATCATATTATGGACATAGTGTTCGTCACGAAGCGGATGCAGACGGATTCCGGTTCAGAGACTATTTCTGGATGAAGATCAATTCTACTCCAGAGACTATACAAATATATAGTATTAGTATAGTATTTTTAACAAATTTATCCATATTTCTTTCGCAAGAATTAGAATAGACCCAACAAATGATGAAATATTGAAAATGAATGAATTGTAAACATCAAGAAGGGAAAATAAACAAATTTTGTTCACATATTCCACTTTTTCGTCTATTTAATGAAATATATGTCGAGTAATTATGATTTTTTCTGTTTTTTGTCTGCAAAAATAGTTAATGTCTTGAAACATGGCAACATATGTAAGGAAAATTTCTTAAAATCAGCAAATTTAACAAAATACATTCAATTTTATCATTTGAATATGAATGAATTTACTCTTCTATATGGGATAGCAGAAAACTTTATCATAAGGGCAGCTAAATCTGAGCTTGCTATGATAGCAGATTTTTAAAAGAATGATAGCAGATTTTTCAGAATAGCAATTTAAGTCACTTTCGTTAAGTTACAAAAGACAACAACAATGCTGTGGGAAATAGCAGATTGTCAAAATAGCAGAATCTGCTATGACCGGCCAGAATAGACCCCATTATTTATTTTGTATTTAAATGTTTCTTCAAGATAGAATAGCTTGAAATTAATAAATTAGATCGTCTTCTCAAAAATATCAAATGAGGTCGTTTAAAGCCGAGGTTAGGTTACCTGAGCCAGTTTTAAAGTATTTTGGGGTCAACTTTAGATTAAAATAGGGGTTAAATTAAGCTAAGAGGTGTAGAATCATTACACGGGTGTTGCTTTGAAATCTTCGCCGAAATAAGGATAGAAGAAAAAAACATTGGTTGTCTGTAAAGTCGGTTTACGGACGATAATTTTACGTGATAACGTCATAAGAAAGCATTGATGAAAAATTGCCTACTTTTATGAATTGAATTGAATTATTTTCACTGAATTATCATTATTTTGTGAAATACAAAGAAGGAGCTAATTGAAAATGTAAATCTTTTCAATAAATTTTTTTACTTAAATTATGCAGATTAATTATAAGTAACAATATGCTATGTATTAACAATTTATTTATTCGTACATACGCGTATTAGTTTGGATTCAAGAGAGATTCTTGAATCCACACTAATCTGCGTATGAACGAATCTCTCATGAATCCAATCTCATACGAGTATTAGTTTGGATTCATAAGAGATTCTTGAATCCTCACTAATGCGCGTATGGACAAATGAGAGATTGACGATTGAGAGATTCGTACAAACGCGTGTTAGTTTGGATTCATGAGAGATTCTTGAACCCACACTATTATGCGTATGAACGAATCTCTCATGAATCCAATCTCATACGCGTATTAGTTTGGATTCATGAGAGATTCTTGAATCCACACTAATGCCCGTATGAACGACTCTCTCATGAATCCAATCTCATACGCGCATTAGTTTGAATTCATGAGAGATTCTGGAATCCACACTATTATGCGTATGAACGAATCTCTCATGAATCCAATCTCATACGCGTATTAGTTTGGATTCATGAGAGATTCTTGAATCCACACTAATGCGCGTATGAACGACTCTCTCATGAATCCAATCTCATACGCGTATTAGTTTGGATTCATGAGAGATTCTTGAATCCACACTATTATGCGTATGAATGAATCTCTCATGAATCCAATCTCATACGCGTTTTAGTTTGGATTCATGAGAGATTCTTGAATCCACACTAATACGCGTATGAACGAATCTCTCATGAATCCAAACTATACTATACGCGCGGGATTCATGAGAGATTCGTTCATACGCGCATTAGTGTGGATTTAAGAATCTCTCATGAGTCCAAACTAATGTATGAATCTCTCATTCTTCCGCTCACCTCAGGCGGAACGTGACAATGAGTCACGATTTTTGATTTGTGCAGCCGGCCATCGATTTATAAGACGTTATCACGTCAAAAAAAATTTAGGAAAGGGCCCCCCTTTATATTTTCTTACAATTGTTCTTACTTCTATATATATGTATACATATGTTCAAAGAGATAAATCGAATTAAATTACGCTGACTTTATTATTGATTCTGGTTGATGCTGCATATGGCTGAGACTGGATACACCGGATACCCTGGTTACTCGATCTCTGGATACACTGGATACACTAGATACACTGGATACACTGGATGCCATCAGTTGTGGCATCCCAACGCTGCTTCCAAAATTTATGTTACGAAAATATTATGTTTCGTAACACAGGAGCGAGCAGTGCTTTCAAGTTAAGGTCACTCGTCCCCTTAGAAGTAGTAAAATTTTTCAAAAATTCCTGATCACCCATGAGTCTTAATTCCTTATTATATTGAAAGGCATTTTATGATAGTTTCAATTCACTGTCATTCCCTCAATTTAAATCACAAGATTTAGTTAAATTTTCTTAATTTTTCATTAAAATCGTTATAAGGTTTGACTTCACAATCGTTGTACAATTTAAGTTCTAGGTCACTTATTTTAGTTTCAAAATTCCTTATTTTTCAGAACAAAAACTCCTTGTTGTACTGGGTTGCTTCTCAATCATTTTGAATATTCGCAATTTTATTTTAATTCCAGATCACTTAATGGTGATTTTAAATTCCCTGTTTTGAAAGATAGTATTTCTACCATAAGTCTGTTTCACAATCATCCTTGAAAAGTTTTTCTAATTCAATTCTTACTTTTTATTTATATATCTTATTTTGGAAAGGAGTAGTTTCTTGGCAACAGTTGTCCCAAAGAAATTGCACCTGCTTTTTTATTGTAATAACTGATTCAGGGGTTTTGCGATTTCTGCAGTTTTGGATGAAACGACGGTAGTAATTGCAAAATGCTACGAATCTGCGTACTTCATTCGCATTTTTAGGAATAAGATACTGTTTTATAACCTGGTATTTTTCTGGGTCAGTTCCCACGCCATCTTTAGTGATTAAATGGCCAAGATATACAACCTCTGTTTTAAAAATTTGCCGTTTGCTGGGGTTAAGATTTAGGTTGTACTGTCTAAGTCTTTCAAATAGGTTAGGTTGGGTTAGGTTAGCAGGGTGGAGTGTTCACACCGATTGCGCGATCCGCTCCCACTCGGTGGCCAGATGGCCCATTGTGATGCCCTTTATATTTCGCTATCCTTCTCCTCTCCTATTGCTTGATCCGACTCTTTTCCTCTGTCCTGAGGCATTTCCACCCGTTGGCAAAGTTCCTCAATAGTTCAACATCCATGACCCCTATTTCCTCCAACCCTGTGAAGGATTCACTCCCCATTATTTTCCTCCAACTATCGTCCAATGCTGCGCAGGAGCACAATAGATGTTCCACTGTCTCCTCTTCCTCATCACAATCCTTACAGAGACTGACGCTTGTGAGTCTCCATTTCTGGAGGTTTCTTCCGACCGGACAGTGTCCTGTCATAACCATTGTGATGGTCCGGACTGAGGTCTTTTTTGCTCTTAACAAGCCCGCCGTTCTTGTTTCTTCAATTCTGGGCCACAAACGCCTTGAGTTGAAGCAGTCGTCTCTGTTGCAACATCTCTTGCCATGTTGTTCCCGAATTACTCTGTCGATGGTATCTTTCAACAACCTCATCTGCGGCTTTGTAGAGTTGGCTTCTTCAGCACTATGAATTTCGGTTCCGAACGGTCTCAGTTTATCCGCCTGAGACTTTTTTGAGTCTGTGTGACTCCTTGGCCTCTAGTATCTCCGAGAATAATCAGACTCCAGTCCCCGTTTCAGTTACTAAGCCGTCTGTAAAGACGCTTATCTCGCCTTTTTCAAAAATGGACCATTTTCCCATTCCTCTCTAATTGGGATTCTGATCTCCAACTCCTCCCCAAACCATTGCTTTGCCATCATATAGTCCGTGCGCTGTCGTAGCACTCCGGTTTCCACGGTGCCTCCCATTTTTACTATCTCTTCCAGTACACTAGCATGCCCCTGGCCTGTGTCCCCTACACAATTTCGTTTCTCTCAGCCGTAAGGCAGTTTTGGCTGCCAGGCCCTTTATAAATAGGTCTAACGGTTGCAAACTTAAGATCGCCTCCAGCGCCGCCTGAGGTGTGCTCTTGATCGCTCCCGTTATACCTATCGCTGCTAGTCCCAGTACCTTTCCCAGCATCTGTTTGTTCGTCTCCTTGTCCATGGCTTTCCACCATGCAAGGGCTCCATATGTGATAATGGGTCTGAAAATGGTTGTGTAGATCCAGTGTATGATCCTTGGTTGCAGACCCCAGTTCCTACCAAACATTTTCCCCCGTCTCTGTACTGATAATTCAGCTTTTTAACATATTTATTATCCAGTACGTGATGGTGGGCTCCACTTTCAGCTTAATTAATGCTCTTTTATTGCATTGGTCTTGACATTGTTGAACGCTCCCTCTACGTCCAGAAACGCCCATAGAGCATATTCCTTTTGCTGGAGGGATTTTTCAATCGTTCCAACCACTTCATACAGCGCACTTTCCACCGGTTGATCTTTGAGGTAGGCGTGCTGTGCTATACACTCCTCCTCTATCTTGGTCTTCTGCTTAATATTAATGTCCAAAAGCCTCTCCATTGTCTTTAATAGGAACGAGGAGAGGCTTATTGGCCTAAGGTCCTTTGGTGTAGTGTTGCTTGACTTCCCCGATTTGGGTATGAAGGCAACTCTTACCTCTCTCCATGTTTCGGGGATGTATCTTAATGATAGACAGCCCTGAAAGATGCTCGTTAGTACCTCTGTTTTGCCGCCTATCGAATTTTGCAATATGGCTGGTGTGATTCCATCCGGCCCCGCAGATTTGTATGGCTCGAATGTTTTCACCGGCCATATCACCTTCTCCTTGGTGATGGCGTCTCTTATAGTTACCTCATATGCACAAATCCTGATCGTTGAGCTCTCTTCCTCGCCCCATGTTGTCAGGCAGCCCGGGAAGTGAGTATCCATCAGCTGCTCTAGTGTCTCCTTGCTCGACTCCGTCCACGAACCATTTGGTCTCTTCAGGTTTCCCGTAACTATGACGTCTTTGGCAAGAATTTTCCTGAACCTTGAGGCCTCGTTCACGTGCTCTATAGAGTTAAGGAAGTCGACCAGGGAGTCCTATTTTGCCTTTCTTATCTTATTCTTATACTCATTAATACTGCGCTTATAGTTAGCCCAGTCCTCCTCTTCTTTACTTTTCTTTTCTTTGCTATAAAGCATTCTAGTAGCGTCCCTCTGTTTCTTGAGCTCTTTGTTCCACCACTTATTGGTTTCTCTTCGAGCTCTGCATATTGGGTAAGTTTTCTGAAAGGCTTTTAGCAAGATCTCGCAAAGTTCTTTTACGGACTTTCCAGATCCGCCACCGTGTGGAGACAGGTAACGAAGCACTGTGTGCTGTTTGTTTTCATTGCCTTCTCCACTTCGGTGGAAAATCTATTCCAGCCCGTGTTCCTTGGATTCCTGTAAGGTTTTCCTACCTTAACCTTCCGGTTAATGTCGAAGAGAATTCTCCCATGATCCGAAAAGGAGTGCTCGGGAGAATCTCTCTAATTTTCTACGTTTAAACTAATAGTGTTAGTGGCGAATGTAAAGTCTATTACCTCCTCCCTTATTTTGTTACTAAGGGTGGGTGTGTCACCCCGATTACAAATTATTAGGTTGGTAGCAATTATAAACTCTAAAATTGGCTCACCCTTTCTGTTGACGTTACTGCTCCCCCATTGGACGTAATGACCGTCCGCGTCACATCCCATCTCCATGTGCCATCCTCTAAATTCGGCCTCTTGTACCAGAGCCCGGACCGCTGCTTATGAGGGTCTGTTTCCTCGTATGGCATGTACGTTGAGGCCAGGAGCAGGTTAGTTTTGCCCCTCTCCTCTCCACCATGTCATTTGTGCTGTGCTGTGAATGTAGATTGAGGTTTAATGATCTCTTTGCTACTATACACGCTCTTTTTTTACCTGTTGTGCTTGAGTGAAGTAGACTATAATTTTTTGACGTAAGTCATCGGATTTTGTCCCCTGAAGGCCACGGTTCCTGGACTAAGGCCACGTTTACTCCATTTGCCTCCATATATAGCATCAAATCCTCGGTGGCCGCTTCGCAGTGGTGCAAATAACTCTGCACTGCTTGCAGCCTCCTCGGTGCCGCTCTTGGATTCATTAGGAAGCCTCACTTTTGCTGCACTAAAGCCGAATTCGATGCTTCCCCTTGAATCCTTTAACTTGACGAAGGACAAGTCGTCTACCGTCACGACCAGGTCCTTGCCAACTCCGTTGGGACACTTGCTGAATTAGATAATCCTCCATTTGCTCGTACCCAGACCGTTCTGCCTGAAAATCAACTTCATTGTGGCTTCGTCCACCACTAGTGGAGGAGGAATCCACAATAGCGCCAGTTTCCGCAGTGGTAGCTCCGATTTCGGAATCACCTCCAATTTGGCTCCTGGCCAAAGTTCGCCAAGGTCCTTGACTACCCGGCTCAGAAAATCAACGGATTTTCTCCCCGAGCAGCCAATGATCTTGACTCCCTTGTGCCAGCTTGCTCCTTCGAAGGACAACTCCTCCATCGAGCATTTCTGCTCACTCGCCATCGCACACAGAAGCCTCGTCTCGACCATTTCCCACCTTTTGCCATATATTTTGCCATCTAGATCTGATCGATCTATGATAGCCATCTGACAATCGGTGGGCGCTTGGTCTGCCGACGAGGTTTTGGCCTTTTTTACAGTTTTCTTCTCCTCCTCCTTGGATCGCTCCCTTTTAACTTTCTTCTGGGAAGTCGGCTGTGGGGGTTTTCCTGAGGGTGGGTAGGCAACAGCATTGGACCGCTGTAGTTTGGCGCTCTTACCATTAGCTCCGGTTTCGGACCTTGACGGTCCCGGGAGCTCCTCAACGATTGTCCCCAATTTCTGCGAAGCGATATTCTTCTCGAAATCGGCGGCAATCCTCCTTTTTCTTGCTAAGTAGCTCTTCTCCTTATCAGAGAGCTCTTTGGGCTTGCTTAGCAAGAGTTTCTTCAAGCTGGCCTTGGCACTTTTGTACCTTTTAAGGGACAGTTGCGCCTTGATCGGCACCTTTGTACCTTTTAAGGGACAGTTACGCCTTGGTCGGCTTCCTCGTCTTCTTCTCAGAGGCCTTGGCTTCGGTAGTGTCACCCAGCAATCTCTTTTCGGACTCAGAGTCAATGGTTCCTGTACTGTTGACGGACATGCCATCGTCAGTTCGGAACTTTGACTCCAGGCCTGTAGAGAGGCTAAACGACCCACCTGTGCCTTGTTGCCTCCCACTTGTAGCATCTACCGCAACGCTGGCCAAGTGTTCCACCGTCATTGCTGCCACAGGTTTGAATGTGCCCCCCTACCACAATGCGAATGGGGCACGGCCACCTCCGAAGAGGTGGATGGAATTGACGTGTGAGTAGCCGCAACACCTGGGGTAATTTGTAGTTTACTCAAACCCTCCATATTTAAAAGGGGGGTCCTCCCATTGTACGCGGCCGATTATTGAGCTTCCCGGGTTCAACTTGTACTCTTCTGCCTATTCCTCGACGATCTAAGAGAAATTTCCCCTGGACTTCCACTATCCGCAACCTGTGGACGGGCCCGGTGGCTAGGGAGGCGTCTTAAACCTCAAAGAGGCTTAGACTAGCTGTTATTTATATCCCGTTAGTCTTTCAAATACTTTCCGCATGTTTTGATTGTAATGTCATCTACATAGAGAAACTAATAATGTCATTGTTCACAAATGCCTTACCTGATTGTACTCAGGAAATTTTCGCACGAAAAATTTCTCACCGCAGAATATTACTCACCTGCAAAGCGCCTTTTTTGTCCGGTCAGCATATCCAATCACACATCAACTTACCTTCAGCCAGCGGATTGTCTTTCCATCAAGGCCATTATGTTCCCTTATCAGCAAAATTATGAAATACTTGACCATGAAATGCATTTGATTTAATTTAGTTTTAAGAGAAAATTTACACCATGTCAGCATTTTTTAACTATAAATTCACGTAAATTAGGCCAAATAAATCAGTCGTTAATTAGCACTCATTCTTTCACTACGCTCCTAGTCCTTGGTGTATCGGTCTAAGACCCTTGCACAGATCCTAACAAGTCTTGGTGAAACACTTTGACTTACCCCTGCAACTTACTACTTTAGAAAAGGAGTCAGAAGGGATTAGTTAGTAGTGATACACTCTAACTAATCATTCCAAAGCACAGACAAAGGAGTTTGCGCTCAACATTTGGTGACCCCGACGTGATCTACGTCACACGAATTCAAAATTACTTAACGTTACGCGAAGTTTAAATCGTTTACCGTCGCGTCAATTCGTTAAAACCGCGAGTATCGGTCAAATCATCCGGTCCCGTGCAGCCCGATAGCAGCTGGCTTCATTGCTTCTGCATCTCCTACTACGCCATTGTGAAACCTCGGCTTCTGACGACAGTTAGCGAAAGATAACCTCTTTGGAAGAACTCACCAAACAACAGAATGAGACAGGAGGTGAAATCGAGAGGCATGTTAGAAACTACAAAAAGGATTCTCAAACACGCAAGGACGACCAATACCTCGCGAGTAAGTCCAAAACTGTTACGGATCTCTGGGAAACGTTCCAGGCCGTGGACTACGACATTCGGGCTAAATACGACCTCGAAACCAACCATCCCTACTTCCAAAAGAAATACTTTGCCAACATAGAGGAACTTTACAAGTGGTTTCTAGAAGACGTCAAACGACTCTCAAACATTCAAATGAGCACTCAATCCATGGAGCATGCATCAAGAAACAATGAGCCTATAGACGTCAAGACACCTACCGCCGAAGATTCATCAATTAAGGTTACGCTGCGGAGATTAAACGCTGCAATCTTCTCTTTAAGGCGTGCTCTAGACACAACCAAGAACTTGCCTCCTCAACAAGGCACTGTCGTGTATGATGTAAAGTGTCGTTCCATTGAACGCCTTTGGGCAAATGTTGAGACCTTGCATGACACAATCTGGGGAATGACAGAGAACCCCATTGCTGCTGGATTCGATCAGGAAGCCTATCTTTCGCTGTCTGATGAAGTAGAGTCTGCAATTATAGACCTATAACAGAATTCCACACCAACCACCCATCCACTCACAAGTGATGTTACGCCAAAGGTCAAACTACCAATCATTACGTTGCCTAAATTTGAAGGCAACTATCTTGGTTGTAAGCAGTTTCACGATTTGTTCCTGCAAGTGGTCCACGAACAAAACCTTGGCAATGCGCAGAAGATGTGGTATCTCAAGACGAGCCTAACTGGTGAAGCCGAGCGGTGTATCATTCACCTGACTATTTCCGATGCGAATTATCTGTCTGCTTGGAACCTTCTCAAGGACAGATACGACAATGATAGATTGCTGGTAGCAGCCCTCATCAACAAATTGTTAAACCAATCTAGTACTCACACGGAATCAGCTGTGGCCATCAAGTCGCTCCACGACACAACCCGAGAGTGCCTGCTAAGCTTAAAGAACCTCAACATTGACATCAAAAACTGGGATCCTCTGTTGCTCCACATCCTCGTTAAAAAACTAGACGGAGTGTCACACACGCTTTACGAACAAGGCCTGGAACATCCTAGAAATCTTCAATCCATGGAACACTTTCTCACGTAACTGGAAAGGCGTTTTCAGTCCCTAGAATCTCTTCCCAACAAAATCGCAAGAAACGCCTCTAGTGACGTTGGTTTCGGCAAAGGACGACCACCAAGGGCATTAGCCGTCGCATCCTCAAGAACGCCGTGCCTCGCGTGCAAGGGAGATCATCCAGTCTTTTCCTGCTCCAATTTTCTCAGTTACAGTCCTGACAAACGCCTCAAACTCATACAAGGCGCTGGTCACTGCGTGAATTGCCTCAAAGGGGGACACCGCTCCAATAAATGTCCGTCTGGTACTTGCCACAAGTGTCCCAAAAAACACAACACTTTACTGCACTTGGAGGACAACAGCCCAAGGTCGCAAACTTCAAGTACCCCCAGATTCAAACACTATGAAAGCTGCGTCGCTTAGTTCCAGCACTCCCTCAACTGTCGGCGCTTACACCTTGTTGAGCACAATCCTAGTAATGGTCACTGACAGCTGTGCAAACCAAATTCAGGCAAGAGCCTTGTTAGACTCTGGTTCGCAGTTAAATTTCATATCAGAAAGACTCTTGAGAAAGACTCTTGGGAATTAAAACTCGATTGGGACGCTTCACTTCCACAAGAACTACACACCAAATGGATCAGCTTCAGAGATGGCTTGAGCGCATTAAATTCCATAACTTTTCCCAGGCATGTACTGGCTCACAAAACCGGCACCCAAATACAACTACACATTTTCGCTGACGCCTCAGAGAAGGCATATGGTGCTGCTGCGTACATCAGGTCTATAGGTCGGGACAACATTGCCATTATGAGATTTCTATGTGCCAAATCAAAGGTTGCACCAATTAAGCAAATCACCCTTCCCCGCCTCGAATTGTGTGCCGCAAAATTAGCTACACAGCTCAAACAGCGCATTAAAAATGATTTGCATCTAAATAATAATCAAATCTTCCTTTGGACGGATTCATCAATAGTCCTCGGTTGGATCAAGGCTGAATCATCGAATTTTCACACCTTCGTCGCAAACCGCATTTCGGCCATACAGAGGGCCAGCATCCCCGAACAATGGCGACACGTCCCATCATTGGATAATCCAGCCGACCTATTGTAAAGAGGCGTTCCTCCTGGAAAATTAATCAACAATACCTTATGGTTTTTCGGGCCAATTTTCCTCCATGGTAGAGAGGATGCATGCCCAAATCTTAGTCGAAACCCAGACGAGTGCATCCTGGAGCAACGGACTAAGACCTTACCCACATGTCTCGGATCCACAAGGGACGACGACTTCCTAGCCAACATCAATCATCGAAATTCCTTCAGACGGCTTCGGCGCATAATCGCTTATGTTCTACGCTTCACCAAGGCCACGAAACGGTGCTCCAGCACAAACAATTCACCCGTTCCATCAGTGATAGAGTTAGACGACGCACAAACTCTGATAATCAAACATGTCCAGCAACAAGGGTTCAAGGTTGATCTCCAGCACATGATGAAGTATGGCGAAGTTTCGAAGGGCAGCTCAATCAGCTCCTTGACCCCCATTTTGGACCGAGATGGAGTCCTTCGAGTAGGCGGACGCCTCGAGTCATCAAACCTCGAGTATCGAGCGAAGCATCCTGCTTTGCTTCCGAATTGTCATCCCATCACCAAGATCCTACTCAACACTCTACACGCAGAAAACATGCATGCTGGTCCTCAGGCTTTACTCGCCATCGCGCGACAACAGTTCTGGCCTCTCGGTGGCAAGAACTTAACGCGCGCCGTCGTACAACACTGCGTTCGTTGTGCCAAGGCCAAGCCCAAGCTATTAACACAACTAATGGGGAACTTGCCACCTGACCGCGTTCAGCCTGCACGGCCGTTCATCAATTCCGGAGTCGACTTTTGCGGCCCGATATACGTCCATTTCAAGATTCGGGGTAAACAGCCACAAAAGGCTTACATCGCTGTTTTTTGCTGCTTCGCTACGAGGGCCGTTCATTTAGAATTGGTGAGCGATCTATCAACGGATGGCTTTCTAGGTGCTTTGCGTCGGTTCATATCAAGGCGAGGACATTGCCGGAAAATTTATTGTGACAACGCCACAAACTTCGTCGGTGCTCGGAATCAATTACAGGAACTCAATGATGTTTTCAGCAACGATCCTTCCAAGGACAAACTACTTAGAGTATGCAGTTCTCGAGGTATTGACTTCCATTTCATACCTCCTCGAGCTCCTCACTTCGGTGGGCTGTGGGAGGCCGCTGTCAAATCTGCAAAGAACTTAATGCAACGTAGTCTTGCTTCAGCTTCATTGACGTATGAAGAAATGGAGACAGTCATCGTAGGAGTAGAAGCCATTTTGAATTCCCGGCCCATCACGCCAATGTCCGATGACGCCAATGATCTCGCCGCACTCACGCCGGCACACTTCCTGATTGGTGAGCCATTAACAGCGCTCGTCGACCCTCAGGCTCAGTCAAACAAGGTCAGTTTACTAACTCGGTGGAAGCTGGTCACGCACGTAAAGAACGAATTCTGGAAACGATGGTCGACCGAATACTTAAACCAACTCCAGCACCGAGTAAAATGGAAAAACACGGCCCAAACGTCTCACCCGGCACAATGATCATCATGAAGGAAGACAACCTTCCACCGTTAAAATGGCCACTGGGGCGCGTAACAAACGTCGTTAAGGGAGAGGACGGGCTCGTTCGAGTTGTCGACGTTAAGACAGCGAACAACATCCTGCGCCGACCAATACACCGGTTGGCACCGCTCCCGATCGAAAGTGAAGACGTGAACCACATGGAACCTACCGAGCAACCCAAAAAGAGAACGATGCCTCAATCATCAATTAACCAAGGCCCCACACCAGTCAAGCAGGTTCGCTCAGCTCTTTTCGCTGTGTTAATGGTATGTCTCTTGCTGTCCCCAGCCACGGCATCTCCGGCAATAGCAATCCCTTTCAGGACAAACCCAGGGGTCTACTTCGAAAACTTGGGCAGAGCCAATGTCATCAGCAGTGAATGGAATGTCATAACTTATTATGATATGTCATCCCTTTGGAGGGAATTCACACTTCTGCAAACGTTCAGCAGATCTCTACTCAACGTTTCGTCCACTATCCCCGATCCCGAAACTCACCACAAAATAGCTATCCAAGTCAACCGTGTCGTAGAGGAACTAGACCACACCAATGAACTTTTAAAAACTCATCCATCTAGTCGATCAAAACGAGGATTACTTAACGTCGTTGGCAACGCAGTCAATCTCATGTTTGGTGTTCTAGACTCCAAGTATGCTGAAGAAATGTCCACGACCATCGATTCCATAAAGCAAAACGAAGGGCATTTAGCAAATCTTCTGCGTAATCAAACTTCCATCTTAGACGCTACTATCAAAGTGATGAAAAGAGACCATCAAGCCATCGACAGGGAATTTCAGAAGATTGAAACTCATTTCAATGATCTTGCCTCGCAAATAAATTCAATCCACCATGACTCACAACAAGACGCTCGGTCTCGATCCTTCATTGCCTTGTCACTGCAAGCAACACTTTTAGCCACCAACTTCCAAAGAACCCAAGGACTTATTTTGGATGCCCTGGTGAGTGTCCATCGAGGAAGGGTAGGCAGACACCTCCTATCTCCAAGACAGCTACGGACTGTTCTGACGTCCATTCGAGCAAATCTTCCTCCAAGTTTAAGACTACCGCTCAGTGAAGATGACATACTTCACTTCTACAATCTCATCACACTCGAAGGCAGAATGACGGGCAAGCATTTCATCTTCAAGCTTCGGGTACCGCTAATCTCGACCGACGACTTCGATCTCTTCCGGGTAGTACCAGGTCATGATGAACAACAGTTTCGTGGCTATCAGACCGTCCTTTCCCTATTTAATGATAAACATGCATCGGTATCAATACTATCCACTAACAGACTCCCAACTCCGAATTTGCACAATGATGAATGGGAAGCACTTATGCAGCCAACGCCACCCCCTGTATAAGATTGGTGCGCCCGTCGCTGCTTGCGAAATAAACCTCCTAAATCAACTTAGTCCAGCCACTGATTGCCAATTAATGAGAGTCGAATCGCACTCCAGTTGGACTCAACTACATACGCCAAACCAGTGGATCTTCTCCTTGCAAACAAAGACCACCATCAACATTGTCTGCGGGGAAGAAATGTAACAGCTAACACTAAAGGAAACAGGCATCTTGACCATTAATAGTGATTGCATCATCAAGCAACCCCTCATCACAATTCGCGGACACAGAAGCTACTCAACAGTGAGGCACGCATCCTACGTTCCAGCTTTTAACCTAACTGACGTCATTGACCCGCTCAACATGACGTCAGTATTGCATTATCAACACCACTTCGCCCCACACATTCGGGAACTGGAATCAGTCAAACGCAAGCTTTTAGAAATGGACAGCCAAATTCCGTCCCTAATACATGGAGCCTCTAAACATCATCATTCCTTGGCCTATGGAACCCTGTGCGTTGTCCTCATAACCATCATTGGAGTAATCTGGATGGCAAAAATAACTTATCGCGCATCCCGAAAATCACAACCACCATCAGGCACAACTGCTGAGGATGTTCCCGAGAGTCAAGACAATGAAGCATCCGAACCTTTCACGGTTAATGTTTGTTGAATGACCCTCATTCAACTCCGGGGAGGATGTTCACAAATGCCTTACCTGACTGTACTCAGGAAACTTTCTCACGAAAAATTTCTCACCGCAGAATATTACTCACCTGCAAAGCGCCTTTTTTGTCCGGTCAACATATCCAATCACACATCAACTTACCTTCAGCCAGCGGATCGTCTTTCCATTAAGGCCATTATGTTCCCTTATCAGCAAAATTATGAAATACTTGACCATGAAATGCATTTGATTTAATTTAGTTTTAAGAGAAAATTTACACCATGTCAGCATTTTTTAATTATAAATTCACGTAAATTATGCCAAATAAATCAGTCATTAATTAGCACTCATTCTTTCACTACGCTCCTAGTCCTTGGTGTATCGGTCTAAGACCCTTGCACAGATCCTAACAAGTCTTGGTGAAACACTTTGACTTACCCCTGCAACTTACTACTTTAGAAAAGGAGTCAGAAGGGATTAGTTAGTAGTGATACACTCTAACTAATCATCCCAAAGCACAGACAAAGGAGTCTGCGCTCAACAGTCATCTACATAGAGAAACGCCTAAAAATCAAGTCCGAATAACGCAATAATCAACATACGTTGAAAACTATTGGAAGAGATTTTAAGACCAAAAGGTAACCTAGTAAATTGTTAATGACCGTGATTATCAGAAAATACTGTTAGTGGCCGTGAATTTTCGTTCAATTCAATTTGATGAAATGAACTAGTCATATCAAGGATTTAGAAATATTTAGCCCTTACTATTCTGTCTAAAACAACCTTGCATCATTAACAATTTTGGTGTTCAATCTTCTAAAATCTACTACTAACCGCCACTTTTTCTTGCCATTGCCACTTTTTTTTGGAACTATTAAAAGTGGAGAATTGTAAGGTCTACGAGAGGGTTTTATAATGTTATCTTCGAACAATTTTTGGACTTGCTGTTGTATTTCTTCATTTTGTAAATGCAGTAGCCTGTAATTCTTAACATTTACAGGTGTTTTATCTGTGAGTTCCAAATTCTGTCGATAAAAATTGTTCAAAAGCAATTTATATGTATCTAGGTGGAAAATGGCTTGGAACTCTTCTATGGTGTTAAAATGACTAGTGCGAGCTGAGGATAAAATATTAATAAGCTGTAGAATTCTTCGAATTCCCTTTTTGTTTTCGCGCTTTTAACTTTTCCCCCCAAACTCACGACTTTATAATCTGCCAAGGATTCTATGATTAAATTATCGCCAATGTTATCGAGCGTAATATCAGAGTCGGTTGAGTTCAAGATCTTAACATGTCGTAGACCCCGTGCCGGTATAATGGTGTTGGCAATAACAAATACCTTTTTGTATTTGTTTACCTAGTATGACATGATCACTGTTTGTTTTGATATTTATTGTTACTATAACTTCTTACCTTTATGGTATTTTTACTAGTTTCACTTCACCTTGTCTAAATTCCATGGGTTAAATAATTTCAGATTGATTGACGAGTGTAGGTGTCATACCGTGTAGGTCTCATAGTCGATTCAGCACATGAATCAATGGAAAACATCTCGTCCATAGATGCCACCTGTATGAATGGGAAAGTTATCATTTACTACGAAAAACTTGTGTTTGAAAAAACTTTCGGTTCCAATAGAGAAATCTAAAGTTATAGAGCCACGTGAATTTATTACTTCATTGGTAATGCCTGTTAGCTTGCAATTATCTTCCATAGAAAAAACTCGTCCTCTTCCATAATACCCTTTTTACTTAGTGAGACATTTGCCCTTGTGTCACCTAAAAATCTAAGATGCTGTCTCGTATTTTTGCAATATAATGTGATATAATTTATACAGTTATCCGAAATTTTATGAATTTTTGATCCGGTCGGATCAGTTACTCAGAGCCGGATATTTCCGAGTTTTCCTGACCGCCTGTTAATATACTGGTTTCTTCCGTTATAACTATTATGAGTATTATTCCTATTATTATTACTATTATAACTACTATTATTATTATTTTTATCATTATTATTATTACTACTATTATTATTATTATTATCATTATTATTATTATTATTATTATTATTATTATTATTATTATTATTATAACTACTATTATTGTTTCTGTTGTTCATATTATCCCCGGAGTTATTGTTCCTATGGTTATTATTCCTATAGTTATTATTGTTCTTGCTTTTGTTATTATTCCTACAGGTGTTCCCTCTAAAGTTCCCATTTCTGTTCTCATTATTATTTCTAGTATTGTAGTTATAATTCCTATGGCTATTACGCTGATTAAATTGTCAACTCTTAACATTTTGTCCATACTAAAATACGTTATTTGATGGCGGTGTTTCACTTTTTCTAACGCAGGCTAATTTCTAACGCATTTGCCATAGTATTTGATCTTGCTGCAAAAACTTTTTCCTTAAGGTGCTCATTCAAACCATTTTTCAATACGGACAATGCATATGTGTCTTTAATCTTTGTAATAGTTCTATCTGAGCTATTGTAGCACCTGCACCCAAATCTGTAAGGAACTGTTTACGCTTATCAGTTTATCGTTCGCATTTAAGGTGCGTTTCACTTGTTTCCTATGCCAGAGTGGATTCGTGTCACATCCACCTGGCGAGCATAATTTAAATCATTTTTGAGTATCAATATTATAATATTTTTCTCAATAAAATAACCATGCTTGGATTATCATACAAAATATAAAAAATATATTAGGACTGAATACTTTTTTCCACTTTTAACTCATTTTATTAAAAAAAATACCAAAATTCGTCGCATGTTTCGAACGATCACGTCGCAGTCACCTGTTGAAATCGCTCCAAAAAACATCGTATTGCCACTCCACTGTAAATATAGAAATAGATCCTATTTTCAATCCACGCTGGGCCCAGATTGCGCGAAAGGCACATGTGCCGGAGTGCGTGGATGCAGAACGAGCGGAACATGTAACCCAATCCAATTCACTCCAAGCTGGCATTGGAAACGCGCCTTTAAACTTTTATGCAATATTTCTATTAGCTTAACAAATGAATTTGCTTCTTTTTGTTTTCCTTCAAAAACAGGAATAAATTTCATGGCTAATTGTAAATCAAAATCAGCTATTTTTGAGTCTTCTGATGCTCTAGCATGCTTCACTCATTTCATGGTCTCTGGATATATCTTCGCGAAATGTTGTTTTATCTGTAAAACATCATAAAGTCATAAAGTGTATAAAGGTGAAAATTTCGTTCGAATTTTATAGCAACAAGGGTGTATACTTTTTTCAATATATCTGCAACCTCTTTCACCAGCTCTTGTTTTTGCTTGCATAACTAAATGAATGTTCGCTGTTTGCTAAAATTTCATTATTTGTTAAGATATGAAAAAAGTTTCTTATTTTAATTACCCTAAAGCATCAAACATTAACAGACATAACTACTTGTTTTTTTACATACTTTCCATTATAACGTTTATATATATAGGCTAGTACAAAACCCCTATAAGTATCGCCGCTGTAGTTCAAGTCTGCAGTATTCCTCGACGAAGGTCTCCTGAACATTCGTTTGGCAAAACCCCATCACTGCAGATGTTTTAACTTCGAAAAAGCTTCTCTTGTTCTTCTTCTGGTGTGATTGCGATGAGCCGATTAAGTTCTTTTCTCTGTCTACGCAATTTAACTTGTTTTCTTCCACGTCTCTTCCACTTAATTGCTGGTGCTGTGATTGTATCAGTCGGCTTCCTCTTACCCTGTCGTGCGTGATTTTCTTCCATGGTCAACTTCTTAGGACCTATGCGTTGAAGTTCTCCAACGGGAGTTGGTACTTATACTGCAGCGTGCGCTGTTTCTCCTTGTGGGATGTATTCCGTGTGTTCTGTAATGTCCTTCTCGAGTTCCTCAGTTTGCGTTCCAACGTCCTTCTCGAGTTTTGCAAATTCATTCTCAAATTAGCTTCATAATTTGTCGAAACGCTCGTTGAGTAAGGCTTGCCTATTAGAAGACCCCATTTGGTCCGCAGGAAAGCCATGTTATGATGTTTGTTTTAATGATAAGAAAAGAAAGAGATAGCTATAGCCGTGCGTCTAAAAGACAGCTTGAAATGATGGCCTCTACTCTAAGGAGTATGAGCCGCAATTTCTAATATTCAAAGAAAGCTTTTAGTTTTTGATTACTTTCAAGGTGCAATGGGGAAGTGGCACCCTTTACAAGTCTATTACAGTTGCAGTTGCAGTTGAGTTGCAGTTGAGTGAACACGCTGATTTTCTTTGTGAATTTAGAATTTTCCAAAAATTTAAAGTTTGCTTTTCGAATTGGATATTTTCCAATAATTCCAGTTGAAACTTTGGTTATATCTTAATTACTGAGTGATCGACCTTGTGTTTGAGTGTATAAACTGTTTGCGAATATAAAATTCTCCAACAATATTGATGTAACTTTGATTGATATTGTGATAATCACAAAAAGCTCGTTGCACCAAACTTATTAGTTACTAATTAAATAAGTGCACTATATCGTGATTGCAACCTGTAATAGCCTAATTCGCTTGTGATTTTTACTCTGCAAAATCATCAATTGTTTGAACCGTTGTTTGTCGTTGGCACGTTAACTGTCTCGCGAACGATTCAATCGTTGCGCAACTAGACGTATTGAACCGTGTGCAACCAAACGGTTTCTAGTAACAACCAGCTGTTTTGAATAAAATGCGGAACAGTCGATTGGTGCCTCAACAACAAAGAATTTGTTGGGGTTTGCCAGAGTAGCCGCTTTCTACGCCATTTTCTGCTGTCACACCAATTGAGGACTTGCCAGGCCTGAGTTTTGTTTTTAACCAGCTATCTTCTATTTTACTTTTATTTTTTTGC
Organism: Chrysops caecutiens; assembly: GCA_963971475.1. Taxonomy (NCBI): domain Eukaryota; kingdom Metazoa; phylum Arthropoda; class Insecta; order Diptera; family Tabanidae; genus Chrysops; species Chrysops caecutiens. The sequence continues at coordinate 68,327,797 of OZ020567.1, forward strand.
TAGTTATTAAGTTCTCTTTAAATATTTTTTCTAACTTTCTACTTTTAAGAGCTAATCGATCTTTGTAATACTGTTTATTTCGTCGAATCAGTTTCCCACTTCGTCCACAATGTCTTTAGTTTGTGCCGCCACGTCCTGCAAGGAGAGGAATTCTGATAGACTCCTTTCATGTCACGGCCCTTGTGGTAAATGCTTCCACCCTAAATGCGTGGGGCTCACGGGCGCTATTGCTGATAGGATTGATTCAAAGGAATCCGGGATTTATTGGTATTGTTCGCGATGCCGTAAATTCTCGCTATGTGCCGTCTCTTTTCGTCTCTCAGAAATTGGGTCGAACCTACATAAACTTGGGTCAATACTGCATCAATCGTCCACACTACACGCCTCACTCCTGGCTGCAATCGCAACCCTGAAGGAACTTGTTTGCCTCCCCCCCCCCCAACTCAGCGTGGTAGTATCAAGATCCCTCCCTTAACACTATCTATCCCAACCACCTCCACCAGGGTAACTCGTTCCCATAAAGCCTCCGAATCTTCGTCTCATGTTCCCCCCGTCATGACCTTCTCACCCGCAGCTCATGAACCCAATCTCATACCTCCCTCGCTTGACCCCTCTCTTTTATCAAACAATCCCTCTACTGTCTTATCAACACCATCTCTACCCGCCAAAATTGATCGCTCTCCAGCAGATCACCACATCACCACCCCAACATTAGCCTACTGGGTATACCCTCGGGCAATGTTAATACGTCCCAAAAACAACACACTTCCTCCGGCCACCCCGATACCCTCCTGTTAAATGTGGCTTCTCCATCAACACGTCTTCCTTCTGCTCCAATCTCAAACAATACTGTTAGTGCTTCAGTGATCCCAGACTCCTCTCCCCCCAATGATGTTCGACTCAGGCCAGAGATCCCTCCAAACTTTGTTGAGGACAGTTCCTAAGACGAGATCTGTGTTCGTGACTGAACTCGTCCCGGCAACGTCAACGGAAGACAGCCTCTCACATATTTCTGACGTTATCGGACTGAATGTTACGGTCAATAAAATAAAGGTATTTAAACTTTTCGAGGGAAGGTGCGCCTCCTTTAAGATCACTGTCCAACCCTCCATCTTTGACCGCATCCTGAGTAAAACTAACTTGCCCCCAGGAGTTTTTATCAAGGAGTTCGTTCCAAGGGCTCCCACCTCTAGTTCCGTGAGAGGTCTTAGAACGAAGACACACTCAACGTTCCTTTCCTCCCACTCTCTACCCCATGACATTATCTGCCTCACAGAAACCTGGCTCTGCTCCAACATCTATGATCATGAAATACTTGACCACGATTATTCCTTGTTTTGGAGAGACCGTCTCCTCGGTGACCCTAATCAGCGTGGCGGCGGAGTATTAAAAGCTGTTCGCTCGCCACTGAACGTAACCTTGCTACCCAATTCCTCCTGCGAATCTTTGGAGCTCATTGCCGTTAAAGTCCATTATCCAACGTTTAATATTATCATTATTTCCTACTTTATCCCTCCTCGATCCGCTGATTCTGTTTTTCGTCACCTTTCATCAATATTAGACTCTCTGTTAAGCTGCTCATATTAGACTCTCTGTTAAGCTGATGTTCATGATCATGTCCTCCTAATTGGCAACTTTAACCTCCCCCACCTTGATTGGTCTGCGAACCCTGACACTAACAGTCTATTGTTTACTCATCCCACATCTCCAGCTGAAACGATACTTTTTGACTCCACTTCTTCCTTCTATTTGTTCCAAATGAACTCTGTTAGTAACCTGAACCACCGTTTGCTTGATTTAGTATTTACGAATGTTCCGCAAAATGTCAATGTTTCCCCCTCCGCCAACGTTCTCTGTAACATTGACCCACTTCATCCTCCCATCACCATCTGTGTCTCATCTCTTCTCCAACATCCTCTTATTCATCCCCATTGCCACCTTGCCTCAACTTTCGTAAGACTAACTTTCATCTCCTTTTCACGATTCTCAATAATCACGTCAATATAACTGACGCTCTCACTAATGTCTCCTAACTGTATGATGTCCTGCATGCTTCTATCTCTTCCTCCACGCTAATATCCGCGCCACCCTCCCCTGACTTCTCCCCCATATGGTACTCTCAAGAAGTTAAGGCTCTAAGGAACAAACGCAACTCCTTCTGGTCGAAATATCTACGCTCTGGTTCCCTCGAAGACTACGCTCAATTCAATGATTTGAGCAGGATTTTTTCTCAATTAGTTGACCTTCAGTACCATAGCTACCTCTCCTCCGTGAAATCGAACCTTTTCGTGAACCCACACCTGTTTTTCTCCTTTGTGAAAGCAAAAAGGAAACGCAAAGGGGATCACTTTTTGCAGTCTCCTTCTAACCTAGGACTGGGGCTGGAAGATCCCCTATCCAAAGCTAATTCCTTTGCAGCCTTTTTTTCCTCTACCTTCCTTAAAGGTCAGTTTGTTCCCGATGTTCAATACTTTTCTGAACTTAATACTACCCCTTCCTCCGACTTCCATATCCTCCATATTTCAGAGGAAGACGTTCTTGTTGAACTCCAGTGCCATAAGGACGATTTCTCCCCTGGCCCAGACGGTATCCCACCTGTGCTGCTTAAGAAATGTGCGGCCCTCCTTGCCTCTCCTTTATCTTCCCTCTTTAACCTTTCCATCCAATCATGTATCTTTCCTGACATCTGGAAGGCAGGTTTCCTGATCCCTGTCCACAAAAAGAGCTCAAAGTCACTTGTCACGAACTATAGGCCCATAGCCAAACTTTCCACGATTCCTAAATTATTTGAAAAAATTCTCGTCAGCAAACTGTATCCCTTCCTCTCATCGCTTATTGGTCCCCACCAGCATGGGTTCCTTAAAGGTAGGTCTACTGTCACCAACCTCATCCACTTTACATCCTTTTCCATCAATGCTCTTGAGCGTGGTGAAGGTGTTAAAGCTATCTTCACAGACATGAGCAAAGCTTTCGATAGCATCCCACACCCTCTTATCCTACTTAAACTTAGATTGCCCCGACTCCTTCCTTAGGTTGCCCCGACTCCTTCCTTAGTTGGATTAGTTCCCACCTTTCCAATCGTAAGTATCGTGTTCGTTTCAGTTCCACCCTCTCCCATTTCTTTGTTTCCACAAGCGGTGTTCCTCAAGGGAGTCACCTTGGCCCGCTTCTCTTTGTCGTAGCTACAAATGATGTCAGCAAAGTCATTCATAATTCCGTGGTTCTTTCCTATGCCGATGACACTAAACTTTTCAAGAATATTGTTTCACCTAAAGACTACCTCCAGCTGCAGCAGGATCTCAATCGGCTCTCTACATGGTGCTCTTAAAACAATCTCCTCCTTAATAACATAATAACCTTAATAACCTTCCCTGGTCTGATCCCTTCTACCTTCCCCCCTATGAGGATCGTCTCCACCTCCTTAATTGCCAACCTCTCGCTGAATGCCGTGTTTTGGCTGATTTTTCCTTCATACATGGCATTATCCAAGGTCGTTTCATATCTCCTTACATCCCTCGCCAGAATGATTTCAATCTCAGATCGGGTGGCTCACTTATTGTAAGGTTCCATCGCACGGAGTTTGGCAGAATGGAGCCTATCACCCGCATGATGCGTTTGTACAATCGTGCTGCCCCTCTCCTGGAGGACGCGGAGGGCAAGTGTGATGTCCGTAGGGCTTTTCGGGACCGTACTGGCACACTTTTGCGGTCTCCCTGATTCGACTATATATAGTATGTGCTGTGTCTCTTTATATATTACTTTAGCCACAAGCGTTAGTTTATTCATAAGTGTTATGATTCTCGTCTTTCCTTCAATTCATTGTAATCTTTATTTTCTTTTTTTTTTCTTCTATTTTTTTTAATCTTAATTTTCTTATAATTTCTTTTTTTTTCTCTATACTCTTAATTGTATTCTTTTTTTCTTCTTTCCCTTTTTAATAACATAACTGTACTTGTAATAAGTTGAAATAAATTACACGACTGATTTTTCAAAACAATCTTAGCATATATGCTATATATCTAAAATTTTATGGTGATGAATCAATTTCTAAACCTAGGTAAGTACTAGTAAAATAATTGGGTAAGTAGCTTAACCTAGGTAAGTAAAATATTCGATTGATAATTAGGTTAGTAATTTAACCTAGGTAAGTAAAATATTCAAGTTTCAATTTAAACTTTTGCTGCTTGTCACAATTGGTAGGACGCATATTTCAAGAAGTTTCAATTAAGAATTTCAAATTTTGCTGTTTGCCACATTTGCTGACAACAATGTTTGTTTGGTTTCAATTGGTTCATTGAACCCTTTAACAATTTGCTCATTGTTCTATATGCATTTTGTCATGCGTGCACACTGCAATATTAATTTTAAATATTTACTTGGCAATACCTTCTTTTTGATATTAAAATAAAGTTCGGTTTAGACTACCAAAGAGAACAAATCTGTTTTAATAGGTTGTAGGCCCAGTCACGATGTTTAAGTCAGTACATAATGTAAAATCATCGGAAAACAAGTTTGTACAGTGGACGAATTTTCAGTTGCGATCACGGTATTGTAGGCTTTATATTCGTATTGCGCGTGAAAACTAATCTCACAGAATGTGGTCTTGTCGAACTTTAGAAATGGCTTCAAGCTCATTTATTACAATTGTGCCGAAATTAAAGGACCGTAGATCCATCGTTATCGGTACATATTAAAAGTGCTGCAACTACAAGAGAACTGTGGCTTAAATTAGAAGAGGTGTTTGATGATTAAGGTTTTTCGAGAAAATCAGGCTGTTAGAATATCAATATGTCTCGAAACTTACGATTCGATGACGAGTTACATTACCCAAATTATTGAAACGGTACAGAAATTATCAAGCACTGGTTTTAACGTAAATGATGAGTGAATGAGATTGGCAATCTAATTCTGGCTGAATCACCAGAAAAATATATTCCAATGCTCATGGTCATTGAGCATTCTAGCATTGCCATTACGGCCGATATTGAAAAGTCAAAATTACTGGATATGACCGAAAATGAAGATTCGCCGAAACCTAGTGCATTATACGCTCAGCAAGTCAATCGCAAACACAAACAATTATTCAACAAAACAGTCAATCGCAAATCAATCGCAAGCAGAGAATATCATTCAACAAAACAGAAAACTCGACTAAAGATGGCGATATGTCAAATTTCAACAAGGGTAGGAAGAAAATTATTTAATGTTATCGCTGAAAGCAAATTGGGCACTTTTAAAACAAATGCACGCAAGTTCAAGACGTAAAACCGAAAGGTCTGGTCAAGGTCCACGCCGTACACTTTCCGTGAAAATTTCGCTATAAATTTACATAAGTGTTTCTTATTAGTATGTACTTAAATCAATATTTCTAGTTGTACGGTGACAGTAAAGATAAATTACAGGTTTATTTTTTGCGCCTTTTTTAATTTCTTCTTTGATGCTTCCGTAGTCCTGACACTTACTCGGCACTGGACACTTCAGGTTTTTCTAAATTCGTTTTGATGCAAGCTTTCTCTGATTTGCGTTTTTATTAAATTAGGCGCATATTCACGACCCATATGCGACGATATCGTTAATTATTTTTCAATTATCAATTTAATACAGAGTTTTACTTATATTTTGGCAAATATTTTTATTGTTTCACTTTAGGTCCTGGTAGTTCTTCTCAAAATCCCTACAATGACACGCGAACGAACGTCGTACCTGATCGCGTTCACACGCTACACTGATTTATTATTTTACAGAACGCTTATTAGCAACAATCAAGCGTACCTACGATGCACTAGTCTAACGACGTAACGTGCAAAACAAATGCTGCAAAATAAACATGTACAGGCATGCTCTGTTCATTGTGACCTTAACCGTTGTTATCGCATTATTAGCCTCGTTACTATTAGCGAATGCAATCCGACGGTATATTGTACCGCAAGAAAGTTTGACTGGCTTTTAGCGTACTTTACAAGCGGAAAGACGGTTTTACGTCAAAAATATTAAAACAAGATAAATTATATATTAAACTAATTTGTGCTTTAATTACCAAACTATAAATTACATGGATTATGGAGAGTTGTACGGTAAAAGAATAGATAAATCACAAATTCATTGTTTTGCGGCGTTTCTTTATTTCTCCTTCTATGCCCTCTTAGCTCTCACACTTGCTCGGCACATGACATTTTTGGTTTTTAATATTCGTTTTGATGTGAGTTTCCTCCGATTTGAGTTTTTTACAATTCGGTGAATTTTTACGACTCATATGAGAATATAAGTTGGGAATAACTTTGACTTTGATGAACTCGACATTCCCCTGTTAAACGATGGAAAATACCTAAATCTCTTTTCAGTTTACCACTCCAAGTCTTTAGCATATCACATTGATACTTCGGAACTCAGTTTTCTCTTGTCTATTTTTTTGGCACACCGTTCATCTTTCGAGAAGACTTAAATGCGAGGCACACACTCTGCAACAATAACGTCAATTGTTCAAATGGCACCTCACTCCACAGCTGGTTCCAGTCAAACTCAGTTAATTTTGATTTTGAAATTCCGTCCCCGTCCTTGCCAACGAGACAACTCTCCGTCCTTGACCTCTTCTTTACCTCTTCCTCATTAGTCGCTCCAATAGGCGTCCCTTTGGTAACTGACGGTACCTCCGACCATAAAGCTGTAGCCATCGTCCTTCATTCATTGAAAATCTCCAAAACTTGTTCCAATAAAGACCTTGATTTTAGAAGAACAACCTGGACCAGGTTCAATGATACACTTGACAACTCACTAAACGAGATGTCACTCCCTACTGACAGAAGTCTTACTTGTAACGAAATTAACGACTCGGCAAAAAAGTTGCAGGTCATTCTTCTCGCCACCACATCCCAGCATGTACCAACATATGACATGCAACACATCTATCAGGTTCGTCTTTTTGATACCACTCTTCACCTCATACGTGAACGAAAGTCCCTTCGGCGTGCCCTTCATCGTGCTTATCTACCTGAACGTATCATCCTCCTAAAGTAAACGCTGGGCAACCTGGGTACAATTTCTAGGCAGCGTATTAATAACTGTCGATCATGACAATTTCGAGACAGACTTAAGGGTATCCAAAATGACAAAAACGATTTTAAAAACGTTACTTTGAGCGCAGACCATTATTGCCATTACTTCAATTTGGAAGCCAGTGCATCTGTGTCCCAGCGACCTAGCGATCCTTGTGGAGGGTCCCCAGATCCCCAGGCTGGATCTGCCGTCCCTCACCGAGCCATCTGTATACCAGGCTAGCGCACCCTTCTCCTTCTCAACGGGTAGAGGGGATTTCAGCCATTCGTTTTTATCCGGCACTTTGGTTGAGTAGTTTCCTCCGAAGGTCACCTTCCAGTCAATGTCGTCTGTAGGTACTTCCTTCAGATGTGGTAATTGCTTCAGGATACTGAGATGTCCTGACCTCCCTGTGTCATTACATCGTGTTTTATGGGTTCTCAGCGCTTCTTCTTATGCCATTCGCCTTACATGGAGGTGTAGAGGCTTTAGATTCACAATGACCTCTGGAGCTGCCGTAGGCGTAGTCCGCATTGCTCCCGTGATCCCCATACAGGTTTTCCTTTGGATTTTCCTGAGTACTTTTTGAGTTGTACTCTGTTCCGTTTTCTTCCACCAAATGGAAGAGGCATAAGTGATCGCCTGTCTAACGATTGTGGTATATGACCAGTAAGTCATATTAGGTTTCAGTCCCCATGTCTTTCCTAGCAGTTGCCTACATATGTGAAGACTTATCAGGGCTTTGTCCCTTAATTGCCTATTTCAATTCAGCTTCTGGTCCATGTAAACGCCCAGATATTTTACCTCATTGGAAATGTGCAAATGTTCACCCCCCATGGATATTGGTTTCCCACTTTCCATATTTCTCTTTTTGGAGAATGGAACAATCACAGTTTTTTGCGGGTTGGCTCCCAAACCTTTGCTGTTGCACCACCTGATGACCTGCCCGAGAGCTGTTTCCATTAGCTCCTTTAGGGTGCCTAGGTGTTTACCAGAGATTAGTATAACTATGTCGTACGCGTAACCTATGACGACATAGCCCATCTCCGTTAGTTTGCGCAGGAGTTCATCCACCAAAATAGACCATAATAAGGGGAATAGTAGTCCTCCTTGGGGCTTGGGGCAGCCCCTTCCCGCTATTACAGTTCTAGATGCACCTCCTAGTTCCGCTGTTATTTCCCTGCACTTGAGCATGGATTTTATCCAGCCAATAGTAGTGGGATCTATATCTTTTTGTTTTGATGCCTCATCAATAGCCTCAAAAGAGGTGTTGTCGAAAGCCCCTTGAATATCCAGATACGCACAGAGTGCAATCTCCTTGTATTCAAGGGCTTTTTCTATTCTGCTCGTGAGGTCACTTTGGGCGTCAATTGTCGATATGCCTTTTTGGTAGGTATATTGGCTTTTGTGTAGAGGGTTCCTTTTAAGGCTCCGCTCTCTTAGGTGGAGATCAAGTATCTTTTCCATGCTTTTGAGGAAGAAAGATGAAAGACTAATGGGTCTGTTAAACTTTGGCTTTTCGCTGGGTTTCCCCGCCTTTGGAATAAAGACCACATTGGTCTTCCTCCATGAGACTGGAATTCACCTCAGTGCATGGCTAGCCTAAATATCTCCACTACTTGGTGTTCTATATGATCTAAACATTTTTGGATCATTATAGGCATAATTCCATTCCCACCTGGGGCCTTGTGTGGTTGGAAGCTTTTTATCGCCCACCTTACCTTGTCCCTTGTGAAGATTTTCTTGGAGAGCTTGATTGCTCTTGTGATACCTTCGTATCGCGGATATTCCCCGTGGTTGTTTGGTGGGACGCTGCAGCCAGGAAAGTGAGTACTCAAGAGCAGTTCTAGAGTCTCGTCTTCGTCCGCAGTGTACCCTCCATCTTCTTTTTGCAGTAGTCCTTAGCTTGAAGCGTAATCTTTCTTTAATATTCTTTGGATTCTTGCAGCACTAGGTAGGGTTTCAATCCCTTCGCTCATGCTTTTCCATGAGTTCCTTTTGGATTCTCGTAGGATCTTGTAATAATTGGTAAGGGCTGTACGGTATTCGTCCCATTCACCCTTTTTGTTTGCTCTATTGAACAGTCTTCTAGTTTCTCTCCTGAGTCTGTACAGCCACTCATTCCACCAGGGCACATTCCTGTTGACTGCCCTTTGGTTCGTGGGACAGCTGGACTCCAAGGCGTCAATTAGAAGACGTGTAAGGTCGTCGGACGCCTTATTTAGGTCCTCTATGGTTTCGATGCGCTCGTCCTTTAGGTCAAAGACCCCTGAACATACTTGCTGTTCGAATTCGAACCAATCCGTCTTTTGGATTATTCTTTTCTTTTCTATGTGGATGTTCTCAGCCTTAAATGTAAACCGTATGTACATAGCTATGATCAGACATTGAGGCTTCATTTGATACCCTCCAGTTAGAGATTTTTGTTGCAGTGAAGGCATTTGCTAAGCTTATATCTAAAACCTCCTGCCTTATTTTGTTGGTAAAGGTAGGTGTGCTGCCCTTATTGAGTATCTGCAAGTTGTTGCGGGCAATGTACTCATATAGGTCCTTCCCTCTTGCATTTGTGTTTGTGCTTCCCCACGTAATGTGGTGTGCATTGGCATCACTGCCCATTAGGAAGTTCAAATTTTTGATCTTGCAGTATGCAATGAGTTGGCTTACCTCTTCCGGGGGAGCTGACTTGTCCTCCCCTGGAAAGTACGCCGAAGCGCAGATGAGTTGTTTTTCACGCGCTCCTTCCTTCAAGTTCACCAGCACTGCCACTAGATCCCTTTCAACGAATTGTGTTACGGGGATGAGTCTCACATTGTTTCCTAGGATTATTGCCGCTTTGGGCCTTTCCCCATTGGCACAGTGTATGATCTTACTACTAGGTATGCCCCGTACTACTAGGTATGCCTCTATTGCCGTCCGATGTCGACTCTATCTTGCACCATTACTGCTCCAAGAACGCTCATAGCCACCTTGGATCTGTGAAAGATGTACCTCCACCGTAGTTCGAGTGTTCTGAGAGTCCTCAGATTTTTTGTCTGGCGATTTAGGATGCCGGTCTTTTATGTTTTTGTTGTTTATTTCGGTATTCATTTTTGGTCCCACGAGAAGCAAGGGAAAATACGGTCACCTGCAGCAGAGACCGGCATGCCACAGGAAGGCTAGTTGAAACAGGAGGTCGCCGGGTATCCTGAGTTCGCTATTAAGGACTGAGCTCGCCCCCAGCCATGCAGCCTTCGACATAGCTGTTCCGTCATTTATTGGCTTGGCACCACATGTGCGCTACAAAGAGAGGAATCGTTTGCCCGATGGGGATCCTTGAGGTCAGATAACTCACCGGTGGGCTGTTCCTTTGTTTACTCCTTGTGGTCCCCCAGCGTGACATTTCAGCAGGTTCAATTACTTTGCTTACATACCCCGCTGGTCGCCATAAGAGTTTAAACCTCCGAACCCGGCCCCAATCGGGGCCTTCGTCAAGGTCTCACAGCCCCTATCGGAGGAACACCGAGTTTACAAATGAGTAAACTACAAACTACATTCTTTAGCAAATTAGCTGCAAAACCACATTAGTCCCCACTGTCTAGTATTCCCAGCCTCACTGAGCTTAGAGGGATTGATTTTATCAATGTTCAACTCACTTTTGAGCAAATTTAGCCGACCTTCTGTCTTTCAAACAGGCTTACTCTACCCTCTGTTTGTCATCTTCATTATTGGTTGTTTCCTCTATTTTATTTCGGTATTACTTATTTTTTGTTATATCATTTCGTTTTATAATTTATTTAATAGTAATTAATTTTAATAATCACAATATTAATCCATACATTATATTTTAATATGATTTGAATTTACTGTTATTGTTTTATTACAAATAATATAAACATTCTCTTGTTCTCTTTTGAGATGTTCGAGCTACGAGGGTATCAGGAATTCCTAGGAATGGGGAATGGTTCTTTATCTCATTAGGAGAGAATGTATGGAACAGTGGTTCGTTCCATAATTTCCATCAACCAGCCAAACTTATTTTTGAGACGACATCTTCCATTCTTTGCCATTTTCAAATAAGATGTTTATATGGCTCATCTAAATATTGATTTATATGACAGCAACAGCAGTAAAACTGTTACATTGAAGCTGTTTATGGTTTAAAAGAGTCGTAAAGATCTTGGTACGAAAGAGTTGATCAATGTTTAACTGAACCAGGCTTTAACAACATGTGCATGTGCAAAATTTCACGATAATATTCAAATTATTATTGCTCTGTATGCAGATGATTTCTTTATGAATTCCAATCGTAATTTTGAGACACATAATTTAATGCCTACATTGAGTTCTCACTTTTAAATTAAATATCTTGGACAAGTTAAGCAATTGTGGTGTACTATCCAAATTTGCAATAATTCAAGGAATGAGTGGGATCGTTCCTCGGGGTTCCGCTCAGATCAAGCAGATCCCGTTGGAAACTTTAGGTAAGGTAAATACTAGGAGACTGGGAATAATTATCTCTGAGTAATATTTTAAATAAACTTTATTACTTTTCTTCTAACGCGGTATACAATTATCTTCTTACTAACTAACTATTCAAATTTGCTGCTGTTTTTGTAGGACAGCTGTAGTGCTTACTCAGCATAAAAGTAAATATTTTCACTTTGAAACTTTCCCGTCCAAAAGTTTCCGATGAGTCAACACCTAATGGGGTCAGGTAAGCTGACATGAGAGTGCATGTCGGCGAGTCTTGAAACGCATTTTGCGTTAGAGATAGGGGCGGATCCAGCCGATCAGCAGATGGACAGCGTGGGAAACCACGAAATGAGTGGAGGTGGAGCTACACTATGAACAGCGTGGGAAGCAATGCAATGGATTGGGAATGGAATGAAGAGCAATGGTATGGAATGAGAAAATCATTTGGGCCTCATGGAAAAGAAACGCACTGTAGAATACATTACACAATGCTTAGGTATGAGAGTAAGATAAGAGGAATAATGTCATCTATATATAAAAAGGCGACAGGTTTTTTTGTTAGCCCTTTTACAGAAAACCTGATGGAATTACCAAGATAAAACTCCGAAACGCGTAGTCAAGGTCCGCGCCGTTGACTTTCAATGAAAATTTCGGGTTAAAATTTAAAATACTAATACCAATGATTGTTTCTTATTGATATGTACCCAAATAAATCTATTACGGTTACAGAATAGATAAATCACAAGTTTATTGTTTTATGCCGGTTTTTCACTTCTTTTTGTTTTGTTTTTAATGATGCGACATCAATAGTGTAGGTCACAGTGGATGGAGGATATTTGTACGTATTTATTGTGTGGCATTTGTTTTGCCAGTGACGTCATCGGGCTAGTGTGAGCGCCTACGCGTGATTATTGCGTAAAGTTATTTATGAGTGTAGCGTGAGAACGCGTTTAGCTAGGACGTCGATTCTGGTATCATTATAAAAAGCATAAAAAGAGCTACCAGGACCGAAAGCTGAGCAATAAAAATATTCTTCAAAATATAAGCAAAAATCGCTATGAATTTGAAAATGGAAAAAATAGATGGTGTCCTCTCATATGAGTCGTAAATATGCACCGAAATTTTTTCCTCTACGTGCAGCAATTAGTTTTCCAGATAAAAGTAAAAACTATGAACAAATGGCCACAGACATTAATACGGCTGCATTTGCCATTGATATTACCACAAACAAAATAAAATACGAGATGTCGCGATCCCATGTATGACTCGGTAGTCAAATGAAGTATGAAGCGTATGTTCATTTTGTGTATTTTTTGTTCATTTGATTAAAACATATGCAAGTTTTATCTTAAAAAATATGGGAAATCACACATTTTACAGGTATTTCCAAAAAATGCGAGACTTACTTTCACGAATATTTCCGTAGAAAGAGCGAAAATGTAAATTCCATCATATTTCCAAACTTTTGTATGCCCACACATTCAAAAAATATAATTTAGAGAAATGTGATGTATGACAAAAGTTGGAATATAACAAAATAAAACAAAACTATTCAAAATTCAAAATCTGACTTTTATCATATATCCAAACTTTTGTCTGCAAACCTCTAAAACCTCAATTTAGAGAAAAATTATGTATGAAGAAAAAATAGCAAATAGAAATTTGTTTGTTTGTGCGGAAATTCCAAATATATTTCAGCTAGCCCAAAACTTTATAATTTAGTTCAAAAACAAATGATCTACGGTCCGTGTGGTTTATTAAATCGTAACTCCTTCTTCACGAGAGATGGTCAATGCAGCAAAATCCTTTCTAAGGAATTTTGCAATACAACTCAGGCCATTGTTAATGGCTCTCCAGTTATGATGCGTCATGTTAATGGAATAACATTTGACGTTTGTGGCTCCTCTGTTGATAACCGTTATGTTGCTCCTAATATTCCATATCTTCTAGTGAATTTTGATTGACACGTATATGTGGAAATTTACAGCACAGTGAAGAGCATGAAATATACATACAAATATGTTTATAAGGGGTACGACTGTGCCCCATCAAAATTTGGAGGAGCTCGTGATGGAGACCAGAGCGAAGTTCTTAGAAATGAAACCGAAAGCTATGTTGGATCTACAACAGTTAATTGGTGCATAAATAAGTATCTGATGCCTTACCAGCCACATGATATAGTTCGACTTGAATGTCACTTGCCTCGGAAAAATGTAGTCTTTAGGGTAAGAAATGTTCAGCAAGCTCCAAAAAACCACAGAAGAACAAAATTGACTGCATTCTATGAAATAAATCAAATTTATTCGTCCGATCTTCTATATAAAGAGACGCCGATACATTATATTTCGGAGGATGAGGAAAAGGAATGGAAGAAACGTGAAAGAGGAAGTAGTAGAACTATTTCTAGATTATCTTATGTTCCTTCAAAATTATCTAATTATCTTACATATGAGACTATTTTTGCATAATGTTCGAGGTCCCATCAAAATTTGCGTACTGTTGGGAACATTATTTACCCCACATTTTCAGCTGCTGCACATGCACGAGTTATCGTATCAAATGATAGCGAGTGGCGTGAATGTTTACTAGAAGTAGAAGAGTGTATGTCCTCTCAGCAGTTAAGAGAGTTGTTTGTCATAACCTACTTTTGGTATGAACGTTCCTACAAATGCTTTTTATTTGTGGAATGAATACAAAAATTTCATCTGTGAAAATTTTTTAGGAAAATTTTTCAGTAAACGTTTCATATAAGCGTGCTTTATCAGTTATTGAGGAAATTTTGTTCAGTCATAACGTATTCAGACAGTCAGCCGGTCCAGTTGAATTGCATGTTGCAGAAGCTCAGTGAAGTTTTAGTAATGCTCTAATGGTATACAAAAAAAAAACAACTGAACAAAGCAAATACGTAACAAGTGAAAGAAAAATACATTTAAAATACCTAAAATGGCCTCACCAGAAGTGGACACTCTATCTACTTCGACACAAGAAGGAGCTGAAAACTGAACTTTAGTCCAGATAAAATTAACATTAACGGTAAAAAGAGACAAACACAAATGAGTGAATACTGGCTTATTGCACCTTCCCAAACTGACAACAAATTCGAACATCTACAAAAAGATAACGATGTTACTGTTGTGATTATTTAATATATAATTATTAAAAAATATGAAAAATTTAAAATTTTATAAACTACTCTACTATTACTCTACAATTACTTTAAAACAAATCTACTTAAATATACTAAGCATAGAAACTTATAAATTTTAACTAGATTGCCTTAGTTTGTTATTTTAGTAATAAATTTATTAACAAAGTCAGTATTGTTAGATCTCAATTGGAGTAAGTTGTTTTCCTTAAAACGAGTTGTGAAATAAAAGAAATAAATAATGGTGAATTTAATACAATGAATAAATAAATGAATAATTGTAAATATAATAAACTAATAAATGAATAATAAGTGATTGAATTTGGTTTTTAATTACTGTGGGGTAAAGATTATTTTTGAACTGCACCCACAAATTGGTGACTCCGATAAAAGGACAATCATTTCATAGTGAAATTATAATATTATCATAATATTTTTATAATTGTTTGGAATTAAAATTACAACAAATTGGACCAAGTGCTCATAATCACGTGCTATCTATACATTGATAATTTTGTGTTGAATTTGTTGAAAAATCATGAGAAACATATTAATCAATTTTTGTTTGTTTAGTTATGCATTAGTTGTTTTTGTTGTTGCCATACACTTAATTTGTTGCCATCAACTTTTCATGATAAAAATACATTAAAGATCAATAAATAAATGAAGTGGTAAACATTTAATGAATATGAATAAATATAATAGTCAAAACCTTGTTCGGCTAAATTAAAAGAAATCTTTTGAAACATTTAAATTTAAAGAACTTTGGTTCAAACTTAATAAAATTTCAAAATTTAAATAAAATTTATTTAAAAAATTAAAAAATAAATTACAATAAAACTTTACGGAAAATTCAAAAAATCAAGAAAAAGTATCAATGACGCAACACATTTATAGCTCCAGTGCATCCCAACATATATCAACACATCTCAAACCGCAAACCAACCCATCTCATGTAACTTTATAAATGGGTGAGTAAATTTTAAATTATACTTTTGCAAGATCATCCACCCATTTGATGCTGAGGCTTTGAAACTGCAACCAAATACGAACAACTTTACTTCCACTAACTTCTGATAAACCCAAAGGATTCAAGACTACTATCAACATCATTTAATCATCATTTAATAATTCTAGTTTTCTTGTATAATTTTTAATAATCGATAATTAATCATCTTTAGCATCAATTTAGCATCAACTTTAATTAATCAATAATATAATTTTAGAAAACATTTAAATTTACAAATCATTTTAATTTTGAATATTAATATATAACACTCTATCAAAACCACATCTAAAAACATTTTGGAATATAACTCTCCTTGATTTTTCATCATTGATATGTTATTCTTAGACAATTCTTAATTTAATTACAAATATTTAGTACAATTGAATACCTGTTATCATTGGTTAGTAATTGAGTATTCTAATAGTGAACTTTTTGCTTCTTTATTTGATTACATTTCAAGATTATCAATTTTTGGTTTCGTCGGGACTTCACATTCTTTCGATCATTAACGTTCTATTAATTTTCTTGTATAATTTTTTATAATGGCACAAGAAAATAATTTTCACGTTAATCGCTTGGGGGTTCATTTACCTATTTTTGAACCAATAGATCCATAGCTTTGGTTTGCAATTTCAGATCGCTGCTTTGAAGCTGCAGGTATTGTTAACGAACAAACAAAATGCTCTTAAGACATACAACAAACAACATACAACATACAACAGACATACAACATACAACAAAACATTGAACTTCAAGAACTGGCAAATCTTGCAGATTCGATTGTTGAAACTACAGTAAGTAACCAAATGAACGTGGCTGCAGTAGCAACCAACCCTTCTACTAACGACCTCTAAGTCAAAAGATTTTTCAGCAAAAATTACAAATTGAATTGCTCAAACAAAAGATAGAAACAATTAAAACAAATTTTTCAAAAAGGTCTTTTGATCGATCTCCTTCGAGATCTGGACATTCTTCAAAATCCCGATTTCGATTTCAAACTCCAAACCGATCAAATTCTCAACAACCGGTTTCCGGCATTTCTTGGTATCATTAGAAATATGGTACCAATGCTACCAAATGCTACAAACCTTGTTCGTTCATTGATGAACCAAAAAACTAAATAAGTTGACGTCAATGGCGACTGATGGCAACCATCAACCATCAACACGTCGCCTCTTTATAACGGACAAATCAACACAGATACAATATCTCATAGATTCTGGAGCAGACTTAAGTGTCTATCCCCGTAAACTCATTCGTGGACCACTTAAGCGCTCAAACTTTGATCTTTCCCCTTATAAATCACTGTTAGACAAATTTCCATCATTAACCTGTCCTGATGGTCGTTTCAAAGATATTGTTACAATGTTACGCCGATGGGCTGCACGTTCACAGCACCACGACAATTGCGTGAAGTAGGGTGAGGAGTAACGCTACAAGCGAAAAGGGCGGGGAACCAGGACGGACATCGGCAAACAAAAGCCGGGAACCTTAAGGAAGGCCGTCGGCTGGGGATTTCGGGTGAGACCTCAACGAACCCTCATCAGTGCCTCGAAGGTTGAGGGCTCTGGAGCAGATCCCACCGACCCATACAATTCGATGGAGTTAAATCTTGGCGCGGGAACTCCGTGATCAACGAAATCCCAAAAGGGTAACAATATCAAACATAACACAAAACATCACATCTTAACAACACTAGGACCCCCAGTTTTTGCAAGGCCAAGAAGGCTTCCCCCAGAAAAATTTAATATCGCGAAAAAGGAATTTGAGACAATGGTTCGTCTTGGAATTGCTCGACGATCGAAATCTTCTTGCGCATCTCCCTTACATCTTGTCACTAAGAAAAACAATGAATGGAGACCTTGTGGAGACTATAGGGCTCTCAATGCTCGTACCATACCAGCCCGTTACCCTATTCGTCACATTCGCGATTTCACTCAAAACCTTAGAAACAAGAAGATATTTTCCAAGATAGATCTCGTCAAGGCTTACAACCAAGTTCCAGTTGCGGAAGAGGATATTTCAAAAACTGCAATCACAACTCCATTTGGATTATTTGAATTCCCTGTCATGAGTTTTGGCCTTAAAAATGCAGCACCCACATTCCAACGATTGATTGATGAAGTGTTGGTGGGGCTAGACTTTTGTTTTGCTTACCAGGACGACATTCTTGTTCCATCTGTTGATAGAGAAGAACATATGAAGCACCTGGAAGCGATTTTCACCCGATGCATGGAATACAGCATTGTCATAAACTCCTCAAAAAGCTTATTTGGCGTTGATAAACTTCCTTTTGTTGGCTTTATAATAACAAAGGATGGAATTTCTCCTATGAATGACAAAATCCAAACCAATTTAGATTTTACCAGACCAACAACTGCAAAGTCTTTAAGAAGATTTCTAGGTATGATAAATTTCTATAGAATTTGCATACCAGGAGTCGCAAATCACCAGGCGTCCTTGCATAATCCTTTTAAAGGTCATATAAAAGGTAACGCACCTGTAACATGGACTGAGAATGCCATTACAGATTTGGATTTGTTGAAGAACTTGCTTGCAAAAACAACCACAATTGCACATCTAGCACTAAATGTACCTAGGTCTCTGGTCTGTGAGGCATCCAATTTTGCCATTGGAGCCGTTCTTCAGCAGCTCATCAACAACACTTGGGAACCTCTTGGTTTCTTTTCGAAAAAACCAAGTAATTCTGAAATGAAATATAGTGCTTTTGATCGTGAATTGTTAGCTGTTTATCAAGCGATCAAGCATCTCAGCATTTCAGATTCATGCTTGAAGGAACGGATTTCATAATTTTCACAGACCACAAACCACTCACTTTTGTTTTAAGGCAAAATTTAACTAAAGTTTCCCCAAGAGAAGCGAGACACCTTCAAATCATTAGTCAGTTCTCTACGAATATAAAATAAATTTCAGGAAAAGATAACATAGTTGCTGATACATTATCTCGGGTAGAATCAATTAATAAACCTTTTGACTATTCGGCTCTTGCTACTTCCCAAGAGTCTGATGAGGAGTTACTAGAATTAATAAACAACAAAGACACTTCTTTGAAACTTAAACAGTTACCAATTCCTGGCACCTCTGAAAACATCTATTGTGAGACCTCAACACAAGTTGCTAAACCATTTGTTACCAAACCTTTCAGAAAACTTGCTTTTGACATGATTCATCATCTATCACATCCTGGAATCAAAAGCACAACAAAAATGCTAACCGAACGTTTTGTGTGGCCATCAATTAATAAAGACTACAACAAATGGGTTCGATAGTGTCTACAACTATATGGGGGCTTTACAGCAAACATTGACAGAGTGCAATGTAAGTACAGGCAGATGGGCCGGATTTTTATCTGATACGACGGCAAATATGATAGGAGTCCACAACTCCGTCTCCAGCAGAATAAAAAGGGACTACCAAAATGTCAAGATTATTAAATGCAGTTGTCATCTCATTCATATCGTTGCCGGCTATGCTTGTAAGAAACTGCCAATACGTTAGAAGATTTTTGTCGAACTATATACAATAATTTCAATCGAAGTCAGAAAAACAGTGCATCATATGTAGAGTTCAAACATTTTTATGATTTGGAACCCCACAAAATTCTTCGGCCATGTCAGACGCGATGGCTGTCATTAAAGTCATGCGTTCGACGCATAGTCGAGCAGTGGGAAGCTCTTCAAACATATTGGACTCTACTTGCATTTGAAGATCCAACGCATTCCAACGATCATGTTCTTTGCAGAAATGCAGTTTCTTGTTTCTGAACCATGCATTAAGTCTCTTCAACGATTTTAACACGTTTTTTTCAAGCTGTTTCAACTTAAAGGCACAGTAGAAGGATTGCTCAAAGTTCTCTACGTCAATAAATTTCCGGTAGAATACGTACGGAGCCAAGAAAATATTTTTATAACAGAGCTGGACAAGGATAAGATGCTGCCAATAAAGCGGACATATTTAGGGGTTGACGCCACAGAGCTAATGCTTGCCTCATCATCCCAACTCCAAGGACAGGAAACAGAAGTTGTAAAAGTGTATGAATATACCCGAGAAATTTATACAGAAGCTATCAATCAAATAAAGAAGCGGTTCACTTTTGATGATGAAGTGTATGAAGACGCAGCATTTTTAATGCCTGCTTCAGCACAGAGGTTGCACCCAACGAGTCTTGTTCAAATTGCCAAAAGGTATGTTAACACGTTTGTCAATTATCAAGAATTGGACAAAGAATGGCGGAGCCACAGTTTAATACCGGGACTCGAATGCTTTACTGATCCACTGAAGTACTGGAAAAAAGCTTTTTGTACTAAAAATGATGCCAGCCAATGCAAATTTCCTAATTTGACAGTCTTGGTAAGCTATTTTATGGCTCTTCCCTTTTCGAACGCTGGAGTTGAGAGGATATTCAGTACACTAAAGAATATCAAAACAGAAGCCCGGAACAGGTTAGATGACGAGAGTTCTAGTGGAATCTTTTGTTCTAAAAAAGGAATGGAAAGGACAAAGACGACTTCAATTGAAATTCTTATGGATCCGAGTAAAGTTGCAAAATTTATTGAAGTCGAATGCAACATCTGCACAAAGCAAGGAACTCCGGGAGGCCACTCTCAGAAAGCATTAGTTTTGATTTTTAAATTATAAGACTATTCATAACATATAATGTAAAATTAAAAATATACTATTATATACAAAAAGTTCGTTTTTAAATGGCTTCTTGTTACCTGTTATACTTCATGATCTTGTTTTTGGAACACCTTGTGTTCCATTTAAGACGCGTGTGCTTCTATACAGCAATGAAATAAGATGATCACAAAGTTAAACTCATCAAATTAAGATTAACAATTTATATTTTTACTCATAATTTTACAACATTCAAAAATTGATAATCCAATAGAACATGTTTCTTCCAAAGCCTCATAAAATAAGAGAACTTCAAAATACATTAATAAAGAAGAAGAAAACAGAATTGCAGGAAATATAATTGAAATTGGCGCCATGGTTGGAAGAGGGAGGGAAATTATGGAAAATTCCTCCCATATGCAGGGAAATTCATGCTTCATGGTGTGGAAGCACTGGTCTTCAATGCCAAAGGTCCAAAATTACTCGTCATGTTTCAACCCCTCTTGGAACCTTTCTACCTCCATCATCCAGATTCAAGGAAATTCATATTGACATCATTATCATGCCTCCATCTGAGAACTGTCGTTACTGTCTCACGTGTATTGACAGGTTTACTCGCTGGCCTGAAGCATTTCCAATGCAAAATGAGGATGCAGAGACAGTAGCCAGAGTTTTATACTCTGGTTGGATTTGTCGATTTGGTTCCCCATCAAAAATAACCACAGACCAAGGAAGACAATTCAAATCACATCTAGTCAAATCATTAAACAACATCTTAGGTTCAAAACATTTTAAAACTACTCCATATCATCCGCAATCCGACGGATTAGTTGCGCATTTCCATCGCCAATTAAAAGCTGCAATTCGCTGTCATTCAACTAGCCGATGGACAAATAGTCTTCCTTCAGTCCTTCTTGGAATCAGAGCGGCTTGGAAGGAGGATCTTAAAACAACATCGGCTGAGTTGGTCTATGGTGAACAAATCAGACTTCCTGGAGAATTTCTCACACCATGTTTTGAACCTAATGATGATCCATCATCTTTCATTAGAGAACTTTGAAGTATCTTCCAAAAACTGCAACCTTCAACTTTTAAGAAACATTCAAATGAAAAACTTTTTATTTTTAAAGATCTCGAAACTTGTACCAATGTTTTTGTTCGTCATGATGGAATAAAACTTCGTTACAGTTGCCTTATGATGGCCCCTTTGAAGTAATTCGACGGTCACCGAAAACATTTTTAATTAATATTAAAGGAAAACCAACACCAATACCCGTAGACAGACTCAAACCTGCTTTTATTGTTGATGAGTTACAGTGCTCAATTGACATTTATAAACAAAATTCTAAAGCATCACATATTAAAATTTCGAAATCAAGGAGGGTATCATTCTATATATTAACGTTCAGACCTTTTCCTCACTGGTAAGGGAGTGATGTGGTGATTATTTAATATATAATTTTTAAAATATATTAAAATTTAAAATTATATAAACTACTCTACTATAACTCTACAATTACTTTAAAACAAAACAACTTAAATATAGTAAGCATAGAAACTTATAAATTTTAACTAGGTTGCCTTAGTTTGTTACTTTAGTAATAAATTTATTAACAAAGTCAGTATTGTTAGATCTCAATTGGAGTAAGTTGTTTTCCTTAAAACTAGTAATACTAGTAATAAAATATATAAATAAATGAATAATTTTAAATATAATAAACTAATAAATGAATATATAAATGAATAATAAGTGATTCAATTTGGTTTTTAATTATTGTGGGGTAAAGATTATTTTTGAACTGCACCTACATTACCAATACAACCGTAAATAGTGTCACAGCTACAGTGAATAACAAATCTCCACCCATTTTTATTAACAACGTGGAAAATATACGGCCACTTGAAGCGGATCAAGATCAGCGACTCCTTCTCCTAGAGGTAAGCTTATATATGAAACTATGCAAAACAACGACTGCATTCCTATTTCCACCAGCGAACTGACGTATTGGCCAACAGATACAAGGAAGCTACCAGACCTAATTTACTTTGCGATCGTAAACGGCATAAACAAAAGGTATTTCGAAGCACTTTCCTGTTTAGATCTAGCGTCTGACCACTCACCAGTAGTAATAACGTTACACTCGCATATATCCGAATCGGAAAATCTGTACATGAACACAAATTGGAAAAAATTTAAGAGGTATATTTAAGAACGCTTGTCATGCAACATTCCCCTTAAATCTACCATCAACTTGGAAATCAGTGTGACAACACTAAACACTTTGCTAACTGAAGCCTTAACATACTCACGTCACACATTTGTCAAACATAATACCAGAAAACACATTTCCCCCAGAATAATTCTTAAAAACCGAAAGGCCCTTAATGTCCGCGCCGTAGATTTTCCGTGAAAACTTCGGGATAAAATGACAATAAGTGCTCTTATTAGTATGTACTTAAGTCAATGTCTTTTATACAATGGTTATATAGAGTAATACGGTAACAGGAAAGATAAATCAGGCGTTTATTCTTTCATTTCTACTTTTTTGCTGCCGTAGCTCTGACATTTACTACTGGACACTAGATTTTTTAAATTTGTTTTGATGCAAGGTCTCTTTCATTGCGCTTTATTCAATTCGGCCCATATTTACGACTGATATGACACGATACCTTTAATGCTTTTTTTTTTCAACTTTAAAATTAATACCGAATTTTGCTTATATTAAGGCGAATATTTTTATTGGTTCACCTAGTTCCTGGTATTTCTTTTCAAACTACAATGAACAATGAAACCCGAACGAACGTTTTACATGATCCCGTTCTCACGCTACACTGATTTAAAATTTTACACAACGCTCATTAACAAAAATCATGCATAAGTGCACTAGTCCGATGACGTCACACGCAAAACGAATGCAGCACGATAAACACGTACAGGCATGCTCGATTCATTGCGACCACAACCGTTGTTATCGTATTAGTAGCCTTCTAACAGTTGGCGATTGAATTCTGACGGTATATCGCCCGCAAGAAAGTTTGAGTAACTATCAGTGCACATAATGGTCGAAAAGAGGTTCTTACGTCAAAGAAAATTGCGACAAAAGGTTCGTAATTACTTGTAATTTAATTATTAAACTATTTATAACAATGATTATGGAGAGTAGTTCATTTTTTTGCGCCGTTTTTCCATTTCTTTTTCGATAATGCCGTAGCTCCCACACTTGCTCGGCACTGAACAATTTTGAATTTTCATATTCGTTCTGATACAGGTTTTCTGCCATTTGAGTTTTTTTACAATTCGGTGCATATATACGCCTCATATGAGACGATATCTACCACATTTTTTCTTTTTTCAAATTCATGCCAATTTTAGGTTATATTTCGGAGAATATTTGTATTGTTTCAATTTAGGTCCTGGTAGCTCTTTTTTTGCTTTTGCAACGGTACACTAATCAACGTCCTTACTTAACGCGTTCTCACGCTACACTCATCAATATCTTCACATAACCCTTAAAAAACAATAGTCACAAGCCCGATGACGTCACGGGAAAAACAAGCGCCATACAATAAATATGTACAAATATGCTCCATACACTTCGATCCTAGCCGTTGTTATCGCATTATTAGTCTCGTAGTTATTAGCGATTGAAAAATGCCAGTGTTTTGTAACACAAGAATAATAGACTGGCTACCAATGTACATACTCAACGAGAGGTAAGACGTTTCCTCGTCAAAAATTCAAGGAAAGAGAAAGAAAACCTAGGAAAAGATACCAAAAAACTAGATCGAATCAGGACAAATCTAAATTAAACAAACGACCTAAGGAACTAAAGCAAATGCTGTTTGACGACAATAATTCCCAAGTGCAGAGCTACTTAAGAGGTTTGACGCCGACGGAGGCACCAGATCACCTTCTATGGAAAGTCACTAAAAACTTTAAAAACAATCCAATTAGATTTATTTCTCCAATAAGGGAACCAAACGAAGTATGTTCTAAGACCGATGACAAAAAAGCCACAACCTTTGGAAACCATCTTTGTAAAGTATTTGAGCCGCGCCCGCAAGGTAGCGTCTTAGGACCAACACTATATCCCTTATATACAGCTGATCTACCAACACTATCAGGCATCACGGTAGCAACATATGGAGGCCACACAGCTATCTTAACATCACACATGGAAGCAGAAACTGCATCAGAAATACTTAAACTCAATCCAAACATGGCTTAGAAACTGGAGAATTGTGGTAAACAAGACTAAATTTGCACGCATAACTTTCACTCTAAGAAAGGACACCTACCCATCGGTCGCCCTAAACCACAAAAATATCCCTCAAAAAACCCACGTGAGATATCTCCGCATGCATCTTGACCGGCGACTAACTTAGAGAGAACACATATTAGCAAAGCGCAGACAACTTGGGCTAAAAATTAGGAAAATGTACTGGCTTATTGGTAGAAAATCTGAGCTCTCAACCGAAAATAAGCTCCTGCTATATAAAACTATTATTGTGTATTTTGTAAAGGTGGGTTCTAGTGACTTCACAATGAGAGTAATCTTTATGTAATTGTAATAATATATATTTAACTGTCGATCGGTTACAGTACACTCTAAAAGTAAAACGCGGTTCGTAATAATCCCTGCTGTCAAATATGCTCGACTTGAAGTTGGTTTCATCTCTCGTGTTCCGTGTTCCATCCAAAAGTTGCCAAGAACAAATTAGGGCTGCCAAGTACTGTTCTGAACACGAACACCAACACTTCCCCCTGTAGAAAAAAGTTCAACACGACGCCTGATAACGCTCGGATGGTTTTGTTGCTCTTTTGGTCTTGCATTCACATTTTCCTTAGACTTTGGTGCCTGATGAGGATTCTCATTTACCAACAACCGTTCTTCATCGGGCACATAGTAATCGTATAATGTTTTACATTTTACATTGTTGCACTCCCGCATCTAGTCAACATGTCGCCTCCAAACTCTTCCATCCTCCAGCTGATTGTCGTAGTGCAGTTTGCCTAGAATAGCCACCACTTTGCCGAAACCCCATTTAACCTTGCCTACATAGTTGCGCGCTATGACACTTTGGTTCAAATGAAACTTTTTAGCATCTACTAGCTGTACCCGCCCGCTTTGCTGGGCATTACGTAAAACTGCTTATTTTTTGTATACTGTATATGTTTATACTATATATGTTCTGTTTTTCTTTAGTTATAGATTTTTGATTCTTAGCAGTTATCTTTTGATTGTAACATAAGTTCAAAAACTTCCAAAAAATCTTTGACTTTTTCAACAATGTTTTTATTAACGTTTGGCTACAAATTTTTGCCGTAAAATGGATAATAAACTGAAAGTATGAATAGTGCTTAATAAGAAAATGAGAAATAAACTTAAAACAACTATTCAAGCACTCTTTCAAAAAGAGACAATTTTGGAATTATTACTAAACTTTACAGCACCTATTAATTTTAAAGTTACAAAAAAATTGAAATATAGTAGTTATAAGAAATCGAAATTTATCCTATGTTCGGTGACAACAATGAAACAAATAAGGATTTATAGATTGCCGGTTGAAACTCAAACAAAACTGGTTAACTTTTTGCTGTTCTTCGATTAGTACCGGATGTAAATTTTTTATGGCACAGTAATATTTGAGAGGTTAATCCGATCCGATCGGCCACATGAACAATACGCCCACGTTAGCCGTGTAAATTTATTTTCGGCGAATTTGTTGAAAAATATTACTTTCTTCTACTTACAAAAAAAGTTAAGGTTTAATCACAGACAAAATAATTTACCAGATGTCGCGATCCCATGTGACTCTCTACCCATTTTTTTCCAACATCACACACGTAACAGCAGACAAAAGATCCATGGGCCGTATGCGCCTTTGACCGTCTTTAACGTTCAAAGAACAGACAGTGCTCGAATTGATGTTGATGTTTGATTGACAAATAGGGAATGAGTGATCACAATAACTGGAAGGGGGCTGATACAAAATTTCGCGCATGGAACACAATGTACATGTACACACAATTTTGATGTTCTGAAATTTGCACAAAACAAACACAAACAAAAATGTGTACCATTGGAGAGTAAAATTTACTCAAAAATTTCTGTTTTCTGTGTAATAGTATTTCTATTGATTTAAAGAAAAAATATACAAATTGAGTTTCAAATATATAAGAAGTTACAAAATTTTTTCGAAAAACGCGAGATTTTGCGTTTACGAATTTTAATCTGAATTTTATCATATATCATAACTTTTGTTTGGACACATTTTTAAAAATTCAATTCAGAGAAAAAAGATGGATTGAAAAATTTAGGAAATTTAAAAAAAATGGGGGTCGGTCATACGTATGAACTCCGTAGGACGCTTCGTTTAGCCGCTAGGAACAAAAAATCGTTAAAAATTCATAATCTGAATTTTATCAATTTTCCGATCTTTTGAATGCATACCTTTAAAACCTAAATGTAGAAAAAAATGATGTATGAAAAAAAGGTAGGAAATGTCAAAATAGTGGGGGTTGGTCATACATATGAACCCCGTAGGACGCTTCGTTTAGCCGCTACGGGCAAAAAACCGTATGAAATTCAAATTTTTGCCGCAAAAGAACCCTTCAAACCGGAAGAAAATTGGTCAACTTGGGATTCAAAGTTAGGAAATTTAAAAAAAATGGGGGTCAGTCATACGTATGAACTCCGTAGGATGCTCCGTTTAACCGCTGGGAACATAAAATCGTTAAAAATTGAAAATCTGAATTTTATCAATTTTCCGATCTTTTGAATGCACACCTTTAAAACCTCAATTTAGAGAAAAATGATGTATCAAGGGAAGGTAGGAAATGTCAAAACAGTGGGGGTCGGTCATACATATGAACCCCGTAGGACGCTTCGTTTAGCCGCTACTCGCAAAAAACCGTTAAAAATTCAAATTTCTACCGGAAAAGAACCCTTCAAACCGGAAGAAAATCGGTCAACTTGGGATTCCCGGAAACTATGATGTCCTACAATCTGAAACTCAAAAAAATATTTACCATTTTCCACCAATTTCAACAAATCTATCTGCTACGGGTTTAATGAACCAAAATTGTATTGAATAACCCGAGAAATATTTGGCGTGACGGAGCGACAATAATTGCACGATCTCTCTTATATTCTAAAGTAGATTTTCTCTTGAGAGTTATTCATGGATACAAATCATTGTTTCCAATCAAGAGAACTCTACTTAAAATTAAGAGATATTATGAAATCAAACTACCGAATTGTTCTCGCGAATACAGTTCATGCCCAAGAGTGTGAGAGAAATCGGTAAAAATTTGTACTCGAGAGAAACGATCGCTCTTAATTTCTTTATTTCAAGCTTTCGCACGGAAGGAAGATGCTCTCTTAAAATCAAAACGACCAAAACTTTAAAACTACCATATCTCGTAAAGTTTTTGGCGAATTTCTTTGAAACTTCACAAAAACATTCTCCTTCTAATAAGAGTAAATCCTACTAAATTTCATAAAACTTGTCCCGGTAGATCCGGAGTTTTGCCGCGACAAACTTTTGTAAAAAGATCTTGTTTTATATATATAAGAAATGGCTATTTGCATTCTTTTGCTTCATCTCATCAATTTCTGTTTTGAATAAATCGAGTCTTGTACGGACCTATAAATAATTCTGCTGGCGATTTCCCGGTTGGGCGATGCGGCGTGCTCCTGAATTGTAATAGAATATTTCTTAACTCTTTTCTAACTTCCTGTACATTGTTTAATTTCCGTAACGCTTTTTTGAAAATCTGTACATATCGCTCTGCTTGACCGTTTGTTGCTGGATGAAAAGATGCTGAAAGTCTTTGCACAATCCCTCTACCATGCAAGAATGTTTTGAAACTGTCAGAAATGAAAGTTCTGCCATTATCCGATACCAAAATTTTTGGAAAACCAAATTGCGCAAAAATTTCTTCGCATTTCTCGATTGTTGTCTCAGCTAACATATCCTTGACTGCATGTATTTCAGGCGATTTCGAAAATGCGTCGACCATAATGAAGAAAATTATTCCCATGAAAGGTCCGGCAAAATCGACATGCACACGTTCGAGTGGTGTTGAGGCTGGTTCCCAGACGTGTGTTTGTACTTTGACCGGGTTGTTTTGCATAGATAAACATGTCTTGCATTCTTTTGCAATTCTCTCAATGTCACTGTCAATGCCTGGCCACCAGCAATGTCCACGAGCCAAATTTTTCATTTTAACGATCCCGAAATGTCCGTTGTGTAATTCGTTCAAGACTTGATTTCGTAATTTTTCTGGTATGACTACTCAACATTCCACGTATCCTTCCTGCTCAAAGCCTTGCCCTAGTATCCTCACGTACAATATTACGCATGTTAAAAGTATCAATAGACAGTAAATCTAAAGTTTCAATAAAGAATACATCTACCACGTCATGGTTTAATTCGCAACTATTTACATGTAATCCGGAAAGACAACTGTAACTCGGACCGTCTAAACTTAATGTCGTACTGAAAACCACGTAGGAACAACGCATAGTGTTGCATACGCATAGCACTATATGCTGGCAGCGACTTGTGTGGATTGAAAATTTGCACCAAAGGACGATTATCGCAAAATAAAATGAATCTATGTCCATACAAGTATTGATGCAGTCTTTTAATTGCAAATACAATCGCATAAGCTTCTCTGTCTATTTGGCTGTAGTTTTGCCTTGTCTTGTTCAGTCTTTGTGAAACATAGCAAATTGGCTTTTCTGAACCCTCTTCGCAAATGTGCGATAATACCGCACCTACACCAACTGGACTTGCATCTGTTGCAAGTACTAATGGTAATCTCGAGTTGAAAAAAGTTAAACATTCATCTTGTACAAATCTTTCTTTAACTGTTTCAAAAACATTCTGACATTCCTTAGTCCAAACAAATTTTACTTTTTCTCGTAGTAAATCGTATAGTGGAACTAGTACAGTAGCAATATATTTGATGAATCTGTGATAGTATGTAACTATGCCAATAAACGATCGCAATTCACTAACATTACTTGGTGCAGGCATGTTCAACACGGCTTCGAACTTCTTGGGATCTTTATGTATGCCATTTTCGTCTAACACGAAACCGCTCTAAACTATCTTATTTTCGGAAAATGAGCACTTGTCCATTTTTACTTTCACGTTATGCTCATTTAGAATTGTGAAAACCGTGTGAATTAATTTAATCATCTCTTCTAGAGTCGGTGTGGCTAAACGCAGATCGTCTTCAAAAATTTTGACACCCTTAATCGATCCAAATAGTGAAACCATCTTTTCCTGCCAAATCACTGGCGCAGCGGCGATGCCGAACAATAATCTCCAAACTCGATAAAGTCCCCGTTGTGTACTTATCGTAAGTATGTCGGCAGTACCTTTATCAACAGGTAGTTGTAAAAACGCCTGTGTAAATTCAATCTTCGCGAAGTACTTACAGCCAGCTAAATCTGTCAAAAGTTCGTCAGTTGTGGGCAAAGGATACTCATTTACAAGCAGCTCTGAATTTACTGTTACACTGTAATCTCCACAGATTCTAACGGTGCCTTGTTTCTTTAAAACAGGAACGATTGGAGTGGCATAAAGTGAAGAATTTACTCGTTCGATGACACCTTCTTTCTCTAAGGCATCCAAAACTTTGTCGACTAAAGGTACTAAACGGAACGGCACAGTTCTCGAATTGACGAATATCCGCTTGGCATCTAATTTCATTGTTAAAGCAGCTGCTTCCTGCCCTGTTATTGGTGAAAGATCTTGACGTACTACATTTTTATATATATCAGTTAAATTTTTAACAAAACTATTTATATCGAAATTATCGTAATTGTCTTTCTCAATCGATAAAATGGAAGAAAATAAACTGTGCGGATTTTTACAAACGATGAAATCTCGAATCCACTCGCGGCCACATAAAGGCAATCTGTCAACTTCCGTTAAGTATAATTGGAGATTGAAATTTGTATTTTCGTAAGTGACTGTAACGTTCAGAAATCATCGTACGCAGATAGAATTCTTGCAGTACGACACTAATTTCAATGATGTAGGTTGTACTTGAAAACCGGGAAACAATCTTTCAGCCTGCTCATACCACATCAACGAGACTGCAGCTCCTGTATCAATTTTAAAATTGATCATATTGCCCTCAACCCTGAGTAGTTTCATGAATTTTTCTGCCTTGTTTTCGTGTTTTACGATGTTGAAAATGTCAGCCACCTCAGAAACATCACTCCTACCTTCAAGTTGCTGTATTTGTTGCTGTTTTGCCATGCAAACCTTCTTGAGATGTCCCGTCTTTCCGCAAGTATTGCAAATAATGTCTTTTGGTAATTTACATGTATTTGCCTTGTGATTCCTGTTTCCGCATCTAAAACAGTGTGGTGTACTATTCTTATTGTAACAATAATTCTTCAGCCGACCCGAATTTAGTTCCTCATTCAGCATTTTGTAATTCTTTTTGTTGCCACCATATTTGATATTTTTCTTGTTCACGACGTTTATATTACCATGAGTACTATCTTCTTGCAATTTAAAAGCTTCTTTTTCACACATCTCCATGGCAGAAGCTGTTTATAAAGCTTTCTCGAATGTGAGATCCTTTGTCTCTAATAATCTACTTATTGTGTCCTATGGTTACTTAACGCGTACACGAACTGATTACGCAGAGCCTTCTGCAAAAATGCTCCGAAACCACATCCAGCACTAAGTTTATTTAAAAATGTGGCAAAATCCTGAATTGACTCGCCCGGTTGCTGCTTCCTGCTGTTAAATTTAAAATTCTCTGCGATTTCTAGAATTACGGGTGCGTAGATTTCTTTCAATTTCAAACGAGTCACAAAGAATGTTGTATGCTTTCTCTCCAACGTAGTGTAACATATATGCAGCTTTTATCTTATCGTCTGTAATTCCCAGCAACGTCATGGCTCCTTCAAATCGATTGAACCACCTAATTCATTGTGACTCACCTGGCACGAAAGCATTTATCGTAAAATTTGCCGTGGCGGCAGCCATCCTTTCTGTATTTCCGCCTTGAACAATCACTTAATCTTTGTAAAAATATCCTCGTCGCCAATTATTGTGTATTTTGTAAAGGTAGGTTCTAGTGATTTCACAATGAGAATAATCTTTATGTAATTGTAATAATATATATTTACTCTAAAAGTAAAACGTGGTTCTTAATAATCCCAGCTGTCAAATATGCTCGACTTGAAGTTGGTCTCAAAGTCTCATCTCTCGTGTGCCGTGTTCCATCCAACAGTTGCCAAGTACAAATCAGGGTTGCCAAGTACTGTTCTGAACACGAATCCAACAACTATAATTAAACCAATTTGGACATACGGCATCCAACTGTGGGGTTCCACTTCCAAGTCTAACGTTGATATACTAGAAAGATTCCGATCGAAAATACTTCGCAGTACAGTAAATGCTCCTTGGTTTGTAACTAACGAAATAATACGGAAGGATCTCCGAACACCCAATGAAGAAATGGTATCAACACCTAAATCCACTGATCAGGGACTTTATAAGTAGGTCATCTACGAACTCCAGATTAAAGAAATACAAAATTTTAAATCCCTAAGTTAAAACTATCACCTGTAATTTAGAGTAAAATCACTTTTGAAGTAACAGTGGGTTTAGATAGTAATGCTTTTAGCAATATTTTTTGTCTTACGCTTATGCTGGTTGTGATAAGACTTTTGTCGAAACAACAATTATTCACAAATTTAATTCGGTGAACCGCCAATATATTGCGTGCGCCTTCAGTGGTATTGCATCTACTCTTTTAATTCAAGGTCGAACTCTTCACAACGTTTTCATAATCATACCTATACCGATTTTAGAGAATTCCGTTTCAAGGCTATCTGTCAACAGTGCATAAGCACAGTTCATAAAGTCTACATCTATCATTATCACAGATGAAATTTCGATGTGCCAGCTAATGCTCCCAAATTGATTGACCATTATGCAAACGATTTATTTGGTACTTCAACTAAACGTTTCGGAGGTAAGACTATTTTACTATGTGGAGATTTTCGACGAACATTGCTAATTGTACCTCACGGTGCACGGGTCATGGTCCGAATTTTCAAATTTCCACAAAATAAATTTTACCCCATGAAACTGAATTGGTTGAATTTCTTAAATCCCTTGGTAATAGAACGTTGCCCACATTTCCAGATTTCGGACAAGATGTGATTGAAATTCTTTCTCATTTAATTAGTAGCAAGTCCTATCAAAAACCATTCAGTGTAAGGATATTCTCAATTCGGATATTCTAATACAACCACCCAAATATCAAGAGTGCATTTAAATCAATGCAGAAATTATTTATAGTCTGTCTGGACAGGAACGAATTTATTTGAGTTCCGATAAAATCTTGAGTGATGATTATAGAGACTAAAATATTTTTCCAGTACAATTTCTAAACTCACTTGAGTAGGCTTCCGACAAGTCAATTTTGAAACCAAATTGCATACTTTAACTTATTCGTAATTTGAGTACAGGACATGGCTTGGTCAATGGCACAGATATGTGTCTAGTTCAAATGCATAATAAGCGTTTAGATTGTGAGATTTGAACAGGAGTTGTTCGAAACCCACGTATTTTGACACCACAAATACACCTTTATTAATTTCACGTCATGCTGGCTTTTACGATGACAATTAATAAATCCTACGGGGAAACATTTCAATAGGAAGGAATCTCACTCAAACAACCTGCATTTTCTCACCGTCAATTATATGTTGTAGCCAGTAGAGTTAGATCGTTTGAGGGACTGCGTATCTTTATGTCTAAAACACGAGAGCAAGGTCATTTGGCAGGAGATGAAATGGATTGTTTAAAAAGTATTTTTATGAGTAAATTTTAAGATCTTTCAAAATGCCCAACCGCATCCGCATAGTCTTTAATAGCTATAGATAGGGCGTAATTCAATATAGGTGTACCTTGCGGTGCAGAATGATAATTGCTTAAATATGGTTACTACTGCATTCTGAACTAAATCACCTCTTTAGTTACAATGCTGCTGTATATGGAGCGACGTGCGTGAGCTATTCGTGTGCACGTAGCGAACGACGGGGTTGGCGAGCATAGCGAGCATAGTGAGCCGGGGGCGTCCCGCTAGTTACCTTAGATCAGGAACAGTACATAAATCAATTGTAAATTAAGTTTAATATGTTAAATGCAAAAAGGCTAGTACACCCATGGAACCTAAACTGAGTATTGAAAAAATTGATGAAATTGGCGACATAAGTATACCATATCAACAGTTAATCAGAAGCCTCATGTACTTGTCCGTGTTAACAAGGCCTGATATAGTCTCTAATGTCAGTTTTTTGAGTCAATTAAACTGCTTAAATGCTTGTCATACTAGCACTCACTGGAATTACGCTTAACGCAGTCACAGATATTTAAAGAGAACGAAAAATTATTGTATGAAGTATGTTTCAGGGACACCTGAGTTGGAATTTGCTGATGCTCGCTGGGGTAATGGTTTTAATCGGAAATCATATACAAGTTATTTTTTGATCATGTCAGGGAATATTGTACCATAGGAAAGCATAGGACCTTAAGTGTATGGCTCTTTAGTGTATGGAAGCATGGGTACATGGCAATGGCATAATCATGAAAAGAATCGATATATTTAAGAACTTTGCTATCTGAAGTCGCTTATCAAAATGTATGCCCCATTACCTTATACAATGATAGCCAGAACACAAAAATTAAAATTAATCATGCTTTACATAGGAGTAAAAACACCGATATTCGTTATCATTTTTTAAGGTAAGCTGTTAGTGATAAAATAATAAACATAAAATATATGCTAATCATATGTTACCTAATGTTTTAACTAAGGCACTTGGCGCGACTAAACATTATCAATGTATTGAAGCTTTAGGACTTGTGATTATATAAATTTTAATTTCAACAGTTTCATATGCTGTAGTGGGGGTGTTGAAATTAATTTAATACATCAAATGAAACTAGTAGCGCACTCTATTAATAATTTTAATGTACTATATGAATGTAAAATATATACTTGGCAAGACCTCCCTTTTGATATTAAAACCGGCAAGTGCGCGTCGCACCCGTACACGAAGGGTTCCGTAATACCTTACAATATTTAAATGTAAAACTTAGTTTTTTGAAACAAATCATTCCATTTATTTGAAATTGTATCCATAACGCTTTGTGGCAACTGAATAGTGTATTGTATGTACCAGCATTTATTTCAGTGTTACTGAATATGTTGTCTATTTCAATGTAACCCATTGTGGTTGCAACTTGATTTAGAAGTCTCGAGTTCAAACCAATACTATAGAAATATAGTTTAAGGCTTACACTATCATGACACGTAACTAAATCTTCATTAAAATCTCTGCGCGCAATAGTTTGACGCAATGGCAGTGTTCTGCTTCTCTTACTATCAAATATGACATTAGTCAGAGCATTTAAGAAATCGTTTAAGTTACATCGACGAAAGATAAGCAATTTTAATAATCATTCTACTGCCCGTACACTGCATATTGAGACATCAATGAAAATGTCGTATCGTAACAGCATTCCTATTCGCCATTTTGTTTTCAGATCTTAATGCGCATGTTCCTCTTCGTTGTTGGTAGCAGTGGTTGTTATCGGCATCTGTGATTTTCTTAACAGCGCGTGTATGATTTTTTTCTGAATTTTTTTCGGGTTTTTTTGTTTGGATTTTTTTACAATTTGTTTTTGTACATTTTTAAATTTTCGTCTATTATTTGCTGTTATAGCGGCCATAGCAACACACACTTTGTGAAAATTTCAAGTGTCTACCTATTATGGTTCAAGAAATAGAGCTCTGTGACGGACGGACGGAAAACGAAGTCATATTAATAGGGTTCCGTTATCCCTTCGGGTACCCTTAAATCGTGTTTCAATACAAACAATAATAAGTAAGAAATAAATGATTGATTTTTGTCAATATTTGTATGAAACATTTTTCACATTCTTTATGTTTAGTTTATTTTTGTTACGTATACTCCATACCGAAATTTGACATCTTAACTGCAAGCCACTGCATTCCCCTTTCCGTACCTATATTACTTTTTCGCTCATACTGAGGCGATCACGCTCTTGATAGCCAAATTCGAGAGAGAGCTGATTTTTCTGCGAAAGTACGGCAACATAACTTTTAGTACGGCAACAGACCTCTTCAGAGATGGGGAATAATCCCAGTTGCAGGGCGGAGGATTATCGGCAGGTTTCCGACTCAGAATCTCATCGATCTTTGGACTCCTGCCAAGTCAACTCACTTTGGCAGGGTTAAAATTCACGAAAACGAAGGCTTTACAGAAAATGTAAACCATAGTGCCCGAATAAGAGTTCTCGACGAACTCTGCTCGGACCACAAGCCTGGTGGAAGATATGTCTGGCCTGGTGGAAGACATGTGTGTAGATGCACCTCTTTTAATGTTTCTTATTTTCTTAGTATAAGCTAATTCTTTGAAGTAGCCCCAGACGAATAAATCTATTGGGTTTAAGCCTGGAGATCGCAGCGGCCATGCAAGTGGTCCACCGCGACCAATCCATCTGTTGGAAAACCGTTGGTTTAAATGCTGCCTGACGATCGATGCGTAGTGGCAAGGTGCTCCGTCATTTTGAAACATGATATTGTTTCGGGTCATTAAATCAATGTCTTCCAATAAATCGTCGAGATTTTCTTCCAATTTGTGTAGATAGGATTGGCTATTTAACCGATCAGGTAGTTCAAACGGGCCAATCAACTGCTCATTCAAGATTCTGCACCATCAATTTACACTGAACTGTTCTTGGAAGTTTGAGGCACGTGACAAGCGTGGATTTTCAATACTCCATGAGTGATAGTTATGGATATTGAAAATCCCACATCGTTTTAAGTGCAATTCGTAATAATGCATTTCTGCATAATCACATGGTGAGAAAGGCATTTTACGTCAATCTGTTAGGAGCACGTATATCTGTAAGAAAAAATCACAAAAAAAAGAGAGCTTGAGCTATTATACGCGTATGAAGGATCTAATCTTACCGATCTGAATGAACTTTTTCGACAGACTAAGGAACACGAGTGTTCTGATCGGTCAGCAAAATGAAAATTGATATTGCCTGGGACCGAGGACAAAATTTTATCGACACCAAACAATATTTAACGAGCTGATAAGCAGTGCCACCCACGATGAGACGCGTAATAGTTTCGCGTAGTACGCAACATGGTGGCTTCTAACAAAACATTGTAACCTTCCCCAAATATGCAACATTGTTGCAACTTCCCGCGAAACACAATCGAAGTTCGAAATCGGAGTCGAAATGATTTTTAGTTGTATTTATTTTTTTTTAATCAAATTTTAATTTTGAAATTTAAGAGACAGCTCGATGAAATTATCAGGGTAGATAGATGATGAAACAGACATGTTTTTAAAATAAGATCGAAAAAAAAAATATTATGTGACTTTTTTTCTTAAAAAGTCTTCAAAGATTTTTGAAAATCTTTTCTTCTCCGCTTCGAGGGATTACTTTTTATCTTTTGCTCTGTGTTTACATCTGAGGACAAAGGTGATGATTGCGTTTGTCTAGTCATCTATCCAACTAAGTTAGAAAAAAAATCAACCCTGCATCTATGCTATCCATATCACTTTGCAAAAAAATGTTTTGAAGGTCAGAAACTGTTAAAAAAAATTAAAACAGTCGTAACTCCCAAACTACGAAAAATCGTAGAACATACATAGGGGTTATTCGGGTGTGTCTTGGGCTGTTCTATCTCTGGGCTTCAGCTTTGCACTACTTTTTGGGACACCCTGTATATACACCTTCAAAATGGGTCCCTAATAAGAGAGGTATATTTGCTTTTAAATAACTTTAAATACTTTTCTTTTTGACGTGAAAATGTCTTTCTTCTCGTTGAGTATGTACATACATTGGTAGCCAGTCTAACATTCTTGTGCTACAAAACACCGTCATTTTTCAATCGCTAATAACTACGACGCTGATAACGCGATAACAACGGCCGAGGTTACAGTGGATGGAACATATTTGCACGTATTTATTGCGTGGCACTTGTTTTTCCCATGACGTCATAGGGCTAGTGCAAGCGCCCAGGTGTGATTGTCGTTTTTTAGCGTTGTGTGAGGATATTTATGAGTGTAGCGTGAGAACGCATTAATCTAGGACGTTGATAACGGTACCATTGTAAAAACCATGAAAAGAGCTACGAGGACTTAAAGCGAAACATTAAAAATATTCTCCGAAATATATGCAAAAATCGGTATGAATTCAAAAATGTAAAACATATGGAAGATATCGTTTCATATGAGGCGTAAATATGCACCGAATCGTAAAAAACTCAAATCGGGAAAAGCCTGCATCAAGCCGAATATAAAAGACCAAAAATGTTCTGTGCCAAGCAAGTGTGAGAGCTACGGTGGCATCGAAGAAGAAATAAAAAAACGTCGGAAAAAAATTAACTTCTGATTTATCTATTCTGTAACCGTACTGCTCTCCATAACCATTGTAATTAATAGTTTGATGATGAAAGCACATATTATTACGAAGAGTACATATTTTGCTGTAATTATTTTGACGCTCAAACGCCTTTTCGCTCGTTAAGTACACTGATTGCCAGTCAAACTTTCTTGCGGTTCAATTTACTGTCAGGTTTCAATCGTCCATAGCTATGAGGCTAATAATGCGATAACAACTGTTGAGGTCACAATGGATACAGAATTCTTGTACGTGATTATCGTGTGGCATAAGTTTTGCGAGTGACGTCATCGGGCTAGTTCACTTACGCATGATTGTCGTTAATAAGCGTTGGGTAAAATTATAAATAAGTGACGCGTGGCAACGCGATCATGTAGGACATTCATTCGGGTGTCCTTGTAAGAAGTTTGAGAAGAGCTACGAGGACCCAAAGTAAAACAATAAAAATAGTCGCTGAAATATTAGTAAAAATCGGTATTATATTGAAAATTGGAAAAACAATTAAAAATATCGGCTCATGTCAGCCGTAGATATGGGCCGAATTGAATAAAACGCAAATCAAAAAGAGCTTGCATCAGATCGTATTAAAAAAATCCTAAAGTGTTCAGTGCCGAGTAAATGTCAGAGCTACGGTAGGATCAAAGAATATATGAAAAAAGGCGGAAACAATAAAATTGTGATTCATATTTTCTGTTACCGTACCACTCTACATAACCATTTTATAAGAGACATTGGTTTAAGTGCATACTTATGGGAAACACTTATCATAATTTAATCCCCAAGTTTTCACGGAAAATCTTCGGCGCGGACCTTGACTGGGCCTTTTGGTTTTTGTCTCTTGCTTTTAAAGAATTAATTCATTTTCGTTTTATTAATCTTCCTTACACAAATCCTTAATACTTATATTTTATTTCTAGATTCATTCATTTTTTTTTCTTTGCAATATGAAAGAAGGGTTGTTCTCTTTCCTGCCTTTTTTTATTTCTAAACGAGATATACATTTTTATAAAAGCAGAAAAAAAACACATACCCATATAACTTAGAAGCTAATAATGTATAAATTAATCATGAAGAGGAAGAATTGTGAAAAAAAATTAATATTGATTATTGGAAAAAAAAATAATAGGAAACTAGGAATTTACTTATATAACACGGTATCATTAAATTTAGGTTTCAATTTACTATCCCTAACTGAATGATTCTTGCATATATATTTTTTTTTAGGAGAAAATCCAATAGTTATTTTCAAAATGACTTGCCGGCTTAAACTTCACAACATTTAAAAGATAATGAAACATAAAAATTTACTTCATAACAGTTTATTAATGAATGAGACCAGTGTAACTTGAATTGAATTAAACAACAATAATGTTTTTGAGTTATGAATGTCAATAATTGTTGATTTTATGAAAATTCTTAATGAATGCAAAAGAAAAGATGTTGAACTTGAATTCGAGACGAAACTTCGTTGTGCACGATCAAAATTCGAATGAATGCTTGTCAGATGTTTTTGGGGTCGCTTCCATTCCTTATCAGTTTGGAATTTTCCACTCTCCCGCAGAGAAGATTTTTACGCGCCAAAATGAAATTCTCCACGTTCTACAAAATGTGAAAATGGTGTTGCCATTCCTAAATTGCTCAACAATAACTTACTTTAAATTTCCCGTTTGTCATAAATTTCATAACGGTTAAGGTTACTCTTGAGTTTTTTTTATTTATCGCCATTTTTCTTATATTCATCATTTCGTTTGTTGTTTTTTCTTTTTAACTTTCAGGCGTCTCAAACCTTTAAACACCCAAAAAAAATTTATACCAGCCAAAATACTATTTCACGTGTGCTTCGTTTTTCTTTTGTTTTCTTTTCTTCCCTTTCACAATTTACTTCGACTTTGAGTTGATGCGGGAAGAGATCGGGCTTTGCCCTACATGAATCCTTCAAACAACGTCCATGTTTTCAGGAAATTCTTTTGTCCGATGCAAACATCATTAGTTTAAACTCCTTTCCTTTTTTTTTATTTCGTCGTTTTTTTTAAACTTTTATTAATATTTTTCAAACATCTTCTATGCCAAATTACTCCAAATTTTCAGTTTCCCTTTTTTTTCTGGGATGATGAAAAGGAAATATCAGTCCGTAATTAAGAATCACGAATCACAGTTTTGTGTTTGCATTCTCGTCGATGGCGATTATTAACACCGCTTTCCACTTTTTCTTTAAAAAAAAATATATATATATATAAAGGAAGAGATTCAATTTTCCTTCTGCTGGGAAATTCGATCAGACAAAAAAAAAATTCACCCGTTGAAAAATTCATGCGTGCACTGGATAAATTTCTTTTGTTTTACCAAAAATACTTCTTCGAAACGGGCGAAATGGCTTCTGTTCTCACAAAATTTCCTAATTTTTATCTAATCGCGTAGGCCCTTAACATATAATTTGATCACTTTTCTTTCAATCGCTACATTTAATCAATCGCTACATTAATTCATCGCTACATTTTAAGTTCAAGAAAATTCAAATATACAAAAACAATTCTATTTGATGCAAAAATCAATAATATTTTTTTCTTTTAAATATTTTCAAATCTATATCCTCACTTTGAACCATTTTACATCAAAGAAAAAACTTCCGAATTTAATCCGTGGGATGACGGCCACATTAAGCTCTCCTTCTCTACGTGGTCCCGTTGTGTTCCCCAAAAATCCCGAGACATTTTATTTTACACGAACTTTAGACCTTTGGTCTGATCACTCCGACGACTCGGCACACAAGAGACTGAGATTCATCTCGCCTGCCACGATGATCACCCGGAGTCCCGTTATCCTTGGGATTCTGGCTCCGCCTTTCCAGCGTGAAGATCGCCGCGATGAGGGTGGACGGTGGTTCAGTGGGCCCAGTGCGGTGGCACTATCTAAAATCATAAAAGATAGAATATTGTTTAATACTAATGTAATGTAAATGAATATATTTAATGTCATAGTAGGCATAGGTGAATTTTTGTGACCATCATAGAAGGCGATGGTTTAGCGAGTCGAAGTTGTGTGAGATACGAGTCAGTCGGCAGAGAGAGTCTCGCAGAAGCTGACCTTTTAGACAGTCGCTATCCTTCAATTGATTTTGGAATTTGTGTCAATAGTTGTTGTGCTTGGTGCCACCTGACTTTGTTTGTGTCGCGGTTTGTGAATTGAATTCGTCTCTTTGGATTTCTTCTTAAGGATAATCGATTTGTTGTGTAAGTTATGTTTTTTAATAGCTAGAGACATTATTCCTGTAATGTCTGGTTCAGTTGCGTGTAAGCCACGTTGACATGGGGAAGTTATTGAGAACTTCCACGAAATTTACCACGAATTTCTGCTTGCTTTCACCCTGTACTGGTTCTTTTGTGTTTTAATCAGGACTGTGCTTGTCTCTGGCTTCATCTGGCTCAGGTGCGTGCAAGTCACACTTTCTTGGGGAAGTTAATGAAAACTTCCATGAAATTCAAAACGAATTTCTGCTGACTTGCACCCTGAACTGGTGCAATTCAATTCGTTTGTAATTCGTAATGCAGATCAAACACGTTCTAGTCACATTTCGTTTGGGATGAGATTAATTACAGATCTCTGCGAAGTTCAACTAGCAACTTCTGCTGACAGAACGGTTTGATCTTCCTATTTTCTAATGAATATTCAAAACGAATCATTCATAAACACCTTCAAAATCAAGTGCGTTGTCGGTCACCTTTACAAAGAAGATTCATGACGAATCGTAGAGAAGTTCACAAAATACCTTCTGCTGGCCAAACCACTTGAGTCATAATGTCTTGAACAGTTATTCAATCATTGTCTGAGATCATGAGCTTATCTTCGAATCTTTTCTAGGAATCACCTTGGAAGCAGTTAGCTAGTGATCTGAATCAGGTTCGACGTGCAGCCAGCCAGAAAACTTTAATCACCATAGTAATATAAAATATAAATTTTGTTTATATAATAAAATTCTAACTTTAAAAACAGGCACAGGGTGACCATTTCTTTTTGAGCAACAATAATTCGCAAATTATTACATATTCTTTTGAAATTCTTTTCAGCGTAATCGTGATATCTTCAGAAAATTATAGAAACGCAAAAGAAAGGATAAGAGAGGCAGAAGTAAAACAAAGTGTCGAAAAAATTTTATATGTTTATTATATATTTGTTTTTGCTTCCTGGAGAAAAAATTTTTTCCAGATACTTTCTTATTCGAAATCTCAGTCTTTGTGGCCTTCCTATTTTATATTTTTGATGTTTTCGAATAGAAGATTATTATATCCGCCAAAAAATGGCTCCAAAAAAGCCAGTTTGAACTCAGTGTCCAAAGCAGCCGAACATAAAAGGAGAGTTAGGAATATAAATCTTCCGATTGAGTCTCAAAATTCGAACTCCCCAGATCCTTCTTCTGCTTCATCAACCACACCGTTGTTGTCCCTTGAACCCGGTTGTGAGGATGTGGATTTATTGATACCTGGCCGGTTAACGCAATGCAGTACATCACTTGATTTGAATTTTCCTGGTTCTTCTATAGAGTTTAACGCCAATTTACCTGGGCCCTCTAACGTTAATGCACCGTTTGAATACACCTACAATTCACCTGGGCCCTCTACGAATATGGCTGGAATTCACCTTGGTCCGCTACGAATCTTAAATGTTTTCCTCGACGCTCCTGGAGGCACTGGAAAAACATTCCTAATGAAATTGTTACTGGGCCATATTTGGACGCAATCAAAAATCGCCCTTGCGGTTGTTTCGGCAGGCAAAGATGCCACGTTTCTTCCCTGCGGAGGAGCGGCTCATTTGATACTTAAAATATCAATTAATGCCGATAAAATGGAAACACTCGTTTGTTCCTTTTCAAGGAATGTTCAATGGCACTTCTTCTTCGGTTTCGTAGGTTCGCTTGATTGTCTGTGGTTAATACACTATGGCGCACAAATCAAGCGTCGAGGCTTGGACCGAACTTTAAAAGCTATAAGGGACAATACATTGACCATGGGTGGACTCACTGTATTGTTGTCTGGAGATTTTCGGCAAACGCTAACAGTAGTTACCAGAGGCACTAAGGCTGATGAGGTGAATGCGTCATTGAAAAGATCTTTCCTGTGGCCACATATTGAGGGTTTGCCTCTCACAAGAATCCTCTGAGCTGAATAATGAGAATTAGCGATTTCAGGATGGAAAACATTGAAGGCCTTATTTACATTCCTCCAACATAAGACACTGTTGTGACCTCCCAAGATTACCGTATTGAGAAAGTTTTTCCAGGAATAGTCAACCTGCCATCCATATAAAATGCCTGGCTTTGCGAAAGAATAATCATCACATCTTCACATTGGAGATTGCTTTCACTTCATCTCATCGAAGAGATAATGTACAAGTCAGTCAACACTGTACTTTCTGCGGGTGAAAAAGCTAATTATCTCACTGAATTTCTGGACTAGAAATGTAGGAAATGGGTACTATTCATTACACCGAGCACCGAATACTTACTATGATTCCGATTACCCAATGAGTACTCGCAAATACTATTCGTTACCGACTACTCTCTCTTTTACAAGAAGAGAGATGAGTTACGTTACTCATTCGAGTAAACGATTCGCAAATCGTTGATAGAATATCTTCTCTCAAATAAGTATGAGAATGACTGGAATTGAATGCAGATGCATGAAAGAGAGTCAGTAACGTTTCGTGTGCGAAAGAATGTGTGTAGGTATGAATGGGGTGGAAAATGGATTTTAATGGTTGTGTGAACGAGAGGGACATTACGTGTGCGAGAGAATTATTCGTTTTCAGAAACGGGCGGGGAATTTCATATAAAAATACCATATATAATAAATGCTTCTCCCACGGTCAACGATATGTGGCTTACTCCAGAGTCAGGAGTTGCAGTTCTCCTATTTTTCATGCTTTTGATGGAAAAACAGCTAGTGGTGTTTACTCGAACGCCCTTCATTAGCTATAAATTCCTCAAACACTCTACACGCATCAACGAAGGGCAATTCGGCTAGTATCTCATAAAAGACCATTCCTCTCTGGTCCCAATAAACACACGTTATGTAAATTTTCTACATTTCTCATATTTCTTGCATCTGAAATAATTTTTATTTGGTGTTGGTTTGCCTGTGAGGTTCTTTCGAACCATGTTCAGGACGCTGGAGATATGGGGCATTTAGCCCGCTTTACCTCATGATAGATGATTCTTTTCCCTGTTAGGCCTCGAGGCCATGTCAGGTTGTTGAGGGTATATGGCCTTACGGCCAAGTTGCCCGAGTCAATGAAACACACTCGTTCGAGGAGCCGTAGTGTATTTCTGACTAACTTCTGTACATTTTTGGACCTTAATTTATACTTAAATCTAGCTTACTAACTAGTTTTCCCTACTTCTTATTTTCCTAGAACTTATTCTGGTGAAATGCAATTTCCGTCGATTGGGTCATTCGATCGGGAATTATTGAAACCGATCAATGTTCCAATCGACGTTGACCTAATTTTATTTTCATAAATTTTCTTGAGTCAGCATTTCTGCTGACTTTGGCGAAAATTCCACACGCTTAAATTTTTCCGGAGTCAGCGGAAATGCCGACTCGGAAAATTATTTTTCAAAAACTACACTTTTACCTGAGTCAGCAGAAATGCTGACTCAGATGTAAATATTTTTAAAATATTTGATGACCTTCCCAAGGGTTAATGCCCTTATGGAAGGTCATGGTTCCCTTCAAAGGAACCCAAATTTTGGTTCCTAACACACAGAGCATCGTCTTTTTTCCAACGTGGTCCAGTCTTGCGGTCGATGGTTGCGATCTTGTGATGGAGCATGTTCACCATAAGCTTCTTGAAGTAACCGGTTCGATTCAACAGCAGATTTCTTCAAATGAAAAAAAAATTAATGCTGTCCGTGAATGTCTCTTTGTTTGATAT
This sequence comes from Chrysops caecutiens, assembly GCA_963971475.1. NCBI lineage: Eukaryota > Metazoa > Arthropoda > Insecta > Diptera > Tabanidae > Chrysops > Chrysops caecutiens. Next base: position 68,372,502 of record OZ020567.1, read on the forward strand.
AAATTTCGACATATTGAGCCCAATTGTAATGCACTTTGCTCACACTTTTCCAATTTATCACTCACGCTTGTTTAATATGCGTTCAATACATAACAAAAATTGAGCGTCAAATCATACTAACCCAAATGCTTTGGTGCACAATTTCTTGTTTGAAATCCGCATTTCATACTTGTACACCTGGTCAACACTTACGCATATTTTCGAAAAGTGCTGAAACTCTTGGAAAAAAACTGTCCAATTTTCGGGTCACATATGAGGCCCGCTGCAGCGTTGACGTATTTGCGAGCGGGAACTGCCACTTTGTAGTATTGGTAACCTTTAGTCTTCTACCAGTCCAGCGGGTTTTCTTCGAGAGGGGCTCATTTTTCTGTCGAATTTGCCCTCGATTGAGCTTTTATTTCATACAACAGTGTGTGTTCAGGTCCAGATTCTACATCGGAGCCTTCATCGCTTGAGGAATCCAGTATTGCTGCTAAATTAGTAAAGAAACTTTTACTAATTAGCAGGAAAGGAATTAGCAGTAATTGAAGGTACATCGCTGATATTGTATGTTGAAATATTCAACCTCTTAACAACTGAAGCTAAAGTAATTCGATCATGATTGAATAGATTTAGTGCGAGTTCGAAAACCTCGGTAAGAACTTTTTCATTCACAATATCACGAAAGACCGTACCGCGGATTTATTCTCGTACCGCGGATTTAAAAACGGTAAAATTGTAAACAGATAGTTATTTTCTAGATTCCTAACTTATTTTTTATACACTTCTTAAACCTTGAATAAAGTTTATTGCAAATTTATTGAGAGTGTCGTCTTCAGTACATTTACCAACTTGCAAGTAACTGAGATGAAATCAAAGTTTGCGTACTGCTTAAGTTACGTGTAGCTTGTTCAAACGGCTTATATATTGATACACAATACTCTAGAACAGGGGTTGCCAAACTGGTCTATATAGAACCTCATGGGTCTTTTTATCAAAGGTAGGAGTAGATCTGAGCCAGGGCGTCGATTAGGGTTCGAAGTAAAAACAATTCTGAATGCGTAATTTAATTATTAATTCTTCTTTCTCTCAAAAACCCTAAACAAGAATCCCAAACCTTGTTACATCAGGAAGTGACCACGAAACTAACATGCATTTTATCGACGCATGGTCCATACGACCGATAACAGTAGTAATGAGTTTTTAATGAGTCTGGATCATGCGTCAATGAACCGCAACAAATTCGCCATAAACCAATTTTCACCATCAACTTAAGGACCGCGTCGGACTTATTAGGGTGGTGAATTCAGACCATCAATCGCGTCGGACGTACTAGTAGGAGTAGTAATAGAACCGACTTAGATTCAAACTGTTATAGTTTCTATAAAACTATTCGTTTAGTATAGATATCAATTTTAATTATCAATAGGTGAAAAAAAGAAGGTACGCATTAATAATATGGATTAGTATAGTATACCAATGGTTTTTTAATTTATTCATAGAATTAAAAAATGGTAGCTACAGTTTCTAAAAAGAACTATCGGTTTCATTCATTGGATTATTTGAAATTCGGATTTATTTGTTCACCGACAAATGCAATGCTTCCTATGGGTCTTCCACACAAACAATTTTTTGGAAATGACTACATGAAACCGTCAAAAATGAAAGATTATCTTGAAAGGATTCATTCAGAGAAAGAAAATAGAGAACTTATATTTTTCAAAAAACTTAAAGAAAAGGTCACATGTCGACCTACTATAAAAAGTTTTATGAAGCAGTCTAGTGGAGTTGAAATTGAAGGAGGGTTAATAGCTTCGTACAGGATTTCGCTTAATATAGCAAAGAGGGGAAAACCAAGATATAATAGCAAAATATCTAAGTCTAGAGTTACATAAAGCTTTACAGTTTTGTATTAAGAGTGTCAATCAAATTAAAGCCCAGCCTCTTAAAACTAGATTATTTTCCAAACTTTGTGAGGAAAACGACGAGGTATTTAACCAATTACTTCAGCACACGCAAGTTAGATGGTTGTCTAGACGTGTGTGCTTACAACGGCTGAGATATATGACTCCATACCAGAATTTCTCAGAAAAATAGATCCTATTCTAAGTGATAAACTCCAAAACAATAAGAACCATATTTTTTATTAAGCGGACTTATTTGGAAAATTTAATGATATCCAAACAAAGCTCCAAGGAAAAGATTTAACAATTATCCAAGCTCGGACAAAAATGTGAGGCTTCCAAGTAAAATTAAATGTATTTAGATCTTCATTGGTACGTAAGGATCATCAGTATTTTTCAAAACTGCGACAAACATATATATAATGCAAAAATATGTAAAACTGTACGAAGTAGCTGTGCCATTTATGCTAGCCTTTCCAAGCTCCTGTATGGTTCAAGCTGGTTTCAGTCACGTAAATTCGATCTTAACTAACTACAGAAATAAATTGAATGTGGAGCTTCGAGGGGATTTAAGATTTAAATATTGACCAATTTAGAACCCAATATAGCGAACCTCGTAAAGAAACACCAGGCACACCCATCTCATTAATTACGAAGCAACAAGTCTGTAGTCACTTTACTTATTATATTTTCTTATGTATAATTACTTATTATTTAATAAAAGTCAAGTTATTTAAATTTCAACATAAAGATATTTTTCATGAAACTATTTTTACACAATGTAAAATTACTTTAAAAATGTTTAAAGTCATAAAATAAATGTGCAAACACAGTACCTAATACATATATAGTTGACTATTAGGAAATTACTATTTGAAAATTACTCTTATGGGGGCCGATGGAGATTTCGAAAAACTATATAGGAGTCCATAATCAAAAAAGTTTGGCCAAAAATCTTCTGCCATGGCAAATCTATGTATCTATAATTTTTTTACAGCAATCATTTTCGTGTCCAATGTTCCGTCTCTAGTTGTTGCAGTCCTCAGACCACCCTAAAGATGGAGCTACCCCAAATCGTCTTAATCGCAATAACGATAATGGGACATTCAACTACGCAGTAGTATCCTTATCTCAATAGTAATGATGTTACATCCCTCAAGTGGAACTACTCCGTATTGTCCTACGCCATAATCTCAACAACAGCAAAGCGATAAACACTTAGACTGTGTGCTAATCGACGGCATAACCTTTCGAACGACATTTTGAATTGAAGTTCGAACTTTTTTGACATTTGATACCTTCGCTTGTTACTAAAGCTGAAAAAAACTATTATCTTATATTACTTCAAGAATACATTAAAATACTTACGTTTTTTCTTGCATTCATGTGACGTATCCGTTTTGTTTTGAAACTATCCCTGAACGGAACAATAAAGTGCCAATATAAAGTTGGCATTTTCGGAGACAAGAACCTTTCGAAAATGTGACTTTGATATAATGCCAATCAAAATGTCAGTTGTATGAATGTGCCGTCGATTAGCACACAGTCTAAGCTCTTTTACGCGCCGTGGCCCATATCACTCTTGCATTCCCATTGTTTCATACGAATGCGAATGTTTAAAATGATGCGAATGTGAACATTCGTAAATCATACGGCGATCATACTGAAACCTTTTTGATAGGACAATAACATCGCCTAGTTATAAAATTTAAATGCTCGAATTAGCAAGTTGAGAAACACAAATTTTTATAATTTTTTCTATTTTACATTGGGGTGATACTCGTACGTCTACTAGCAACTAATACAACGGATGAACTTAAAAAATCAAGTTCATATTTTGTTTTAGAAATCAATAATGGAAAAACAAGAATCTGGTATCTCTGGTGTGAAAATTTCATGAAATAAGTAAGAATTAAGCAAAGGATCAGAAATCACGTGATTCTGTTGGAACTAAAATTTTAATAGTCAATAATATATCTACATTAACAATTAAAATATTTAAACGGAGTATTAACTTTGGCGTTCGGACAAAACTGAAAAGGTGCTAGTGAACTTCTGCGTCGTAACTTCAACTAGTAAATTCTTCAAATCAGTTGTTTCAATTTAACTTTAATGAATAGATATATTTTAATCACTCATGCGTAATTCTGTTAAACCTTATTGCGCACATCGATCGAACAATAAAAAAATGCTTTCCAATGCAAGCCAACAATTTCGTGTAACTGCTCTTACTGCCACTAGGGGGATGCTCGCCAAACCGCTCGTTCGCTACGCTCACCCGAATAGCTCGCGCACTGCGCTTTATAGACAGTAGCATTCTAAGAAATGAGGTGATTAAGTTCAGACTGCAGTGGCAATGATTTAAGCAATGATCATTCTGCGCGTCAAGGTACACCTATATTGAAGCACGCCCTATCTATAACTATCAAAAACCTTGCGGATACGGTTGGGGATATGAAAAGATCTGAAAATCTACTCATGAAAAATACTTTTTAAACTAATTTTTCATCTCCTGCCAAATGACCTTGCTATTGTGTTTTAGTAATATAGATACGCAATTCGTCAAACGATCTAACTCTACTGGCTACAACATACAATTGACGGTGAGAAAATACAGGTTGTTTGATTTACACAGATTCCTTCTTCTTGAAACGTTTGCCGTAGGATTTATTAATTGTCATCGCAAAAGCCAGAATGACGGGAAATAGAGATCTTTGAAATTAAGAGGCAGAAGTGTAGCTGAATATATAAGGTGTATCTGTGGTGTCAAAATAAATACGTGTGTTTCAAATAACTCCTGTTAAAATCTCACAATCTAAACAACTCTTATGCATTTTAACTAAACGCACACGTGTGGCAATGACCAATCCATGTCATGTACTGAAATTACTTATAAGCAAAAGTGTCCAATTTGGTTTTAAAATTAATTGGGTGTGTGGGTGGGAGCCACTAATCTCACAAATTATACTGGAAAATTATTTTAATCTCCACAATAATCACTCAAGATTTTATCGGAACTTAAATATATTCGTTCCTGTCCGGACAGACTGCTAACATTTTCTGCAAACATGAAAGTGCGGTCATGATATTTGGGTGCTAGAAGAACTGGCTTGAGAATATCTTTACACTGAATGGCCGTAGATACATTAACATAAATAGTTGCAATCACGGAGTTGCTGCTAACTAAATGAGAAGGAATTTCAATAACATCTTGTCCGAAATCTGAAAATGTGAGCAAAGTTCAATTACCAACAGATTTAAGAAATTCAACCAATTCAATTTCATGAGGTAAAACTCTCATGGTTTGGCTGAAAGTTGTTTTGTGGAATTTCGAAAATTCGGACCATGAAGTAAAGCAATTCTCATTAAGTGATAAGCGTGCACCGTGATGTACAACTGACAATGTTCGTCGAAAATCTCCACATAGTAATATAGTCTTACCACCCAAAAGTTTATTTGACGCACCGAATTAATCATTTGAAAAATGGGCAATTAATTTGAGAGCGTTAAGCGGGCACATTGAAATTTCATCTGTGATAATGATAGAGACTGATGCAGACTTTATGAACTGTGCTTGTTCATGAAGCTTTATGAACAGTTTACAGAGAGCCTTGGTATGAATTTCTCTAAAATGGGTATAGGTATTTTGAAAACGTTGTGAAGAGTTCGACCTTGAATTAAAAGAGTGCATACAATATCACTGGAGGAGCACGCAATACATTGGAGGTTTAAGGAATTTAATTTGTGAATAATTGCGGCTTGGACACAAGTTTTATCACAACCAACATGAGCTGTAAGACAAAAATTATTACAAGCAGTATTATAATTTAAAACTTGCTGTAAAACTAAAGCAAAAGCGGATCGCTATTCGGCATTGGCACTCTGGAACATTTCGTCAAATACTGTTTGTTCTCTTTCTGAATCTGCATTGGCAGCTGTTATAATAGCTAATAAAGATTGAGGTATTGCAAAGTCTAGCTGTTCACATGACAAATTGTGACTGAAGAAAATTTCTTCAATAAGTAATAAAGCACGATTATGTGAATCGTTTACTGAAAAATTTTGTAAAAAGTCTTCACACATGAAATTTTTTAATTGATTCCACAAATGTAAAGTATTTGTAGGAACATTCATACAAAAAATAGGTTATGGGAAATAACTCTCTTAACAGCTGAGAGGACTAACACTCTTTAACTTCTAATAAACATTCACGCCACTCTCTATCAGCAGCAGCTGAAAATCAAATAAAAATAATTTTCGCAAATGTACGCAAATCCTGATGGGATCTCGAACATTAAGCAAAAGTAGTCTTAAATGAAACAATTCAACATCTTTTTGGAGAAACATAAAATAATCTAGCAAAAGATCTACTACTTCCTCTTCGACGTTTTTTCCATTCATTTTCCTTATCTACCCCAATATGATGTATTAGCGTGTCTGTATATAGAACATCAGACGAATCAGTTTGATTGATTTCAGAGAATGCATTCAATAGTTCTCCTGTGATTTTCAGGAGCTTGCTGAGCATTTCCTTCCCTAAAGACTACATTTTGCCGAGTCAAATTACGTTCAAGTCGAACTATATAATGTGGCTGGTAAAGCATTGTATAGATATTTATGCACCAATTAGCTTCTGTACATCAAACATAGCGACCAGAGAAAAAGCTTTCGATTTCATTTATATGAACTTCGCTCTGAAATCCATCACTAACTCTTCTAAACTGTAATGGGGCACAGTCGTACCCCTTATAAACATATTTGTATGTATATTTCATGCTCTTAACTTTGCTACAAACTTCCACATTTAAGTACCAATCAAATTACGCTAGAAGATATGGATTGTAAGGAATAACATTACGGTTATCAACCGAGTGGCCATAAACGTCAATTTTTATACAGTTAACATGACGCATCATCACTTGATAGCCATTAACATTGGCCTGAGCTGTATCGTGAAAGTCCATAAAAAAGCTTCTGCTGCATTTACCATCTTTCATACAGAAGGAAATACGATTCAATAAACCACACGGACCGTCATATGTTTTTTAATTAAATTATGAAGTTTTGGGTTAACTGAAATACATATATCTGGAATTTTCGCACGAACAAACAAACTTCTATTTCCTATTTTTTCTTCATACATCATTTTTCTCTAAACTGAGGTGTTAAATGTTTGCAGACAAACGTTTGGAAATAAGATCAAATTCAGCTTTTGAATTTTTAACGATTTTTTGCTCCTGGCGACTGAACGAAGCTTCCTACGGCATTCATATGTATGACCTACTCACATTATTTTAAAATTTTTTTGGATACATTCATTTTCTCTGAATTGAGTTTTTAAAGGTGTGTCCAAGCAAAATTTATGATATATATGATAAAATTCAGATTAAAATTCGTTAATGCAAAATCTCGCGTTTTTCGGGAAAATTTTATAATTTTTTATATATATTGAAAATTAAACTTGTGTAATTTTTCTTCAAATAAATAAAAAATACTATTACACAAAAAAATTTCCAAAATTTACGGCATTCCTTGAAGTCAATCAAATTGAAATGTTCCAAAGTGCCAATGCCGAGCATCGTTCCGCTATTGATTTAGTTTTACAGGAAGTTTTAAATAGAAATACTGATTGTAATATTTTTTGAGTTACAGCACATGCTGGTTGTCGTAAGAATTTTGCCCAAACAGCAATTATTCAAATTGAATTCTTTGAACCTCTAATGTATTGCGTGTGCTTTCAGTTGTATTGCATCCACTTTTTTCATGCAAGATAGAATTCTTCAAAAAGTTTTCAAATAGCTCATATTAATTTCAGAGAATTCCGCATCAAGGCTCTCTGTAAACAGTGAACAAGCTCAGTTCATAAGATCTGCATCTATCATTACCACAGATGAAATTTCCATATGTCATCTAAACTTTACGGAGATAAGACTATTTTACTCTGTGGAGATTTTTGACAAACATTGCCAGGTGTACCTACCTCATGGTACACGTGTACCACTTATTGAGAGTTGCCTTGCTTCATGGTCCGAATTTTCGATATTCCACAAAATGACTTTGACCCAAACCATGAGAGCCTTAACTCGTGAAATAGAATTCGTTTAATTTCTTAATTATTCAGGTACACTTCTGCCATTTTCCTTTGAAAGAACTCAATTTCCCATCATTCTGGCTTTTGCGATGACAATTAATAAATCCCACGGAAAACTGTTTCAAAAACTAGGAATATTACTAAGACAACCTGTATTTCCTCACGGACAATTATGTTGCAGCCAGTAGAGTAGAGCTATATATCTGAAACACCAGCGCAAGGTTATAGCAGGAGATGATTGAATTTTTGCAAAAATTATTGTTTATGAGTGTTGAAATTAAACCGAACTACGAAAGACCAAACAGCCTGGTGTTCTAACAGCAAGTGAGTTTTATTCGTGAGATGATTCCTATTCTACCATACAGACTGGTTTTACATTACAGTTATAGTTGGAGGATTTTACACTGGACTACAATATTAAGTAAACCATGTGTATTTTCAACACTCCCACTTTTACCGAATATTGTAGTTCCATAGATCTTCAAATTTGTTATAAATATTTCTTTACAATTCTTTAACATTCATCATCGATCTAAACATTATAAATTTTTGTTTTGGTAATGATTTGGTTAAGATATCGGCAATTTGGTTCTCCGTTGGCACATAGAGAAGTTCAAACTGGTCTTCAGTCCATTTTTCCCTTATGAAGTGATACCGCACATCAATATGTTTAGTTCGTCTGTGGAATTCTGGGTTCTTGATAAGTCGAATTGCTCCTTGATTATCCATCAGAAGCGTTGGCTTCAGCTCGCAGCTACCCATTAATGTTGAAAGTAAATCCTTAACCCATAGAAGTTCTTTCAACGCTTCAGATGACGCAATGTATTCGGATTCGGTTGTTGAGAGCGCTACCGACCTTTGTTTCTGTGATGACCAGGATATAGGCGCCGAACCAGCCATGAATACAAAACCACTAGTTGAACGCCTCGTGAGCATATCGCCAGCATAATCAGCATCGCTATAACATGACAAAGAAAGATTACTATTGTGTTGAAAATATATACCAAAGTTTTGAGTTCCCAGTAGATATTTGAAGATTCTTTTGACCATTCTAACATGTTGTTGAGAGGGGTTCTCCAAGTGCTGACTAACTTTGCTGACCGCGAAGCAAATATCTGGTCGCGTTCCTGTAGCTAGGTACATCAAGCTACCTACAGCTTGTCGGTAAGGGTAGATACATCCAGAAGTCGCTGATTTCTCATCCAAGTCACTAGTCGAACAATCCATCGGGGTAGAAACAGGTTTTGCATCTAACATATAGTATCGTTCCAACACCTTCCAAGCGTACTTTGATTGATTCAGGTGAATAGATCCGTCTTTTAAGCGTTTTATTTCCAGTCCTAGGAAACAGTCTGCATTACACGCCTTAACTTCGAATTTTTTTTGTAGATAATCCAACAACTCTGTTATTTTCTCATCACTGGGGGCCGCAACTAGACCATCGTCAATGTAAATTGCAACAATAATATTTTCGTTGCAGAAAACACATTGATCAGCCGAAGTCGCCTTAAGTTTGAAATCCTTCAGGAATCTTGTAAAGGTTCTATTCCAACATCTTGAACCTTGTTTAAGTCCGTAAAGTCCCTTTTGAAGTCTGCATACCCTTCTAGTTCCATCTTCGAAACCCTTTGGCTGCAACATGAAAATTTCCTCATTTATTTCGCCATGAAGGAAAGCTGTCTTGATGTCGAACTGTGTAAGTGCTAAATTTGCTTTTGCTGCTATTGCTTAGATGGCCCGTATTGATGTGAATTTTGCCACCGAGCTAAACGTTTCAAAGTAGTCTATCCCGTAGAGTTGACTAAAACCACGAATTACCAGTCACGCTTTATATCGTTCACCTTCACCGCCAGGTAAGCTTTTGATTTTGAATACCCATTTGTTGTCGATAATTTTTCGATTTTCTGGTGGATCAACTAGTTTCCACGTGTGATTTTTCAGGAGTGCATCCATCTCTTCTCGCATTGCTTCTTTCCATCTTTGTGATTCCTGGCATTCTATAGCCTGCTCGTATGAAGTTGGTTCGAACCTCTGGCTTACAAATGCATGACCTTCTTCCATGATCGTATGATTTGCCAACCCGTTCTTCCTTAACGCGCTTCGCAAACGATCCCGTATGGTGTCACTTCTTGATTCAGGAAGATCAATGGGATCCTCCACATCACGAGCGTCCGAGTAAATTTCGTCTTTTTCGTTTGGTTGATTTTTCTGTTCAACTTCCTCAGAGTCTTCGAAAACATCTGGACTTGAAGTTTCTTCAACATCTTGTGCCATGAGGGGAATCCGAATATCCGCGGTATTTTCTTTTCTTATGGTGGCAGCCGATTCGTTGAAAACCACATCTCGTGAGATTTCTAATTTCTTGGTTTCTGGAAACCAAATCCGAAAGCCCTTGATGTCGTCACAATATCCTACAAATATACCCTTTTTTGCTTTAGGATCCAATTTGCGTCTCCTTTGTTGTGGCACATGTATAAATGCCTCGCAGCCAAATGTTCTAAGTGTTCCAAGATCCCAATTTAGCGGTTGTTTATGCCATAATTCGTAAGGTGTCTTGCCATCCATTGGGCTCGGTCCTGCACGGTTTAAAATGTACACAGCCGTGTTAACAGCTTCACCCCAAAGACGAAGACTGAGATTTTTGGAATGTATCATAGTCCTTGCAGCTTCCATAATAGTTCGATTTTCCCGTTCTGCACGACCATTTTGTTCCGGACAGTAGGGAACTGTCCTTTGATGACGAACACCGTGACGGGTTAACAATTCCGAGACATCTTTATTTATGTACTCCAACCCGTTGTCCGTTCTGAGAACTTTTACTTTTGAACCCGTTTGATTTTCGGTCAGCCGCAAAAAACGATCAATGCATTCACGTACTTCGCTTTTTTCTTTAATGAGAAAAATTTTCCGAAAATTAGTAAAATCGTCTTTGAAAAGAATAAAATACCGTGCTCCACCAATCGACACTTCCTGCATGGGTCCACATAAATCGGAGTGGATTAATTCACCTGGAGCCGCTCCTTTACTGGTACTTTGGTGAAATGTAGAGCGATGATGCTTACCAACCACGCAGGATTCGCAAAAAAAAATCTTTGTTGTCGATGAATTTGATGTTTCTACTCTTCAGGAAATTCCTCACTTGAGTAACGTTTTGGTGTCCCAGTCTTTCATGCCAAACCTCGAGCTTCAAGTTTGCAAAATTGGCCACCCCTTCTTCGCTTAACACGGGTTCTATTACCTGGAACATTAATTTGAAAAGTTTACCTTCGCGCACTCCCACTGCTTTTGTATGGTTGCCTTTGATTAACTCGCACTTGTCCTTGTCTGATTTTAACTGGTAACCCTTGTCCAAGGCACTGCTCGACGAAAATAAATTCACCTTTATATCAGGAACAAAAAGAACGTCCGATAGATGGTTATCCGTCCATTTTTTCCCGTCAAAAATTTTTACATTAATATCCCCTTTGCCTAGTGCAAAAATTTTTTCACCGTTTCCAATCCTCACAACACCAGGATTAGCGAATTCGTTAAAATTCACAAACCACTCCTTTCGGCTAGTCATGTGATCGCTTGCTCCAGAATCTAAAAGTCACTCATCAGCACCGGGGATGCCAGCGTCACAAACAAAAGCACTCCCACGTTTTTCACTTTTTCCACTTGTGGATGACCACGTGTTGATGCGTCGATCAGGGCATTCTCTTTTCCAGTGTCCACGTTTTTTACAGATGAAGCATTTTCCGTTAGGCACGTTTTTCTTATTTTTAAAACTATGTTTGGCGATCAATGCGCTGTCCGGTGCAGGTGCCGTTTTTTGTGTTAACGCCATTCTCGACTCTTCCATAATGAGCCTGGCTGTCAAATTTTCCAAGGTTTGTTCTGTTGACGCCGTCGATTCCCATGCTGAGTAGAAATGGCTAAAATTTTGCGGAAGAGTCATCAAAATTTTGGTGACGACCATCGATTCTGAAATAATTTCTCCTGCTTCCTTTAGTTGTTTCACGAGCATTTCAATTTTTGATTGGTAGCATTCGGTCTTTAATATCATATTTGAAAATCGGGATTTTATTTTATTTTGAACATCGGGTTTACCTAACAGTAAAACATTTTAACAAATGCAATTTCTTGATTGGGAAAATGTTATTTACGAAGAATTCGGATTTTTTAGTTTCAATATTTCTCAATTCGGTCCATGAGCCTGACATGCAAAAAAATTGACACCGGGAGGAATCGGGAGGAAGTTCTGGTAGCACGACAATGAAAACTTTTGGAGCTACATTTCCAATACGGCTTATGATCCAATATTTTCAAATAGCAAATTTATGATTGAGCACGTTTCGAAAATCCTCCATGTCAAACAGGCAGCAAGAGACCAGGATGGATGCGTAAAAATATATGATCAACATGACCCAAAACTCCACGCTTCTTTATCGGAATACCGACACACCAGAGACCAGAGAAAGATGATAATTAAAATTAAGAAATAAGTTTGAAAACTCAAATCAGAAAGTATCGAAAGCACTATCAGAAAGTTTTGCAGAATTTAACAAATTTTACCCGAACACCTAGCATAAAGTTGAATCTTAGTCTGGTCACACTGAAAGGAATTTCACACCACATACCCACATACACTTATGGCTTACGCTCGTGCACATGCATTGCTCATGCTCTTATCAGAATAAATTTTCGATATCTCTCTTCGACAGTGCTCTCTTGAACATGATCTTATCAATGCAACAAGAAATGCACTGATATTATTTTTATTAATTACGAGTAAACTACTTGACCAATTTTAACTAAAAATATATTCGGCACATGTTCGACAACATATCTTTTAAATTGCGCATTTTTGCCTATTAATTATAGTATAGATACTGGTGGTCCTGGGCTGCTTCCCCAATTAATAGAGAAAGTTGCTAGACTGTATTTTATCGATTAGGGAAGCTGCTGAAACTTACTCAATGAGTTTTTAAGGATAAAATTATTGACAGTCGTTCAAAAACACATTGAGTAATCTGCGACTTTATTTTATCCTTCTACTTTTCGAAAATTACGACGAAAAAAATTTTCGTTCGCGACGGAAATCCCTTTGATGTTTTTAAAAAACCGACAATCGTCGAATAATATGCATGATGTTCGGCGCATATATTTGCGTGCATCGAAGCGTCCATACTGTCGTAAATTTCAACGCATAGACAAAAATTTGCGCCGATCACCACGCACAGCGCACAAATTTTTGGTGTGAACGCGACTTCAAAGAAAAATATCCAAAAATTTAACAAGTAACAACTAAGCGAGCATACCTTACCACAAATCGGAGAAAAAAAAGAGCTTCTAACTAACCACACCGAAACAGAAAAGAGAAAGCTTATTTCAACTTAAGTAAATAAATCAAAGAAAGGTTACGAAGAGATCGCAAAGTCAAAACTTTGAAAATATTTGAACACCACTGGACTGGGGGTGTGAATAAAGTCATGAAAAAATTACGTGAAACATGCAAAGAGTGGATACAAAAACTCAGTTCGACAGAATAAAGAAGACGGAGCCACAAACTTCTCCCGACAACTGTTCGTCAGTCAAAACGAAAATACGGCAAAATACCACGAAAATTTCTTTGCCAAACAATCCGACGAAGTTAAATCAGAACCGTTAAAAGATATCATATTATGCAATGAGAAAACGGCAATTGAGAGTCAAAAGAAAGGAAAATTTTCGGGGCCAAATAAAATCACATTGATGATGAGGGGAACTATAGAAGAAAGAACCACAATCTAATATTCGGACAGATACCACAACGATGGGCAGAATCTCCCACCATTCTCCTCTGCACAAAAAAATGACATTGGAAAACACAGATAACTGCCGATAAGCCAGTTACAAAGTGTTCGCAAAATTGACACTAGATAGACGAACTCCAACCAGTACAAAAATGAGGTTTTCGGAAACGCTTTTTACCTATTGACCTCATCCATACGTTAGGTTAGGTTAGGTTTCCAGAGTACAGTGGTCACACCGATTGTACCACCCACTCTCACCCGGAGTCCTGATGGCCCAATGTGATGCCCTTTATGTGTTGAAAAACCCCTTCCTCTCCTATCGCGTTTCCCTTTTGTCCACTGCTCTGAGGCATTTCCCCTCTTGAGCAAAGTTGCTTACTTGCTGGACATACATGACTGCTACATCGTCCAACCCTCTGAAGGATTCTCTTCCCAGTATGAGCCGCCAACTTTTGGCTAATGCTATGCAGGAGTACAAAAGGTTTTCTACTGCCTCCTCTTTGTCGTCGCACTCCTTAGACTGTCGTTTGCGAATCCCCACCTTTGGAGGTCTCTGCCGACGTGACAGTGTTCTTTTATAACCATTGTGATGGTCCGGACCAAGGTCTTTGTTGCTCTGAACAAGCCCGCCGTTCTTGTCTCATGAATTTTGCGCCACAATTGCCTGGAGTCATCTCTGTTGCTCCGTCTCTTGCTGTGTTGTTCCCGTATTATCCTGTCGATGGTCTCTTTTAACAATCTCATCTGGGACTTTGTGGAGTTAGCTTCTTCAGAACTGTGAATTTCCGTTTCGATCCTTGCTAGTTTATCCGCCCGTAGAATCCCTTCCACATCACTGTGTGCGGGTACCGGACAGACGCTGATTTTGTCTCGGATCCAGGACAGTGCTTCCCGGCAACTTATCACTACCTTTGACTTGATTGTCTAAGATTCCAGTGATCTAAGAGCCGCTTGACTGTCGCAGTAGATTGTGACTTTCCGAATTTCTTCGCTGGACAGTTGTGTTTTTCTAGCTGTTCTCTCTATTGCGTTAATTTCTGCTAGTATACTACAGTTTTTGTTGAGTCTGTGTGACTCTTCGACTTCCAGTGTCTCCGAGTACAGGCCGACTCCAGTCTCAATTCCAGTTACAGAGCCGTGCGTAATTACGCTTATTTCTACTCTATTCAGGATGTAGCCTTTGTCCCACTCCTCTCTGGTCGGAATTTTGATCTCTAACTCCTCTCCAAACGATTGCATTGCCACCATGTAGTCCGTGAGCGGTCGTAGTCTCCGGATTCCACGGTGCCTTCCATTTTCTTCAAGTTTCAAGTCTAACATTCTTGTGTTACGAAACACCGTCATTTTTCAATCGAACATAACTACGAGACTAATAACGCGATAACAATGATTGAGTTCACAGTGGATAGAACATGTTTATACATATGTATTTTGTGCACTTGTTTTTCCGGTGACGTCATCGGGCTAGAGTAAGCACCCACGCGTCATTGTTTTGTATTTAGGGTTGTGTGAGGATATTTATGAGTGTAGCGTGAGAGCGCGTTAAGCTAGAACATTGATTGGGGTATCAGTGTTAAGAGCATTAAAAGAGCTAACAGGACGTTGACTGAAACAATAAAAATATTATGCGAAACAGAGGCAAAAATCGTAACGAATTTTAAAATCGAAAAAATATGGAAGATGTCGTCCCAAATGATGACGTAAATATGCACCGCGTTATAAAAAACTCAAATCGGAGAAAACCCACATCAAAACAAATATTTAATACCGAAAATGTTCAGTGCCGAGCAAGTGTGAGAGCTACGGCGGCATCGAGGAGGAAATAAAAAAACGGCGGAAAAAAACAAAATTGTGATTTATCTATTATGAGACTGTACTACTCTCTATATCCATTGTAGTTAATAGTTTGGTAATTAAAGTACATATTGTTACAAAAATTTCGTTGAAATTTTCTTGACGTTCAAACGTTTTTGCGCTCGTTAAATACACAGATAGCCAGTCAAACTTTCTTGCGGTACAATATACCGTCAGATTTCAATCGCCAATAGCTACGAGGCTAAGTATGCGATAACAACTGTTGAAGTCGCAATGGATAAGGAATTCTTGTACGTATTTATCGTGCAGCATTCGTTTTGCGCGTGACGTCATCGGGCTAGTTCACTTACGCATGATTGTTGTTAATAAGCAATGCGTAAAATTATAAATCAGTGCAGCGTGAAAATGCGATCATGTAAGACGTTCGTTCGGGAATCGTTGTAAGGAGTTTGACAAGAACTACTAGGACCTAAAGTGACACATAAAAAATAATCGCCGAAGTAAAACTGAAAATCGGTATTAAATTGAAAATTGAAAATAAAAATTAAGGGTATCGTCTCATATGAGTCGTAAATGTGGGCCGAATCGAATAAAACACAAATCAAAGAGAGCTAGCATCAAATCGAATTAAAAAAAACCTAAAGTGTCCAGTGCCGAGTAAATGTCAGAGCTACGACAGCATTAAAGAAGAAATGAAAACGGCGCGAAAAATAAACTTTTGATTTATCTTTTCTGTCCCCGTATTACTCTATATAACCATTGTATAAGATACATTGATCTAAGTACATACTAATAAGAAACAGTTATCATAATTTTATCCCGAATTTTTCACGGAAAACCTACGGCGCGGACCTTGACTGATCCTTTCGGTTTTTTCCATCCTTTCCTCCACATTTCTCCTCCAAGTGGGTTTAGAGTCCAGGATGACTCCTAAGTACTTGACCTCTCTAAAGAGGTCTAGTTCTTGTCCTATCATTTTATGTAGTCTGACCTGCGGTGTCTTATATCTTCTCGTGAAGAGAACAAGCTTCATCTTTTCAGGATTTATCCCTAGCCCTTTCTCCTTTGCCCAATTATTGGTCTCTCTTAAGGCTCCACCCATGGTGTCGCATATCGTTTGTAGGTCTTTGCTTGTTGTCAGTATGACTACGTCATCTGCGTAGGCGGTGACCCTCATTCTTCTACGTCTAAGGCCTTTTAAGGTCGAGTTAATTACGATCAATCACAAAAGTTTGGATATTACCACTTCTTTTGGCGTGCCCCTGGTCGCCCGTCTTCTGATCTTGTTATCCCTCGCTTCTTTACTGATAATTCTGCTGTTTAGCATACTTATAATCCTGTAAGTTATGGTTGGCTCCACGCTCAACTACTCTAATGTGTCTCTTATTGCATTGGTCTCTACATTGTTGAAGGCTCCCTCTTTGTCCAGAAACGCTCCTAGGGCATATTACTTCTGCTGGAGGGATTTGGTCAATCGTTTGGTCACTTCCACCGATTTACCTTTGAGGTAAGCGTCCTGTGCTATACACTTCTCCTCTATTTTGGTTCTCTGCTTAATGTTTAGGTCCAAAATCCTCTCCATTGTCTTGAGTAAGAACGAGGAGAGGCTTATTGGCCTAAAATCCTTTTGTGTAAAATCATTTTCCTTTTGCTTTGCTTTTGTGTAAAAACCTTTTGCTCGACTTCCCCGATTTGGTTATGAAGGCAACCCAAACTCCTCTTCATGTTTCAGGGATGTATCCTAATGATAAACAGCCCTGAAAGATGCTCGTTAGTACCCTTGCTATGCTGCCTATCGAATTTTGCAGCATGGCTGGTGTGATTCCATCCGGCCCCGCAGATTTGTATGGCTCGAATGTTTTCACCGCCCATATTACCTTTTCCTTGGTGATGATGTCCTTTATAGTTACTTCCTTTGGACTTATCCTAATCCTCGCCCCTTGTTGTTAGGTAACCCAGGAAGTGCGTCTCAATCAGCAGATCTAGTATCTCCTTGCTCGACTCTGTCCATGAACCGTTTGCTCACATCAGGTTTCCTGTGACTATGCTGTCTTTGCAAAGAATTTTCCTGACTCTTGAGGTCTTGTTCACGTCTTCTATAGAGTTGAGGAAGTCGACCAGGGAGTCCAATTTTGCCGTTCTCATCTTACCCTCACATTCATTAAAACTTCTGTGCTGAAGCAGGCATTAAAAATGCTGCGTCTTCATACACTTCATCATCAAAAGTGAACCGCTGCTTTATTTGATTGATAGCTTCTACATTAAACTCTCGGGCATATTCATACACTTTTACAACTTCTGTTTCCTGTCCTTGCAGTTGGGATGCCGAGGCAAGCATTAGCTCTGTGGCGTCAACCCCTAAATATGTCCGCTTTATTGGCAGCATCTTGTCCCTGTCCAGCTCTGTTATAAAAATATTTTCTTGGCTCCGTATGTATTCTAGCGGAAATATATTGACGTACAAAACTTTGAGCTACCCTTCCACTTTGCCTTTAAGTAGATACAATTGTGGCCCTTCAGCTTGAAAAAAACGTGTCAAAATCGTTGAAGAGACTGAGTGCATGGTTCAGAAACAAGAAACTGCATTTCTGCAAAGGGTTTTGAAGAGTTTGAAGAACATGATCGTTGGAATGCGTTGGATCTTCAAATGCAAGTAGAGTCCAATATGCTTGAAGAGCTTCCTACTGCTCGACTATGCGTCGAACGCATGACTTTAATGACAGCCATCGCGTTTAACATGGTCGAAGAATTTTGTGGGGTTCCATATCATAAAAATGTTGGAACTCTACATATGATTCACTGTTTTTCTGATTTCGATTGAAATTATTGTATATAGTTCGACAAAAATCTTCTAACGACATTGGCAGTTTCTTACAAGCATAGCTGGCAACGAGATGAATGAGATGACAACTGCATTTAATAATCTTGACATTTTGGTAGTCCCTTTTTATTCTGCTGGAGACGGAGTTGTGGTCTCCTATCATAATTTCCGTCGTATCAGAACAAAATCCGCCCCATCTGCCTGTACTTACATTGCATTCTGTCAATGTTTGCTGTAAAGCCCCATATAGTCCCTCTGCCGTCGAATTAAGGCAAGGGATGATGTGCAAAAGATCAGTTTTCGTTTCGAAGGCATCCTCATCAAAGTATGAAACCAAAATGGCGAGTTGGTTCTTTATGCTGACATTTGTGGTTTCTTCTATAATAAGTAAAAAAAATGAGCCTCTAACTCAGCTGAGAGAAGCTTATTAAAATGAGGCCACGTCCCTTGTCGAATGAGGTTTGTTGCCTTCTGCTTCCCAAGAGTTACCTTAGATAATATATCCTTCTCGGGCAGGGCTTTTAAGAAGGTATCGAAACGGCATGATAATGGCATGTTGTTTTCTATTAGAAATGCGCATATTGCTGTCTCAACATCGTTAACCTTTTTGTTAGCGGATGTAAATTTGGTGATGTGAGGTTGATGCTTTTGGTTCAGAAAAGCTACGAGCTTTCTCTTGTGGCCACTACCATTTCCATGCTTCCTTAAGTCCGACTTTCCAGGTTGCAGAACAATGTCACCGACTCTGCAATTGCCCATGCCATCCCTTTGGATAAGCCAATGCTTAAATTCTGGAAGACTCAGCCAATCTGGTTGAAGTTTTTTTTCCACGTCTTCTCTGTCTTTACTTTTGAGCTTGATGGGCCAGTAGCTGAAGCCTTAAAATTAGATTGCATTCTTAAAACTTTATTGACATAGTCAAAGTCTACTATAATAACTTACTTTAACTTTAACTTATTGCTCACGAATGAACAAATGCAATTCAACCTCGACGAAATGAGGTCCTCTTCGTTGCATTATACTTTTGTAGCCCATTAATTTTCTATGAGCTATAAAATCCATTAGCCACCCAGGCCGGCGAATTCCACTGATAAAGTCACGCCGTCCGATGAAGGACATCGATTAAAAAAGTATAAGGCCACAATTGGAATACATTTTAGACAACATGTAAACAAACAAACAGCAAAAATCTTGAAGCATTTCATTTAAAGTATCGGGTTAATCCCCAAAATATATAGCTCTGTGAGCAAACGAGTAAACCAGGTCAAAATAAAAAGTTTCCCTCATAATTTTCCCATAGAAGCTCGAATTTCCCTAAAAAGGGATATTTCCCCGAAAGTGGAAACACTGGTCTGTTCACATACACCTTGAGTTTATGATACTTTACTAGAAGAACAATAAGAAGTTTGAGAGAATTTATCTAATCTAAGGAAAATGTGGAGAGTATGAAACCCAACCTGGCGGCATCGCACTTCATAGTACAAGGTACATGGGGAGCGCGGAATCCAACCTGGCAGTACGGCATTTGATATGATGAGATTTATTGCATAACGGTGCGGTGCAATGAGGTGTGTTGAGTGAGTCAAGGAAGAATATCGAGGAGGAAATAAGGTTAAGTAGTGAGTTGTAGAGAAATATATGAAACGTTACATCTTGTCCACGCGATTGAATTAAGTAAATAAAAACAAACGTGTCCGCATTTATCCACAAAAACACCAATCCCGAGCCTCAAAGATATTGAATTATAATATATACTGTTATATTGAATACATATTACGATACGGAACGTGAACAGTTAATATTTTCGCACTTAAAAAAATTTATGATTTAATAAATTTACACTTGATTACTTAATAAAGTTTCTTTTCAGATAAGCAATCATGCCTAGAGAAACAAACTACTTAGAGTCTCAATCAAACCGTTAGGAGAACACTGAATAGAATGGAAATATCACCGGCTCACATGACGAAACGGACGTTCGACTCCAAAACACCTTCTGAGTGTTTGACAGCAATCCCTTTACCAAAGCCGAACCAGGTATAAATTGATCACTCAGTTTGCCTTTGAATCATTTCAAATTGGTATAGAAAGCAGCATATAATGGGTGCGTTTGTTTTAAGTTCAGAACTGTCCGGAACTACTAAATTTATTTTTTAGCTCTGAGTACCATGTTTGCTACCAATTCTGGTGTACTTCCGAACCGTTCCAATTTATCATGGGAAAGTACAGGAATGTGACAATTTTGCTCTAATTTACGCTCTTCTGTATTCACGTGACGTTTCCATACTTTTCACTTTGTCATGAAATAAATATTGAAATCCCAATTCCAGGTTGGCATTTCCTCAAATGCAAACCTTTCGAAATTGGCATTTCACTGAAATGCCGTCCATTAGCGCACAGTCTTAGTATAAAATTCTGAACAGTTCTGCACTCAAAACAAACGCACCTAATACAAATAAAACTTTACTGGCAATTTTCAACGATCTGAAGAATCGAAGCCACTTGATGGCTTCGGTTAAAACAAAACAATACTATTCGGAACAATTCTGGTTCAGTTATTTTAATTTATGATATAGTTTTGAGATGACGTTCTTTTGCTTCAGAACTGATTTGATTTTGAATTCCTGAATTATAATTATTTGAAAGTACAGTAGAACCTCGATTATCGGAACTAATTGGGACCGAGACTAGTTCGGATAATCAAACCTTCGGATAATCGAAATGTGGTGTTTTTGGGACAAGATCAAACAAAAAAAACACCTTTTCACATACAAACAATACAGTTTGTATATTAAAATTTGACATATGCACATATTAACGTTGAAATATAAAACGCCTGAATGAAGTCGAATGACTTTTCATATTATTTTTTTATAAAATCGTCAATTTTTAATTGCCGAACGTCTGCAACGCGTTTTTGAGCGGCTAAGTCTCACAGCCGTTTGAGAAGGAGAAGTTGCGTTGCAGAGAGCAACAAACTCGTTCCAATGTTCGGGTAATTGAACGTTCGGATAATTGAGGGTTCAGATAATCGAGGTTCCGATAATCGAGGTTCTACTGTATAGCCATAAAATAATTATAACTGAAAATAAGAAAGCAAAAAGTTCCCAATTATGGTACAAAGTATGGTGCGTTTTTCTGAACATGCATACACATGTGCTTTTCAGTTCTAAGAACATCTCAAATACGTACAATAGTCCTCTAATGTGGTTTCCGATTGGGTAAAAATATAATTTTTTTTTGATTTAGATCAATTTTGCGCGATCTGCAGTTATTTTCAAATTTATCGAATACATACACCAAACTGTCATTTGACATATGTATGTGAAATATGAAGCGTGGGTTTGAAAATAAATAGAGACTGCTTAAAATTGAACTAAATCAAGAACAAGTAGATCTTTCTGCCCTACCGAACATAATTTTTTGATCTGGATTGGATCTGGCTTGAATTTGATTAAAATAATTTCTACCCGCGAAATAACATAAATATAATGTTTTGAGGTTTTTGTGTTCGAGGTGGAGTTTGACGTTTTTGTGTTCGAGGTGGTCACAAAAAGATCAAAAAATAAATAAATTTTTAAATCAATCTCCAATTACCATCTGAAAACCACATAAGAATGTTATATTCTAATAAGAGTACTTTGTGGTGTAATTGTAAAATGCAGTTTCACATTTCGATTGATGAGAACATTTTTCTTTCCTTAAAATTGCCAACTTATTTATGCTTGATAGAAATTTTTTAAAATGTTGTATTAATTTTTTGTACCTCCTTAATCATATTTACTTGACAAATCGATTTTGAAAATAACTTTCTATTCTATTTTTTCTAAGGTTGGGACAGTCTTGCTTTATGGAATACCGATAGTTTCTTTATTCATTGATTCACAGGAGCGTTTATGTCTAGCACAGATATCAAATACATTGCTTAAGCAATTTAGTTACAATGAGATACATAATCGACGGGTAGCCCTTGGAATCACATGCATTCAGTGCACTCCAGTTCAGCTAGAAATTTTAAGGCGTGCAGGTGCTATGCCTGTTAGTTCAAGGCG
Organism: Chrysops caecutiens; assembly: GCA_963971475.1. NCBI lineage: Eukaryota > Metazoa > Arthropoda > Insecta > Diptera > Tabanidae > Chrysops > Chrysops caecutiens. Next base: position 68,394,938 of record OZ020567.1, read on the forward strand.
ATGTGGTATGATTACAAGACGCGAAGCAGAACGACTGTGTAAATCCTTTCTGGGCGATAATACACCACCTCGACTTCCAGAGGATTTTGCTTTTGCGGTACATCATGAATGCGCATGGGGTTGTCGTGGATCATTTTTGCCTTCAAGATATAATTCATCAAGAGCCAAATGCATCAAATGTTCATATTGTGGGTTATTCTTCTCTCCAAATAAATTCATATTTCATTCACACCGTATGGGACCCAACAACAAGTATGTTCAGCCGGATGCAGCAAACTTCAATTCTTGGAGACGGCATATGAAACTAAGTGGCGATCCACCGGAAGAAGTAGTGCATGCATGGGAAGATGTTAAGGCGATGTTTAACGGCGGCACTCGTAAGCGTTTGATAGCTACTTCATGCGAAAAAGCTTCTGATATAACTTCAAAAAGAGTTAAAGACCCACATTGTAATCACAGAGTTCAAGCTACATCCGCAACAACAGTTACCTCGGCTACAACGGCAGAAAATGGATCAGAACCGGTACGACCGAGCCTACATTCCCAAGTGGACGCAACAAATGCAAACAGAAAATTAGGAATGGAATCGTCTGAAATATCACTAAATTTTTCTCGTACTTTCATGATGGACTACATGTGGCACGCCCAAAGTAAAAGTAATTCCTTTCAGTTTTCAAATATAGCATTTCCATGGATTAAACGACCAAATGTTTTGGCACTCAGCCAGAATTTTGTTGCGTCTGAGGATTCAAGTGTTCCACCAAAAGATGTGAAAAATTTTGAACAATTATCGAACTGCTCTGCAGCCGCTGTTGCAACAGCAGGTCGAATAGCCATGCTGTCCTCGAATTGTGTGAATTCGAAACTTACATCTTTTTGCAACAACTCTGCCTTCAAACCAGTTCTAAACAGCGAAAGAAGCCTCTTTTCATCGAATATACCTCTTTCGGTAGGATCAGTAGATTCTAATGAGTTTCGTAATGTTAGTCGAACAGTCTGGGAAGATAGCTCTAATTCTAATTCCAATATCAAGGAATCCTTGTCAAGTGATGATGAAATGGTTGATATTGAAACTACAGAGGAAGAAGAGCCAAAAATTATTGATGAGAACTTTGTTAGTTTCAAAAGTTCAACTGCGGAGCAACTAGCAGCAGTAAATATTGAAAAACAAAGGAATCCGGAAATGCTAGGTTTCATGAAAAAGGAGGTGTTTGAACATTCGTCGTTCCATTATTAGTCAAAAAATTATAGAAATGCAGCATAATATGCGGTTTACAAAAGTATAATTATGATATTTTTTTTGCTCGAATAAGAATTCAGTAGCTACAATTTTTCGAAACATTACCCCAAAATTGTTTGATTATCAATAAAAATTGTTTTAATTTAAACATAAACATATTGCATTTTTGTCAACGATAACAAAGCCAGCAAAATAAATATAAACAAGGAAATTTATTTTATTGACGAATTCAAACGTAAATATTGATTTATTTTGGAACGTTTGGATGACTCATATACGGGGTATATTATATAAACTTTGTACAAAGACCTATGACACATTAAGGTTTTCCACATAGATCTATATTTTGTTCCCGGTGGCCTATTTCGATGTCCTTTAAGTTGTTTAAGTCGTTGCAAGAACGATATAGTGAGTAGTAATCAATCCCCAGACTAGGAAGACCGGCAGAAGGAAGGGCAGACTAAAAAGAACCACCAAAAAAAGACCAGTCTTGGAAAAGCAATCAAGAGGAAAGATGCAACCAAGACGACCAGCCTTAGCAGCCCAGACGCGGAAGAAAAACCAAGGAGGAAGACTAGACCAAGTATACCAGCCGAATATAGGCAAGCAGCAGATAATTTCAGCAACGAGATAAATAGTAGACACGACAGAGTAAATCGGTGCATAGCCGATTACCAAAAATCCCACTTAAGCTTGATAGGTAAGCAGTCTTCCCAAAATGCCACAAATAAAAGTGACGGCAACCTTCAGATGGAATTCGGCCAAAAATAACAACTTTCATCAGCTCTGCAGAACACTATCCTTTTACCATATAGAAATATCGTAGACTTCAGGTGAAGAACCTTCCCAAGGAACCTCAGCCAACACCACAGGTGAAGGAGAAGAACGTTAGGAACGGAGTTGAGGCCAAGTTTGTGCGTGGATTAATCGAAGCCCAGGGGGAATTAGTTCTGACTCGGGACAAAGAAGCAAGGAAATTAGCCAAACACAAAATTGTGAAGATCAAACTGAACGGTATCAAAAGGAAAGGCTAGCTACAAAATAAACCGGGGTACAACTTATACAAGAGAACAAATATGAGCACCGGTATTTAAGAATTAGTTGTCCAAGGAAGCTTTGTATTTTCAGTTTTAGGAATAGTAGCATTTCAAGAAACGAAATTTTGCAAACATTGTGAAAGTTAGGGTGAAATGATTATAATGGTAAGAAACTATGAATAGAAGTATTTTTCGAAAAATGTATTAGAATTAGGATTTGGCGCAGCAGCAATTTTGAATTTAAGACGCTCTAGAAACCACATGTCATAAGAAAACGGAATAAGTGATGGAAATATATGGCAGATCCAACTTCATCGTTGAAAGATAAACCTGTGGGAATAATAGACTCTAGCTCAAGTGAAAACCAAGAAGAGGAGTTTTTCCGGAATTAGAGAAGAAAACAATAGCAACTCGTTATTCGGCTTGAACGAGAGAGGTACTGAGAGAGCATTGAATAACACACAAGCATTGGAAAATGAAAGCACCTGTCGTACACAGAATTCCGGAGAACCTGGAAGAGTCCAACTTAGACACGGGAAAACATATATCAAGATCATCTCCGATGCAGGCAGTAATATCGGTAGTGAAGATCACTAAGCAGTGAACCAAATATACAGGATATAATCAGAAAATGGCGGACATAAAGTTAGTCCACAATATATTCTATAATAATGTACCAATTTCAACAGGAGAAGAAAGCCCACGAAAACAAAATGAAAAAATTTAATTTATAAACTGCGCTCGCCTTGAATATGACACACTTACGGAGGCACAGGACAAAGCATTTATTGTAAAACTCCTGCCAACAAGGTTGAGAGGTCGAACTATCGAAAGTTTTCAAACAGGAATGAACGATACTTTTGAAAAAATATTTGAAGCTAATTTAGTAATTAATTAATTTTATTAATTTAATTTAATTTAGCATTCAAAACTAATTTAGTTCAGAATACATCGTATTTAATACTCAATACCCAGCTCAGAAACGCGCAGTAACTTCCAACTGAAACACTATTCGGGTACTTCAGTCGTGTGAAGAATCTCATAACTTCTTGCAAAAGTGCAGCCGAATCAACCGTCAATTTTAGTAGCTCCAAGAAACAGATAACACGATAGAAGGATTGCGATCGAAAATATCAAAGCTGGAACAAATCGAGCAATGCATGCAGCAAGGATCAGTAAACCAATACAACTCAAGGGATTCCCACAGTTGAACACATATAAAAAGCAATGGCAGAGCAATCAATCCCGTAATAACAATGTTACATGTTCAACATCATTCAGTAAGAATATGAATCTGAGGTTGAAACCAAACAATGAACCACAGAAAAACTACCCAACAAATAATAATTTCAATGCATTGCGGGGCATACATAATTAGCGACAAATGCGATGCAATTTCTGCAACAGACTGAGCCACATAATGGCAGACTGTCGAACAAGGCAAATGGCACATTTTGGCCCAATACCTTTTGGCCCCCATAACACCAACCAAAACTGCTCTGTACGAAGGTCACAGAACCAACAAAGCCAGGGAAATGAATACTAACGAACATCGAAAGGGTCCAGTTAATTAGACAACGACTCGAAGTAAAACGAATAAATGCAACTTTTCCTTAGCTGATGATCACGTTGTGACTAGATGTTTTCTCCGAGAAAGGTGGGAAAGATTACAACAAGAAAAGAAAGTAGGATATGAGGGAAACTGTACAAGGACGATCGAACGCACCGGGAAGGTCCAGCCAAAAGATTATTATCTCCAAAAAAAAGGGAAACGAAATGATTGATAGGATCGATTTGTAGATGTAATTGCAAGAGTCACAGAAATTTACCAACGTGAACACTCCTTCCAGGAAAAACAGTTTCAAAATGGTTCGCAAACCAGAAAGTGTACTTAATGTCTTGGACAGACGGGACAGTTTGAACTAGTTCATGACGTCACATTGAACCAGTTCAACGCTTGCGACAGACGACACTTTTATAGTGAGTTACTGTCGTTCGTTACTATTTTGACAAGTTGTCAGTGAGATACTGTCATTACTATTTTGTTCATTTCCAATGGAAACTTCCCGAGAATCCAAATTATTGTTTTCATCAACGATTTCGAAGAAAAACGAAGCAGAACGCTATAGAAAAATGTCAAAATTATTGAATTTTATATATTTGGCAAAACATTCCAGGATTTCGACAAGAATTGTGTCAAATTGTTAGTACGATTCTGGTACAATTTGTGATTTTCGCACTTCTCCGTTTCCTGGAAGATGGCGCCAACATGATGCAAAACTCACTTTGAACTGGTTCAACACGTTTGAGCTGGTTCAATTTTGGGATCTTTGATCCAGTCTTGAACTGGTTCTCCCATACAAATTTGCAAGATTTCTATACATTCAACAGAGGACACGGAGATAATGCAAGATTTGGCAGTAGTTTTCGTTTCAGAATCGCACACTGTGCCGACCGAAGAGAGTACAGCTATTACGAAAGTCATGCTCGCAAATATGACAATAATCGGAACAACCGTTACCCGAATTTTGCAGATGGCGTCAATACACTTAAGTGGAAGAACGCACGGCAAGTGTACTTTGAAAATTAGAGAAAAACGAGGACGAGGAAGATTGTGTCATCATAGAGGATCGAAGAACGATCAAAATTCCAAAAAGAACTGTGAAATTGGAATTGATGTGAATTGATTAAAGGTGAATAAATAAAAGAGAGAAAAGAAGTATTAACGTATGCACAAGTAATGCACTTGTCACCCCAGTAAAAGAAAAAATATAAGCATGATGAATGTTAATAATCATGAAGTTAAATTAAATAATGTAAAAGTAAAAATGGAAAGGTATAATGAAAAATAATGGGAGCCATAATAAGAAATGAAGACAGTGTAAAAAATTATTACATTTTAAAAGAGACAATCGGAATCAAGTACCTTACATACCTTCAAACCGAAAGGCCCAGTCAAGGTACACACCGTACATTTTCCGTGAAAACTTCGGGATTAAATAACAATAAGTGTTTCTTATTAGCATGTACTTAAATCAATGTCCCTTATAAAATGGTTATACAGAGTGGTACGGTGACAGAAAAGATAAATTACAAGTTTATTTTTTGCGCCTTCTTTAATTTTTTCTTTGATGCGGCCGTAGCTCTGACATTTGCGAAGGTCTGGTTTTTAACAATCGTTTTGATGCAAGCTTTCTCTGATTTACGTTTTATTCAATGCGGCGCATATTTACGACTCATATGCGACAATATATTTAATTTTTTTCAATTTGGCGAGTATTTTTTATTATTTCTTTTTACGTTCTGGTAGATCTTCTCCAATTCCTTACAATGACATCCAAGCGAACGTCCTACTTGAACGCGTTCTCACGCTACAGTGATTTATAATTTTACATAACGCTTATTAACAACAATCATGCGTACCTACGATGCACTAACCCGATGACGTCACTTTCAAAACAAATGCTGCACGATAAACATGTACAGGCATGACCTATCCATTGTGACCTTAGCCGTTGTTATCGCATTATTAGCCTCGTAACTATTATCGATTAAAATCTGACAGTATATTGTACAGCAAGAAAGTTTGACTGGCTATCAGTGTACTTAACGAGCGGAAGGTCGTTTTTACGTCAAAAAAATTAGAACTAGATTTTCGTACTCGTAATTGCTGATGGGTAATTGATTATGGGGAGTAGTACGGTAACAGGATAGACAAGTTCATCGTTTTGTGCCGTTTTTGACGTGAATATGTCTTTAAATTTGCTACCATACGGGGGCAATCAAAAAAACTTAATGATAAAATTGGGGGATACAGTTTGCCGTTGTAGCTTCGAATCTATCCACTACATCCAAAATTAAATTATACCACTGGATAGCTAAAGCATAAAAAAAATCATTAGGATTAGCGAGAACAGTGACGCATTGTGCGCGGCGGAGGGGGAAGCGCCGAAAAAAGGGGTTATTTTGTACCAAATTTTGCCGATTTTGAATTTCAAAATCGAATTCAAAAACTCAGGCTGGAAGAATCGCCAGCAACACAAAAATTTCGCCAGTATGTGGTTGTGAAACCAAACGTCAACGATCGGTGTCACCCCACCGAGAGAGTATGTGTGGCGCCCGCATGCGTTTGTTTATCATACACGCTCCCTTTGTAGGATGTCACCGTATGCTCGATGTTTGTTGCACAATTTTGTGTCGTGGCGAAATTTTTGTATCGCTGGCGATTCTGATCGCCTAGTAGCCTTCATTCGAATTTTGACGTGAATACGTCTTTAAATTTGCTACCATACGGGGGCAATCCAGAAAACCGAATGATAACAAAATCGGGGGATCCAGTTTGGCGTTGTAGTTTCGAATCTATTCTCTACATCCAAAATTAAATGAAACCACTGGATATGTAAAGGATTAAAAAATTCATTACGAAAAGCGTGAATAGCGACGCATCGCGCGTGGTGGAGGGAGAAGCGTCGCAATTTTGAGGTTATTCTGCTGCGTAGCGAGATTTGCAATTAGAGTAACTTTTGACTCGGAGAAGCTGCGATGTTCGTTTAAGTTTTAATTGTCAGCTGTCGTCAAAATCTATCGATTGTATTGAAGTAGTACATTGTGTGAAAGTTATACACAGACCAATAATTAATAAAGTTTTATTGTAACACAATAATTATTTGTTTTCTTGCTGTTATCCCGAATACATAAATAAAAATATTTTATTTAAAAATTATAGCTCGTTTCATAAACGTATTAATGTACAACCCACTGCCGTGCCCATGACACAGACACACCCCATTTTTTTTTATTTCTTCTTCAATGCATCCGTAGCTCTCCCACTTGCTCAGCACTAGACGTTTTTGGTTTTTAATACATATTCATTTTGGTGCGAGCTATCTCCGATTTGAGTTTTTTACAACTCGGCGCATATTTACGACTCATATGAGAAGATACCTTCCATTTCTTTTCATTCTCAAATTCATTCCGATTTTTACTTATATTTCGGAGAATATTTTTGACGTGAATACGTCTTTAAATTTGCTACCTTACGGGGGCAATCCAAAAAAACTAATGATGAAATCGGGGGATACAGTTTGGCGTTGTAGCTTCGAATCTCTGCACTACATCCGAAATTAAATTATACCACTGGATAGATAAAGGATCAAAGAAATCACTAGGATAAGCGAGATCAGTGGCGCATCGCGCGCGGCGGAGGGGGAAGCGCCGAAAAATGGGGTTATTTTGTGCTAAATTTTGCCGATTTTGAATTTCAAAATCGAATTCAAACAGCCAGGCTGGCAGAATCGCTAGCAACACAAAAATTTCGCCAGTACATGTGATTGTGCAACCGAACGTCAACGATCGGAGTCACCCCACCGAGAGAGTGTGTGTGGCGCCCGCATGCGTTTGTTTCTCATCGAAACAAACACATGCGAGCATCACACACGCTCCCTTTGTAGGGTGTCACCGTATGGTCAATGTTTTTTGCACAATTTTGTGCCGTGGCGAAATTTTTGTAATGCTGGCGATTCTGCCAGCCTGGTTGATTCAATTCGATTTTGAAATTCAAAATCGGCAAAATTTGGTGAAAAATCCCAATTTTTCGATGCCTGGCTTTGATTTGACTTCATATTGTAAAACCGCTAAGAACAGACAAATTGCTACTACTTTATCGGTAGCGGTATCATCATCATCAAGTCAAAGCCGGTGGAGTCGCTATATATCGCAACATCAATAGCTTCACTGATTGTAATAGAATTGACATTTCGGAAATTTATTTGGAAATTAAAGACCCAAAAGCAGGTGATGTCTGTCTAGTAAACATAAAGGCCAATGGCATCTTCAAATTCATACTCGGGTGTGTGTATATCCACCCGGGGACAGCGTTAGCAGATATTAAACTCTTAATGATACGATCGTTGTTAAAATATTCCAAAAACATCGCTAAAATTATACCCTATTACGAGCCTGATCTTACAGCACCAGTTATGATAGTTGGAGACTTTAATGGTGATGTCTCACAAAACTGTTCATTGCCTGACCTCATGCTCAGCGAGTTCAATTTGTATTATATTGAAACTTCTCCAACAACGTTAGGTAATACCTGTATTGATTTAACGTTTACCAGAAATCTGGATGTATCTTGTATGCCATTTGTGTCGTACCGTTCGTATCACATACCTATAATTAATAAAGTTATATTGTAACAAAATAATGATTTGTTTCCTTGCTTTTGTCCTAAATACATAAATAAAAATATTTTATTCAAGAAATATTACCCGTTACATAAACGTATTCACGTATAACACACGGCCGTGTCCATGACACAGCCACACCCCAGCTTTTTTGTGTTTAACTTTAGGTTCTCCTAGGTTAGGTTCAACGTCCTAGCTGAACGAGTTCTCATGTTTCACTCATCAACAACTTTATGCAACGTAAAAAACAACAATCACGCGTGGGCGTTTACACTAACCCGATAACGTCACTAGAAAAAGAAACGTCGCTCAGTAAGTACGTACAAATATGCTCCATCCACTGTGACCTCAAGCGTTGTTATCGCATTATTAGTCTCGTAGTTATTAGCGATTGAAAGAGTTAGTTGTTCAAGAAAGCTTTGTTTTTTCAGTTTTAGTAATAGAAGTATTTCAAGAAAAGATATCTTGTCAACATTGTTAAAGCTAGGCTGAAACAATTGTAATGGTAAGAAACCAAATACAGAATTATTTTTCGAAAAATGTATTAGAATTTGGATTGCGGAAAATTATACGATATATGGTTCTTAGTAAATATGAAGTTAAAATGAGAAGAAAGATTTTAAATTTTTTCCAACCATTGACGAGTTCATGGTCCAAATACGGAAGAATATCCCACATAAATTATACAACTTTATCTGGGTGTTTGTGGAGTTTACCTCTTTCGTCCCGTCAATTTTGTCCCAAGGCCTTTTCAATTCATCTGCCCGGTAGTTCTATCTACATCACACTGTCTACCAGTGCGTAGATCTACTTGCTCTCTTGATCGGGATGGTTTCCTCTTTCTCTTGATCGGGAAATACTGTTGTCATTTTGAAGTCTGTAGGACTCCTGTAATTCCTCTACCTCTGGGTGAATTACGACAACCGTACTCATTTCAATTACTAAGATGTCAAGGTCCTAGCTAAAGGGCGGCATTATAGAGCAAAGCCCAACCTTAAGATATAACGTCGAAACGATATGATTGGAAAAGAAAATACTATTAGCGTAGCGTAGCGACATCGTAACAACTTGGAATAAACCAAGGAATTGGAGTCTTGTTTACCGGTCTTCCTGTACTACTCAGTGCCCTAGTGTCATTCAAACGGGTTTCGGCCCTCTGCCGGATTTAGTCTTAGCTTAGTGTTAGTGTGGTAAGTATATTTAAGTCCCTTAGTGTACGTAGCGTTCGCCATTAAGAAAGTGGCGCGCTGAGAAGAAAAGTGTTAGTCTTAGTCTTTGTCCTCAGTAGTGAGTAAGTATTTCTCCATTCTTTATATGAGACAGAACATTGATCACCGACTCAGTGAGCACATGTTGTCTTACGATATTAACTTTGTATACTAAAAAAAATCTAAGTGCCTGCGGTTTATTTAATTGTTTGCTGAATAAATGAATGTTTAGAGGATCATATTAAACTGATACTTTGTTCTGCCCATAGATGGCGTTGAAGAATGTATGTGGGAGCATATGCGCGTATTTTAATCTATGTTTACGGGGACTTCCCAAACTTCACTTATAACTTAATTGAGAAGCTCTTAAAAGAATGTTTATTTTTTCAGATTAAGCTTAAAATTATTGTTATTTCACATATGGGTAAGTAAAAAAATAGACTGAGTTCCTTATTTGGATACTATCCAATGGAATAGATAAGTTCGCACCTTGTATCATGACGTCGCTTGCAACGAGGTACAAACATAACTCGTCTAGATTATTGTAATTCATAACTAGAGGACTGTGCGAAAACATTCTCATTCCAGTTTGATTCTAAAATTTACTAGAATAGTGCCAGAATTCTGATTGGCCTGTGCGAATTCATTTGCGTTCTAAACGTATTAACTTTTGACGAAGGGACTGTGAAGACGCAAGAATTTCGAAAAATGTATTCTAAAGAAATTCAAATTACGTTTTATTAAAATAGACATGGATAATGAAGATGAAGTAAGATCAGATAATAAGGATTTCTATAGGAATATAATTAACTAAATCAAAAGTTAACATGTCAAAAATTAGAACGCTGGAATTAGAATTAGCATGCAAAAAAGTTGATTAATGGAAAAGCACTAGATTTAGAATAGAATGTACTAGAGTTATAACGTTTTCGCACAGACCCTAAGAATCGTTTCCTGACAGATGACAAATAGGAGCGAATTGGCTGGAATTGAGTTTCAGCATCCAAAGAGGAAACACGTACTTTCAATCGTGGGTCGTAGTTGTCGGTGGGAAAATTCTTAGGAAAGAAAATATTCAATCAAAATTAAAAAAGAAACAATTTTGAAAATATTTTTGTAATCTCGTTTCAAAACTTCAATTCAAAATAACTGGAATGCAGTTAATATGTTAAATTTTGATAGGAAAAAGAAAGGGGAGAGAATCACTGCGTGGATAAGTAATGACGCGCGTGATGTACCTCCAGATTATTCCGTACATTTGTGTCACCCAAAAAATGGAATAACAGTTGTTAGCTGCATAATTTGTGATCTTGGATTTTGCAAATCTGAGTTTAATAGAAAAGCGCAGTCTGGAAAGGGTTTTTATGAGTCAAATCAGTTAGTTTGCTGCCCGGTTCATCCTAATCTATCTTATGACATTATCAAGAACTGTAGTACGGTTAGCGGTGAAAGTGTATCAGCAAATGATGAAGAGAGTGTAATATTAAACAGAAACCTAACAATTTTGCAAAACCATAAAGATAATATTGAAAATGGATACAACGCTACAAAAAATATACAGCAAGAGGACTTTGAGATAGAGGCTCCTGAATTAGATGGGGATACTCAATCAGGATGCAGTGATAAAAGTAAAAACGTAAGAGACTAGAAAAAGACTTTATGGACTGTTAAGACTGTTTAGTGCTTAATTCTGAGCTAATCTGTGAAAAAAAATGAAATTTTTAAATTATCCATAAGTCCTAAGAAAGGCTTTAAAGGTGATCTCGTGCAAACAGTACAGAAACAAGTTGCTTCAAAAACAAAAGCTAAAATGCTAAAAATAAATACTGTAAAAAAAAAAACTGAAAGGCTCAGTCAAGGCCCGCGCCGTAGATTTTCCGTGAAACCTTTGGGATAAAATTAAAATAAGTGTATAATAAGTGTTCTTATTAGTATGTACTTAAATCAATGTCTGTTATACAACTATATAGAGTAATGCGGTGACAGAAAAGACAAATTACATGCTTATTTTATCGTGCTTTTTTCATTTCTCCTTTAATGCTGCCGTAGCTCTGACATTTACTCGGCACTGGACACTTTAAGATTTTCTGAATACCACTTTAAGCGAGCTTTCTTTGATTTGCGTTTTATTCAATTCGGCCCATATCTACGACTGACATGAGCCGATATTTTTAATTGTTTTCCCAATTTTCAATATAATACCGATTTTTACTAATATTTCAGCGACTATTTTTATTGTTTTACTTTGGGTCCTCGTAGCTCTTCTCAAACTTCTTACAAGGACACCCGAATGAATGTCCTACATGATCGCGTTGCCACGCGTCACTTATTTATAATTTTACCCAACGCTTATTAACGACAATCAAGCGTAAGTTAACTAGCCCGAAGACGTCATGCGCAAAATTAATGCCGCATGATAATCACGTACAGAAATTCTGTATCCATTGTGACCTCAACAGTTGTTATCGCATTATTAACCTCATAGCTATTGACGATTGAATAATATGTACAGTCAAAATCGCTTATAACGACACCGGTTACAACGATATATCGCTTAAAGCAACCAATTTCTCATGTCCCGAATGAAATTCATACAAACACTTCAAAAAAATATCGTTTTTAGCTATACGAGGTTAATTCGTTATTCCTGATATCGAATATTGGTTATAACGTCTGCAACATTGAAAAGGAACAAACTGCAACTGTTAACGCGATAACGCATAACTGCGTACATGTCTGGTGGCAGACGTGTACATGTTATGATAATTCTACATTTCAACTCTTGAAATGTAGGATTTCATCTAAAATAATTTTTAAAGCAGTTTTGCCTGATAGGTTCTCTTGAACCATGTTCAGGACGTTGGAGGTATGGGGTATTTTGCCCGCTTTACCTCTTCTTTTTGAAGTATAGGCCATTTGGCCAACTTTACTTCGTTCTGTTGGAGATATAGGGCCTGTGGCCCATGTTATCTCTTTGTGGTCATTTTGCCTGCATGGCTACGAGGTCAAGTCAGGACTTTAAGGGTACATGGCCTGAAGGCCAAGTTACCCTTGAGTCAAAAAACACACGTTCTATGAGCCGTATATTTCTAGACTAACTTCTGTACATTTTTGGACCTTAATTTATACTTAAATCTAGCTTACTCACTACTTTTCCCTACTTCTTATTTTCCTAGAACTTATTCTGGTGAAATGCAATTTCCGTCGATTGGGTCATTGATCGGGAATTATTGAAACCGATCAATGTTCCAATCGACGTTGACCTAATTTTCATTTTCATAAATTTTCTTGAGTCAGCATTTCTGCTGACTTTGGCGAAAATTCCACTCGCTTAAATTTTTCCGGAGTCAGCGGAAATGCCGACTCGGAAAAATATTTTTCAAAACTGCATTTTTACCTGAGTCAGCAGAAATGCTGACTCAGGTGTAAATATTTTTAAAATATTTGATGACCTTCCCAAGGGTTAATGCCCTTATGGAAGGTCATGGTTCCCTTCAAAGGAACCCTTATTTTGGTTCCTAACATTCCTCCCGCCTTTGGAAAATTCTCCCCAATATTTTTTTCATTAGGTAGTAGGTAAAATATTTACATTTATATATAATTATTCCAGTTTCTCAGTTATTTTTTTTTTCTTATTTTTTGTTTTAACACTTCTGTTTATAGTGGATGATTTAAATTTAAAATGCTTAACATAAACTCGTGGTTCTTACACAAATTGTTCCTTGAAAAATTTTTTATGTTATTATATGTAGGTCTTATGATTAATCTTTTTCTCTTAACAATTTTTGCACATTTTCCAAAAGTTTTCGATTAAGTTTCATTATTAATTGTTATCTTTATCTAATTGCCATTCGTTTATACTGGCTATTCCGGTATTAAAATATTAACTTGCTCGTAGTGACAAATCTTAAGTTTTGCATCTGAGTTACCTTCCTCAATCTTAAGGCTAACGTTGTTTTACACTAATGTTTTTTTTTTTTTTACATTACAGATTATACATTTGATTTAACCTGTTATGGGTGCTAATCATACATTCGCATTACATCCAATTCTTAAGCTATGGTCACATGAAATAAATTTGAATTTACAATTATAGTTTTAATTATGGAGTACATGAATTCCTAAAGCTACGGTTACATCAAAAGATTTTACATCTGAAAGCTAGTACCTTGGTTTTTACTCTTCATGTATTTAACTTTGAGCGATTTATGTTGATTCTTCGTTGGATATTTTTTCTTAAAGATGCTGTCCCACAGATGACGTCTATACTGGAGTTTATTCCGTTTTTGGAGCGATCGCGTTGGGTGGAGGAGGTGTTATCTTCATAGTAGATGTTGTTCTTTCTGCGTCTTCGTTCATGTAACTTTATTGTTATCCGATGGTAGCTGCTTATGGGGCTGAGCACAGTACTGTGACATTGGTTCCCCGACTGGTCTGGTATATTGTCTATCCTAGGCAGTGGGTTTACAATTCCTTCTGTTACTTTTATTCGGCATAGCATCTGGCCATCAGGTCCTTATTTTGGGACTGCTAACAATAACGTGATCTTATGGTTTCTGCTGGTCACTAAGTTATTTTCCTTTTTCTCTCTTCTTGTGTTTGTTGGCATGTCTTTTTTATGATTTTTGTTTTTATTGTTTCAGTTTCTTTTTCCTTATTTAATCCTTGTTTACTTCTATTTAGTTTAATATTTTACTCCGCGTTTAAATTCTCAATTCTCTTTTCTTCATTTTATTCTCTTTATATGTATACATTTTTACCTCCTTTCTGTCCATTGTTTCTTTTTCGCGTTTATTTATTTAGTTGTACCCTTTATATAATCAATTTTTTTTTTTTTTTTTTTGTTTTACTTCTTTGGGATGTACTTCCTGGTTTTGTATTGGGCCCGTTTCTCCCCTACAATGTGTTTCTTGGAGCATTTTCACCTACCAAAACGTGCGAGTCTTGGAAACTTAGGTGACTCTTCCCGGCACGCACTGTGACCTTTAATTTCGTGCTCTGTACCTATTTCGAAGAGGTTGCGAAGTTCAGTTTCGAGTTGCTTGACGTTATTGAGGCTCTTTCTTGTCCTCCGTGTTTTTCCCATGTACGAAGCTGTAGTACACTCCGCAGTTTGCAAGCCGCGGTAATATAAGTGTCTTACTTCGATGGTCTCACGTTGGGCAGTTATTTCGTCCCTTTGCAATAACGTTTTTACGTCATTATGTTGGTAACCTGGCCTTCTACATAAGTATATTTCTAATTTTACATATATATTTCCCTTTTACATGTATATTTCTCTTTTACATTTATATTTTCTTTTTACATTCATATTTGCCTTTAACATTCAGTTTTTAATAACTTTCTTTCTTCTTGTTTTTTTTTTTTTTTTTTTTGCTTACATTTTCAGGAATAAATAATTCATTAATTCCATTCTCAAATTCCAAAAATATTAACATCTTAATACATTTTTGAGTTCACTTTCCGTTTATTTAAGTTAAAGTTATTTATATTATTTATTACTAGTTGAACCACATTTTTTGTTATGTTATATATAGTTTTCTTTTTCTACGCTTTGAAGTCCCGTTATATAGCAATATGAATATATATGTCAATCTGTTCTTTTTTCCTTTCTTTTATTTATTTTGATTTAAACAAAATTGTTTTTTTTTTTTTTGTTTTGATTTTGGAAATTCATTATTCATTTAGTATCTCCGAAAAGACTTAATCAGATACAATTTACAGTTATCTCTACCGAAATATTAAGAAAGACAATCATATTAATCTTTTACTGTAACATATTCCTTTGCCCACAATGCAAAATTTTTGACAATATTTACGTTAAAAATAATATGAGCTGCAAATCAGTAATGTCTCCTTCCCCCTTTAATTCGCTTTCCCCTGTTTTAGCATCTTCATCTTCAGGTCATCTGTCTCCTGCCAGCTTCCATTTCTGGGTTGCGTCGTGGCTAATGGGTTGTAGGTCCGTGGTTGCGGCTGCGCCAAAATGTTATGATAATTCTACATTTCAACTCTTGAAATGTAGGATTTCATCTAAAATAATTTTTAAAGCAGTTTTGCCTGATAGGTTCTCTTGAACCATGTTCAGGACGCTGGAGGTATGGGGCATTTTGCCCGCTTTACCTCTTCTTTTTGCGCTTCCACTCAAAATTATTTTATTTATTAATTTGAAAATTGTTGAGAAATTTGGTACATGATACGCGTTTGGCATGAATGACTCAAACTGAACTGGACGCACCACATCGAATGTTTAATGATAATAAATAGCTCTCGTTGCAATCTTCAATACCATTCGTTTCCTTTTGCATCTAAAGAGATGCGTAGTTTCACTAGACCAGTTTGTTGCACACAGCGTCTGTACGACTGCCCCGATACAAACTAAACATCTAAATTGTTCCAGTGCTACTTTTAACTGTTCACTATAAAAGGTAACCGATCACCACCATTGCTTGACTACTTCCATCCTTCATTTGTTCGTAGGTCACCGAATGAATGGTACCAAAGAAACGCACGTATGATGTAACACATTGAATTAATAACACAGGAATGGTAAGTTACAATTTAATCTTGGTGTGCATCAACGACGTATAACCGCCACAAAATTACAAAGGTTTTAAATAGTGAGAATAAAAATATGCTAAATGTAAAGGCATGTGAAAAATATAACCTAATGGTAAAAATAGTAGATATATCCAGTGATGCCGATAATGTCGAACTCACAAAAGACATTTTCATTCGTAATGATTTACCGGCTATCAGTGTGAACATTATTTATAAATATAAAGGCAAAACAGACAAAAACACGGTGCTAGCAGAAGTCACTTGTGAGGTGTATGCTCTGATCATGAGCAGAAAATCTGTTTTCATAGGATATGAAAACTTTAAGGCATATGATAAATTTTAAATACGCAGGTGTAAAAACTGCTGTGGATATAATCACAGCCACAAACAGTGTACAGAAGTGATTAGAAGGGAACACGTTTGTTCAAATTGTGCTAGAAATCATCATGCTGATCAATGTTCGAGTAATACAAAACATTGTATAAATTGCATCAATAATAGCAAGTTCCTATCTAAGAAAACATTGGTCGATCATGCTGCAGACGACATCAGGAACTGCGAGAGCTTTAAGGAATAATGGGTCCAGTATATAAATGATACTAATTACCCTTGGCAACCGCAGTTTATATCCATAGTACAAAATAATCATACTTATAATGAGATAAATTAGATGAGAAATTATTTTGATGAGGTAAATTACAATCTTGAAGTGCATGAAACGGTTTGTGATGTAGGAAAACATAAATTAAATTCTGAAGGAGAAACTTTTACAGTATTGCATATGATTAAAAGAAGTATTAAAAAAAAATATTGGTTGTCTGTAAAGTCGGTTTACGGACGATAATTTTACGTGATAACGTCATAAGAAAGCATTGATGAAAAATTGCCTACTTTTATGAATTGAATTGAATTATTTTCACTGAATTATCATTATTTTGTATAATGCAAAGAAGGAGCTAATTGAAAATGTAAATTTTTTCAAACAATTTTTTACTTAAATTATGCAGATTAATTATAAGTAACAATATGCTATGTATTAACAATTTATTTATTCGTACATACGAGTTTTAGTTTGGATTCATAAGAGATTCTTGAATCCACACTAATGCGCGTATGGACAAATGAGAGATTGACGAATGAGAGATTCGTACAAACGCGTGTTAGTTTGGATTCATGAGAGATTCTTGAATCCACACTATTATGCGTATGAACGAATCTCTCATGAATCCAATCTCATACGCGTATTAGTTTGGATTCATGAGAGATTCTTGAATCCACACTAATGCGCGTATGAACGACTCTCTCATGAATCCAATCTCATACGCGTATTAGTTTGGATTCATGAGAGATTCTTGCATCCACACTATTATGCGTATGAACGAATCTCTCATGAATCCAATCTCATACGCGTATTAGTTTGGATTCATGAGAGATTTTTGAATCCACACTAATGCGCGTATGAACGACTCTCTCATGAATCCAATCTCATACGCGTATTAGTTTGGATTCATGAGAGATTCTTGCATCCACACTATTATGCGTATGAACGAATCTCTCATGAATCCAACTCATACGCGTATTAGTTTTAATTCCTGAGAGATTCTTGAATCCACACTAATTCGCGTATGAACGACTCTCTCATGAATCCAATCTCATACGCGTATTAGTTTGGATTCATGAGAGATTCTTGAATCCACACTAATACGCGTATGAACGAATCTCTCATGAATCCAAACTATACTATACGCGCGGGATTCATGAGAGATTCGTTCATACGCGCATTAGTGTGGATTCAAGAATCTCTCATGAGTCCAAACTAATGTATGAATCTCTCATTCGTCCGCTCACCTCAGGCGGAACGTGACAATGAGTCACGATTTTTCATTTGTGCAGCCGGCCATCGATTTATAGGACGTTATCACGTCAAAAAATTTTAAAACTTAAATGTATTGCTGAAGCAATTAGATTTTATACCAACAATTATAATTTGCACTGAAACTTGAAAAATTAAACTAAAATCATTTTATAATATTGAGGGATATAATCTGTATTACAATGAAAGCTGTCTAAATCAAAATGATGGAACTGGGTTACACATTCAGAATAATATTGAAGCTGAGGTTATCGTGGAGGTTGTAGGTGAAATAAGAATAATCAGTGCAAATGTTAAAGTGAAGAAAATGAAATAATAAAAGTGAGTGGGCTTTATGGAAGTCACAAATTAGAAAAAGCAAAGCTAGTCGTCTCCATTAAAGATTACCTTGAAACAAATAAAAAAAATACAAATCACTTCATCGTAGGTCATGTCACGGTTGAAATTTCACAATCCGCGAACCTCGCCAATCTACACCTTTGTCCTTGCCAACTTACACCTTGGTCACGGAAACCCCGTTGGTAAAACGCCGAGAGTTGAGCAATCACTGGCCGAACAGAAATTACGAAAAATCGGACAATTGCCTAACTCGGGGCGTTTGAGCGCGGGACAGACAACATCCTTCCGTACCAAGAGCGCCCGAGCAACTGAACGTACCATAAACGATGACGATCGACCCCGCCCCTTTGAGTACGGCTGAGAGTTGAACGTCGGAGTCGGCACGCGCTCGGGGTCAATGATCGACTTAGGAATTCGATCATCGACCTTGCTCCAATTCCCATCAGGACCGGGCGTGGGAAAAATTCGACTCCTCTCAACTCAATTGGGGGGGGGGGGGGTTGTTAACCTCTTGGTCGGGGACATTCAGCCATTTACTGGCCATGGTATTGAATGACCGGCAATGGTGTCGTAGGGTAAGGGTGTACGTGACTCAAGGCACATATGGCCGAGGACACGCGCGACGCGAAACATCGGGGCCGCGTGCATTCGTCATCCCGTTAGGTCGAGAAATTATAAGGGACCTCCAACGAGAAAGTCGCTCTCTTTTTGGTGGGTCGAGAAACAGTGAAGTCGGATTTACGCGGGAAGGGAAGTTGAGTTATAAAGCGACTCGCGGTGAAGCATTAATAAAATCTATGCTGGTTTGAATAATTTGTATGGGGCGGCGGCATAGGACGTTCTTTCGAGTTCTGGGTGGGAAGATACAAGATTCCCAAAGTGGTAGTTGACGATAAAAGAAAGTAAATTAATATCCTGATACAAATAATGACGCGTTTATGTTGGAACATCCGCCGGATCAGGGAATGTAATAAAGGCCAGGACCTTGATTAGTTTTAGTGATTTTATGCGCTTTCGAGTACGACGAAGTTCGAGTAACGTATTTTCAAATCTTGTTCAGTGGCTCGTGGAAAATCGAACTATATCATAGTGTAAAATAGAAAATTTATGATAAACAGATATAATGCAAACACGCTATAATAACATTCTTGAATGAGCATTGGCTACATAGAGAAATCATGTTTTCAAAGTGTGCTCAGTGACGTGAAATATATAATTTAGGAGATAAACAGTTAGCTACAGCTAGACGATGTATTTTCAAAACGTGCTCAGTGACTCTTGGAAAGTTGAAATATGTGAGAGTGTAAAATAGAAAATTTATATCAAACAGATACTAAAACTAAAGCATTAGTTGCATATAGACAATGTGTTTTCAAAACGTATTCAGTGACTCTTGGGAAAGTTGAAATGTATGATAGTGTAAAATAGAAAATTTATAATAAACCGGAATAACACAAACATAAAATAGTAACGTTCCTGGACGAACATTAGTTACGAATAAACAATACATTTTCAAAATGTGCTCAGTGACTCTTAGAAAATTGAAATATATAATGATGTAAAGTATAAAATATGTATTAAACGGATGTTAGAATTAAATCATTGGCCACGTATAGACAATATATTTTCAAAACGAGCTCAGTGACTCTTGGAAAATTGAAAAAGACACAATAGTGTAAAATAGAAAATTTATGACAAACCGATATAACACAAACATACAACAATAACATTCTTGAATAAGCATTAGTTACATATGGACAACATATTTTCAAGACGGGCTCAGTGACACCTGTTGCTGTATATGCGATAGTGTGAAATAAAAAGTTCATAATAAACAGACATAAAACAAACACCAGGCGAGCAGGGAGCAGAAGAGTTGAGTCCGAAAGGGGAACGAAGCGAGAGCCGGAGCAACTCTAGAAGATAAGTTGAGTAATAAGTTTGTACTTATTTTGTTTGTATTTCCTTTTTTTTAGTTCAAGAATTCGTCAGGGGTTAGATTTTCTTAATTAAGATACACGATTGTAATACAAAATTGTAAGAGGCAGATGTTTCGAACCAATATATAGATTGAATTAACACTCGAATAACAGTGATAGATCTTTGTGACTTCCCACCAAAATCGAAGTGAGAGAACCGTTTTCCGCGAGTTTCTCGTTTTATCGCGGATATCGTGAGGTGACTCGCCAAAACGAGTGGCGCCCAACCCACGCTCGTCTCCGCGGGTAACAGGCCGGGTGAGTCACAAACCTCCGAAGGAGTCGGAGGCCCTCGTCGCGAAACTACGCACGTGACAGTGACTTTAAATAAAACACATTTACCATTGATGATGATAACATTAACTGTTACTTAAACAATTACCTTCAGTATCAATGTTTGCAAAATTTCTGTACAGTAACTAGAACTAATGGTAAGGGCGGGAGAAGCTGTATTGACAAAATTTTTGAAAAAACCAATATTAAAACTTAATAATAAAATTGGCAGAGATAAAATTGGAACAAATAGAATTGACCATAAACAAGCTAACAATATAATAATTAGAGACGATTTGGGAATTGCAAATGAATTCCATCACTTTTTTGCGAATGTGGGTAGCTCATTGGCAAATAAAATACAAAATAGCGTGAATTCTGATCCTATTCTTAATTGCATAAAATGTGATTCATCCTTTTTTCTTGTTGCTGTAACCGAATACGAAGTCCAGAACGTGATATCAAAACTAAAAAATAAAGTAGGTGGTATCGACAAAATTAATGCTTACACGCTAAAAAAAATTTCCAAGCACGTGAGTAAATCGCACAGCGATATTGCTAATATGTGCTTCCATAATGGCATATGGCCTTCTATGTTAAAAGTAGCCGAAATAACCCCAATTCATAAATCAGGAAAAAAAATTCTCACTACAAACTACAGGCCGATATCTCTTATATCAAATTTCACTAAAATCCTTGAAAAGCCGCTCTATAATAGACTAATTAATTTTTATAATTCTTGGTCCGCTGTTGTTCCTTATTTATTTTAATGACTTTCTAAATATATTTCCGGAGGAAAACATCACAGCTTTTGCTGATGATGCAGGAATAGTGTGTTCCGCAGAAACGTGGAAGCTAAAATGTGAATGAATGAATGGCTTCCTACAAAAAGCGGCCAAATGCCTCGCCTATAATCAATTAACTATAAATATCGAAAAAACACATGACTTAACCTTTTCAAATTGTAGTGATAAGATTCCAAACAACACGTCTATTAGAATTCATAATACAGAGCTAAACAGAGCCAAAAGTATAAAATATTTGGGAGTAACAGTTGACCAACAACTGAAATGGAATATACATATCCCACAAGTTGTAAACTAGGTGGCGTTCGCGAAGTCGCACACAAAATTGAGCTGAGCGGTCGACCAATGTAGAATTTGGTGGCAATTGGTCCAAATTGATACCATGAGTTTACTTGATTTGAATGTTTGTTATTCTATCTCTTCTGTACCTGCTGGAAGGAAACTTAATAGATATTTTTTATCTTAGTTCTAATCCTATTGTGAGCCCTATTTAATTATTGTTTATAAATTATTATTTCCTCTACACTATTGAATTAGTCATCTTCTCTAATTTATGTTATATAATTTCGAAAAGATGCAATTTAGGTTATTCGTTGTTCTGAAAAATGCTAAACTTTGAAATTTCTTGATTCCTATAGCCAAAAGCAATAATAAATCAAGAGAACAATAATAAATGAAAAAGGAGTAGAAATCGAAAAATCAGGGGCTGTCGTACATATAAACGTCCTAAAACGCTTCGTTTAGCCTCTACGCGCAAAAAACATTAAAGAACTAAAATCTGAATTTTATCACATTTGGGAACTTTTGTATGCAAATCTTTATCTTCAATTTAGAGATATATGATGTAACAGAAAAGGTAGGAATTATAAAAATAATGGGGGTTGGTCCAACACATGATTCCCTCAGATGCTTCGGCTAACTGCTACGAACAAAACACAATCAAAACTTCAAAGTTTGAATTTTATCAATTTTCCAATCTTTTGTATGCACATCTTCAAAAACTCTTCAAACTAATGAATAATAATGTATGAAAAAAGGTAGAAAATGACATAACAATGGAGTTCGGTCATAATAATAAATTTTCTCTTCAAAGTTTCCGATTCCCCACACCGAAGTGGCGAAAGCTCCTGAAACAATTAGTGATTTTTTTTCGCGAATTTAGTAACAAAAAAAAGATGTCAGCACTCACCATCGAAAATACTATTAGTATACAAAATTTGAGATCGATTGATTAAACGGTCTAGGAGGAGTTTTGTTACAAATGTTTCATATTTCGTCGACGCATTTCATACGTGCCTTTTCCCATACGTGCCTTTCTGAACTCAGAACCGGTTTTGAGTCCATTTATTAGATCAAAATATTCTATGAAACTAGGTGGCGCTCCCGAAGTCGCACACAAAAGTGAGCTGAGCGGTTGATATATAGACACTCTGCTTTATAGTCATCTGTAGTAATGTAAAATTTGGTAGCAATTGGGTAAATCAATACCATTTGCGTTTACTTGGTTTGAATGTATAAAAATATGTGCATTACAATTCTAGCCCTAAACTATGGTTTATTGGCCATTTCTTGTTTGTTATTTTATCTCTTCATTACCTTCAGTGAGAGAAACTCAAGAGATAAAAGGTGGGCCATATAAGATTTGGAATTTGAATCGGTTATAAAATTTATAATTTTATTAGAAAGTTTGAACACTTCCATTTACGAATGAAAGAAAACATCATTCGAATGACTGCCACGGGTGGCCTTACAGTCCCCATCCGAACAAATAAATTTTTCAATGTATTTCCGAATGTTTGGGCTTCAATCTCATGAATGGCAACTTCAATTTCGTGTTTCAAGGACTCAATCGTCTCTGGATGATAAGCGTAACATATATACTTAATGGATTCCTACAAAAAATGGTCTAATGTGTTCACATCACAACTCTGAGGCGCCAAATTCGCATCAGAATTTCGCTTTATTGTTCGATGTTCGAAAACGGTGCGCAAAAGATCGATTGTATCGTTGGCTGTGACGCAAGTCGCCCCGTCCTGTTGAAACCAAATGCCGTCCATGTACCCCTCTTAAATTTTTGGAAACAAAAATCCATTTAACATAACTCTGTAACGCTCACCATTGACCCTGAGGGCGGCTCCTTCCTCATTTTCGAAAAAATGGCTCTATTATTCCGCTGTAACAGTCACTTGTTGTGGATGAACGTTTGGATTCTTTGATACACAAATGCGACAATTTTGCTTATTGAAATAGCCTCCACGGTGGAAACGAGCTTGATCGGAACAGATAATTTATCGGTAAAAATGTTCATCTTTGACCAAACGATCTTCAGCCAATCTAATGCGGTAGGCGAACCGAAAACGCATCGGATAGTCATGAGGCTTCAATTCTTGGACTCTTGTTTGTAGCCAAAATTCTCCTCAAACAAGTGCGAGAAATAGCCAGTTCCTGAGAACTATGACGAATTGATGTTGATGGATGTTCATGCACACTGTGCGCAACCGCCGCAATGTTTTCGGGTGTGTGCACTGGACGAAAACGGGAACGGGTTGTTTTGTCCAATAACGAACCGGTTTCAGGAGCTCGCTTCACCGATTGATCAACTGATTGGTAGGCAAATTTTTTCCGTAAATTTCTTATGGTGTCCGTAGAAAACTCACCAGTGTTGAAGTAAGTTTTCAATATTTCCCAACTTTGTTCAAGCGTAAAACGTCCCATTTTATAAATGTCAACCATAAGACTAATTTTCTGTTAGCTCATGAAAGTCATTATGCCTATCAAACTCCAAATATACGGTAGTTCGTATTCCAAATGATAGATGCCTCTTCCTGTATTTTCTATCTTAGTTCTAATCCTATTGTGAGTCCTATTTAATTAAAGTTTATAAATTATTATTTCCTCTACACTATTCGAATTATTTCCTATCATCTTCTCGAATTTATGTTAAATAATTTTGAAAATATGTAATGTATGTTATTCATTGTTCTGGAAAATTCTAAACTTGAAATTACTTGATTCCTATTACTTTAATTATCATTTATAGGGTTCCGTAGAAAAAACGGAACCCTTATAGTTTCGTCATGTCCGTCTGTGCGTATGTGACAGCCATTTTATTCGGAACCTATTGAAACTATATAAATGAAATTTAGAAGTAAGGTGTCTCCTGTAAACTACTAGAAAATGCAGTAGTGAAAGTAAAGAAAAAAGTTTTATTAAGGGTGGCAGACCATACACGTGTCTGAAGGACAAAATTTTTTTTTTCATTGCACATACCCGTATGGGGTATTTTTGGATAGGCCTTCAAAAATTACAATGATGTTGTAAGATTTTTTTTTCCTTTAAGCCAATCGTTCGCGAAATATACGCTTCTTAACACCAACAAAGATTTCTTCAACTCAATACTTTGTGGGGCGTTCTACGGAACCCTTAGCTTATGTGTGTCCGACACGCACTTGGTTTCTTTTTATCTTATTAATCATGACTTTTTGTTATTATGGGATTTCTAGTATTTTGTGTTTTATATTATTTATGAATCTATTTGTATATTTATTATGATTACGAGTGTTTATATTGAATATATGAAACAATTTTCAGTAATTCATTCAATCACCTTTCCTAGCAGATTTCTTCAATAATTCATTCATCTTTCCTATCAGATTTCAATGATTTACAAAATTATTAGCTAGAATCGTAATTTTGGATATGGACACATTTATAAAAACTCACATTAGAGGAAATTAATGTTTTTCAAAATGCAGGAAATGTCAAAATTATGGGGGTCAGTCATACATATAAACGCCGTGGGACACTTCGTTTGGCCGCTACGGGCAAAAAATTTTTGAATTTAAAATTTGAATTTTATCACTTTCCCCATCTTTTGTATGCACATCTTTAAACTCAATTTAGAGAAAAATGATGTATGAAAAAGAAGTAGAAAATGTCAAAATAAGGGGGATCGTTCATACATATGAAACGCCTTAAAAGCATAATTTAGCCGCTACGGACAAAAAACTGTTAAAAATTCAAAATCTGAGTTTTATCAGTTCTCCGATCTTTTGTATGTATATCGTTAAAAACTGAATTCAGAGAAAAATCATGTAGGACAAAAAGGTTGAAAACGACAAAATAACCGGGGTCGGTCATACATACAAATACCCTAGGACGCTGCGTTTAGCCGCACGGACAAAAAACCGTTGAAAATACAAAATTTTGTCGGAAAAGTACCCTAAAAACCTGTAGAAAATTGTCCAATTTCTGATTCCCGGAAGCTTTCTTGTCCCATGATTCAAAATTCATAAATTAAAATACTATTTTTCAAGAACCTGTAAAAATCGGTTTGAGTAAACCAAAACAAATTTTCTCTTCATAGTTTCCGATTCCCCACAGCGAATTGTCGAAAGCCCCGGAAACAATCTGGTGCCTGTGCTAAGAGCTTTATGTAAAAGCTAATTCTGGTTCAAGCACGCGAAAACTAATTACCTAAGATCAATACCATAGCTTCATTTATACAAGAAAACTAACGTTTATTGTTACAAAGACAGCGATTTTTTGTCAAGATTGTGTTTTATTTGCCGTAAATTTTGGAATTCTTGGAAAAAAATCGCAATGATCGTTCTAAATACATAAAATCTATATTTAGGTTTCCATGACACAAATCTTCGTACTAATTTTGGTTCGTTCATTCGAAAAAATGTTAACTAAGAAGCGTACCACTAGTGATTTTTTGTCGCGAATTTAGTAATAAAAAAAGATGTTAGCACTCACCGTCAAAAATACTATTAGTATGTAAAATTTCAGATCGATTGATCAAACGGTCTAGGAGGAGTTTGGTTACAAAGGTTTCATATTTCGTCTACGCATAAGAGCTTTGCTCGCTCAGCTCAGTAAGCTTAGATATTTACTATTTGTCTTCTCTAAACTTAAAAAAAAAAAATAAAGAAACTTTAATTACACTGTTTTACGGATTATTTAACAGCATTGCAACATATGGAATAGAAATTTGGGGATCTGCATACTCTGATGCAAGTAAACCATTAGTTAAGCTACAAAAGAAGATGTTCAACACTCTAGATGTAAAAAAAGAACATAATTTATCAACTATAAGCCAACAGTACAAATTAAAAATATTATTAAATAATTATCAAAAATTAAGAGACGTTATTAATAATTCAAGGAGTATAACTAGAAGTAAGAGCATAAATAAACCGAAACCTACCTCAGAGGTAGGGAAGAAAAGACATTTTTTTTAATACTATTGATATATGTAATTCCTTACCAAATGAACTAAAAAACTTAAATGAAACAAATAGGATGATTAAGAAAAAGTTAAAACTGTATATTCTTGAATACTTATAAATACATATGTACAATAGACTGTATTCTATGGTTTCAAACAAGAATAATTGATCAATTTAGATATCGTATTTAATTAATTGTTGAAATATTAATAGGGGATATCGGACCAACGCATAAGTTGCTATGACTTCCAGCTGGATACAGCATTTAACAAAATATTGTATAACAATGTACTTAAGTGTAACTGTAGCTGGTATTAAATAAATAAATAAAAAAAATAAACTGATACGCATAATCAAGGTTTAACCGACAAGAAAACTGAAGTAGATTTTGAGATTTGAATTTATCTGTGGTGTTGGTTGGTAATGCAGTAAGCCCAGTATTTCATGGCTTGTATTGTAAAAAGATTAAGTCTGCGAAGGACATACGAACTTACTTTGGCAAGAAACGGAAATTCAAAGTGGAAATTGAGAACGAAAAACCTCATTCCGCAAAACAGATGAAAGGACAATGTTCAACTACTCTCTATCCTATTGAAAAATGTTTCGTTTAACATTATATCTATGATATTCCTTCCGATATTTCTCAAATTGGAGAGCCGAAAAAGCAAGTTATTTTTAACACTTATCCAAAGGAAAATAATAGGGCCTCTGTACCGGACTGGTTCAACCGGTTTAAATGGTTGCAGTTTTCTATCCAGAAAGTTGCTGCGTTATGGTATCCTTGTCAACAATTTTTACCTCATGGAAGCAAACAGACTTCTTGTGGTGAACCTGGGATCCTCCATAAATCCTTAAAAGAAAATTAGATAAGAACAAACGGCACACACGATACTTACCAAAACATCATCTCTATCTTTCAAAACAAACTCGATCGTAAGGCCACATCGCACCCATCACGAACATCGCAACAAGCATCGCATCGATGGAATGACCTAATTCGTATTACCAGCATATGGCGTTTAGAGAATCAAGGAACTTTTACGTCGGTGAACTGACGGACGTTACAATGAAATTCTGAACTTTCATTTCAATTCTGAAATTGAAAATGGGAACGTTGAACCAGCAGAATTCGCCAGATAAAAGAACATTAGACTGAAACTGGAAAAATTGAGCAACAAAATGGTTGTTTGCACAATAGAACGATGGCAGAATCGAAAAATAAAGAATTTGCTACGCCAAGTAGCAAACATGAATAAATTGGCTAGCCAAATCCAAAGTAAGGCAGTCTGACTCGAGCCCCCATTGGACAGAGATTACATCCGTGGCTGATAAAGAACAATCCTGAAAGGAGAGCAATCGTGATAAAGGAACAAGAGTGCTAAGAATAAACGGTTTATGAGTAGAGAACGTAAAGATAGCCATTTTAAAAATAAGGAAAAAATAAATTTCTTTTACTGAACATAATATTTTGAACCAACAATTTTGATCGGAAGTGTACACCGGATGGTAATAACCATTGTGAGGTTTCACCCTTCAACAGCTTTTGTGTGTCACGGGAAAATCTTCACATACTTACAAACTGGTTTTTCAAAACACGAAAAATGAAATTCATGCACCAGCTAAGGATATGTGGCAGGACAGATAATATAGAACTAACAACATTGAAACGTTGATACATGAAAAAGCATTACGAAAAATTGGTACTCATTACACGAATGTGTTATTGAAGTATGTACTACAATTTATAATTTTATACGAATTAGCTTTGCGTGAAAATTATAGTTTAGAGGCACAAAAAGAACAGGAGTTATTTCAGAACTTGCTTGAATACACGTCAAACTCAGATCATTTTACTACCACATCCATGCTTCAGTAGTCCGTGGCAGTCGAAAAATATGAAAATTCATCTGAAAAGTTTTGAAAAATACACATATTTTCTAATTAAATTAAATATACAGAAAATTGAAATAAAATTAAACTCTACAGGAAAATGAATTCATATATACAAAAATTTAATAGGAAAATTACTTTATTGACAAATAAACGACAGAAAGCAACCAAAATATACAAAATATAAAACAATAAAACGAGAAGTTAACACAAAAAACTAAGAAATTAAAAATTATAAGTTATATAAATAAAATTTGAACAAGTGTACCCGAAAACATTTAATATAAAAACACTTATTAAGATTTCATCAGGTGCGGAACACGTACTAAGATACCACAGCTATGGAGCGAGGAATGCAAATGGACAAAGATTAATAGATTTCTTAAAACAAAATAACTTGGCGCTGCTCAATTCAATCTACAAGAAAAAAGCAAGAAACAAATGGACGTCGGTATTCCCAGATGGAAAAATCGAAAATGAAATTGATTTTATTATGACTAACAAAGTCAAACGCTTTACTAACACACATGACATACAAAATTTAAAATTTAACACTGATCATCGCATGGTGCGTAGCTGCCTCAAGAAGCATCCGACTAAAAACTCAAGAAAAAGTGTAACATACACCACAATTTTGCCACCAGATGAGTATGAAGTCAATCCATCCAATGACTGAACAGATAATTCACAAGCTGGAATTGCATGGAGGAGTGCAACTCACCTTAGCCAATGGACGTAAATAATATTGGGTTGTAATATCCGATGACACACGAAGTTTCGCTTAGGTCCAATAGATGTCTTACTCATCTAGTCAAGACACTATTCAAGAAATTCGTGGTTTCTGTTTATCATAGCCATCCGAAATTCCATTTATTCCCAACAGATGACTTGGTCATTAAGTCAAGACACTATCGCAGTTTCGGTCCATCGAAATGTAATTTGAGCCGTACAGGCACTTAATACAAACCCGAACAAGTTCAGGGATAATAAATTAAATACTTATGAATTATTTATTTCCGAGGTTTTTGGAATCGTCCTTATCTTCCACTTATGGCTAGTTTAATATATTTGACTCGTTTCACTATTCTCGGGTACTTCAGATTTCATAAGTAAACAAATATTCGTTTTTTTTTTTTTTTTTTTTTATATATTTAATCCTTCTAACTCCCCATACAATTCACCTCTATGGATTGTACCCAAAAAGCCTGATGGAACCGGGAAACCCCGATGGCGATTGGTAATAGATTATCGCAAATTAAATGAAAAAACAGTTAGGGATGCATACCCTCTTCCTAATATAACAGAAATATTGGACCAGCTTGGTGGAGCTAAATATTTTAGTATACTAGATCTTGCCTCAGGATTTCATCAAATCCCCATGGAAAATGAAGCTCGCAAAAAGACAGCTTTCTCCACCCTATATGGCCACTATGAATTCAATCGCATGCCTTTTGGGCTTAAAAATGCGCCATCCACGTTTCAGAGACTCATGGATCGTGTCCTGTCCGGTCTTCAAGGCATCGAGCTCTTCGTTTATATGGATGATATAGTTATATATGCAAACTCTTTAGAAGAACATCGTAAAAAACTAAACAAACTTCTGGCCAGACTCCAGAATGCTAGACTGGCGTTAGCACCGGAGAAATGTCATTTCTTAAAAAAGGAAATAGTATACTTAGGCCACCTTATTACTAGTAACGGTGTTAAACCCGACCCCAAGAAAATTCAAGCTGTAAAGGAATTTCCAATCCCTAACACAAAGAAGCAAATAAAGTCATTTTTAGGTCTTGCCGGATATTATAGGCGCTTCATCCAAGAATTCGCGAAAGTCGCAAAACCAATTACGCAATTGCTTCGAAAAGATACAATATTTCATTGGGGCAAATCCCAACAAAAGGCTTTTGAATCCTTGCGAGATACTATTTGTTCGGAACCCATACTTCAATTTCCCGATTTTAAAAAACCTTTCGTTGTAACATGTGATGCTTCAAATTACGCACTCGGTGCGGTGCTTAGTCAAGGCCCAATTGGTAAAGATCCACCTATATCTTTTGCTTCCAGAACATTAAATGAAACTGAAACACATTATTCAACTACCGAAAAAGAGTTGTTAGCAATTATTTTCGCGGTAAATCAATTCAAACCTTACATATATGGTCGAAAGTTCACCTTAGTTACGGACCATAGGCCCCTATTATGGTTACACAATACAAAAGACCCAACATCTAAGCTCATGAGATGGAAAATCAAATTGAACGAATATGATTTCGACATTGTTTATAAGCCAGGAAAGATCAACTCCAATGCTGAGGCCCTTTCTAGGAATCCTGTAGAGAATGAGTCAAATAAATATTTACAAGGATCAAACAATCAATTGACGCATGATACACAGAAAATTGGTTCAAAAAAGTCGGGATCGATATTTGTCTGCGCTGACAAATCATCTATTCCGAAGCTTAAAATGAATCAAGATTCTGGAGGACAAACAGACAGTAGTTACGAAGTAGAATTATTAGTGGGCTCCGTTTTCTTAGCATGTAGAAAATTAGAGCTCGAAAATGAAAATACTGAACAGGTTGTCAAGGAAAACTGTAACATAAAAATCAATTCGGAATCCCTACAAATTATGAATATCGATAAAAAAAGTTTAATTTATGATAAAGAAATTGTTAGTTGCTCTACTGATCCTCCGGCATGTTCAAATATTTTATCTGATTCTGGGTATACCAGGCCAGGTGATGTTCCAATGCATAGTTCTGGGAGAGATTTCGAAAAAGATGTACATCGTGGCATTCCAAGAATGCATGAGCTTAGGCCACACGAGGCGTCTGTGGAAGTATTGAGTAATGTACACCGTGGCATTCCAAGAATGCATGCGCTTAGGCCACACGGGGCATCTGTGGAAGTATTGAGTGATGTACATCGTGGCATTTTGCAGGAGCATGAGTTCTTGCAAATGCATGAGCTTAGGCCACACGAGGCATCCGTGGAAGTATCGAGTGATGTACACCGTGGCATTCCAAGAATGCATGCGCTTAGGCCACATGGGGCATCCGGATATGAGTTGAGAGAGGAAAAACAGAATATGCAGAGTTCTTGTAGTCAATTAGGTGACTATGGCAGGAACATGCCGGTTGATGGAAAGAGGACACCTGGAAACAGTATAGTACGAAATAGCTTCTGTTATGATGTAGATGATACGAGACAGAATTATGACGAAACACAGGAACGATTTATAATGACTCATTCTTCTATTTGTATTCAATATGTTAAAGACAAATTATTTATGCGGAAAGATCATATTGTTCATTTTATACCCTTAGACTGTAATTCACTCTCGATTTCAAGTCAAGAATTATTAAAGACGAATAAATTTGCAATCGAGCAAGTTAAGCTTAATCGAAGAGGTTTGGGCGAAGCTCTAGTCTCTGAATGGAAGGAGTTCTATATATTTCATCTATTCGCTAAAAATTCCGCGGACGACAGTACCACGTCTCTACATTTGAAGAATTCCATCTTATCCTTAAAACATCTCATGATACATGTCAATATTAAAAGCGCTAGCATATCTAAGGTCGATAACGGGCTGAATCATTCAGATTGGTCTTTAATGATGGGATATTTGAAAGAAACATTGACCGGTACAGGGATCACCTTAACAATCTGCACCGCCGATATTAAAATTCCACCCGTAAACGAACGCGAGAAAATAATAAAAGAATCCCATGAATCGGTAATCGGAGGCCATTCAGGTATTACAAAATTGTACAATCGAATAAGACAGAATTTCGCTTGGAATAATATGAAAGCGGACATACAAAATGTAGTCCGATCATGCCCGAGTTGTCAAAAAAACAAACTAGTCCGAACAAAAACTAGGCAACCCATGAGAATCACTGACACCCCTAAAGAGGCATTTGATAAAATTCAAATGGATATTGTAGGCCCATTACCCACCTCTAATAGAGGAAACAAATATTTACTAACCTGGCAAGACAACCTCACAAAATACTCAGATGCAATACCAATACCCACTATTGACGCAGTTACGATAGCCCTAACGTTCGCTGAAAACTTCATAACTAGGTTTGGATGTCCTAAAGTTATACAAACCGACCAAGGAAGTAACTTCCTAAGTGAAGTTATGAAAACCTTTTGTCGTATATTCAAAATACGTCAGATTAAATCTACTTCCTTTCATCCACAATCTTTAGGGTCACTTGAACGTGCGCATCACGTTTTCATTGAATATTTGAAACATTATTGTGTAAAAACCGATTGGGACAACTGGATTAAATTTGGAATGTTCTCATATAATACTGCTGTTCACGAATCTACAAAATTTACACCCCACGAATTGATTTTTGGTAATAAAGCTCGTATACCCTCTGAATTCGCTGACGAAGAAGTTCCCCGTACATATATTCAATATTTCGACGATCTTTTCACTAAAATTACCACCACTCAAGCTACAGCTGTCGAAAACTTAGAGAAAGCTAAAGAACGATGTAAATCCTATTACGATAGAAAGTTAAATCCTAAGTTATTTAAGGTAAATGATTTTGTGTACCTACTAAGAGAACCCCAAAAATCGAAATTCGACCCACAATGGGATGGACCATACAAAATAATTGAACTTTTGAACGACTATAATGCTCTAATCTCCCTAAAAGCAGACAAAAATAAACTAGTCCATCTCAACAAACTAAAACTCGCACATATTCGACTGGATGCCAAAAAAATATAAAGACAATATAAATCATTTGACATTTGTAAAGTGTTCGACTGTAACTTAATGCTTAAGGGGAGAAAATTTCGATGTATTACATTTTGGACAATCATAATTTTAAAGTTAAATCTTGATTTTAATAAGGAAGGGGTACATTTCAATTTTATTCGTTAAGTACAAGTTGTAATAATTTGTTACTTGTACTTTAGCCTTGATTTTTATAAAGAATGTTTGATTTAATTTTAGTAGACAACTTAAGAGTAGAATGTAATAAATCTTTTATATTTACCGATTACGGCAATAAACTTATAATTAGGGGTTTATCAGTTTATTCGTTAAGTACAAGGTGTAATAATTTGTTACTTGTACTTTAGCCTTGATTTTTATAAAGAATGTTTGATTTAATTTTAGTAGACAACTTAGGTCACCTTAGGTATAGTGTGTAATAAATCTTTTATATAAAGTTAAAATGTTCAATTGTAACTTTATTTTTAAGGGGGGAAATGTAATATCCGATGACACACGAAGTTTCTCTTAGGTCCAATAGATGTCTTACCCATCTAGTCAAGACACTATTCAAGAAATTCGTGGTTTCTGTTTATCATAGCCATCCGAAATTCCATTTATTCCCAACAGATGATTTGGTCATTAAGTCAAGACACTATCGCAGTTTCGGTCCATCGAAATGTAATTTGAGCCGTACAGGCACTTAATACAAACCCGAACAAGTTCAGGGATAATAAATTAAATACTTATGAATTATTTATTTCCGAGGTTTTTGGAATCGTCCTTATCTTCCACTTATGGCTAGTTTAATATATTTGACTTGTTTCACTATTCTCGGGTACTTCAGATTTCATAAGTAAACAAATATTCGTTTTACTTTCCTAAGAAAAGTACATAAAATATATGATTGATGGACCTGTAAAATGAAAAGAAACATAAACATGAAAACTGATAGAAATAGGAGGGAGATTTTGGCTAAAATATATGGTTGTGAAGCCAAACTCTCCCAGCTAGTTCAGTTTGATCCTTCGTGTCAATCGTATAACTTTCTCCATAACTTTGTTATAAATCTGTTATAATTTCCATTTTATACTTCGACAATAAATATATATGTTTACATATACATGTATTTTGCATTGAAATATTTGATTTAATCGAACAACAAATAGATCTCATGTTCGGGCCGGGAACAAAAGTATTGAAACTCGGACGTAACAGGGTCGTCAAAGAGCGACAAACTGCAGCATCAAGAATTCGAAAGTACATCACATGCTTTTGAGTTGAACCTGAACCATCATGTCAAATGATGGGCAACCTGCCATTCCAGAGGATTAATCAACCTACAAGACCATTCGAAGCAATTGGAGTTAACTACACCGGAGCTTTTGAGCTCAAATCATCGAAATTTCGGGGCAACACCAAGTACAAGGGTTACTGCGTAATTTTCATCTGCCTTGCAACAAAGGCAATTTATTTGGAAGCCGTTACTGGAATGTCAACTGAGCATTTTTTCATGGCATTGCATAGATTCATTGGTCGTAGAGGCCTTTGTCGTGAGATTTTTAGCGACAACGGAACCAATTTCGTCATCAACCAAAGGGCAATTGTTGAATCTATTGAGAAAAGTGTTGTACCACAACTTGCGGTACGGGGCATTCAATGGCACTTCACTCCACTACACGCACCGAATTTTGGAGGAATTTGGGAGGCGAATATCAAATCAACGAAATATCATTTAAAACGTACCGTGGAGGGTATTCGGATGACGTATGAGGACCTCTCAACGGAGTTGGTACGCATAGAAGCATGTCTGAATTCGCGCCCTTTATATCCGCTTACTGCAGATCACAATGATTTGGACATACTCACGCCCGCTCATTTCTTAATCGGTGATTCGTTACTTGCAGAACCACCAGATCAGTCAACCGCAAGACTAACGCTCAGCAACAACTACATTGCCTTGCAACAAATGATCCAATTTGTTGAAAATGGTCATCGGATTGGATATCGTCCAAAGTGGCAACAAGATCGAGAAAACCTTGCGGTAAACGATCTTGTTCTTATAAAAGATGATCGTCTAGCACCGAATGAGTGGGGGCAGAATCATCGAAGTGCACCCAGGAGCAGATCAACTGGTTCGTTTTGCCACGCTAAAAACAAAGGATGGCATAATGAAACGCCCGGTAAATAAAATTTGTCCGTTACCAATCAAACACAGCCCCATACAACTTTCTGTTCCCATATCATGGATCATGTATGGCTACAGTTTCAATTGCTTAATTGGAAGAAGTTTTTTGTGATACAAACATTTTGAGTTGCATAGCGGTGCTTCATTGTTCACAATTGAACGGTTCAAGTGTTTTGGGATTTTGTGAGCAAGAGTGGAGGATTGAATTTAAATTAAAATTTTTCAACGGGGTTTCGAATTCAAGGAAAACGAGAAAGACAAAATTTGCTTTGATGTGGAGTGCGTAACTTTTTTCTCCGATTCGGTCAGGTGGATAAATTCACGCTCGCGCGCCAAGATGGGAGCCGAAGAAAACGTGCGACAAAATCTTCTATGGATGTCATACAAGGAGTGAGTGTGGTGCATTTTTGTGTGTTGTGTGTGAAACAGCACTCCACCGAAGTTGCTCAAAAAAAGAAGTTTGGCTATCAGGATCACTCATGATATATAAGCGTCACATCGAGGGTGACTTGACCCGAAAAATGATATATAAGGAAATCCAGGATCTTACAGTTGAAACAGCCAAATCACTCTTAACACAAATGTCCTATAAAACATGGGATTATGAGCTCCTCAAAAAACAAAACCAAATCCTGCAAGAACACAATGAAACTTTGAAAGAAAAAAACAAACTACTCGAGGAAAAAAATGGGCAATTGGAAGATAAATGTAAAATCAATACACCAACGTTCGCAAATATCACAGGAAACCAACACAAGAACAATATTAACACAGAAAAAGTCCCAGCACTAATAATCAAACCGAAATCACAACAAAACATAGAGCAGACGATCAAAGACGTAAAGCAAACCATCAAAATTCTAAAGATCGGAATAAACAAAACTACTCAGCTGAGAGACGGAACTATTCAAATTTAATGCCGAAAAAAGGAGGAAAATACTCAGTTGTCAAAAAAAATTGACGAAATTTTTGCGAATAAATACACATGCGAAACTGAGCAACTTTGGAAACCTGTAATAAAAATCGCGGAAATCAACGAAGAATATGAAAAAGAAGACCTCCGAAAAGCGATTATACAACACAAAAAAAAAAGATTATCGAGAGATTATCGACACATGCCTTCAGAAGAAGAGAAATGCGAATCCTTCAGAGATAGAAAGAGATATGTTATTTCTCGAACAGAATACCCTGCTGGGAAGATCATAGAATAATAATTTTACATTAAAAAATAATGGAATTAATGGAATTTAATGATAATTTTGAGAACTTGAAAGGTACAATACCAGATTGTAACAGAAAATTCATTAGAGGCCATGGAGGTCTAATAATATTGCACATGAATATCTGAAGCATCAAAAAACACTTTGAAGAACTATTGGTGTCTATATCGTCACTGGATGAGCTACCTTACGTTGTCGTATGTACAGAAACATGGCAAGTAGGCGAAAATCTATATAAAATTCCAGACAATCAAACCTGTTATAACTTTTCGAAATTTAACAAAAATGACGGTGTTATCACATATGTCAAGAACGGAATAGAGAATGAACACTCCACTGAGAAAATAGGGGTCACAACAGTGAACATTAACCACACACAAAAAGGCAACACAAAAAACGAGATCTATTCTATTTATAGGCCACCATCTACCAAAATTCAAGAATTCAGCCAACAACTGGAAGAATTCCTACACATCAGAAGCAAAAATGCCCAAACTGAACAAGTTATTATCGGAGATTTAAATATTGACACGTGATAAAATACATGCTCCACAAATGAATACCTAAATACCCTAGCTGCCTATGGAGTCATTCCTACAGCCAATATTCCCACCAGAGTAACAAGTACCTCAGCCACATGCTGGACCATTGTTTCATTAAAACTCATAAGGGTATAGAAAACTTAAGCACTTAAATAATTGAGGCTACAACTACAGACCACTATCCAATTGACATAAAAGTAGTAACGACCAAGAAAAATAAATATGACGCTCCGCCTTCCCAACATAGAACTACAAACTACAAAAAATTACGGAACATTATGCTGAATTCTGACTTCAGCCTAATTTACAACAGTTATGACGCCAACTTCTGTGCTTAGAAAGAGAAAATCTTAAGCACAAAAAACAAACAATCCTGGATAACGTCAGCCATAATAAGAGAAATACAGAAAAGGGACAAATTACACAAAATAGCTAATCAAACAAAAGACCAAAGAGATATAGAAAATCATAGGAAATTCAGAAACGAATTGACAACTACTATCAAAAAAGCAAGACACGATTATTATGTAAAAAAAAAAACTTCAAAAAAATGAAACAGACCAAAAAAACGTATGGGGAGTTGTAAATGATTTCATGCACAGAAAAAGCAACAAAACAATTGAAAACATCGAATTAACAAAAGAAGATGGGACAAAAACAACGAATCAAGAAGATAGAGCGCAACATTTTTACAAGTTCTTTACAAATGTAGGGAAAAACCTAAAGAATAAAATCAAAAATAAAAGGTTCCATGGAAATGGTATTAAAAAAATCACTGATACATTTTAGTTACATCCAGTTACTGAAATAGAAGTTTTCAAAGAGATTGTGAGTCTAAATGACACAAAAAGTACTGGATATGACAATGTAAGCGCTAAATGTCTAAAAAGTATTGGTGAAATATTGGTTGAACCTTTAGCATATATAATTAATATAAGCTTTGGGAGTGACATATTCCCGAGAATCTACAAAAGGGGTATTATCAAGGCTATATATAAAGCTGAACAAAAGGAGCAAGTGGGAAACTATCGGCCGATCTCACTCATATCAATTTTGGCTAAAATAATGGAGAAGTGCCTCTACCGCAGACTAATACGATTGATAAACGAGCACAATATCCTTAGTGAAAAACAATTTGGATTTAGGCAAAACAAATCCACAAAGGGTGCGCTTTCCGAATTTGTAAGAGGAATTAATGAAAATATAGATAAAAAAATACCCACAATGTCGATCTTCGTTGATTTAGCGAAGGCTTTCGACACTTTAGACCATAAAATATTATTGCTGAAATTAGAACTACCAGGAATCAGAGGCCTGCCTCACTCATTACTAGCAAACTAACTACAAGGAAGAGAGCAAGTAGTAAAAATTCAGATTTACATAAGCGAACCAGAAATTATGGAATATGGAGTAACCCAAGACACTGTCATTGGTTCACTCCCCTTCATCCTATATATGAACGACTTACATAACATCAGGACATCGGGAAAAATTTTTATCGTTCGCGGACGACACCTCAATAACCCTTGAAGATGAGACATGAGACAAACTGAAGCTGAAAGTTGAAAAAGAAATGCCTACAATCTGTGACTGGTTTTCAATGAACTTGTTGACAATAAATATAAAAAAAACTCAAGCTATGCCGTATGGATCCAACAAAACCCCGATACCACCATGGGAACAACTCGTTTTCAACTACAATCAAGTAACCCTAAGAATACAAGTCACACAAAAAGCCTAGTATTTGGGAATAACAATCGACTGCCACTTGCGCTGGGACTGTCGCATTCAAACATTATGCAAAAAACTTCGACACATCCCGTACGTCTTTATAAAACTCAAAAACATCTTCAGAGAAAAAATTCTGTCAACTTCACTATCCCATGCCCTCTTTAACACCATATTAAGATATGGAGTACTAGTTTGGGGAGAAACAAACAAAACGAGCGTTAAATTGGTCGAAATTATACAGAAACGAGTAATCAAAATAATCTAGTACAATAAACCAAAGAGATACTCGACGGAATTGTTATTCAAAGAAACAAACCAAATGTCGATCAAAGAAACTTTTGCCTTAAAATCAATCCTATATCTCAGCGCAAAAGGTTTTGAATCATATGGCGGAAACGAAGTAAGAATAGTAACGAGGCAACAAACAATGCATCAAATACAGATTCCAGCAAGGAAAAAAAGAATAGGGCAAATTAACTACGAATTTATAGAACTAAAACTCATCAATCACATGCCAACAAAAACGAGGCTCAAGCTTCTCACCTATGAAAACAAAGCAAAAAAACAGAAAACACAAGAAATGATAAAATTTCTCAAGACAGTACACATAGAAACACTGATCAAAAATTGAAAACTGTGTAGGGAAAAAATAAATAATCGATTGTAGTAACTGTAAATCAACAAAAACTATAAAAAACATCATTGTATAAAACAATCTTCTTAAAATTACTAGTTTATATAAAATATCATGTTGTTATATATTTGTTATAATATTTTATATATATTTTTATATTATTGTTTTTTATATCATTTTCGTTTTATATTCATTTACTGTTCAGTAGCAAACGAGGATTTAGTTCCTCAGGCTAGGAGCGTCACATGTACATTGTAACATTCATAAATAAATAATAATAAAAATAATAATATGACAATGGGAATACCAATCCAGCGGCGATCCATCAACCACCAATAACAGATGACAATACTGCCCTGACAAACTATTGGGGGCAGCATGAACGGATTTTGAAATAGTGGCAGCACTTTTAGCCACTGAACTGCTGCCACCTACTTCATGCATTTCTTGGAACCTGGACGTCAGTCAGTCTGTCGGATCCCACATGCGGAACAATACGCAAGTTGATGTAAGAAAGTCACTGACAAGTATTTGAAAGAGATGACCATTGTTGAAATATAATACAATCAAGTTAAAATACCATATTCATAAATGTTTACATAAATTTAAACAAGAAGACAACAGCTACATCAAGATAATCAGAAACATGAACAACATAAGCGAGGGCAGCATAAAACTGGAAACGACAGGAAAGCCATTCCCCATAGGCAGAGACGTCAGACAAGGAGACCCACTGTCCCCTAATTTGTTTACCGCCATCCTGGAGAAAATCTTCAATAGTCTAGACAGGGATGGATATGGTCTCAATATAAACGGTTGCCATCTTAATCATGTAAGATTTGCTATGGGAGTGAGACCTTGGCCCTCAGCCAGAATCAGACAGAAAAAAACGAAATGCCCAGTCAAGGTCCGCGCCGTAGATTTTCCGTGAAAACTTCTGGGTAAAATTACAATAGGTGCTGTTATTAGTATGTCCTTAAATCAATAGCTTTTATACAATGGTTATATAGAGTAATAAGGTGACTGGAAAGAATAATAACAAGTTTTTTTTCCATTTCTTCTGTTATGCTGCCGTAGCTCTGACATTTACTCGGCACTTGACATTTTAGTTTTTTTAAGTTTTTTTTTGATACAAGGTCTCCTTGATTTGCGTTTTATTCAATTCGGCCCATATGAGACGATATCTTTAATTCTTTTTTTTCAATTTTCAATTTAATACGGATTTTTACTTAAATTGAGGAGAATATTTTTATTGTTCCACCTAGTTCCAGGTAGCTCTCTTCAAACTCATTAACAACAATCATGCGTAAGTGCACTAGTCCGATGACGTCACGCGCAGAACGAATAGCAACACGATAAATACGTACAGGTATGCTCTATACATTGTGACCACAACCGCTGTTATCGTATTATTAGCCTCGTAGCAATTGGCGATTGAAATCTGACGGTATATTGCACCGCAAGAAAGTTTGACTGGCTGTCAGTGAACTTAATGGGCGAAAAGACGTTTTTACGTAAAAAAAATTGCGAAAAAAAAATTGTACTAATTTGTACTCTAATTATCGAACTACTCATAAGAATGATTATGCAGAGTTTCAATTCGGTGCACATTTACGCCTCATATGAGACAATATCTTCCACATATTTTCTATTTTCAAATTCATGCCAATTTTAGGTTATATTTCGGAGAATATTTTTATTGTTTCACTTTAGGTCCTGGTAGCTCTTTTTGTGCTTTTTACAACGATACCTCAGTCAACGTCCTTACTTAACGCGTTCTCACGCTACACTCATATATATTCTCATATAACGCTAAAAAACAACAATCACGCGGGTTACATATGTACCTTCTAAGAAGCCTGTCATAACCGAAGATACATATGTTTCTCCCACAAATCTGGATTTACCAGAAACTTATAAAATTAAATCCAAACCAAAACCATTGGCATGGTAACAATGTCAATTTCAATGCTAAGCAAATATGCTTACCATTGAAATTGATCGATGTTCAACCGGACATTGATTCCGCCGCCGGATGTTTTAAAAATCCAAGTTCTGCGAAAAAGTCATTGCTTGGTAACAAAGCACAAATAAGGTGCTTACCAAGCAATGTAATTTACAAAAATTAATAAATTTAAAAATATGAACAAGTCAGTCGAAGTCCGGTGCTCTTAGAGATCAGTTCGTTTAAGTCTAGCTTAAAATTAAATTATAAATTAACAGTGAATAAAAATTTAATACTTTAATTGCAAAAGTGACTTTTTATTCCTTAACCAAAAACAAAAGTGGCGCAGTCGGCTGGATGCTGTTCAGTCGAATTAGCATCTAGTGAAACGAATCTTAGTGAAAATTTTTTTCTCAAAAGCTTGAAACACAGTACTTCAAAATAAAATTTAGTGAAGTGCGAAGATACGACAGCTGAGATAGTGAAAACATCCTGGAGAGACATCATTACAGACAGAGATTGATGGACCAAAATAGAACGATGGAGGAAGCAAATCCAATGGAGCAATGTTTAATTGTCTTAACGAACATTCTCAACCGGCAGACTCAACCGACTCTTAGGAGCAGAATTGAAAAGGAACTTCGATATCTACCTAGTTTTGAAGGAAGACCTGGAACTCTTCCAGCGTTCATAAATTCAGTGGAAAGGGCTTTAGTTGAATACGGAGAGCAGGCTCCTCAAGCTTATAATGTTATCTACAACGAGAAAATTCTGGGTCCAGCAAAAAATTATTTGGAAGCATCACCACCACAAACATGGGAAGAATGCAAGGCGAAACTGAAGCTGCAGTATAAGGCAACAAAGGACCAAGGACGAATAGTCAGCGAAATTAACACTTTAAAAGTAAGTTCGATAATTGAATTAATGGATAAAATTAGAATGATAGTGGATGATATTTCCGAATGTGCATTATTTAGTGAATATCAAACTGAAATAATAAATAACTTGAGCAGTGTTTTGGTTCTGAAAATTAAAGAAATAACTGCAGGAGCTTTAGCAGCTGAATTATATAACAAATATAGTCTAGAAGAAATCAGATCAATTATAAATAAATATGTTGGCCAAGATAATTATAATTTGAAAACTTTTTCATTCAAACCATTTGGTTCTAGAGACAAATATTCTCAAAGGCAAAATAATCAAAGAACGGATCGAAATAATTTTCAACAAAATAATAATTATACGAGTAATTCAAATCAATTTCGAAATTATAATTCAAGACAATTTAGAGATCATAATTCTCAGTCAAGACAATTTCGACATGACTATAATACTAATACTGACTTGCCACAATACCAAGAAAATTATAATGGAAATAGGCAGTCTAGATACCAACAAAATTATAATAGAAATAGGCAGGTAGGATACCAAGAAAATTATAATAGAAGTAGGCAGTCTAGAAATCAAGCAGAGAATAGTAACTCCCAGGAACCTATGGACATTGATGCTACAAGTACAAGAAATGAAATAAATCAGTTAGGTGGGTCTGAGTTTTTTATAAACTAGCCTCGGAATGTAGGAAAATCTATTTAGAACTAACTATAGACGGTGAAAAATACAGTGCCATGGTCGATACTGGTTCAACTATAAGTTTGTTAAATTCGAAAACCGTACCCAGCAAAATTTACGAAAGTTTAAGTGACGAAAAAATTCAAATCAGTACCATTGTAGGAAGAGTTAGTAGAGACACTGAATATGTTAAAACAAAGTGTCCAGAAGAATTTAGCCAACCTAGTAATGCTAGAATAAAA
Source organism: Chrysops caecutiens (assembly GCA_963971475.1). NCBI lineage: Eukaryota > Metazoa > Arthropoda > Insecta > Diptera > Tabanidae > Chrysops > Chrysops caecutiens. The sequence continues at coordinate 68,438,369 of OZ020567.1, forward strand.
TGGGTAAAAATATATTTGGAAAAAACTTATGATTTTTTAATTGGCATGGATTGGATTGCAAAGAATGTAAAAGTAATTGACATGATAAATCAAGAAATTTTTTTAGACAATAACACGAAAATACCTTTTTTAAATAAAGCAATAGAAAATGAAGTAAATACATTAGAAGAAAGCAAAATAGAAAACATTCAGTTAGACCATTTAAACCAGAGCGAAAAGTCAATTGTGCTAAATTTATTAGAAAAATACAAAAAGTTATTATATAAAGATGGGGACAGATTAACAAATACTACCAGTATAGTTCACGAAATTAAAACGACAACAAACGAACAAATAAATTCTAAGTTATATAGATATCCACCACAACATGAATCAGAAGTTAGGCAACAAATGAAAGATATGGAAGCTCAGGGCATAATTAGAAAAAGTAGTAGTAAATATAGCTCACCTATAATAGTTATCCCCAAAAAGCAAGATAATTCGGGAAAACAAAAATTTAGGATAGTTGTAGACTATAGAAGACTCAACCAGGTTACTATTGACGACAAATACCCTCTGCCAAATATAGATAGCATTTTAGATAAATTAGGGAAAGCTCAGTACTTTAGTTCAATAGATTTAGCAAAAGGATACCATCAAATTCTAGTATCAGAAAAAGATATAGAAAAAACTGCTTTCGTGACTCCAGCAGGTCGCTATGAATTTGTTAGAATGCCATTCGGGTTAAAGAATGCCCCTGCCACATTTCAACGGTTGATTAACGAAGTATTAAGGGACTATATAAATAAAATATGCGTCGTTTATTTAGACGATATTCTGGTATTTTCCACTTCGCTGAAAGAGTATCAAAATTCTTTGGAAAAGATTTTCAGAAAATTGATGGAACAAAAATTAAAGATTCAAGCTGACAAATGTAGCTTTATGAAAAGAGAAACGGATTTTCTAGGCCATATACTAACGAAAGATGGTATAAAGCCCAATTCAAAAAAAGTTGAAGATATTAAACAAACACCTCTTCCCAAAACTGAAAAACTGTTAAAAAGCTTTTTAGGAATGACGGGATTTTACAGAAAATTTATAAAAGACTACGCTAAAGTAGCCTATCCTTTAATAAAATATTTGAAAAAAGATACAAAAATTAATATGAAAGATCCTGAGTATATAGAAGCTTTTGAGAAACTAAAGCTACTAATATCCTCACATCCAATTCTAAAATATCCTAACTATGAAAAAGAATTCACAGTCACAACAGATGCAAGTGATTACGCTATTGGAGCCGTTCTTTCGCAAGAAGGTCACCCAGTATGCTACGTTTCCAGAACACTTAACAAGCATGAAAAGAATTATAGTGTCACCGACAAGGAATTTTTAGCCATTGTTTACTCAGTTAATTATTTTAGACCCTACTTGTACGGTAGAAAATTTAAAATAATAACTGACCATGCACCTATTAAATATTTAAATACAAAATATAAAGGAAAGGAGTTTTCACAAAGAAATCAAAGATGGATTTTAAAGCTACAGGAATTTAATTTTGATGTTGAATACCTTCAGGGTAAAGAGAACAAAGTAGCAGATTTCCTTAGCAGAATTCCAAACAGTCCACAGATTAATGAGGACAATAACAGTAAATCCAACATGGATTTGTCCAGTACTTTGCATTCAGTAGATGAACAGTTACTAGATCATATAGGCATAAAAGAAGAAATTATAAATAAATATAAAACACAAATAATATTGAAATATAACCCAACTGAAGAACTAAAAATAATACATGGAAGAAAAATAATTGAAATAAATCCACAAAACAATGAAGCACTTTCTTAACAAACTTTCTTAAAGAAATTTTAAGAACACATATAAAAGTAGGACATGTAGGTATATATTCAGAAGTAACAGACACAGATTATAATAAAATTCAGCAATACATAATAGAGTTATTCTCAGGAGATAAAAGATTAAAATTCATGAAAGTAACTATTAGGGCACAAGAAATAGAAAGCGAAGCAGAATGTCATAAACAAATATCCCTGTATCATACTAAAGAATCTTTACACAGTGGCATAAACGAGACATATAAAACATTGAAAAATAAAATCTATTACCCAAAATTGCAAGAACATGTTCAATTAATAATAAACAACTGTGAAAAATGTCAAAAAATAAAATACGACAGGAAACCTATAAGGCCATTATTTAATATAACTGAAACACCATCCAATAAAAATGAAGTCATTCACCTGGATATTTTTCACTACAAAAAACAAAGCTTCGTAACCATCATTGACAAGTTAACTAAATTTGCTGTAGCATATCTAATAAATGATAGGAATTGGGTCAAAAAGATTGCTATATTAGAAGGATATTTAGCAACATTTAATAAGCCAAAGAAAATCATTATGGACAACGAATTTAAATCAGAACAGGTAAAAAGATATTTGCAAGAAAAGGGAATAGAAATACATTGGACAAAACCAAATAGTCATACAGGAAATGCAGATGTAGAACGATTACATTCTACATTAATCGAAAAACTACAGGCAATAGAAGAAGATATCTCAATAGAACAAAAGATACAAAAAGCGATAAGAAACTATAATGACAGATACCATTCGACTTTGGAAATGACTCCCAGGGAAGCAACCCAATTAACAGATATGACAAAACTAATAGAAAAAGTTAAAAAGAAAAAGACAGGATATATTCGAAAATTAAATAGAAGTAGGGAACAATATGTTGAAAACAGGAACGAAGGGTACATTAAGAATTATAAAAGAGTAAGACATAAAGATGAACCATACTTTAGAAAATATAAACTAAGAAACGTACACATATCAAACATTAAAAGACCTTATAAATTTACAGGTCAGGATATTAATATTAATAATGATGATGAGCACAGTACAGGGTCTATTGCAAGTACATCCCATTAGGGAGGACAACGGATATGTGAAAATCAAGCTCCGACAAGTACAAATAGCAAATGAAACGAATACCATCTTACATATAATAGACCCAATTGAAATGAAACAAATATTAGATAAATTAGCATCAAACATAGAACATTTAAAATTGGAAGATAGACAGGCTTTGTATACCGAAACAAAAATAATTAAAAGTAAACTTCGAACAATTCAAAAACCAAAGAGGCAAAAAAGAGGATTAATTAATGTAGTAGGTAGAGCTCAAAAATGGTTATTCGGGACTATGGACGACACAGATAGACAAGAAATACTAGAACATTTAGAGATAATCGATAAAAATAACCACAATATTATTCAAAATTTTAATAAACAGATAAAAATTAATAATCACTATAATAAAACACTTGCTGACTTAAAAATTTTGATACAAAATGATAGATCCAAAATTTTACAATCGATAAATTCAACAAACGAAAATTTACAAGAATTAAATTATAAAATTTTGTTTTTAGATCAAGAAACAAAGCTTAGATATTTTGAAAATAAAGTAAACCAAATTCTTGATAACATTGTAGCAACAAAACACAATATGATTCATCCAAGTATGTTAACTTTGGAAGAACTAGATTATTATAATATAGATTTCTATAAGTTAAAACTATTAAAGGCAGGAGTAATGGAATATAGAAATCAGTTTTTGGTTTTCGCAATTAAAATTCCAAAAAATTATATAACGGCAGATCTACAAATTATAAAACCAATGCCCAATTCAATATTGTTAGAAATTGATGAATCTGAAGAACTGATTGTAGAAATAGAAGGCAAACAGTATGAATATAAGGAAGAAGCACTTTTAAAAGACCTTAAGCTAAGCAAAAGCTGTATCTTTCAAGAAAAATGTATTTTGACTTTTAATAATGTATCAAGTATAGAAAGCATCGATGATGAAACCATTTTGTTAAAAAATATGTATAATGAACGTTTATGGCAAAATTGCGACAAAAGATTATTTAATTTGAAAGGAAACTATATGATTAATTTTAATAATTGTACCCTAGGAATTAAAGAAAAGAAATTTTATAACAAAAAGATAACTATATATGATAGATACTACTACCCATCGAAAACTATAAAAGCTTTAACAGTAAAACCAATAAACTTTAATGAACTTATTTTGAAGAATATAGATAACATCGATGAGATACAAGAATTAAAGTATCATAAAAACATAATGTATGGAACTAATATAAGCATGTTATTCTTACTGATATTAAGTTTGTTAGTTGCAATTACTTTACTATAATGGAAAAAGAAAAAAGAAAGAATTAGAATAATAAACAATGTGAAGCCGGAGACTTCAGACTTAAACCAGGGAAGGGTTACATATGTACCTTCTAAGAAGCCTGTCATAACCGAAGATACATATGTTTCTCCCACAAATCTGGATTTACCAGAAACCTATAAAATTAAATCCAAACCAAAACCATTGGCATGGTAACAATGTCAATTTCAATGCTAAGCAAATATGCTTACCATTGAAATTGATCGATGTTCAACCGGACATTGATTCCGCCGCCGGATGTTTTAAAAATCCAAGTTCTGCGAAAAAGTCATTGCTTGGTAACAAAGCACAAATAAGGTGCCTACCAAGCAATGTAATTTACAAAAATTAATAAATTTAAAAATATGAACAAGTCAGTCGAAGTCCGGTGCTCTTAGAGATCAGTTCGTTTAAGTCTCGCTTAAAATTAAATTATAAATTAACAGTGAATAAAAATTTAATACTTTAATTGCAAAAGTGACTTTTTATTCCTTAACCAAAAACAAAAGTCGCGTGGGCGCTTACACTAGCCCGATGACATCACGGGAAAAACAAGCGCCATACAATAAATATGTACAAATATTCTCCATCCCTTGTGACCTCAACAGTTGTTATCGCATTATTTGTATCGTAGTTATTAGCTTCTAAAGAATGACGGTGTTTTGTCATACAAGAATGTTAGACTGGCTACCAATGAACATACTCAACGAGAAGAAAGACGTTTTCACGTCAAAACTAACCAAGTGTCAGCGGGCAATGGAGTGAAGTATGTTGGCAATAAAACTCAATGATAGAATTTCCTCAACCGAAATGAGGAACAAAACCAAAGTTACCGCCATACTTATTCGAATTGACGAATTGAAATGGCGTTGGACAGTTTACATGTTACGACGTAAAGCAGACAAATGGAGGTAGCGGGTCACACTCTGGTATGCAAGAGATGGAAGCAGACAACGGGGGCGTCCAGCTAGAAGATGGGAAGATGACTTCCACCTAGCTTTAGGACCTTGTTGGACAAGAGTTGCAACAGGCAGAACGCAATGGAAGCAGTTGGAGGAGGTCCATGTCAAAAGACACACCGAACTGTTGGACATCTTATAAAGACATAAATTATGTACATAAACATACGAGTATTCCACACGAATTGTCAGTTTGGATTAAAGGGCTATTATTCTTATAATTATTATTATTATTATTATTATTAAGATTTGTCATGTTTTCTTTATTATCACAAATTTAAATTTATACAAATTATTCTTGACAATTTACATTTAGAAACTTTCTATATAAATTATTACATATTTTCACAATTTCAAAATATTGTTACCCTGTGACCCTCTGACCGATCCCGTACGAAGGAGGAGTCAGACGAGTCCAGCGGTAAAATGTACGGGCAACGGCCTGGGGTCGATGACCAGTCGACCTGGACCATTGAAAAGGGATTGACGCGTATGAGATTGAGTTTGGAAAGTTTGTTTACATTTTTTGGATTTGGATTTTGATTTTTGGAGTTTGCTCGAATAGAAAATTTGGAAGTTTTTTTGTAATTAGTAAATTAGGTGGTTATAATGGAAAGTACAAATGAAGAAAATGGACTCGTTTCATTCGACGAGGTCCTGTCTCAGAGACCTTGTAACATTGGTGTCAGGTGCGAAACCGCCCCCCGTGCCTTCCAAACCTGGAAAATCAGATGTCGCACTTAATCGCAACTGGAGCGTATGCAAGGAAAGATGGACCACTTTTCCAAGAGCATTGACCAACAAAACCAGTACCTCTCCATTATAAAGGAAGAAGTCGATGTTTTGAAACTTCAAAACAAAACACAAACGATCGTTAATGACCTAACGAGACCCCAACATGCGGCATCTAGTCCAATATTTCCGCCAACAAACCAGTTTAACCAAGAGCGAGCCATTCATGGCGAGCATAACGTCAACACTACAGGAATCTTTATATGATTAGGCGACACGTTTTCTTGTTATCCCTTTTACAGGAAACCAGATGGACTTACCAGAATAAAAATTATACCATTCGAAAGATTCGTTATTCCTCTATGTGCATCACATTATTTTTAGGGTTCCGTACGTAGAATACGGAACCCTATTAATATGACTTCTTTGGCCGTCCGTCTGTCACAGAGCTGTATCTCCTGAACTATAATAGCTAGGCACTTCAAATTTTCACAAAGTGTGTACTACTGTGGCCGCTATAACAACAAATCATAAAAAAATTCAAAAAAAAAAAAACCAAGTCTAAAAAAAATCAAAAACAAAAATTAAAAAATAAATTGAAAAAAAAATTAAAAAATATATAGAAAAAAAATTTTTAAACAAAATCATACACGCGCTGATACGAAAAAAGCTACCAACAACGAAGAGGAACATACGCATTACGATCTAATGCGCATTACGATCCAAAAACGAAGACGGCGATAAGGAATGCTGTTACGATGCGACAGTATTCCTTAGAACGGAACCCTTCGTGTGCGTTATTTTTCTTAAATTTAATTATAAATTAGTTTAATTTTAAACTGAAATTAAAATATTCAATAGGATAGTATGTGTGAATTGAGCACACGTATAGCGTAGATGATGCTTTTGGGAAGAATGCATGTGTGGTACTATTTAGGTTTTCGGCTGGAAACATGCAATTATATGATTTCTTTTGGTTTGTGTCCCCAATATATAACATGTGCTAAATTAGTCAAGAATCAAATCAAATGGATCAATCTTCTAGTGGGGACACAAACCGAAAGAATTAACATATAATTGCATTCCTCTACGAAAAAATCAAAATATAGAACATACTAATTTAACATTATCATTGCCATAGTTCATACGTTCGACTGAATAACCTACCATTTATGCCAAATACGTGCAGTCTTTCACTCAAACCCAATATCTATGCCAATGATAATGTGAGGGATAAATGCAGTCATATCACAGACAATAGCCGTATGTTCATTCTTTTGCTTTCTGCCCAGAAGAAGGCAATCTTTGGCTAATAAAATTGCATTCTTCTAGACGAAAGCCAAAACAATGAACATATGGCCACAGACAATAATATGGATGCATTACCACAAACAAATATAAGGCCATCGTTTACTTATACCATTATTTTTTGCTAATTTGATTAAAATGTATGCAAATTTTATTTTTAAAAATATGGAAAATTATAATTCTACAGTTATCTCTAGAAAACGAGAGCTTAACTTTCACGAATAGTTATGGAAAGCGAGCGAAAGTCTGAATTTTATCATATTTCTTACATTTTCTATGGCCCACATTCAAAAACATAATTCAGAAAAATATGATATGTGGCCAAATGTTGGGAAATTACAAATAATGGGGGTTGGTCATACACATAAAACCCCAAGAATGCTTAATTTAGCTGCTACGAGCAAAAAACTATTAAAAATGCAAAATCTGAATTATATCATACATCCAAATATTCGACCAACACCTCAATTTAGAGAAAAAAAAGGTAGGAAATAAAAGTTTCTTTGATTGTGAAGTAATTCCACATGTATTTCACTTACAATATATATTTCCCACAACTTCATAATATAGTTTAAAACCACATGATCCACGGTCCATGTGGTTAATTGAATCGTATCCCCGTCTGTATGAGAGATGGTTAATGCAGCAAAAGCTTTTTAAAGGACTTTTACAATGCAACTCAGGCCAATGTTAGATGCATCGTGTTAATGGTATAACAGTTGACTTTCGTGACCATTCTGTTGACAACCGTTTTGTTGTTCCTTAAAATACATATCTTTTAGCGGTTTATTGCCACTTAAATGTGGAAGTCCTTGGCACAGTTAAGAGCCTTAAATAAATGTACAAATATGTTTATAAGGGATACGACTGTGCCTCATTACAGTTTGGAAGAGTTTGAGGTGGAGTTGAGGGCAAAGTTTATATAGATGAAATCGATAGCTTTTTGTCCGGTCACTATGTTGGATCTACGGAAGATAGTTGGCGCATAAATGAGTATCCAATGCATTACCAGTCACGTAATATATTATAGTTCGATTTGAATGTCACTTGCCTCATTGGCAAAATGTAGTCTTTTGGGAAGGAAATGTTCAGCAAGCTTTTAAAAATCACAGAAGAACAAAATTGACTGCATTCTATGAAATCAATCGAATTAGTTCGTCCGAGTTTCTATATACAGAGACGCCGATGCATTATATTTAGGTAGATAAAGAAAAGAAATGGCAAAAATCTCAAAGAGGAAGTAGTAGAGCTATTGCTAGATTATTTTAGGTTTTATGTTGAGTTGTTCCATTTGAGCCTATTTTGCTTCATGTTCGAGGTCCCATCAGGATTTGGGTACTGTTGGGAACATTATTTACTGCACATTTTCAGCACATGCACGACGTATCGCATGAAATGATGGAGAGTGGCGTGAATATTTATAAGAAGTAAAAGAGTGTAACCCCTCTCAGCAGTTAAGAGAGTTATTTGCCATATCCTATTTGTGGTATGAACTTTCCTATAAATGCCTGAGATTTGTGGAATGAATTCAAAATTTTCATGTGTGAAGAATTTTTAAGAAAGGGACTGTTTCCTCCAGCCATGATTTCATTCATCCCGAGCCTTCACCAAGAAATCCACAAACGATACAAACAAACTGCCAGCCGTTGCCTCGGAGGGGCTGAAAGTAACGGACTCAATAAAGCCCCTTAGCATCCGCATCTCTCAGTCGACAAATAAAGACAATTCTGTGTTCGGACAAGTTCATAAAGCAGATTGCCTAAAGCTGAAGCAACCCATTCCATCGTCCATCCCTGTATCCTACTAGTGGCAAACTTTGTATCACCTACTCGACCGAGTTTCGCACACATCCGCAGCGTCACTGGGGAAACAATACCTGTAGAGGGGAGAACCGAAGTTCAATTCACCCAAATTAACCATCAGGTAAACGTCGCAACAATCGAGCAAGTCTGCATCCTGGGGGTCGATTTCTTGCAGCAACATCATTGCACCATCGATTTCAGCAAGGGCGTATTAAAAATTCGGGACGTGGAAATCGAGTTCGTTCGAGAGTGTGGAAAGTATGTGAGCCACCTAGCATTCGCGAATATGGATGATCGAAAGGAGTTGCAAAGAGTTGCAGCAGGTGCTGAAAGCTGATCTTCAACGCCTAGTACAGCATCATCAAAACGCGTTTTCTGTGTCGTCATCGGATCTGGGAAGACTTCGATCTGCAGACACGTAATAGAGACTGGGCTTAACCTACCGGTAAAGCAACCATTTCGTCGCCTGCCATACGCCAGGAGAGAACAGGCCTGAACCCTTATTGAAGATATGAGCCGCCAAGAAATCATCAGACCATCAAAGAGCCCCTGGTGCTCCCCAGTTCTCCTCGTAAAGAAAAACGATGGCAGTACTATGTTTTGCGTTGACTATTGTCGGTTAAACGAGCCCACCCGTAAGGATTCTGACCCCGTACCACGTGTAAGGTTTATACATATCTCAGCTGAAAAATCAGAGATTTGAGAGCTCACCATATTGAAGTGCTCGTCTGAACCACCGGCCAATATCAATGTGAGTTGTATGATAATAAAGTGCAACAACAAGTGCTCTGGGCTTATCAAAAATGAAACTCTCCTTCTTAGTGTCTAAGACAAAACTGAATTTATTCGTTTATCATTATGATATTTATACTAAATTTTACAGGTTAAACTTAAGTTTGATAACCTCATGGCAATAAAGTTCCCATGAGAACCAAAATTGATCAAGAATTGAACCCTATGTTCTCAGTATCAATTCTTCACATGTTCCCAATAAGGTTCAAAACCAGAGGCAAAGGTAAGTATATTGTGCAACTGTGCAAGGTAAGTGCATAAGGTAAGTGCATTATGTAAATCTCTGTTCTCTTTGTCTTCACTACTCTTACATGTTCTAATAATTGTCTCCGCTATAATGTTATAATGTTCCTATGCTAACAAAGTTGATGGAACTCAAGTGTCTGTGCTAATTTATCTTAGATACATGTAACAGGGTGATTATTCAATTAAAGTTGATCGTACTAAAGTGTCTATGCTAATTTATCTTAGATACGTGTAACCGGGTGATTATTCAATTAACTTAAAGGGTGATCCTTACATACGGATGGATCTGATTCTCGAGGCATTAGTAGGATCACGTTGGTTTGCGACCTTGATCTTGCAATCCGGATACAGGCAGGTGGAGCTTGAAGAAATGTCCAAGGAGGAAACAGCTTTCAGCTGCGGTGACGGATTGTTTGAGTTCAGCGTGATGCCGTTTGGATTGTGCAACGCACCAGCGACTTTCCAACGTTTGATGGAAGAAGTTCTAAGAGGTGTGCCGTACAAAGTATGCCTTGTGTATCTCGACGAGCTGATCGTTCATGCACCTAGTTTTTCGGAGTTGGTACAGAATCTGGCGACGATATTCGAAAAACTGCAAAAAGCTGCACTAAAATTGTCACTGAAAAAGTGCGAACTATGCCAGCAGAGGGTGAAGTACCTAGGGCACGTTATCACACCAGAGGGAATACACCCAAATCCAGACAAGGTGTCGGCAGTCGCAGAGTGGTCCACACCGTAAAACAATGTCGAAGTGCAATCATTTATTCGGCTCTGCGGAATATCTATCGTCGATGCATTGCTGACTTTGCGAGGGTGCCTAAACCACTGCACGAACTCAGCCAAACGAAGAAGAAATTCGAATGGACGCCGGAGTGCCAAGCATTCTCACGGAATTTAAGACTCGGTTGATCACGTCACCGATCCTCTGCCAACCTGATTTTGAGCGGCCTTTTACACTGGATACCGACGCGAACAGTTACGCCATGGGCGCTGTGCTTGCACAGAGTATTGGCGGACATTAACGGGTCATCGAATACTACAGTAATAACTTCAGCCGTCCAGTAGTGAATTACTGCGTGACTCGAAAGGAACTCTTGGCTGTAATCAAAGCGTTTAAACGCTTTGCGCCGTACATAGTGGGAAGAAACTTCATGCTAAGGACCAATCACGCGGCGTTGCGGTAGCTAATGAATTCCAAGCAGCCGGAGGGACAGGTAGCTAGATGGATACAACGACTGCAGGAGTTTGATTTTGAAATCTTCCATCGACCAGGTACTAAGCACAGCAATGTTGTGACTGAGCCTAGGTCAGCCACACATGTCCTATTTCCCCTCCCACCCTCTCACCACCCGTGCCGTAGACAGCCTCCATGGGAACTCGTCCGTTCCCAACCAAAAATGCTGACGTTGCATTTTGGGTCCCATGCGCGACGAGCTTCCCGTTGCGATCAAGTTTTAGCACTCTGATAAAACTTGATCGCAACCCAATCGTAGCATAATCACCGTCGTTATGAAATCTGATCGCGTAGGTTCGTAATAATGGGAAGAACGAACGCTGATTGCACGCAAAATGCGCGTCATCAATATCTGTCCCGATTTAAGGGCCCCAAAACTGACGCGCACGGCAGTCGCGATTTTGTCCCATGACTGATAGGTCAACACGTCACTCCATCAGCACTTAATTTTTCTTGTTCGGTTGTTTAGCCTTTTTTCGCCGATAGTCACCGGACAGACCCGGGCTCGTAAAAGAAACTATTAAAGCCAATTAAAAATAATTAAGTAGTTTGTGATAAAAGGATCAGTTTACAGAATTTGTGTAAAATCCTCAAATATAAAGTAATTTACTAGAAATTTACAGTTGAAGATCCAGAATTATTTGGATTGGTGATTAAAGGAATAGTTTAAAGAATTTGTGTAAAGTCTTAAAGTTAAAGAAATTTAAAGTTGAAGATCCAAGATTAAAGAACTATTGAAGGACAAAAAAGAAAAATTGAGCAAGTCATTAATGTTAAAAGAAACTATTAAAACCAATTAAAAATAAATAAATAATTTGTGATTAAAGGAACAGTTTAAAGAATTTGTGTAAAATCTTAAAACATAAGTAATTTAGTATAAAATTTACAGTTGGAGATCCAAGATTATTAGGATCAAGGAAATAGTTTAAAGAATTTGTGTGAAATCTTAAGGTATAAAGAAACGTATTAGATATTGAAGAACAAGGAGGAAAAATTGTGCAAGTAATTAATGTTAAATGACACTATTAACACCTATTAAGAATATTCAAAGAATTTGTGAAAAGAAACAATTTAAAAAAGTTGTGTATAATTTCAACGTATAAAGAAATTTAAAAGAACTTCAAAGTTGAAGATCCAAGAATACTAGGATTTGTGATTAAAGAAATATTTTTAAGAATTTTTGTGTAACCTTAAAGTATAAAGAAAATTACTAGATATTTAAAGATGAGTACCTACAATTGAAGAAATGTTGAAGGATCAAGGAAGAAAAAATTGTGTTAAAGAAATCTATCAAATACTATTAAAAATATTAAAATTAACGCTTTAGTTAAAAGAATTTGTGCTATCTATTAAATCTATTAAATCTATTAAAATATGTTAAAAAACTGTTACATTATCTAAATACCTGTGAATTGAAGACATAAATATAGACGAGGGATGAGAAAGTCAAACAGAGAGCGTCAAATAAGTTAAGACTCAAAGGTGCGGTTGAATTTCTCCTAAGAAGGAACTCCCCGTTTCCTAACTCCAGAGAAGCGAGTTAGAACAGCAATGCTGAGGCGTTATCACGTCGCCCTTGTCTGCCAGAATGCCGGCCATGCATGAAATTGGAAGAGCGCCAAAAGGTAAATGTCCGAGCTACCAAAATCCGGGATCAGAGGCACAGAAGAAATATTTTGTGCTTGGAACCCAACACCAATGGAAGACAAACAACATCCGACCTCCCAAAGAAACCATTTGGGACCAATCTCGGGAGCTGAAGGCCAACTGGACCATGTGGTCTCATCTGTGCCGGCACCGGTCACAAGTTGCAGACAACAATCATTAGATCCTGGTCCCCAAAGGTGTCGTCAACACAGTCTTGCGGTTGTCCCATGATAGCCCCGCGGGCGGACACTTCGGCGTGCAGAAGACACTGAAAAAGGTCCAGAAGAATTATTATTTGATATGTTGTGCACAAGACGTTGATAAACACTGCCGCAACTGCGCCACCTGTCAGGCGAGACAAGGTCCAGATTGCAGATCTATAATGTTGGAGCTCCATTTGAAAAAGTGGCCACAGACATCCTGGGCCCGTTACCCAAAACAACCAAAGGTAACCAATACGTCTTGGTGGTGATGGACTATTTTACGAAATGGCCGGAAGCTATACCGATACCAGATCGTTCGAGAGTGTGGAAAGTATGTGAGCCACCTAGCATTCGCGAATATGGATGATCGAAAGGAGTTGCAAAGAGTTGCAGCAGGTGCTGAAAGCTGATCTTCAACGCCTAGTACAGCATCATCAAAACGCGTTTTCTGTGTCGTCATCGGATCTGGGAAGACTTCGATCTGCAGACACGTAATAGAGACTGGGCTTAACCTACCGGTAAAGCAACCATTTCGTCGCCTGCCATACGCCAGGAGAGAACAGGCCTGAACCCTTATTGAAGATATGAGCCGCCAAGAAATCATCAGACCATCAAAGAGCCCCTGGTGCTCCCCAGTTCTCCTCGTAAAGAAAAACGATGGCAGTACTATGTTTTGCGTTGACTATTGTCGGTTAAACGAGCCCACCCGTAAGGATTCTGACCCCGTACCACGTGTAAGGTTTATACATATCTCAGCTGAAAAATCAGAGATTTGAGAGCTCACCATATTGAAGTGCTCGTCTGAACCACCGGCCAATATCAATGTGAGTTGTATGATAATAAAGTGCAACAACAAGTGCTCTGGGCTTATCAAAAATGAAACTCTCCTTCTTAGTGTCTAAGACAAAACTGAATTTATTCGTTTATCATTATGATATTTATACTAAATTTTACAGGTTAAACTTAAGTTTGATAACCTCATGGCAATAAAGTTCCCATGAGAACCAAAATTGATCAAGAATTGAACCCTATGTTCTCAGTATCAATTCTTCACATGTTCCCAATAAGGTTCAAAACCAGAGGCAAAGGTAAGTATATTGTGCAACTGTGCAAGGTAAGTGCATAAGGTAAGTGCATTATGTAAATCTCTGTTCTCTTTGTCTTCACTACTCTTACATGTTCTAATAATTGTCTCCGCTATAATGTTATAATGTTCCTATGCTAACAAAGTTGATGGAACTCAAGTGTCTGTGCTAATTTATCTTAGATACATGTAACAGGGTGATTATTCAATTAAAGTTGATCGTACTAAAGTGTCTATGCTAATTTATCTTAGATACGTGTAACCGGGTGATTATTCAATTAACTTAAAGGGTGATCCTTACATACGGATGGATCTGATTCTCGAGGCATTAGTAGGATCACGTTGGTTTGCGACCTTGATCTTGCAATCCGGATACAGGCAGGTGGAGCTTGAAGAAATGTCCAAGGAGGAAACAGCTTTCAGCTGCGGTGACGGATTGTTTGAGTTCAGCGTGATGCCGTTTGGATTGTGCAACGCACCAGCGACTTTCCAACGTTTGATGGAAGAAGTTCTAAGAGGTGTGCCGTACAAAGTATGCCTTGTGTATCTCGACGAGCTGATCGTTCATGCACCTAGTTTTTCGGAGTTGGTACAGAATCTGGCGACGATATTCGAAAAACTGCAAAAAGCTGCACTAAAATTGTCACTGAAAAAGTGCGAACTATGCCAGCAGAGGGTGAAGTACCTAGGGCACGTTATCACACCAGAGGGAATACACCCAAATCCAGACAAGGTGTCGGCAGTCGCAGAGTGGTCCACACCGTAAAACAATGTCGAAGTGCAATCATTTATTCGGCTCTGCGGAATATCTATCGTCGATGCATTGCTGACTTTGCGAGGGTGCCTAAACCACTGCACGAACTCAGCCAAACGAAGAAGAAATTCGAATGGACGCCGGAGTGCCAAGCATTCTCACGGAATTTAAGACTCGGTTGATCACGTCACCGATCCTCTGCCAACCTGATTTTGAGCGGCCTTTTACACTGGATACCGACGCGAACAGTTACGCCATGGGCGCTGTGCTTGCACAGAGTATTGGCGGACATTAACGGGTCATCGAATACTACAGTAATAACTTCAGCCGTCCAGTAGTGAATTACTGCGTGACTCGAAAGGAACTCTTGGCTGTAATCAAAGCGTTTAAACGCTTTGCGCCGTACATAGTGGGAAGAAACTTCATGCTAAGGACCAATCACGCGGCGTTGCGGTAGCTAATGAATTCCAAGCAGCCGGAGGGACAGGTAGCTAGATGGATACAACGACTGCAGGAGTTTGATTTTGAAATCTTCCATCGACCAGGTACTAAGCACAGCAATGTTGTGACTGAGCCTAGGTCAGCCACACATGTCCTATTTCCCCTCCCACCCTCTCACCACCCGTGCCGTAGACAGCCTCCATGGGAACTCGTCCGTTCCCAACCAAAAATGCTGACGTTGCATTTTGGGTCCCATGCGCGACGAGCTTCCCGTTGCGATCAAGTTTTAGCACTCTGATAAAACTTGATCGCAACCCAATCGTAGCATAATCACCGTCGTTATGAAATCTGATCGCGTAGGTTCGTAATAATGGGAAGAACGAACGCTGATTGCACGCAAAATGCGCGTCATCAATATCTGTCCCGATTTAAGGGCCCCAAAACTGACGCGCACGGCAGTCGCGATTTTGTCCCATGACTCATAGGTCAACACGTCACTCCATCAGCACTTAATTTTTCTTGTTCGGTTGTTTAGCCTTTTTTCGCCGATAGTCACCGGACAGACCCGGGCTCGTAAAAGAAACTATTAAAGCCAATTAAAAATAATTAAGTAGTTTGTGATAAAAGGATCAGTTTACAGAATTTGTGTAAAATCCTCAAATATAAAGTAATTTACTAGAAATTTACAGTTGAAGATCCAGAATTATTTGGATTGGTGATTAAAGGAATAGTTTAAAGAATTTGTGTAAAGTCTTAAAGTTAAAGAAATTTAAAGTTGAAGATCCAAGATTAAAGAACTATTGAAGGACAAAAAAGAAAAATTGAGCAAGTCATTAATGTTAAAAGAAACTATTAAAACCAATTAAAAATAAATAAATAATTTGTGATTAAAGGAACAGTTTAAAGAATTTGTGTAAAATCTTAAAACATAAGTAATTTAGTATAAAATTTACAGTTGGAGATCCAAGATTATTAGGATCAAGGAAATAGTTTAAAGAATTTGTGTGAAATCTTAAGGTATAAAGAAACGTATTAGATATTGAAGAACAAGGAGGAAAAATTGTGCAAGTAATTAATGTTAAATGACACTATTAACACCTATTAAGAATATTCAAAGAATTTGTGAAAAGAAACAATTTAAAAAAGTTGTGTATAATTTCAACGTATAAAGAAATTTAAAAGAACTTCAAAGTTGAAGATCCAAGAATACTAGGATTTGTGACTAAAGAAATATTTTTAAGAATTTTTGTGTAACCTTAAAGTATAAAGAAAATTACTAGATATTTAAAGATGAGTACCTACAATTGAAGAAATGTTGAAGGATCAAGGAAGAAAAAATTGTGTTAAAGAAATCTATCAAATACTATTAAAAATATTAAAATTAACGCTTTAGTTAAAAGAATTTGTGCTATCTATTAAATCTATTAAATCTATTAAAATATGTTAAAAAACTGTTACATTATCTAAATACCTGTGAATTGAAGACATAAATATAGACGAGGGATGAGAAAGTCAAACAGAGAGCGTCAAATAAGTTAAGACTCAAAGGTGCGGTTGAATTTCTCCTAAGAAGGAACTCCCCGTTTCCTAACTCCAGAGAAGCGAGTTAGAACAGCAATGCTGAGGCGTTATCACGTCGCCCTTGTCTGCCAGAATGCCGGCCATGCATGAAATTGGAAGAGCGCCAAAAGGTAAATGTCCGAGCTACCAAAATCCGGGATCAGAGGCACAGAAGAAATATTTTGTGCTTGGAACCCAACACCAATGGAAGACAAACAACATCCGACCTCCCAAAGAAACCATTTGGGACCAATCTCGGGAGCTGAAGGCCAACTGGACCATGTGGTCTCATCTGTGCCGGCACCGGTCACAAGTTGCAGACAACAATCATTAGATCCTGGTCCCCAAAGGTGTCGTCAACACAGTCTTGCGGTTGTCCCATGATAGCCCCGCGGGCGGACACTTCGGCGTGCAGAAGACACTGAAAAAGGTCCAGAAGAATTATTATTTGATATGTTGTGCACAAGACGTTGATAAACACTGCCGCAACTGCGCCACCTGTCAGGCGAGACAAGGTCCAGATTGCAGATCTATAATGTTGGAGCTCCATTTGAAAAAGTGGCCACAGACATCCTGGGCCCGTTACCCAAAACAACCAAAGGTAACCAATACGTCTTGGTGGTGATGGACTATTTTACGAAATGGCCGGAAGCTATACCGATACCAGACCAGACTGCAGAGACCGTAGCCGAAGCGTGTGTTCAGCACGTGTTCACACGTTTCGGCTCTCCTATGCAATTGTACTCTGATCAGGGACGCAACTTTGAGTCAGCGGTTTTCCAGAAAATAATGCAGATCTGCGGAATAGACAAGACCCGAACGACAGCTCTCTTCCCACAGTCGGACGGAATGGTGGAACGGTTCAACAGGACCATCCTGGACTAGCTGGCGAAGTTTGTGGACTACAAACAACTTGATTGAGACCTGTACATACCTATGCTTTTGTTGGCGTACGGAAGCGCAGTACGCGAGGCAACAAAACGGACCCCTGCAATGTTGTTGTTCGGACCGGAACTCCGACTGCCAGCAGCTCTTCACTGTGGAGTCCCAGGTGACCGGACAGTTTCCATCGATTCTTACACATACGCGCTCCTGGAAAAGCTACCAGAGATCCACGAGTACACTCGCTTAACATTGAAGTATACCTCCCGTCGCACTAAAGATCGTTACGACTTAAAAGTCAACACGAAGAGCCTTGAACCTGACACGCGAGTATGGCTCTATGCGCCCAAGAGAGTTGTGGGAAAGTGCCCCAAACTTCAATGCAACTGGGAAGGACCGTACGTTGTCATGGAACGAATCAACGAGATAGTCTACCGGATGAAGCGCGAGGGGAAACAGAAACAACTAACCGTCCACCGCGATCGACTGGCGCCATACATCTGCGAAAAATTAGGCAAGTCCAGACGGAGCAGAATGTTTACTAGCTCGGTCGGGACTTCGAGCTTCCTAGGACCCTGTGACCCTCTGACCGATGTCGTAAGAAGGAGGAGTTAGACGAGTCCAGCGGTAAAATGTACGGGCAACGACCTGGGGTCGATGACCAGTCGACCTGGACTATCGAAAAGGGACTGACGCGTATGAGATTGAGTTTGGAAAGTTTGTTTAAATTTTTTGGATTTGGATTTTGATTTTTGGAGTTTGATCGAATAGTACATTTTTAAGTTTTTTTGTAATTAGTAAATAAACTGGTTACAATTGAAAGTACAAATGGAGAAAATGGACTCGTTTCATTCGAGGAGGTCCTGTCTCAGAGACCTTAGTCGTGTTCTTTTGGTCACTCTAAAAGAACAGAACTGTCAAATCCCATACATTTAACAGAACAAGGTTAGTTCTCGATAATAACTCGAACTAATTTGCTGTTCTGAACAGAATAGTTGAGCTAGAAATGTCTAGATGGCGACATGGATCATTCTCCTTGACGCGAACGTAAATTTTTCTTTAAATTCAACAAAATTATAATTTCTTCAAAACTTTCAGTTAATTTCATCTGAAAATTTAAATTAATGTAATATGTGAGGAATTTATGCAACCAAGGGCTCACAAAATGGAAAAAAATCGAAGAAAGTTCATATAAATGATAAGTGAAGTTGGTAAAAATTTGTAATCTATCGAGAACGAGTCCGATGCGTTCTTTTGCTATTCTAGTTTTGTACTCGATAGCGATGACCAAAAGAACTCGGCTCTTGTAACAATATAAACATAATTTCTTATTAGCAATTTACATGTTGCTACAATTTATTTAATCTCAACAATTGCACAATAAGTTATTATTTTATTATTGTTTATTATGTTGTTATTAATAAAAATACTATTACACTACTTAAGAATCACAAACACTAAATTTAATAAATTTTTTAAATTCGAATTTTTCCGAAGTAAAATTTATTCGACATCAATTAAAAACATTCTAATGAAAACACTAATTCTACATTTCATATAAAGTTAACATTTTCAACACTTTAGTTACATTAAATTCGCGGACAAAATAACAAACGCGATGAATTTTCCTTACTTCACAACAAGAAATATCGACAGACTTAATGCCTTAAGCTGGATTCACTGGTCCGTTCGGCGCCTGTTAAGCCATCGCTTGCATTTGATTATCTACAGAACTTTCTCGCAAACGACTCCTATTGGTTTATTTTTTGACCAATGCATCATATAACATGAATTTTTTCAACATCCAAAAAAACTGCCTTGTCCGAAAGAAAAAAGATTGGCCGGCTGCTCGAACAGCGTTGGTCAATGATACTTAGTAGTTACAAAATGTGAGACCAAAACGCTCAGCCCTTTATATTTGAGTTTTTGAAACTGTTCGACAGACTAATGGCTGAAATACAATGAAGATTTTCGGAACACGACGATCTTCTGGATTCTATAACGAGTCTCGATGAGTTGGATGTAAACAAAATGGTACCATTGGATAATTCAGGTAAGCGTGTTTACTCATGGCGTGATGCGATGCGTGTATTTCCGACTTAAATTGCATGTGCTTACATTCTCATAGCACCAAGCGATACAAGTCGACCGACTAACAAATTTAAGAGAATGACTACGGCAGTTGGAGTACTCTGCAATTTTTTTCATTGTAACAATAAATCAGACAGATGGCACTTCTGTTTAAATCTATAGATTCAACAAAAATTAGATTTATAAAATAATGAAAGAAATATATTTCCATGCTTAATTTTCGTTAACTGTTTGTTTATAAAAGTACTTAAGCCTGTATCATTCATTGTTTCTGCGAAAACAGTTGCGGGGCGTGACAACTGCCTCAACAAAGTTGTAAATTGGTTCAATTGCATTGAATCGCGCTATAAGGACATTAATAGATGCAAATAAATTTGACAATCCAACCGATATTGCACGCATAGCTCCGCGTCATGAGTAAAGTCCCTAAGTAAAAATAAAATAAATAAAACTTCTGCTGCTCTTATTTACTTATCTCACATTCATAATTTCAACAAATTTCTTAGGTCTAACAATTCCATTGAGAGAAGAGGCTGCCGTAGTCAAAGCTCATTTGAATTATCGCGTGGATAACACGGAAAGCACAATGCAAGTTTTCTACAGGCAGCGAGATGTGCTACGGAATACATATGAACTTTGGCAATCTGTGGCGAATATATGATGCAGCTCTGCCGTGTGCGAATCTTCATTTTTGATAGCCTTCACGACTAATAAAAATTAACAATGGCAACAACGACAAGATCAACTACGAATTACGCCTCATTCAAATAAGATGTTCGGATGAAGAAAAACCGAAATTGGTGTTTTGGCCTTTAGTATTCGTTGTGATGCGAGTTTTCTCCGATTTAAGTTTTTTTGCAATTCGGTGCATACATACGACTCATATGAGACGATATCATTAACTTTTTTTCCATTTTCAAATTCATACCAATTTTTTTTCATATTTCGGCAAATAATTTAACTTCAGGTCCTGATAGCTCTATCGAAATCCTTTACAATGACACCCAAATCGACGTCCTGGCCAAACGCGCCCTCACGCTTCACTCATAAATAACTAAACACAACGCCAACTAACAACAATAACGCGTCCGCGCTTACACTCGGCCGATGACGTCACGAGCAAAACAAACGCCGGAAAATAAATCTATATACAAATAGGCGACAGGGTTTTTTTTAACCCTTTTGCAGGAAACCAAATAGACTTACCGGGATAAAAATTATGCGAGTCCAAAGATTATGTTTTCTTCTATGTGCATCAATTAATTTTTTTTCATGAATTTAATTATAAATAAGTTTAATTTTAAGGTGAAATTAAAAAATTCAATGCGATAGTATGTGTGAATTGAGCACACGTATGACGTAGATGAGGCTTTTGGGAAGAATATAAGCGTGATTGTTTTGTTTTTTGCCTGGAAATATGCAACCATATGATGATTCTTGGTTTGTGTCCCTAATAAATGGCAAGTATTAAATTAGTCGAAAATCAAGCCAAATATATCAATCATTATTTGGGGACACAAACAAAAATAATTAACATATAATTGCATTCCCCTATGAAAGAATGATAATATAGAACATACTTATTTAACATTATCATTGCCATAGATCATATATTCGACTGAATAACCTACCATTTATGCCAAATACGTGCATTCTTTTTACTCAAACCTATTATATATGCCAATGATAATGTGAGGGGCAAATGTAGCCATATCACAGACAATAGTCATTTGTTCATTCTTTTGCTTTTTGCCTGGAGGATGGTAATCTTTGGCTAATAAAATGGCATTCTTCTAGATAAAAGCCAAAACAATGATCATATGGCCACAGACAATAATATGGATACATTACCACAGACAAATTTATAGCCATCGATTGCTTATACCATTATTTCTTGCTAATCTTTAATATATAAAAAGATATCTTTTTGAAAATGTTGGTCGCGGCTAAACTCGGAATCTGCTGAATCGATTTCAATAAAATTTGGCACGAAGATTACTGTCTGGTAGGTGAGTGTTTATGTAAAGTTTAAAAAAAATTGGTTTTAAACTTTTGGAAATATTTAAGATTTAAATTTTTCACGTTTTACTTTTCAAGAGAAAGTCGACTTTAGCGCTTAAACTTAAGATCAATAAATGAAGAGAGATCGTGCAATTATCGCATCGTTAGCGGTTACTCCCTCTCTCTTAAATATGAGACGTATTCGAGAGGACATTTGGGCATTTTGTTGATTGCACGATCTCTCTTCATTTATTTTTCTTTAGAAGCAAAGTACACTTCCTCTTGATATGAAATCCATCCATGGATTCATACT
This sequence comes from Chrysops caecutiens, assembly GCA_963971475.1. Classification (NCBI taxonomy): domain Eukaryota; kingdom Metazoa; phylum Arthropoda; class Insecta; order Diptera; family Tabanidae; genus Chrysops; species Chrysops caecutiens. The sequence continues at coordinate 68,460,663 of OZ020567.1, forward strand.
AGAGATGGATGCGACTTCATGTCATGTGGTTTTCGATAAGGAAATGGGGATTGATTTATTTTTGGATCTTCTTATGGCCATCTCGAATACGAAAACGTCAACCTTTACTTGCGTATTAGGGAACCGTTACTTTTCGCTTTTGCAAATCGGAACAAACGCTCTCTCTCAAGAATTCTCTATGATTTGACACTCTGTATTTCTGTAAAGCCGGTTTTAATTGTTTTCTACAAATTTTACTCGGGTTATTCAATACAATTTTGGTTCATTAAACCCGTAGCAGGTAGATTTGTTCGAATTGGTGGAAAATGGTAAATATTTTTTTGAATTTCAGATCGTAGGACATCATAGTTTCCGGGAATCCCAAGTTGGCTAGTTTTGTTCCGGTTTGAAGGGTTCTTTTCCGGTAAAAATTTGAATTTTTAACAGTTTTTGGCCCGTAGCGGCTAAACGAAGCTTCCTACGGGATGCATATGTATGACCAACCCCCACTGTTTTGACATTTCCTACCTTCCTTTCATGTATCATTTTTCTCTAAATAAAGGTTTTAAAGGTGTGCATTCAAAAGATCGGAAAATTGATAAAATTCAGATTTTGAATTTTTAACGATTTTTTGTTCCTGGCGGCTAAACGAAGCGTCCTACGGAGTTCATACGTATGACCGACCCCCATTTTTTTTAAATTTCCTAACTTCGAATCCCAAGTTGACCAATTTTCTTCCGGTTTGAAGGGTTCTTTTCCGGCAAAAATTTGAATTTTATACGGTTTTTTGCCCGTAGCGGCTAAACGAAGCGTCCTACAGGGTTCATATGTATGACCAACTTCCACTGTTTTGACATTTGCTACCTTCCTTTCATACTTCATTTTTCTCTACATTAAGGTTTTAAAGGTATGCATTCAAAAGTTCGGAAAATTCATAAAATTCAGATTTTGAATTTTTAACGATTTTTTGTTCCTAGCGGTTAAACGAAGCGTCCTGCGGAGTTCATACGTATGGCCCACCCCCATTTTTTTTAAATTTCCTAACTTTGAATCCCAAGTTGACCAATTTTCTTCCGGTTTGAAGGGTTCTTTTCCGGCAAAATTTGAATTTTATATGGTTTTTTGCCCGTAGCGGCCTAACGAAGCGTCCCACGGGGCTCATATGTATGACCGACCCCCACTATTTTGACAATTCCCTACCTTCCTTTCATTCGTCATTTTTCTCAAAATTGAGGTTTTAAAGGTGTGCATTCAAAAGATCGGAAAATTGATAAAATTCAGATTTTGAATTTTTAACGATTTTTTGTCCCTAGCGGCTAAACGAAGCGTCCTACGGGATTCATACGTATGACCGACCCCCATTTTTTTTAAATTTCCTAAATTTTTCAAAACATCCTTTTTCTCTGAATTGAGTTTTTAAAAGTGTGTCCAAACAAAAGTTATGATATATGATAAAATTCAGATTAAAATTCGTAAACGCAAAAAAAAAATTTTGTAATTTTTTATATATTGGAAACTCAATTTGTGTATTTTTTCTTTAAATCAATAGAAAATACTATCACACAGAAAACAGAAATTTTTGAGTAAATTTTACTCTCCAATGGTACACATTTTTGTTTGTGTTTGTTTTGTGCAAATTTCAGAACACCAAAATTGTGCGTACATGTACATTGTGTTCCATCCGCGAAATTTTGTTTCAGCCCCCTTTCCTATTATTGTGATCACTCATTCCCTATTTGACAATCGAACATCAACATCAATTCGCGCACTGTCTGTTCTTTAAACGTTAAAAACGGTCAAAGGCGCATACTGCCCATGGATCTTTTGTCTGCTGTTACGTTTGTGATGTTGGAAAAAAATGGGTAGAGAGTCACATGGGATCGCGACATCTGGTAAATTATTTTGTCTGTGATTAAACCTTAACTTTTTTTGTAAGTAGAAGGGAGCAATATTTTTCAACAAATTTGCCGAAAATAAATTTACACGGCTAACGTGGGTGTATTGTTGATGTGACTGTGCCATAAAAAATTTATATTCGGTACTAATCGAAGTTTAAGTAAAAAGTTAACCAGTTGTGTTTGAGTTTCAACCGGCAATCTATAAATCCTTATTTGTTTCATTGTTGTCACCGAACATAGGATAAATTTCGATTTCTTATAACTACTATATTTCAATTTTTTGTAAATAGTAAGTTGTAGTAATATTTGCAAAATTGGCTCTTTATGAAAGAGTGCTTGAATAGTTGTCTTAAGTTTATTTCTCATTCTCTTATTGAGCACTCTTCATACTTTCAATTCATTATCCATTTAACGGCGAAAATTTGTAGCAAACGTTAATAAAAACATTGTTGAAGTAGCCAAAGATTTTTTGGAAGTTTTAGAACTCATGTTACAATCAAAAGATAACTGCTAAGAATCAAAAATCTATAACTAAAGAAAAACAAAACATATATAGTTTCAACATATACGGTATACAAAAAATATGCAGTATTACGTAATGCCCAGCAAAGCGGGCGGGTACAGCTAGTTTGATATAAATATATGAAAATTTTATTTTAAAAAATATGGTAAATCACAATTTTACAGTTATTTCTCGAAAACACGAGGTTAACTTTCACGAATAGTTATGGAAACCAAGCGAAAGTCTGAATTTTATCATTTTTCCGAAATTTTCTATGGACCACATTCAAAAACATAAAATAGAGAAATATGATATATGGTCAAAAGTTGGAAAATGACCAAATAATGGGGGTTGGTCGTACATATAAACCCTTTAGAAAGCTCAGTTCCGCCGCTTCGATCAAAAAACTGTTAAAAATTCAAAATCCGAAATTATGTGCACACCTATAAAACCTCAAATTAGAGAAAAAAGTAAAATTAGGAAATAGAAGTTTGTTTGTATATACGAAATTCCAAATATATTTGAGTTAACACCAAACTTCACAATTGATTTAAAACCATATAATCCACGGTCCGCGTGGTTTATTAAATCGTAACTCCGTCTGTATGAGGGATCGTAAATGCAGCAAAAGCTTTTCCTTGGACTTTTGTAACATAACGCAGGCCAATGTTAATAGCTATCCAGTTTAGATGCCTTGTGTTAGTGGCATAACAGCTGACGTTCGTGGCCACTCTATTGATAACCGTTATGTTGTTCCTTAACATCCATATCTTCTAGCGACATTTGATTGCCACTTAAATGTGGAAGTTCTTAGAACAGTTGAGAGCCCAACATATATGTACAAACATATTTATAAGAGGTACGATTACAGTTTGGAAGTGTGATGCAGTCCAGGGCAAAGTTCATATAGATGACATCGATAGCTTTTTGTCCGGTCACTTTGTTGGATCTACGGTAGCTTACTAGCGCATAAATGAGCATTCAATGCATTAACAGTCACATAATATATCGTAGTTCGACTTAAATATCACTTGCCTCACCGGCAAAATATGGTCTTCAGGGATGGAAAAGATTAGCAAACTATTCAGAATCATGAAAAAACAAAATTGACTGCATTCCATGAAATCAATCGAATTGATTCGTCCGGTTTTCTGTATACATAGACGCCGATACATGATATTTGGGTAGATAAAGAAAATAAATTGAGAAAACGTCAAAGAGGAAACAGAAGAGCTATTGCTGAATTATTTTGTGTTTTATGTTGAGCTGTTTCATTTGATACCACTTTTGCTTCATGTTCGAAGTCCCATCAGGATTTGGGTACTGTTGGGATCATTATTTACTCCACATTTTCAGCTGCTGCACATGCACGAGGTATCGCATGAAATGATGAAGAGTGCTGTGAATATTTATTAGAAGTAAGAGAGTGTAAGTTCTCTCAGCAGTTAAGAGAGTTATTTGCCATTACCTATTTGTAGTATAAACGTTCCTACAAATGCTTTTCATTTATGGAATGAATTCAAAATTTTCACGTGTGAAAACCTTTTAAGAAATTCTTCAGAAAATGATCCATATAATCGTGCCTTATGAGTTATTGAGGAAATTTTGGTCAGTCATAATTTTTTATGTGAACAGCTACACCTTTCAATACATCAATCTCTATCAGCTATTATAACAGCTGTAAATGCAGATTCAGAAAGAGAACAAAAAATTTTTGACGAAAGGTTCCAAAAAGCCAATGCCGAACAGCGATCCGCTATTGATTTGGTTTTACAGTAAATTTGAAATTGTTACCAGTATTATGGTTGCAAAATTTTTCGTCTTAAGGCTCATGCTGGTTCTGGTAAGACTTTTGCCGAAACCGCAATGATTCATAAATTGAATTCTTTGGATCTCCAGTGCATTGCGTTCGGTTTTAGTGGTATTGCATCCACTCTTTTGATTCAAGGTCGAACTTTTCACAACGTTTTCAAAATACCTATAGCGATTTTAGATAATTCCGTATCAAAGCTCGCTGTAATCAGTGGCCAAGCATAGTTCATAAAGTCACTATCGCAGATGAAATTTTAATGTGCCCGCTCAATGCTCTCTAATTAATTTAACATTTTTTAAACGATTCATTCGGTACTTCAACTAAACTTTTCGGAGTAAAGACTATTTTATTCTGTGGAGATATTTGACGAATATTGGCAGTTGTACCTCACGGTTCACGTGTACTATTTATCTGGAAATGAAAGCTAAACTTTTCGGAGGTTAGACTATTTTACTCTGTGAAGATTTTTGACGAACATTGGCAGTTGTACCTCACGGTACCCGTGTACCATTTATCTGGAATTGCCTTACTTCATGGTCCGAATTTTTAAAATTCCACAAAATAGCTTGAACCCAAAACATTAGAGCTTTACCTCATGAAATTGAATTCGTTGAATTTCTTAAATCTCTTGGTAATGGGATTTTACCCAAATTTCCAGATTTCGGGCAAGGTGTTATTGAAACTCTTCCTCATTAGTTAGCAGCAACTTCGTGAATGCAGATACCTATGGCAATGTATCTGAAACCATTAAGTCTAACGATATTCTCAATTCGGTTTTATTAGCACCCAAATATAAAGACTTTCACTTTCATCAATGCAGAAATTTTTAATAGTCTGTCCGGAGAGGAATGAATATATTTGGGTTCCGATAACATCTCGAGTGATGATTATACAGAGCAAAATAATTTTCCAGTCGAATTTTTAAACGCAGTTGATGCAAGTGGGCTCCCAATCCCACAAATTTATTTTCAAAACCAAATTGCATACTTTTACTTATCCGTAATTTTTAGTACAGGGCATGACTTGCTTGGTCAACGGCACACCTATTCGTTTAGTTCAAATGCACAAATATTGTTTGGATTGTGAGATTTGAGCTGGAGATTTTCGAAACACACGTTTTTTGACACCACAAATACACCTTAATTATACAAGTACACTTCTGTCTTTCCAAAAACTTACTCAACCTTACAAATATTAGAACCTTACTCAAAAATTATCTTACCTGTATTTTCTCACCGTCAATTGTATGTATTAGCCAGTTGAGTTAGATCGTTTGATCGATTGCGTGTCTATATTTCTGAAACACAAGACCAAGACATTTAGCAGGAGATGAAAGAATTTTTACAAAAAACTGAAAGGCACAGTAATGGTCCGCGCCGTTGATTTTCCGTGAAAACTTCGGGATAAAATTATAATAAGTGTTTCTTATTAGTATGTACTTAAATCAATGTCTCTTGGACAATGACTATATAGAGTAATACCGTGACAGAAAATATAAATCACATGCATATTTTCTCGTGCCTTTTTCATTTCTTCTTAAATGCTGCCGTAGCTCTGACATTTACTCGGCACTGGACACTTAAGGTTTTTTTGAATTTGATTTGAAGCAAGCTCTCTTTGATTTGCGTTTAACTTAATGCGGCCCATTTTTACGACTCATATGAGACGATATATTTAATTTTTTTTTCAATTTAGTACCGATTTTCACTTATACTTCGGCGATTTTTTTTATTGTTTAACTGTAGGTCCTAGTAGTGCTTCTTAAACTCCTTACAACGACTCCCGAACGAACGTCCTACATGTTCGCGTTCTCACAATACACTGATTTATAATTTTACGCATCGGTTATTAACAACAATCATGCGTAAGTGAACTAGCCCGATGACGGCACGCGCAAAACAGACGATAAATACGAACAGGAATTTTTTATTCATTGTGACCTCAACAGTTGTTATCGCATACTTAGCCTCGTAGCTATTGGCGATTGAAATCTGACGGTATATTGTACCGCAAGAAAGTTTGACTGGCTATCAGTGTACTTAACGAGCGTAAAGACGTTTTAACGTCAAAAAAATTAGAACAAAATTTTTGTGCTAATGTGTACTTTAATTATCAAACTATTAACTACAATGGATATAGAGAGTAGTACGGTTTCAGAATAGATAAATCACAAGTTTGTTTTTTTCCGCCGTTTTCTTATTTCCTCCTCGATGCCGCCGTAGCTATCACACTTGCTCGGCACTGAATATTTGAGGTTTTTAATATTTGTTTTGATGTGGGTTTTCTCCCATTTGAGTTTTTTTATAATTCGGCGCATATTTACGTCATCATTTGAGACGATATCTTCCATATTCCTTCAATTTAAAAAATTTGATAACGATTTTCGCCTATATTTTGCAGAATATTTTTATTGTTTCACCTGAGGTGCTGGACGCTCTTTTCATGCTCCTAACTTTGATATCCCAATGAATGTCCTAGCTTAACGCGTTCTCACGCTACACTCATAAATATCCTTACACAACGCTAATTAACAACAATCACGCGTGGGTGCTCACACTAGCCCGATGACGTCGCCGGAAAAACGAATGCCACACAATACATACGTATAAGCATGTTCTATCCACTGTGACCTCAACCGTTGTTATAGTGTTATTAGTCTCGTAGTTATAGGCGATTGTAAAATGACGGTGTTTTGTAACACAAGAATGTTAGACTGGCTACCAATGTGCATACTCAATGAGAAGAAGGACGTTTTCACGTCAAAAGCGGTCTTTTGATATTAACAGAAGCAGAACACTGCGGTCTTTTGATATTAACGGAACCATTGCATCCAACTATTGTGTGCGGAGATTTTAATAAAGATTTACTTGCGTGTAATGATAGTGTACACGTTAAACAATATTTTTACCGTATTGGTTTTAAGTCGAAACTACATCAAGTTGCAACCACAATGGGTTACGCTCAAGTAGACAACATATTCAGTAACATTAAAATAAATGCTGGTACATACAGTAAACTATTCAGTTACCACAAAGCTTAAGGGTACAATTTCAAATAAATAGTATGATTTGATTCGAAAAACTTCGTTTTAATTTTAAATATTGTAAGGTAATACGGAACCCGCCACGTGCGGGTCCGACTCGCACTTTTCAGTTTTATCCTTATAATCAATCCGGGAGCTACTATCTCGGTTCGCGACAGCATAATCTAACTTTAAGTTCCACTTCCCACCACTCTATATTCAAATCTCAACTGACAACTTCTCGAACTCAACGCTCGAAAATCCTCCTGCACTCAAGCCAGCTAAGAACCAAAATAGAACGAGACCTTACCTACTCAGAGTACCCCTTTTATATCTGGATCCCCGTTGTCCTCGGTACATTCCTCGGTCGTTCAACTCTAAACACCGAGTTGAAAGTCCGAGGAAGATACCGTAACCATTAGACTCGAGGATCCAATATTACGAGAATTTGCCAATTCTAATTCAAAGTCATAAATTCAAATTTTGAAATTTTGAAAATTTTGTGCTTTACAAATTTCGTAATCATTGTATTTCCTTCGAGACTCACCGCACAATTTTTGGGTTCAACGACTCCGAATTCTTGGTTGCATTGCGCAATGAGTCCCGAAGGACAATTTTGGGAAATACACAATGCGTAGAAAAAGGGCCGGCATCCATGAAATAGAGGATCGATCTTCCGACTCCGTTCTTTGTTCGAGCTACCGAACCTCGGGCGCGTCAATCGAGCACAAAATTTTGATTGATTCTTCGATCCAAAATTGTGGTCTCGATCAAACCCACCATTAATTTTCCCGACCTACCTTACTCGCTCCTGATTGACCCAATCTCAAGGCTCACCATGCGACCTTCGATTGCCATTTGATTTGATTACGATTCAGATTCCCTGGACAGATTTGATTCCCATCAATGGCAGTCAGCTGTTTGATTTCAATTTATGAACATCGATCGCGGCGATGAACATTCATCAATGAAAATGTGTGCTGAGTTTTCATTGAGGAGGAATTCGCAGGATAGTTCGCGATTTTCGGTTCCCCGGATTCTTTAATCCGTGACAATACTTCTTCCTCTCGTTATAAAACCACTGGAGCTCACGCTTAATTCTAACCCGCTCCTCACGCTCCACGGCCCACACTGTCTCTTCAAGAGTAGCTCGAAACCTGCCCTCCACACCGGTCCGTTTCCTCGGTGATAATTCTGACCTCGTTGATTCTGCTTGTTGTATCTGTCGCATCTGCCAGCGGGCCGTGAACTCCACAATCGATATGGGCCGGGGACCTGCCGTGGGGTCCTTCAGCTCTTCCTCGAACTGCTGTCTCGTGTCGGGCTTCTGCAGTTTTTTGTTACTCGTGGATGTTGTGTTGGATGATGTCCTATATTGTGAGCTGCTCTTCTCGAACTGCCCCCTATGTTATTTGTTCGTCCATTTATTTGGACATTTCGCTTGGCGTGGCAAATTCTTTCCCAGTCCATTGTTCCACAATTTCCATAATTTCCACAATTCCAATGTTCTAGGTTGGAATGTTCCATTTTGATTTTTCGATTCGACATATTCTCATTTTTCTCTTCATATTCTATTTCTAAATTGTTGTCTTCGATCCTACTTCTTCAAATTTCCCTGAATCGGCGCATTCCGCCTGGAAGTCGGTCAAGTCGGTCACATTGTGTACCGTGGCGCCATCTAGCGGCGACTAGAAGTTTTAGTACTAGCTAGTGCGATCGTGATGACTGATCGTGTGTGTTAACGTGTCGTCATATTGACGTGTGGCTGGTTGTCATATGGCTAGTTGTTCTTCGATCCGAAAATATTTTTTACATTATGATTACTCTTTATTTATTTCTTTTATTGAACTAATAAAGGACTAATGTATGATTAACGGAGATGGTTCACCACATTCCTCCCCTCTCTGGAGGACCTTCCCCGGAACAGGAGCGCTGTTGTGCCACGAAGTGTTTCCTGAATTCAATGGTTGGCTTGGTGCCAACGTGGCTTTGGTTGATATAGCTTCCATAATTTCTAATTCTTCTAATTAAAGGTGTTTATAAGAGTGTTTCTAAATACCTGTACCTAGTTAACATTCTTCTTAACATTAGTTCTTGTGTCCTTTGCCCCCAAGATAGCTTACATTTAATTATTTTTTTTTTATTCTTATTTCTTAATTCGTGGTTTGTAGTGCCTTTAACCTTTTTGCAGTTTTTACATATTTCCTTTACATTTTAAACGTTCTTTTTCTCTAAACTTCTTAGATTTTATATATTGTACTTCCTGTACTCCATAACTTCTTATAATTGGCATTATTTCCTTTTTACCTGTTATCTATATATAAATAGGCGACACGTTTTTTTGTTATCCCTTTTACAGGAAACCAGGTGGACTTACCAGGATAAAAGTTATAGCATTCGAAAGACTAGTTTTTCCTCTATGTGCATCACCTAATTTTTTTTCTTAAATTTAATTATAAATTAGTTTAATTTCAAATTGAAATTCAAAAATTCAATGGATAGTATGTGTGAATTGAGCACACGTATAGCGTAGATGATGCTTTTGGGAAGAATTTATGCGTGTGATCGTTTTGTTTTTTGCCCGGAAGTATGCAACCATATGTGATTTTTTGGTTTTTGTCCAGGCAAGTACTAAATTAGTCGAAAATCAAACCATATGCATCAATCTTCTACTGGGGACACAAACCAAAAGAATTAACATAATTGCATTCCTTTACGAAAAAATCAAAATATAGAACATACTTATTTAACATTATTATTTGCATAGATCATACGTTCGACTGAATAACCAGCCATTTATGCCAAATACATGCATTCTTTTCACTCAAACCTAAAATCTATGCCAATGATAATGTGAGGGGCAAATGCAGCCATATCACAGACAATATTCACATATACATTCTTCTGTTTTTAGCCAAAGATTGCCTTCTTCCAGGCAAAAGCAAAAACAATGAACATATGGCCACAGACAATAATATGGATGCATTACCACAGACAAATTTAAAGCCATCGTTTACTTATACCATTGTTTTTTGCTAATTTGATAAAAATATATGCAAATTTTATTTTAAAAATTATGGAAAGTAACAATTTTACAGTTATTTCTAGAAAACGCGAGATAAACTTTCACGAATATTTATGGAAAGCGGGCGAAAGTCTGAATTTTATCATGTTTGTATGGACCCACATTTAAAACATAATTTAGAGAAATATGAAATATGGGCAAAAGTTGGGAAATGAAAAACTAATGGGGTTTGGTCATGCCCCCTAGAATGCTTGATTTAGCCGCTACGAGCAAAAAACTGTTAAAAATTCAAAATCTGAAATTATATCATATTTCCAAACTTTTGTCTGCTCACCTTTAAGCCCTCAATTTAGAGAAAAAAACACGGTAGGATATGAAAGTTGGTTCGTTTGTACGCAAATTCCAGATAAATTTTATTTGCAATATATAAGTTAATAAATTTTTATTTATTATTTTATAAAAAAAACAAATTTTTAATTTTGCTTTTAAACGTCTTTATCCAAAGGCTTCCAAATAACAACTAAACTTAACTTAGAACTTAAATCTACTTATCACCTAGTTATGTTAGATTTTACCTGAGCTTGCCCAACCTATTTCCCGTGGGAAATGAGTTCCCGCCGTCTGCCGAAATCCGATGCTTTTCGCGTGGAGTTGGTTTTTTGTTGGATTGAGTAAATTCCATGGGAACGGTTGTTGCCGGGACAAGTCACGTTGCAGCAGCACATGTCCAATTTTTTATTGGGGAACATTCCAGAATATAACGTTAAGTCTTCCCCTCTTAAATTCAGATGTCCTCATCTGAAGCGGCTGTTATTGGTCCATATTTATTTGAATGACGTTTGGTAAATGAGGTTCCATTGCGTTGACTGATGATGGCCTACGTTTGACAAAGTCGGTAAGTTTTCGGCACCTTTGCAGGAGAACTGCGACGAGAATTAATATGAGGACAGTAAGTGTGGAAAATGCTGAAAACTGGTAGACCACTCGTTCTGCTTTAAAAGTTCTATCCTCTTGGTGTTATTTATATGGATTTCCTCTAACATCGGTAGGAACATTATTTGTTCGAAGTGACTTTCGTTTGGTGTGAACTGAAGAATCGGTGGTAGGATGTGATGTGCTGCTTTCTCTATTGATTGGTAGGTTTTCCCTTTGATGGTTATGGATACATTGTGGAACTTGACGAGATATGTCCCGTTGAGGCGGTTTGTTTCGTTAGCAATGGTTATGTCGTCGTTGATTTGATTCAGGAGAAGTAAACCATCGGATATTTGTTCCACGGTAGGGATGTGCTGATTGTTACTTTTTTTACATTGAGATGGACGGCTTTGCAGCAGATTTGGGAGGCAAGTGTCATTTATTATATTGACTAAATCTATTCTTTTACAAATTGTTAAATTCTCAATTGTCTTACAATTTCCTTTTATTCCGTACATTTTGTCTTGGAATCTTATTACATTTTTAAATTCTATAAGGTTAACAACATTCTTTGTTTTAACTGGTCTAATTAACAGTTTTTCGTATGATTCATTTGTCGTCATTGGGATGATTACAATGTACAGTAAACAAGAATTATTTGTTACAATTTTAATATCTGAATAATCTAAAACTTCATCTACAGTAGAAAATGGTAATTTTTCTTTTTCAATTGTGTCAATAGCTAGTTTGACCTGTGCGTTCGACAAAATTAGGCTGTTAATTATTCCTGATTTCGCCCAATGAATGGCGTATTCAATATTAACTAATTCTTCTTTTATTATTTTTAATTTATATTGTAAGCTTCAAATATATTGGTTTTTAATAATGTCATCTCATTTTACTTCATTTATTAAACCATTTGCTATTTAATTAAATTGTTCATTCTTTCATTATAAAGTCTGTTTATAATTCTTTGTTTATTATTATTTTCTAGCAAATTATTCATTTTATTGATTACAATCTGAAAATCATCATGGTCCGGATTACCGGCAATCCACTTCCATGCACTACCAATAAAATTGAGTGATCGTTTATTTCTTAATGGTTTAATCCTATTCAGAGATTTTTCGATTTGAGATAGTTCATGTGTTAGGTGAGGATATAAAGGACTTGTGTTTGTTACAAATCTGTCTAGTATTGTTCGTGTCTCGTCTATAAATTGTTGGAATCTGTCCAGTTCTATTATGTGGATCAATTTGAAGTTTCCATCGTGGATGATGGCCTTGCCATCGTTTATAGTTACAATTTGTAAGGTAGAATAATCAAGAATTTGTATTTCGGCGAGTGTAATGCCGATGAGGTACCTATAATATAAATTTATTTAATTTCTTATATTGCTTTTGTGAACAATTTTGCCTGACTCTGTTACAACGGTAGTACGTCTATTTTCTTTAACAATTTCTGCAGTATACCTAACAGATAATTTCGAACCTAATCTTTTATTGTGTTTGACGTAAATCGTTTGACCTTTTTCGTACGTTTTTATTGATTTTCGTTTTTTATTATGATAATTAATGTCTTTTTTTTGTTTCATTTGTAGTCTTTGAATGTTATTTTGGCGAAATTGTTCCAATTGCTCTGGTGAAGCATTTGGAATCCTTCCAAAGTATAATTCAACTGGTTTTTTTTCAGTTGTAGAGTGAACGGAATAGTTGTACTCATTCACGGCCCTGTCTAGAAGTTCTTCGAAAGTCCTTTCAATGCCATCTGCTTTCAGGCATCTCATGATTTCTGATAGGGTTGAATGGAATCGTTCTATCTGTCCATTTACTTCACTTTTGTATGGTGGGGTTTTGAAAATTTTGATTTTTAGACAGTCTTCTAACATAGAAGTTATTGATGCAGAATTTAGAGACTTTTCATTGTCCATTACTATCATTTCGGGTACGCTAAAAAAATACATGATCTCTCTAAGTTTTTCTTTGATATCTTCAACGGACTTTGATTTAATAATAAAACACTTTGCGAGTTTGGCGAATTTATCAATGGCTGTTAGGAACAATTTACCTTCTGTAGAGTAAATATCTATGTGAATGATATGTCCTGGGTATTTTGGAATTGGGGTAGGACAAAGTTCCTGTTTGTTAGGATGCCTATCGTACTTGTTTTCTTTACAAGTAGTACAGCGTTTGACTAAGAAAGTTATTTTTTTCGCCATTTTTGGGAAATAATATTTATCGAGAATTTATTCCCTATTTTCCTGCGCGTTACGGTGAGCCCGTTTGTGAACAGTAAGGATTTTTTCATCTTGATCGTTCTCGTTTGGAATATCTTGCACTTGTTTTTGAGTGAAACGAATTTTATAGTTTTTAAAATGGATCGGATAAATTTCCTGAATTTTTCCCATTATATGCTCTTCCGTTTTTAACCCGTTTAGGGTTGAAGAATTGAGATACCGTTTGAAAATTTCTACGAGATCTTCCTCAGAATAATCAGATTTAGTATGGATATGTCTCACGTAATTAGGGAAAGGTTGTATTAATTGGTAACTAGTTTCGTCACCAATCTGAAGGATGAGTTGGTTACGGAATACGTTTATTGGCACTTCAACTGTGGGGATAAGATTGTGAGAGGTGCTATCATCGCTATGTTTTGTTACACTACTTAGTGCATTGATTTGATTTCGTTCAGGGATTCTTGACAGGGCATCTGCGACAATGTTGGATTTTCCGGGTTTGTATTTAAGTTCATAATTATATTCTTCAAGAATGGCCTTCCAACGCTTCATTTTGGCATTAGTGTTCTTGTTGCTAAGGGCATAAGTGAGAGGTTGGTGATCAGTAAAAATCTTTACTTTCCTTGACCCGTAAAGGAAGTTTCTTAGATTACTTAGAGCCCAAATTATCGCAAGCATTTCCTTCTCATTGGCTGCATAGTTTTCTTCTGTTTTATTGAGTGTTCTTGAAATAAAGGAAATTGGTTTGTCGTTTTGTGAAAGTACAGCCCCTAGGGCGAAATTAGATGCATCCGTCGTGAGCTCGAATGCTTTCGTAAAATCAGGGTAGGAGAGAAGGACTTCGCTGGAAAGGAGTGAATTCTTTATTTTGTTGAACGCTTCGACTCCACTCTGGTCGATATTTATGATTCGCTTTTTAGATTCATGTTTGGACACATGTCCATCTTCCCCTCTTAAGAGCGACGTCAAAGGTTTTGCGAGGTTAGCATAGCCTTTGATGAAGCGACGATAATAACTTGACATACCTAGAAAGGAGCGTAATTCTTTAACTGTTGTTGGCGGGGGATAATTTACAATTGCTTTGACTTTCTTTGGGTTTGCTCTAACGCCATTCTTTGATATAAGGAAGCCCAAAAATTCAACTTCATCTTGTAAAAATTCGCATTTATCCAATTGTACTTTCATATTTGCTGTTTCTAAAGTTTTAAGAACTATTTCTAGATTTCGTAAATGTTCCAATTCGGTTTTGCCAAAGATAATGATGTCGTCTATATAGACATAATATCTTTTACCTATGTGCTCTCTCAAAATGTCATCAAGTGTACGTTGGAAAATAGAAGGAGCATTCTTTAAGCCAAATGGCAAACGAGTGAATTCATATTTTCCATTTTTTACTGAAAGAGCGGTCTTCTCGATATCTGATTCCCTTAGGGGTATCTGATGAAAACCGCTCTTCAGGTCAACGACGGTGAACACTTTATTCTCACCAAGATTTGCAAGTACATCGTTAATGTCAGGGATGGGATATCTGTCGGCAATTGTGACAGAGTTAAGTTTACGGAAATCGATGACCAGTCTATACTTCTTTTCTCCTGATGCGTCTTCTTTTTTTGGAACAATCCAAATGGGGGAATTGTAAGGCGACTTGGAGGGTCTGATTATTCCATCTTGACGCAATATATGAATTTGTTTCTCTACTTCGTCCTTAAGACAAGCGGGATATGGGTATGGTCGCGAGTATACCGGATCAGAATTTGTTGTTCGAATTTCTCCTTTAACATTGGTCGTGTAAGTAAGTCTTTCGTCTGGCGTCGCAAAGACTTTGGCGCATCTTTTGATTATTTGTTCTAAATTTTCTTTTTGTTGCGAATTTAGATGTGAAGTTCGTGAATTAATATTGTCAACTGAATCAGAGATCCGTTGTTTGAGTGGTATTATAATATCTGGGTGAATTACCATGTACCCTTTGTCTGTATGAAGTGTTGCCTTTAGCTGTTTGAGACTGTCATTTCCAATTATGCCGTCAAAAGATTTTAAATTTGGTAGGAGAAAAAATTTCAATTTAACGCCTCTATCGAAAAGATCAATTAAACCATAGTGTGTAACTTTTACACTACCTGCTACGGAATTAGCCAAGAAAGGTTTTTCATTAGGGATAGGATTTCTGATAAAACGTGATTGTACGTAATTTTTGTTTGATCCCATATCTATAAGAAAACTAAATGTTTTACCGCTCTTCGCTTTGTATTCAAAGTAGGGGAGCGAAGAGCTTTCTAATCTAAAAAATGAATTTCGTTTGAGTTTTCTTGCTGTTCATCATGAAGTGTATCGGTTCCTTCATAATTTTCAGGTTCTATTGAATGTTGGCTATTGATATAATCTACAAAGGATTGGTCATAAGGTTCGTCTTGTTTGTTTATTGTCTCAGTGTTCTGCTTCATATGGTTAATTCTCTGATACTTTACAGGTTGATGGATCTGATAAGATCCTGGTCTCTTCTGTGTGTAGCCTTGATGAGGTGGTCTGTTCATGTAGTTCACTTGTCTGGATCTTGTTGACTGATCTACATCCATTGGTTCAGGTTTTTGAAAATTATTTTGGAAATATGTCGGTTTTTGTGGAACGAATGGTCGGAAGTTTTCTTGGCGACGGAACGGAGTTTGTGGTGGTCTTGGATCATGAAGAAGATGAGGATGGAAATTTTGTGGCGGAATATGGTTTCGTTGTGGTGGGACATGTGGTTTTTTGGGTGGAATCGGAGGTGGTAGGGAATGTTGCGATGGTCTAAAGTTACCATGACTATGTTGAATTCGATAGTTAACGTTTTCGTGTTTGAGGCACAAATGAAGTGCTTCTGGTAAATCGCACGGGCCACACATACTTAAAAGTCTAGGTAAGTCACCTTTTAAGCCACGAATGAAAGTATCCAAAGCTTTGTCACGATATGACCGTGTCATTGCATTTAAAGCGTCTTGGCTCATTTCCATTGAAGACAATTTGTTTAGTATAAGAGATAAATGGTAATAAACTTGTTGATAAAACTCTTGAATAGTTTGATTGCGTTGAATATGGGTAGTCATCTGGTATTCTAGAGTACCTATGTCTCTTTTATCTGCATAATGCAAGGACAAACAACGAGAAATTTTATCCCAATTTAAAGGGGTATTATAAGATTCGAGGGCGGTATCTGCTTGCTCTGTTATCTTATTTCTCACAACACTAAGTATGCCGTAGTATTTAGGGGTGCCTTTGATAGATTCGTAAATCTTTAAAATTCTTTCGATACTTTTCTTCCAGGACTCGAATTCTCCTGGTTGCCCTGAAAATCGTGTAAACTTTTTACGACGTCGGGAATTTTGTCCATTTCACTAATATTTTGCGCATACCGCGAGTCTATCGTCTCGTCTAAGTTTGTGTCAGAAGTATTGATTTCGGATGTGTTTGAATTTGTAAACTGTCCCAACATCTGTTGGTTCTCTGTTCGAACAATCTCAGATATAATATCTCTTAATTCACTAAGATTGAAGGGACTTGTATTAGCTTGGTTATGTTGTCCCATAATTGGGGGTCTGAGTGGATTGTATTCGGTAGGCATTTCTATTAATTATGTTTATTTTGTGTAATGCACGAAAATGGATTTTACAATATTAATGACAATGGGTTTTTTGACACAGTATTGTTCAAGTTTAATGTTCAAGTTTTAAATCACTTTCCGTAAAAAAAAATTTTTATCGATTCTTAGACACTAATTCTCTATCTTTAGATAACTGATTTTCTACTTTTATTTATTTCACTTTTATATTTTCTCAAAAAAAAAAACATTTTTGTTAGGAACAAGTTTATTTACGATACTAACAGATGTATGGTTGCCATCTGGAGTTGTATTCGGTCGCGCAATTAACTTGGTTTGGGATCCTTTGGTTTATCGTTGTCCACGGCTTAGGCGGCTGTTGCCAAATATTTCCTGGGTGATGAAGTTGTCCTAAATCGCCTTCTATTTGGGAACTCCGTTTTCTCCTTTCGGTGTACTCCGGGGCCTCGTTTCCTATGCACTT
The DNA here is from genome assembly GCA_963971475.1 of Chrysops caecutiens. Lineage (NCBI taxonomy): Eukaryota > Metazoa > Arthropoda > Insecta > Diptera > Tabanidae > Chrysops > Chrysops caecutiens. The sequence continues at coordinate 68,478,108 of OZ020567.1, forward strand.
AATCTTGGACACAAAGTAAAATTTTAACACTGAATTTTTAATTATTTATTTTGAAAGAAATGTTTGTTTAATTCACTATGAACTTTATCGCGTCTGATTGATTTGTATTTTATTATTTTATTTCTATTATTCACGATTTGTTCAAATTTTACTTAATATTTTGTTTTACCAAGGGTCCCTGCTCGGGCGCCAGTTAATAAATTTTTATTATTTTATAAAAAAAACAAGTTTTTAATTTTGCTTTTAAACGTCTTTATTCAAAGGCTTCCAAATAACAACTAAACTTAACATAGAACTTAAATCTACTTATCACCCAGTTATGTTAGATTTTACCTGAGCTTGCCCAACCTATTTCCCGTGGGAAATGAGTTCCCGCCGTCTGCCGAAATCCGATCCTTTTCGCGTGGAGTTGGTTTTTTGTTGGATTGAGTAAATTCCATGGGAACGGTTGTTGCCGGGACAAGTCACGTTGCAGCAGCACATGTCCAATTTTTTATTGGGGAACATTCCAGAATATAATGTTAAGTTATATGTATTTCGCACAACTTCATAATTTAATTAAAAACCATATGTTCTCTGGTCCATGTGGTTTATTGAATCGTATCCCCGTCTGTATGAGAGATGATGAAATGCAGCAAAAGCTTTTCTAAGGACTTTTACAATACAACTCTGGCCAATGTTAGATGCGTCGTGTTAATGGTATAACAGTTGTTTTTCGTGGCCACTCTGTTGACAACTGTTATGCTGTTCCTTAAAATCCATATCTTTTAGCGAAATTTGATTGCTACTTAAATGTGGAAGTTCTTGGCACAGTTAAGAGCCTAAAATATATGTACAAATATGTTTATAAGAAATACGACTGTGCCTCATTCCAGTTTGGAAGAGTTTGAGGTGGAGTTGAGGGCAAAGTTTATATAGATGAAATCGATAGCCTTTTGTCCGGTCACTATGTTGGATCTACAGAAGATAGTTGGCGCATAAATGAGTATCCAATGCATTACCAGTCACGTAATATTCGACTTGAATGTCACTTGCCTCATTGGCGAAATGTAGTCTTTTTGGAAGGAAATGTTCAGCAAGCTCTTAAAAATCACAGAAGATCAAAATTGACTATGAAATCAATCGAATTAGTTCGTCTGAGTTTCTATATACAGAGACGCCGATGCATTATATTTAGGTAGATAAAGAAAAGAAATGGCAAAAATCTCAGAGAGGAAGTAGAAGAGCTATTGCTTGATTATTTTATGTTTTATGTTGAGCTGTTTCATTTGAGACTATTTTGCTTCATGTTCGAGGTCCCATCGGGATTTGGGTACTGTTGCGAACATTATTTCCTGCACATTTTCAGCACATGCACGACGTATCGCATGAACTGATGGAGAGTGGCGTGAATATTTATTAGAAGTAAAAGAGTGTAACCCCTCTCAGCAGTTAAGAGAGTTATTTGCCATATCCTATTTGTGGTATGGACTTTCCTACAAATGCTTGAGATTTGTGGAATGAATTCAAAATTTTCATGTGTGAAGAATTTTTAAGAAATTCTTCAGAAAATGATTCATATAACCGTGCTTTATTAGCTATTGACGAAATTTTGTTCAGTAAACGATTCATTCGGTACTTCAACTAACCTTTTCGGAGGTATGACTATTTTACTCTGTGGAGATTTTTGACGAATATTACCAGCTATATCTCACGGTACACGTGTACCACTTATTGAGAATTGCCTTACTTCATGGTCCGAATTTTCAAAATCCACAAAATAACTTTTACCCAAAACATGAGAACTTCACCTGATGAGATTGAATTCGTTGAATTTCTTAAATCTCTTGGTAATGGAATTATACCCACATTTCCAGATTACACCCAAGATGTTATCGAAATTCCTTCCCATTTAGTTAGCAACTTCGTGAATTCAGATACTTATGGCAATGTATCTGAAACCATAAAGTTTAACGATATTCTCAATTCGGTTATATTAGCAACCAAATATGAAAACTGCACTTTTATCGATGCAGAAATTTTTAACAGTCTGTTCGGAGAGGAACGAATATATTTGAGTTCCGATTACATCTTGAGTGATGATTATAGAGAGCAAAATATTTTCCCAGTAAAATTTTTAATCCCACAAATTTACTTTCAAAACCAAATTGCATACTTTTACTTATTCGTAATTTGAGTACAGGACATGAGTTACTTGGTCAATGGCACACCTATTCGTTTAGTTCAAATGCAAAAAAATTGTTTGTATTGTGAGATTTTAGCAGGAGTCTTTCGAAACACACGTATTTTGACACCACAAATACACCTTAATTACACTGGCACACTACTGTCTCTTTTCTTTAAAAAAACTCAATTTCCCGTCATTCTGGCTTTTGCGATGACAATTAATAAATTCCAGGGGCAAACGTTTCAAAAATCAGGAATCTTACTCAAACAACTTGTATTTTCTCACCGTCAATTGTATGTTGTAGCCAGTAAAGTTAGATCGTTTGATCGATTGCGCGTCTATATTATTTCTATGTCTTGCGTTTTCTATTGCGTATTTCTGAAACAGAAGGCCAAGTTCATTTGGCAGAAGATGAAAGAATTTTTACAAAAAGTATTTTTTATGAGAAAAGTTTAAGATCTTTTAAGATCCGCAACCGCACCCGCAAGGTTTTCGATAATTATAGATAGGGACTCATTAAATATAGATCTACTTTGACGTGCAGAATGAGCTGAAATGATTGCTACTACAGTCTGAACTAAATAACCTTTTTACTTACAATGCTACTGTATGTATATATAGCTCCATGCGCGAGCTATTAGAGTGAGCGGAGCGAACGGCAGGGGTTGGCGAGTGTACCGAGCAGGGGGCGTCCCCCTTGTCAAAATAAATACTTTTATACATTTCCTTCCTACTTTCAACATTCAGTTTTTATGGTTTCGGTTTCCTGTTTCTCTCTACATATTAAAAAAGTCTATTCTATATTCTATAGTTCCATATTTCTGTATCTTTTCTCAATTTAAAGATTTATCAATTCGATTTATTATTACTGCAGACTCCTTTTTCTGTGCTTTAATACATAAATTCAAGTGTGTCACCGAAATTGATTTTTCTCTGAACTCCTTTTTAAGGGAGTAAGTAAAGGTATCAATCAAGGTGTTACACCAAGACTGCTTACAGATGTGCAAATGTCTTACATCGATACATCAAGAACCAAGACTCAAATGAAAGAATTTAGTCCTAATTAACAACTGATTTATTTATTCCAATCTGCATGAATTTATACCAAAGAAGTGCTGACAGATGGTAAATTGACGTTTAAAAACTAATTTTAATCAAGGTATTCAATGGACTAAGTTAATTTAACTGTTTCGAGAATGAATTCATAATTTGAGGATAAAGCACTAGGCAACGGCAATGGTATCTCTGGAAGGGCGATCCGCTAGTTGAAGGTAAGTTCAGGTGCGATTATAATTCGCTGATGAGACGAAATGGAATTTTTCAGGTGAGTAGTACACTGTGACAAGAAATATCTTAGGCATCGGGTACAGTGAGGTAAGGCATTTGTGAGCAATTACGTTACTCATTACATGTGGTCAATCTCGAATGGAAACATGTGTTATTGCAAATGGTATATTTCTGTGTCTTTTCTTAATTTACCGATTTTTCAATTTGACTTATCATTACGTTACTCATTACATGTGGTGAATCTTGAATGGAAATATGTGTTATTGCAAATGATCTCTACAACTATTGTTTCCAATTTCAACAAACGTGTATTTTTGGAAGTGATTGCTACAATTTTAGATTCCTACGGATTTTTTTTTCATCATTGATGAGTATTAACTAACTTAACCCCTATTTGTATATACTTCCTATTCCTAACTAACTTAAGCCTTTAATGGCCAATAATTTTTGAAGTACTTGCTTACATTTACTTTGCGATTCCTTTTGGAGTTGAGAATGCTATGTTTCCTCCATGGGTTGATGTTGACGGCATACCTGGTGTCGAACTTGGTTCCTTGTTCAAACCCAATGAGGCCCTCCTTTCTGGTTTGTTCGGTGCATACTGGTAGGTCCGCCCGCCAAGTAAGTTTGCTTTTGAACGTTTGGGTACGGTGATTTCTTGGTCTAGAGTTGCTTTTTCTAATCTTCTTCTCATTTTAGCTATTCCACAGGATGCTTTAAGCATGCCCCCTATGTCCTCTGGTCTAGATTGTTCTTCCTTCTGCGCTTCGTCCAGTTTCATCTGCGGGTATAATTGATCGGCCTCTTGGAGAGCTTCCTACCAAGCAGCTGGAGTCAATCCAAGCTCATCGACGGTCGGTTATGGTGTTTTATGGACATTTGTTCTTCCGGTATCTAAGTGTATTTTGTTTTCTCATTTCATGTTGGCTACCTGCTGTCTATCTCGAGTGTTTTTAGTGGTTGAATCCAAGTTGACATTAACGATGATGTCAGCAACGTCTAGATTAGCTGGAATGGTAATTTAAGCAAAGCCGTTGTCGGAGTTTATTGTGACTGAATCCAGGTTGTCTGCTACTCTGGTTTCGTTTAAACCTGCTCGGCTGCCATTCCCGCACATCTTTGGAATCTAGTAATTAATAATTTTAGCTTATATATAAATTTTTTTTTTCTCATTATGTTCTTAATTTAAATGTTTTATTAATGTTAATAGCGTTTCTGATGATCTTTTGGTTCTGGTTTTTCGTTGTTTATCTGGGGCTCGGTTTCTGGAAAAGTCTGCGGTAGGGTTTCCCCGGGTTGATGCATATTTAGTGGTCGTATTTCGGTAATTCTGTAGGGTAGGGTGTACTCGACCAGGTGATAAATGCATTATTGCTTCAACTCCACTATGCCCAGGCCAGTTAACTGATAAGTTTTTTCGTGACTCTCACATTTGCTTATAAGGGGAGTTGGTTGTTGCACCCAATAAATCCAAGCGTTATCCTGGTGCATAGGGACTATCATGGGTCCTGCGATGACCAATATGCGTATCGGGCAATTGGTTCGAACTTGAAGGGTAGCTCGGAACAGGGCGGATGTACCGTCGGTACGTGTCGGTTTTTCTAAGACTGGATCGCCATGGTGACAAACGCTATGCACATGAATACACTGAATTTGATAGTCTAATTCAGTTAGTCCGAAATTTTGTAGGGACCTACTAGTGTTTAAGAAATATGTGGTCCCGATGTCATACACGTAGTACTAGTTATGACCTGAGTCCATCGGTGTCCTGTAAACCCTATTCGAGGTATATAATTGACCTTCCAGTAACGGTATCAGGACCTGTATGAGGGTTCCACCTTGGCTCTTATCATAGTCTACTTTTGTAAGTTTCTGTAGCGTTATTGGGTCCATGGATATTTTTCTTCCCTGTTGGTTCTCGATTGCCTTAGCGTAACCTTTCATTGTTCTTCCTTCTGCGCTTCGTCCAGTTTCATCTGCGGGTATAATTGATCGGCCTCTTGGAGAGCTTCCTACCAAGCAGCTGGAGTCAATCCAAGCTCATCGACGGTCGGTTATGGTGTTTTATGGACATTTGTTCTTCCGGTATCTAAGTGTATTTTGTTTTCTCATTTCATGTTGGCTACCTGCTGTCTATCTCGAGTGTTTTTAGTGGTTGAATCCAAGTTGACATTAACGATGATGTCAGCAACGTCTAGATTAGCTGGAATGGTAATTTAAGCAAAGCCGTTGTCGGAGTTTATTGTGACTGAATCCAGGTTGTCTGCTACTCTGGTTTCGTTTAAACCTGCTCGGCTGCCATTCCCGCACATCTTTGGAATCTAGTAATTAATAATTTTAGCTTATATATAAATTTTTTTTTTTCTCATTATGTTCTTAATTTAAATGTTTTATTAATGTTAATAGCGTTTCTGATGATCTTTTGGTTCTGGTTTTTCGTTGTTTATCTGGGGCTCGGTTTCTGGAAAAGTCTGCGGTAGGGTTTCCCCGGGTTGATGCATATTTAGTGGTCGTATTTCGGTAATTCTGTAGGGTAGGGTGTACTCGACCAGGTGATAAATGCATTATTGCTTCAACTCCACTATGCCCAGGCCAGTTAACTGATAAGTTTTTTCGTGACTCTCACATTTGCTTATAAGGGGAGTTGGTTGTTGCACCCAATAAATCCAAGCGTTATCCTGGTGCATAGGGACTATCATGGGTCCTGCGATGACCAATATGCGTATCGGGCAATTGGTTCGAACTTGAAGGGTAGCTCGGAACAGGGCGGATGTACCGTCGGTACGTGTCGGTTTTTCTAAGACTGGATCGCCATGGTGACAAACGCTATGCACATGAATACACTGAATTTGATAGTCTAATTCAGTTAGTCCGAAATTTTGTAGGGACCTACTAGTGTTTAAGAAATATGTGGTCCCGATGTCATACACGTAGTACTAGTTATGACCTGAGTCCATCGGTGTCCTGTAAACCCTATTCGAGGTATATAATTGACCTTCCAGTAACGGTATCAGGACCTGTATGAGGGTTCCACCTTGGCTCTTATCATAGTCTACTTTTGTAAGTTTCTGTAGCGTTATTGGGTCCATGGATATTTTTCTTCCCTGTTGGTTCTCGATTGCCTTAGCGTAACCTTTCAGCATTTGTCTGGTTGGTAACAACAGTGGACTATCTTCTCGTCTATTCAGCGTCTCTAATACTATGAACAGGTCCATTATTTCTAAATATATCTGTTGTAATTCTACTATCATATCTTTCCTAAGGAGCTTATGAATTGGTGCCGCTATTTTGGAGAAGTCCGATATGAACCTCCAGTAGTAATTCGCTAGCCCTTAGAAGGACTGTACTTTACGGACCGTTTTAGGCATCGGGAAGTTTTTCACGCTGTCCACCAAGCTTGGATCTGGCCTTACTCCTTCTATTGTGCATTTATGTCTATGCTTTATAAAATCATTTTTGAGGAAATTGCACTTCTCCAAGTTTAACTTTAGGTTATGTGCTCTCAATCGCTGTAATATCACCCGTAGCTTTGTTTGATGGTCAGCTAAATTCCTGCCGTATACAAATATATAATCCAGATATACAAAGCACTGCAGCCCTTGTAAGCCAGTTAACACATGGTTCATGAGTCGCTGGAACGTCGCTCGTGCCCCCTTCGTAATGCCCGTAAGGTGTGCTGAATGCAGTTTTCTCCCGATCTACTGGTTCTATTGGTGTCTGATGATAGCCGCTGGCGAGGTCGAGTACCGAGAAGTACCGGGAATTTCCCAACTGGTTAAGGATATCTTCAATCCTGGGTATTAGGTATGCATCCCCCTCGGTCAGTTTGTTCAACTTCCTACAGTCGACCACTATTCGCGATCACTTCTGCCCATCAGGTCCCGGCTTCTTGGGGACTACTAGCAATGGTGCGTTCCATTCACTCCAGCTTGGTTCTACTATGTCTTCATCAAGCAGTCTTTGTATTTCTTCCCTTATTATGTCTCTTTGTATTTCCGGCAGGCAGCTCATCTTACACTTGATCGGCAGTTTCCCTGGTTGTATCCTTATTTCATGCCGCACTGTAGTTGTGTGCCCCAGTTACTGCCCCGGTAAATGAAAGACATCTTGGAACTCAATTATTTTACTTATTTCTCTCCTCTCTTCGGTTTTCAAAATGTTCTCCATAATTATTAATTTTGTATTTGGATCTCCCTTTTTCCAGGTTACTCTTCATTGGTGTTAGTACAATAGACGTGTTTTTGTTCGGCATATTCAGTGTCATCCCCAAATGCTTGTAGTAAAATGAGCAAATTGCTCAAGTTTGCTTGGACCGGCCGCAGCCCAAAACCAACTACGGCCAACTTCACAGCGGATGCAGGCAGGAGGCGCCAGCGAAAGGATAACGGGATTCCTAGCGGTGATGGATCTTCGACGTGGATCTCGCTCTCTTGGTGTTGGACCCAAACTGCTGTGAGGTGGTCAGGTTTAGGAAGTCAACGGTTTCGTTTATTAAATCCAGTTTTTGGGAGTTATTTAAAAGTAAGAAAACGTGAAAATATTGTACAGCACAAAAGTCTTTCTACAAACGACCCAAGTTACTCTTTTTTTGTTTTAAATCAAACAAGTAACGTAAAATAAAAAAAAACGGAAAGGCGGCGCCGTAGATTTTCCGTGAAAACTTCAGAATAAAATTATAATAAGTATTTCTCAATAGTATGTTCTTAAATCAATGCCTCTCATACAATGGTAATATAGAGTAATACGATGATAGAAAAGATAAATCGCAAGTTTATTTTTTCGCGCATTTTTTCATATTTTCTTTAATGCTGCCGTAGCTCTGACATTTACTCGGAACTGGACACTTTTTTATGTTTTTTTAATTCGTTTTGATGTAAGCTCTCTTTGATTTGCGTTTTGTTCGGCCAATATTTACGACTCATATGAGATCTCTAATTTATTTTTTTAATTTTCAATCTCATATCGATTTTCACATACACTTCGGCGATTATTTTTATTGTTCAATTAAAGGTCCTAGTAGTTCTTTTCAAACTCCTTACAACGACTCCCGAACGAAAGTGCAACATGATCGCGTTCTCACGCTACACTGATTTATAATTTTACGCATCGCTTTTTAACAACAATCATGCGTAAGTGAACTAGCCCGAAGTGAACTCACATGCAAAACGAATGCTGCACGATAACTACGTACATGAATTCTTTATTCATTGTGACCTCAATAGTTGTTATCGCATTATTAGTCTCGTCATTATTAGCAATTGAAAAATGATGGCGTTTTGTAACAAAAGAATGTTATACAGGCTACCAATGTATATATTCAAGGAGAACAAAGACTTTTTCGCGTCAAAAATATCTTTTCTTTGGTTTAAATAAAAATAGTTTTTTTTGGTAAATAAATTTGAATTCAAAGTTACATACATAAATAAAATGAGTGTTAAAATATGTTGAATTCAAAAATTGAACGTGTGAACATAAAGCTTGAAAATTTGGAGTTTAAGATTTGAAGATATAAACTTTTGGGAAATTGGAATAAAGATATTTAAACTGGAAGACCTGTGTATAAATTCCGATCGTGGGATGGTGCAGACGTGAGCACGTGGAGATCACAAGGGGGCATACAACGGGACTAGAATGGTAAGTACCCCGTTTCTGTTTGTTTTTTTTCGCTGGTATTGTTCACTGCTAGTGGGTTTTTTTATAATGTGATGGTACAAGGTGCTAGATTCGAAAGTCCCTTTAGTTGTTTAAAATCGAGAAGCACCTGAATTAACGGATTAAATAACTTTAAATTACGAACTGATAAATGTAGCGTGGTGCAAGGGACTTCTTGCAGCGTGTTTTCGATGAATGAGTAATTTTTTCTTGATAAGAAAATTTTGGATTGAAATGAAGTGAATCTCTTTCCTGCGAAATAAATAAAAAAAAAAAAAAAAACAAAAAAAATTAGACCAATTGGGTATAAATAATTATAATAATAATAATTTTTTTGATGAGAGGCTTAAGAGAGCTTGCACAAAGCGAGCGCTTAACTTATTAAAGTAAAGTCATCGTGTTCATAACGGTATAACGGTTTGTCGCGGCTCAACTCGGAATCTGCCGAGGCGATTTCAATAAAATTTGGCATGAAGATTCCCGTAGGTGAGCGTTTATGTAAAGTTTAAAAAAAAAGGGTTTTAAACTTTTGGAAATATTTAAGATTTAAATTTTTCACGTTTTACTTTTCAAGAGAAAGTCGACTTTAGCGCTTAAGCTTAAGATCAATAAATGAAGAGAGATCGTGCAATTATCGCATCGTTAGCGGTTACTCCCTCTCTCTTAAATATGAGACGTATTCGAGAGAACATTTTAGCCGCGTTCTTTTGGTTATCGCTATCGAGTACAAAACTAGAGTAGCAAAAGAGCGCATCAGACTTGTTCTCGATAGATTACAAACTTTTATCAACTTCACTTACCATTTATATGAACTTACTTCGATTTTTTCCATTTAGTGAGCCCTTGATTGCATAAATTCCTCACATATTACTTGAATTTAAATTTTCAGATGAAATCAAACGAAAGTTTTGAAGAAATTATAATTTTGTGGAATTTAAAGAAAAATTTAGGTTCGCGTCAAGGAAAATGATCCATGTCGCCATCTGGACATTTCTAGCTCAACTATTCTGTTCAGAACAGCAAATTAGTTCCAGGTATTTTCGAGAACTAACCTTGTTCTGTTAAATGTATGGGATTTGACAGTTCTGTTCTGTTAGAGTGACCAAAAGAACACGGCTTTTGGCATTTTGTTGATTGCACGATCTCTCTTCATTTATTTTTCTTAAGAAGCAAATTACACTTTCTCTTGATATGAAATCCATCCATGGATTCATACTAGAGATGGATGCAACTTCATGTCATGTGGTTTTCGATTAGGAAATGGGGACTGATTTATTTTTGGATCTTCTTATGCCCATATCGAATACGAAAACGTCAACCTTTACTTGCGTATTAGGGAACCGTTACTTTTCGCTTTTTCAAATCGGAACAAAAGCTCTCTCTCAAGAATTCTCTATGATTTGACACTCTGTATTTCCGTAGAGCCGGTTTTAATTGTTTTCTCCAAATTTTACTCGGGTTATTCAATACAATTTTGGTTCATTAAACCCGTAGCAGATAGATTTGTTCAAATTAGTGGAAAATGGTAAATTTTTTTTTGAATTTCAGATCGTAGGACATCATAGTTTTCGGGAATCCCAAGTGGACTAATTTTCTTCCGGTTTGAAGGGTTCTTTTCCGGTAAAAATGTGAATTTTTAACGGTTTTTTGCCCGTAGCGGCTAAACGAAGCATCCTACGGGATGCATATGTAGGACAAACCCCCACTATTTTGACATTTCCTACCTCCTTTTCATATTTCATTTTTCTCTACATTAAGGTTTTAAAGGTATGCATTCAAAAGATCGGAAAATTGATAAAATTCAGATTTTGCATTTTTAACGATTTTTTGTTCCTAGCGGTTAAACGAAGCATCCTACGGAGTTCATACGTATGACCGTCCCCATGTTTTTTAAATTTCCTAACTTTGAATCCCAAGGTGACCAATTTTCTTCCGGTTTGATGGGTTCTTCTCCGGCAAAATTTGAATTTTATATCGTTTTTTGCCCGTAGCGGCTTAACGAAGCGTCCCACGGGGCTTAAATGTATGACCAACCCCACTATTTTGACATTTCCTACCTTTCTTTCATACATATTTTTTGTCTACATTAAGGTGTTAAAGGTGTGCATTCAAAAGATCGGAAAATTGATAAATTCAGATTTTGAATTTTTAACTATTTTTTGTTCCATACGCATGACCGACCCCCATTTTTTTTAAATTTCCTAAATTTTTCAGTACATTCTTTTCCTCTGAATTGAGTTTTTAAAAGTGTGTCCAAACAAAAGTTATGATATGTGATAAAATTCAGATTAAAATTCGTAAACGCAAAATCTCGCGTTTTTCGGAAAAATTTTGTAATTTTTTATATATTGGAAACTCAATTTGTATATATTTTCTTCAAATCAATAGAAAATACTATTACACAGAAAACATAAATATTTGAGTAAATTTTACTCTCCAATGGTACACATTTTTGTTTGTGTTTGTTTTGTGCAAATTTCAGAAAATCAAAATTGTGTGCATTGTGTGTACATGTACATTGTGTTCCATCCGCCAAATTTTGTTTCAGCCCCCTTTCCTATTATTGTGATCACTCATTCCCTATTTGACAATTAAACATCAACATCAATTCGTGCACTGTCTGTTCTTTAAACGTTAAGGACGGTCAAAGGCGCATACGGCCCATGGATCTTTTGTCTGCTGTTACGTGTGTGATGTTGGAAAAATATGGGTAGAGAGTCACATGGGATCGCGACATCTGGTAAATTATTTTGTCTGTGATTAAACCTTAACTTTTTTTGTAAGTAGAAGAAAGCAATATTTTTCAACAAATTCGCCGAAAATAAATTTACACGGCCACCGTGGGCGTATTGTTGATGTGGCCGATCGGATCGGATTAACCTCTCAAATATTACTGTGGCATAAAAAATTTACATTCGGTACTAATCGAAGTTTAAGTAAAAAGTTAATCAGTTGTGTTTGAGTTTCAACCGGCAATCTATAAATCCTTATTTGTTTCATTGTTGTCACCGAACATAGGATAAATTTCGATTTCTTATAACTACTATATTTCAATGTTTTTGTAACTTTAAAATTAATAGGTGCTGTAAGGTTTAGTAATAATTCCAAAATTGGCTTTTTTTGAAAGAGTGCTTGGTTAGTTGTTTTAAGTTTATTTCTCATTTTCTTATTTAGCACTATTCATACTTTCAATTTATTATCTATTTTACGGCGAAAATTTGTAGCCAAGGGTTAATGAAAACATTGTTGAAAAAGTCAAAGATTTTTTGGAAGTTTTTGAACTTATGTTACAATCAAAAGATAACTGCTAAGAATCAAAAATCTATAACTAAATAAAAACAAAAGTATCAACATATACAGTATACAAAAAATATGCAGTATTACGTAATGCCCAGCAAAGCGGGCGGGTACAGCTAGTAAATAAATAAAAGAAGAAAGAAAAAACAAAATATAAATCCTAGTGAAATAAAGGTACAAATTCAATCCATATGGGGCATTCGAATAAAAAGACTACTGAACTTTGAGTCATTTGGTTGGTTTCGATCTCGTTTCGTTTGCTCTGATGACACTCTCTCATACTGTGCACCACTGTATCGTGTCCTCCAGAATTTTGCCTTGAACGTGCGGATTAGTCATAAATTTCATAATTGAATGATAGATATGTGTACATTTGATGAAAGAAAATGTGCTAATGACAATTAAATGCATTTCCTAATAATGACATGAAATCAAATTTATTAAAACCACGTGTCCGTGCGCGATCATTCCGAATTGAGCGCCTCATTTGAGCACTGACTGACTGCAGACAGGGGTGAATAATAATTTTAATTCAATTTAATTTAGGGCAGTTTTAGAAATACTATTTTTTTGATTTGTGGAAAAGAATGAAGGACACCCAAGCATCTGGCGGGGTGATCTATCGAAGTCTCGAGGTGTGATACGAGTTATGCCTCTTGTGTGATAGGAAAAGAAAATCAAAGAGAGAAGAAGGAAAAAAAACACATACACGAATGATAAAGTAAGTACCGCGTTACGGTAGGTAAATTGAAGTTAAAGCTACTTCTGTAATGGAATGAGAGGTTAATCCATGGGGGATGTCCGGTCCTTCCACGACTCACCGCGTGCGTAAGAACGCCGAAATTTGAGGGAAAGCGAATCGCGTTCGGATAAAGTTGGCTTTCCACGGTTGGGTGGGCTACGGTGGATCCGAAACCGCCTGGATCCACCGACGAGACGGAGATTCCCTCTTTTCTTTCCTTTCCCATATTATCTTTTTTCTTCTCTTTTGATTTCTCCTTCCCGTCTGATAAACCCTCCTTCCTTCCTTATCCCCTGATCCTCTTCCTGAAGGTTTCTTCCTGTTCCGGTTCCAGACCTCATTGCCCCTATTTTCCTCTCTCTCCCTCCCTTCGTGGTGACATCGAGGGTTTTTCCCCTTGTTTGTGTCAGCCTGAAGTTTCGATTGCCCTTCCTTTTCGGGATGACTATGTTCGTTAGGTGCCCATCCTCTTGTCTCTTCCCGTTTTACCTCCCCCTTCTTGCCCCATATTTTGGGAACAGCGCGACTGCACGTCGGTACGGACCTAGAGGACGTGTTAAATTTTTGTCTGTAGTCGACCCGGTGATCAGCTTCGAGCAAAGATCCCACCCCACTACACCCAACTAGCTAGTATTGGCCAGCCAGAACACGTCCGCTGCTCGATTGTCTGACAGGGACTTTTCACATGAGCGCGCGAGCCTTGACGGCTCTCAGAGCTGCCCCGAACAGCTCGTCCCTTTTCTGACGGCGTCTCAGACGTCAACTACGAATAGTCATACCGGATCCCATGAAAGATAGGAGGTGAGTTTATCATCGCCTTTACCTTTTTCCTTTAACAATTCATTTCGGGACTTGAAACATTTTTATTTTCCCCCCTCCCAAATGTTTTGCAACATGCTGTCGTTTCTTCGTACACTCTCAACTTAACTGTCAGATTGTTAGCCTCTACTTTGTAATTGTTCACGTTAAGCACGCTCAGTTTTATTCACCCTTTTGTTGACTGCACGAGCGCATTGCTGAGATACACCCCCTGTGTTATCTCCTCTCCTTCGCTTAGGTATTGTTCCTCGCTATCTGTGGTCATTTCCACACATTTCACTGTTCTTGTTGATGTTATGGTGATCCTGGGCTCTGTGGTTACGAATTCCTAGTTTGAGCAGCTTACCTCGCATATTTCTTCGCTCTCATCATACGTGCGAGTATGGCATGGAGGACATTTAAAACTACTCTTCCCGGTACGCATCCCACTCTGTTCGTGTTGTTGCAAGCTTACCGTGTTTGGCCGTCTTTCCTTTTGTATTAGATCCGCTTCCTGCCTGTGAGACGATTCGTTTTCGTCAGACTTGACCACTTCATCGAAAGCGACATTTTCCTCTGTGGGCGCCGATATGTAGACAACTGTCTCTGGGGTTCCTAGCGGTTCCAAGCCGAATGTGGAAGAGTCAATCATTTCGATAAACATACTTAAACTCTTATTTAATGGAATATTGGGCGTAGAATGTGCCATACATTATTGTACAATTTGCATGTTTAAGAAGCATTATTATCTCATTTACTGGTTCTTATTATTATGATTATAACTTTTTTCAGGTCATAGCATCGAATGTACATTAGTTTCTTATGTGCTATACATTAATTTTTTACGTACTATGCAGTAATGTTTATGTAGTATACTTGAAATTCTTTCGAAAAAAACAATGTTTATTTTCTGCCTCAAGTATGCATGTGCTCCTTACATGCATTGTTTATAATATATTACAAGTAGTATTAATATCTTTCCTTACTTATACTGCTTAATTTGTGATCAGAAGTGATTTTAAAATTATATAAAATTAACAATATCCTCTCTACAAGACAATTTCTTAGCGGTAGGCTGATTATTTTCTTCTTTTTCTCTAAATTTTTACTTTAGTCACCATCTTCATTTTCTTATATGAGTTTACTTTAACCTCCTCTTATCCAGACAGTTCCCTAGCGGAAGGTTCGAAAAGCAGTTGCGCCAAATTAATGTGAAGATTTTCCCTTTCCACACCAAACTTTTGAGGGGCAAAACCTTACAACCGTTGTGTATCCATGGGGTACACTCCTGATCACAAGTGTCTGCTTACATTTGTTCAACCAATACGCAGCCTGATTTGTATACATTTAATTCTCTTCACAAAACAATGCAATTTACAATAACCCTTAACCGAGTCTTGACTACCCCTAGTCGGTGAATGTTCACCAGAAGAGCCCGAACCGTCGACCAGAAGGAGCCGTTCCAGGAGAAATCGTGCCAGAAGGAGTCGTGATGCGATCATGATAACAGATCACGACATGAAGCAACAACTAAATGGCGCAACCAAAGTTGTTTGAAACTTATCGAAGAGCAAGAGCGTTTGTCGGAGAGATCGAAAAACATTGACACTGGTTTTCATTTCGTGAAAGATTACCTCGTATATGGGGTTGATTAATGCCAAGTATTGTCCAACAGAGAAGATGTTAGCTGACGCATTAAAAAACCATTGCCATTGCTTAAAAGCTGGCTGGCAAATTTGAAATATTTCGTAAACAATTTGGTACTTTAAAATCGCACGATTGACGGGAATATTGAATGTAGGCAATCTTACGATTCAGCTTTTGACGTGAAAACGTCTTTCTTCTCGTTAAGTATGTACATTGGTAGCCAGTCCAACGTTCTTGTGTTAAAAAACACCGTCATTTTTCAATCGCTAATAACTACGACACAAATAATGCGATAACAACGGTTAAGGTCACAGTGGATGGAGCATATTTGTACATACTAGGTGCGCAACTAAGTTCCCGGGTTTTTTTTACCGAAGTAAAATCAAAAATTCTTTAATTAATACAGAAAGTTTTTTATTCAAAGTATCGTCCCTCGCTAGACACACATTTTTGCCATCTCTCTGGTAGCAAACGAATATCACGACGGTAAAAGGACGTATCCTTGGAGACAATCCAGTTAGACAACCATCTCTCGACTTCTTCGAAAGAGGCCAAGTGAAGCCCCGCTAAACCATGCGCCATTGATCGAAACAGATGAAAATCTGACGGTGCGAGATCTGGTGAGTATGGCGGGTGTGATAGCACATCCCAACTCAGCGTTTTCGGGGTGTCCTGGACAATCGAAGTTCGATGGCATGGAGCATTGTCATGCAGCAAAATCACTCGTTCGCGTCTAGTGTCCCATTCTGGCCTCTTTTCAAGTAAGGCGTGGCTCAAATTTATAATTTGTTGGCGATAACGTTTCCCATCGACCGTTTCTCCGGGTTTCAGCAGCTCGTAATACACGATCCCTTTCTGGTCCCACCAAATGCAGAGCATTGTCTTCTGCCCGAAACGATTTTGCCGCGCTGTTATTTATTGTGTGGCGCATCCTGTTCCCCTGACGTCATCGGCTAGTGTAAGCGCGAACGCGTAATTGTTGTTTTTTAGCGTAATGTGAGGATATTTATGAGTGTAGCGTGAGAACGCCTTGTGATGCTCTATAACCTAAAACCACAAAATCAAAGTTGGGTGAATAACTACTAAACCAAAACATACCCACAGATAATATATGTGGACGTGCACAGATAACCCAAGTGGATAGTATATCCACAAAGTAGATAAAACATCCTGCGAGAACGCATAAAGGAAACAGGATTAAGTTTAAAAGAAATATATTTACTTGAGGATCACACTCGAACACCTCACGATCTGACAGCAAACAATCTGACAGCGTTCGACACGCGGAGCAACGTGACAGGAACTGCATTGCCGACACACGCAGGACATCAGTATCCTGCAGATGGCCAGCAAATGTTAATGCAATTCAGCAAATGGATTGAGCACAACCAAAGACCAACGGAAAAGTGCAAGTTGGAACATATTGGACGAAAGGAATTTAGGGCAAACAATCAATGACTCAACCGAGAAAATGCAACTCGGAAAATATTTCAATATTTCAGTTGACGAAAGGAAATTGGAAAAATTGCAAGTTGTCGAAAAAAAATCGTTGAAATCAATAACCTCACGGGAATTTAGGTTATTAATAACATCAGAAAAATTAAAGGTTAGCAAAAATCCACTATAAATGGATTAAAAAATTCGATAGAGGTTCAGAGAAACATGGACATCCAACTGAAGATAGGTGTGACCGTCTGCAGAGCTACCAGACACAACTTTCCTCATTCCGCAACAATTCGGAGATCGTATTGGACAAGTGAACCTCTGGACCTTCTTAGGTGAGCACTTAAAAGCAAAAACATAACGGATGAACTAACTCTTCACCGTTGACGTCCCGAAAACGGTTCGAAAGATCCCAATGGGCAATTATAAATCTTAATTTAAGTCGGCGAAAAAAGGAATGAATGATCCACGGTTTCAAGAGGCGCTACAGAAAGATCCCAAAGCAGGACCACGACCAATAACTCTCGAAGAGTACCGAGCTGGCAGACGGGCCATCTCGAAAAGGGTAGATCGGAGCCCCAGGTTGGAACAGAGACATCTGTAAAGAAAAACCCACCGGCAGTATAGGCGAGCTTTCATCGTCTGATAAAGGAGTCCAGAAGGGACAAAATGTTGGCTGTGGGGCACCAACAAAGAGCGTCAAGGAGCCAAGAGCTGCAGAAACTGCAAATAAACGCCTTCGCTACCGGCAGAAGAAACGACGAGCTAAAGGGGTCCAGAAGCATCGAGCACTAGTCGGGAACAAATAAGTTGTAATAGTAGAAGTAATAAAAATAAAGTTTGTAATAATAATAAAGTAAAAGTAATATGGCATTGCAAAAGGATTGTAACTGACTAATTTTAATAGTAAAGGAAGGGAATTTTATCGATTTATGGAAGTAATAAATGAGGAAACACCTAAACCTAGAGTTTGGAATAAACAAATTCACTTGGGGAGATTTTGTAAGGTTTTGCACTACGACGGTAGAAATTTATAACATAACAGCGCTAAGTTAGGACATTGATTAGGATATCGTTGTAAAAAGCACGAAAAGAGCTACCAGGACCTAAATTGAAACAATAAAAATATTCTCCGATATATAACCTAAGATCAGTATGAATTGGAAAATGGCAAAAATGTGGAAGATATCGTCTCATATGAGGCGTATGCACCGAATTGTAAAAAACTCAAATGGGAGAATACCTGTATCAGAGCAATATCAAAAACCAAAAATGTTCAGTGCCAAGCAAGTGTGAGAGCTACGGCGGTATCGAAGAAGAAATGAAAAAACGGCGCAAAAAATAAACTTGTGTTTTACCTATTCTGTAACCATATTACTCTCCATAATCATTGTTATTAATAGTCTAATAATTAAAGTAAAAATTAGTACGAACATTTTGTAGCAATTTTTTTGACGTAAAAACGTCTTTTCGCCCATTAAGTGCACTGACAACCAGTCAAACTTTCTTACAGTGCAATATACCGTCAGATTTCAATGCATGTTGCTACGAGGCTAATAATATGATAACAACGGATATTTTTATTGTTTAACTTTAGGTCCTTGTGGTTATTTTCAAGCGCTTAACAATGATTTCGAAATAAACGTTCTGAACCAGGGGGCGTTCGAGAAGTCGTACACAAAATAGAGCTGAGTGGTCGAGATATAGATACTCTGCTATATAGTTACTGTGGTAGTGTAAAATGAGTCCAAATGGATACCATTTGTAAACTAATTTGAAAGAACCATTTGCAAATCTTTATACAAAAAACTTTTGCATATTTATCCGTAATCTCGAGGTTTTCGAGTCATAAAGATAGGTACTCATATGAAGTTCTATATATATATAGGCGACACGTTTTATTGTTATCCTTTTTATAGGAAACCAGGTGGACTTACCAGGATAAAAATTATACCATTCGAAAGATTAGATCTTCCTCTATGTGTATCACTTAATTTTTCTTTCTTAAATTTTAGTATAAATTAGTTAATTTTAAAAACTCAATAGGACTGTATGTGTGAATTGAGCACACGTATAGCGTAGATGATGCTTTTGGAAAGAATGTATGCATGTGACTGTTTTGATTTTTGCCTGGAAATATGCAACCATATGTGATTTTTTGGTTTGTGTCCCTTATAAATGGCAAGTACTAAATTAGTCGAAAATCAAACCAAATGGATCAATCTTCTACTGGAGACACAAACCAAATGAATTGACATATAATTGCATTCCTCTACGAAAAAATCCAATATATAGAACATACTTCTTTAACATTATCATTGCCATAGATCATACGTTCGACTAAATAACCTACCATTTATGCAAAATACGTGCATTCCTTCCACTCAAATCCAATATCTATGCCAATGATAATGTGAGGGGCAAATGTAGCCATATCACAAACAATAGTCATATGTTCATTCTTTTGCTTTTTGCCTGGAAGAAGGCAATCTTTGGCTAGTAAAATTGCATTCTTCCAGACAAAAGCCAAAACAATGAACATATGACCACAGACAATAATATGGATGCATTACCACAGCCAATTTATAGCCATCGTTTACTTATACCATTATTTTTTGGTAATTTGATAAAAATATATGCAAATTTTATTTTAAAAAATATTGAATATCACAATTTTACAGTTATTTCCAGAAAACGCGGGCTTAACTTTCACGAATATTTATGGAAAGCGAGAGAAAGTCTGAATTTTATCATATTTCCTAACTTTTGTGTGGACCCACATTTAAAAACATCATTATGAGAAATAAGATATATGGCCAAAAGTTGGGAAATGAAAAAATGATGGGGGTTGGCCATACCTTCTAGAATGCTTGATTTAGCCGCTACGAGCAAAAAACTGTTAAAAATTCCAAATCTGAAATTATAAAATATTTCCAAACTTTTGTCTGCACGCCTTTAAAACTGCAATTTAGAGAAAGCAGAAATGGTAGAAAATGAAAGTTTTTTCGTTTGTACGGAAATTCCAGATATATTTTATTTACAAGATATATGTATTTCCCACAACTTCATGATTTAGTCAAAAACCATATGATCCACGGTCCATGTGGTTTATTGAATCGTATCCCCGTCTGTATGAGAGATGGTAAATGCAGCAAAAGCTTTTCAAATGACTTTAACAATACAACTCATGCCAGTGTTAGATGCGTCGTGTTAATGATATAACAGTTGGCTCTGGTGGCCACTCTGTTGACAACCGTTATGCTCTTCCTTAAAACCCATATCTTTTAGCGAAATTTGATCACTACTTAAAGTTCTTGGCACAGTTAAGAGCCTAAAATATATGTACAAATATGTTTATGAGGGATACGACTGTGTCTCATTACAGTTTGGAAGAGTTTGAGGTGGAGGGCAAAGTTTATATAGATGAAGTCGATTGTTTTTTGTCCGGTCACTATCTTGGATCTACGGAAGCCAATTGGCGCATAAATGAGTATCCAATACATTACCAGTCACGTAATATATTGTAGTTCGACTTGAATGTCACTTGCCTCACCGGCAAAATGTAGTCTTTAGGGAAGGAAATGTTCAGCAAGCTCTTAAAAATCACAGAAGAACAAAATTGACTGCATTCTATGAAATCAATCGAATTAGTTCGTCCGAGTTTCTATATACAGAGACGCCGATGCATTATATTTAGGTAGATAAAGAAAAGAAATGGTAAAAATCTCAAAGAGGAAGTGGTAGAGCTATTGCTAGATTATTTTATGTTTTATGTTGAGCTGTTTCATTTGAGACTATTTTGCTTCATGTTCGAGGTCCCATCAGGATTTGGGTACTGTTGGGAACATTATTTTCTGCACATTTTCAGCACATGCACGACGCATCGCATGAACTGATGGAGAGTGGCGTGAATATTTATTAGAAGTAAAAGAGTGTAACCCCTCTCAGCAGTTAAGAGAGTTATTTGCCATATCCTATTTGTGGTATGAACTTTCCTGCAAATGCTTTAGATTTGTGGAATGAATTCAAAATGTTCATGTGTGAAGACTTTTTAAGAAATTCTTCAGAAAATGATTCATATAAGCATGCTTTATTAGCTTCATTCGGTACTTCAACTAAACTTTTCGGAGGTAAGACTATTTTACTCTGTGGATATTTTTGACAAATATTGCCAGTTATATCTCGCGGTACGCGTGTACCACTTATTGAGAGTTGCCTTACTTCATTGTCCGAATTTTCAAAATTCAACAAAATAACTTTTACCCAAAAGTATTTTGTACGAGAAAATTTTAAGATTTTTTAAGATACGCAACCGCACCGGCAAGGTTTTCGATAATTATAAATAGGGCGTCATTCAATATAGATGTACTTTAACGTGCAAAATGAGCTGAAATGATTGCTTCTACGGTCTGAAGTAAATCACCTCTTTACCTACAATGCTACTGTATATACAGCGCCATGCGCGTGCTATTAGAGTGAGCGTAGCGAACGGCGGGGGTTGGCGAACGTAGCGAGCAGGGAGGTGCCCCCCTAGTTTCTTGTTGAAGAGAGCATCATTTGTTTAAGAGCCAAAAATCTCCAGGATCAACAAAGAGAAACAGACTTGGACGTTTCGGAGTGTCGATCATATTCAGTCTCGAATCAACTAAGCAATTGTAAACATTCATTTTTTAAAATTAAAGTACATAGTTATCAAAAGGTCTTTCGCTTCGCTTCGCTTGTTGCCATGAGATTTTCAGTATTACGTTTTTTATAATATTTGTGAATCTACTTGTTTATTTACGATGATTGATATTATTTATATTGAAGTTTTCAAATAGTTCTCATTAATTCATGCGATTAATTCATTTATACTATTAGATATAATTTATTCTTAAAATTATGACCAAGAATCAAAATTTTGTCATATTTTCTAAATTTTATATGGACACATTTCTAAAAACTCACAATAGAGGAAAGTCATGCATGGAAAAATATTAGAAAATATGAAAATGATGGGGGTCGTTCATACATATGAAACCTCTCAAGTGAATTTTACCAATTTCCATATATAACAATTTACAATTTCCATCATATGACCTCCTTCAAAATCTGAATTTTATTAATTTCCCAATCTTTTGTATGCACATCATTAAAAACTCAATTTAGAGAAAAATTATCTACGCAGAAAAGATAGGAAATGACAACATTATGGGGGTCGGCCACATATACGATCCCTCTAAGAAGCTTCGTTTAGCCGCTACGGGCAAAAAGCCGTTAAAAGTTAAAAATCTGAATTTTATCAATTTTCCCATCTTTTGTATGCATATCTTTAAAAACTCAATGTAGAGAAAAATAACTTATAAAAGAAAGGTAGACAATGTCAAAATAATGGGGGTCGGTCACACTTATGAACACCCTAGGACGCTTCGCTTAGCCGCTACCGACAAAAAACCTTTGTAAATGCAAATTTTCACCGGAAAAATACCCTTTAAACGGAGGAAAAATGTTTAATATCTGATTTGCGGAATCTTTGATGTCATATGATCTCAAATTCATATATATACTTACTACTTTTGATGGACCTGTGCTAGGATCTTAATGCAAGTACTTGTTCTGGTGTGAGCACCTGAAAACTTATTACGTAAGATCAATATCATAGCATCATTTATACCAGTGAAACTAAAGTTTATTGTTAAGACGACAGCGATTTTTTGTCAAGATTGTATTTTGTTTGCTATATATTTTTGAATTCTTGGAAAAACACGCAGTGATCGTTCTTAATACATAAAATCTAAATTCAGATTTCCATGACACAAACCTTCGTACTAATTTTGGTTCGTTCATCAGAAAAATTGTTAACAAAGAACCCTACCGGTAGTGATTTTTTTTCGCGAATTTAGTAACAAAAAAAAGATCCTAGCACTCACCGTCGTAAATACTATTAGTATGTAAGATATCAGATCGATTGATCAAACGGTCTAGGCGGGGTTTGGTTTCAAAGGTTTCATATTTCGTCGACGCGTAAGAGTTCTCACGCGACATTCATAAATAACTGTACACAACGCTAATTAACAACGACCACGCGTAGGCGCTCACACGAGCCCGATGACATTATGGGCAAAACAAACGCTGCACGATAAGCACGTACAGGCATGCTTTATGCAGTGTGACCTCAACCGTTGTTAACGCATTATTAGCATCGCATGAACTGATGGAGAGTGGCGTGAATATTTATTAGAAGTAAAAGAGTGTAACCCCTCTCAGCAGTTAAGAGAGTTATTTGCCATATCCTATTTGTGGTATGAACTTTCCTGCAAATGCTTTAGATTTGTGGAATGAATTCAAAATGTTCATGTGTGAAGACTTTTTAAGAAATTCTTCAGAAAATGATTCATATAAGCATGCTTTATTAGCTTCATTCGGTACTTCAACTAAACTTTTCGGAGGTAAGACTATTTTACTCTGTGGATATTTTTGACAAATATTGCCAGTTATATCTCGCGGTACGCGTGTACCACTTATTGAGAGTTGCCTTACTTCATTGTCCGAATTTTCAAAATTCAACAAAATAACTTTTACCCAAAAGTATTTTGTACGAGAAAATTTTAAGATTTTTTAAGATACGCAACCGCACCGGCAAGGTTTTCGATAATTATAAATAGGGCGTCATTCAATATAGATGTACTTTAACGTGCAAAATGAGCTGAAATGATTGCTTCTACGGTCTGAAGTAAATCACCTCTTTACCTACAATGCTACTGTATATACAGCGCCATGCGCGTGCTATTAGAGTGAGCGTAGCGAACGGCGGGGGTTGGCGAACGTAGCGAGCAGGGAGGTGCCCCCCTAGTTTCTTGTTGAAGAGAGCATCATTTGTTTAAGAGCCAAAAATCTCCAGGATCAACAAAGAGAAACAGACTTGGACGTTTCGGAGTGTCGATCATATTCAGTCTCGAATCAACTAAGCAATTGTAAACATTCATTTTTTAAAATTAAAGTACATAGTTATCAAAAGGTCTTTCGCTTCCATATAAAAACAAAATCCCCAACATTTAACAATCCAATTATTGCATGATAGTTTTGTTGGAAGTATTAATATGAATACGCATGTTCTTTTATGTTATTATGATTCATATAAGCCTGGCATTTGATCAAAAGTAAACATTGAAATTACTTAATTCTTTTTAAATTTAATAAACTTCTGAATTACTTGATTCCTATCACTTAAACTAACATTTTCTAATTGATCATGGCTTTTTGTTGCCATGAGATTTTCAGTATTACGTTTTTTATAATATTTGTGAATCTACTTGTTTATTTACGATGATTGATATTATTTATATTGAAGTTTTCAAATAGTTCTCATTAATTCATGCGATTAATTCATTTATACTATTAGATATAATTTATTCTTAAAATTATGACCAAGAATCAAAATTTTGTCATATTTTCTAAATTTTATATGGACACATTTCTAAAAACTCACAATAGAGGAAAGTCATGCATGGAAAAATATTAGAAAATATGAAAATGATGGGGGTCGTTCATACATATGAAACCTCTCAAGTGAATTTTACCAATTTCCATATATAACAATTTACAATTTCCATCATATGACCTCCTTCAAAATCTGAATTTTATTAATTTCCCAATCTTTTGTATGCACATCATTAAAAACTCAATTTAGAGAAAAATTATCTACGCAGAAAAGATAGGAAATGACAACATTATGGGGGTCGGCCACATATACGATCCCTCTAAGAAGCTTCGTTTAGCCGCTACGGGCAAAAAGCCGTTAAAAGTTAAAAATCTGAATTTTATCAATTTTCCCATCTTTTGTATGCATATCTTTAAAAACTCAATGTAGAGAAAAATAATTTATAAAAGAAAGGTAGACAATGTCAAAATAATGGGGGTCGGTCACACTTATGAACACCCTAGGACGCTTCGCTTAGCCGCTACCGACAAAAAACCTTTGTAAATGCAAATTTTCACCGGAAAAATACCCTTTAAACGGAGGAAAAATGTTTAATATCTGATTTGCGGAATCTTTGATGTCATATGATCTCAAATTCATATATATACTTACTACTTTTGATGGACCTGTGCTAGGATCTTAATGCAAGTACTTATTCTGGTGTGAGCACCTGAAAACTTATTACGTAAGATCAATATCATAGCATCATTTATACCAGTGAAACTAAAGTTTATTGTTAAGACGACAGCGATTTTTTGTCAAGATTGTATTTTGTTTGCTATATATTTTTGAATTCTTGGAAAAACACGCAGTGATCGTTCTTAATACATAAAATCTAAATTCAGATTTCCATGACACAAACCTTCGTACTAATTTTGGTTCGTTCATCAGAAAAATTGTTAACAAAGAACCCTACCGGTAGTGATTTTTTTTCGCGAATTTAGTAACAAAAAAAAGATCCTAGCACTCACCGTCGTAAATACTATTAGTATGTAAGATATCAGATCGATTGATCAAACGGTCTAGGCGGGGTTTGGTTTCAAAGGTTTCATATTTCGTCAACGCGTAAGAGTTCTCACGCGACATTCATAAATAACTGTACACAACGCTAATTAACAACGACCACGCGTAGGCGCTCACACGAGCCCGATGACATTATGGGCAAAACAAACGCTGCACGATAAGCACGTACAGGCATGCTTTATGCAGTGTGACCTCAACCGTTGTTAACGCATTATTAGTCTCGTAGTTTTTAGAGATTGAAATATGACTGTGTTTTGTAACACAAAACAGTTAGACATACATACTCACCGAGAATAAAGATGTTTTCACGTCAAAATACACCAAGGTATCTACAGTTATCTGCTCCTGTCAATTGCGTATTTTTAACGTACCGACTTAAATCTATGGGAATACTGTCCACGTAAGTACCAAAAGTAATAAAAGTTAACTTTTCAATATTAGCAAGAGTTGATTCTCTTTAAGCCCAAGATCCATCTTATGAACCCAATCATTTATTCCATTCCTATCTTCATTCCTGTTATCTCTCATACACAATATAGCGATAAAAAAAAGCTGGGGTGTGGCTGTGTCATGGACACGGCCGTGTGTTATACGTGAATACGTTTATGTAACGGGTAATATTTCTTGAATAAAATATTTTTATTTATGTATTTAGGACAAAAGCAAGGAAACAAATCATTATTTTGTTACAATATAACTTTATTAATTATAGGTATGTGATACGAACGGTACGACACAAATGGCATACAAGATACATCCAGATTTCTGGTAAACGTTAAATCAATACAGGTATTACCTAACGTTGTTGGAGAAGTTTCAATATAATACAAATTGAACTCGCTGAGCATGAGGTCAGGCAATGAACAGTTTTGTGAGACATCACCATTAAAGTCTCCAACTATCATAACTGGTGCTGTAAGATCAGGCTCGTAATAGGGTATAATTTTAGCGATGTTTTTGGAATATTTTAACAACGATCGTATCATTAAGAGTTTAATATCTGCTAACGCTGTCCCCGGGTGGATATACACACACCCGAGTATGAATTTGAAGATGCCATTGGCCTTTATGTTTACTAGACAGACATCACCTGCTTTTGGGTCTTTAATTTCCAAATAAATTTCCGAAATGTCAATTCTATTACAATCAGTGAAGCTATTGATGTTGCGATATATAGCGACTCCACCGGCTTTGACTTGATGATGATGATACCGCTACCGATAAAGTAGTAGCAATTTGTCTGTTCTTAGCGGTTTTACAATATGAAGTCAAATCAAAGCCAGGCACCGAAAAATTGGGATTTTTCACCAAATTTTGCCGATTTTGAATTTCAAAATCGAATTGAATCAACCAATCGTTGACGTTCGGTTGCACAATCACATGTACTGGCGAAGTTTTTGTGTTGCTAGCGATTCTGCCAGCCTGGCTGTTTGAATTCGATTTTGAAATTCAAAATCGGCAAAATTTAGCACAAAATAACCCCATTTTTCGGCGCTTCCCCCTCCGCCGCGCGCGATGCGCCACTGATCTCGCTTATCCTAGTGATTTCTTTGATCCTTTATCTATCCAGTGGTATAATTTAATTTCGGATGTAGTGCAGAGATTCGAAGCTACAACGCCAAACTGTATCCCCCGATTTCATCATTAGTTTTTTTGGATTGCCCCCGTAAGATAGCAAATTTAAAGACGTATTCACGTCAAAAAACTTAAAGGCTCAGTCAAGGTCCGCACCGTAGATTTTCTGTGAAAACTTCGGGACAAAATAAGACAGAATAAATAAGTGTTTCTTATTAGTATTTACATAAACCAATATCTTTAATACAATGGTTTTATACAGTAGTACGGTCACAGAAAAGTAATGACAAGTTTATTTTTTTGCGCCCTATTTTCATTTCCTCTGCGATGCTGCCATTGTTATGATTCGGCACTGGATATTTTAGGTGTTTTTAAATAAGTTTTGATGCAAGTTTTTCTGATTTGCGATTTATTAAATTCAGTGCATATATACGACTCATATGCGAAGATATATTTATTTTTTTTTCAATTTTCAATTTAATACCGATTTATACTTATACTACCTTACTTATATTTTGGCAAATATTTCTATTGTTTCACTTTAGGTTCTGGTAATTATTCTCAAACTCCTTATAATGACACCCAAACGAACGTCCTACCTGATTGCGTTCTCAGGCTAAACTGATTTATAATTTTACACGCATATTAACAACAATCATATATAACTACGATGCATATAGCCCAATGACTTAACGCGCAAAACAAATGCTGTACGTAAGCACGTACAGGTATGATCCATTCATTGTGACATCAACCGTTGTTATCGCATTATAAGCCGCGTAACTATTAGCGATTGAAATCTAACGGTATATTGTACCGCAAGGAAGTTGGACTAGCTATCAGTGTACTAAACGAGCGAAAAGTCGTTTTTACGTCAAAAAAATTACAACAAAATTTCCGTATTAATTTGTTCTTTAATTATTAAACTATTAATTACAAGCATTATGGAGCGTAGTACGGTAAGAGAATAGATAAATCACAAGTTCATTGTTTTGTGCCGTTTTTTTATGCCTACAACGATGATATATCGTAGAAGATAAAGGATATAGGTTTTTTTGACGTGAAAATGTATTTCTTTTCGTTGGGTATGTACATTGGTAGCCAGTCTAACATTCTTGCGTTACAAAACACCGTCAGTTTTCAATCGCTAATAACTACGAGGCAGATAACGCGATAAACCCTGTTGAGGTCACATTGAATTGAACATATTTGCACGTATTTATTGTGTGGCACTTGTTTTTCCCATGACGTCATCGGGCTAGTGCAAGCGTCCACTCGTGTTTGTGGTTTTTTAGCGTTGTATGAGTTTAGCGTAAGAACGCATTGAGCTAGGACGTTGACTAGGGAATCATTGTAAAAACCATGAAAAGAGTTACCTGAGCCTCAAGCGAAACATTAATAATATTCTCCAAAATATATGCAAAAATCGGTATGAATTTGAAAATATAAAAAATGTGGAAAAAATATCTTTTGATATGAGGGGCAAATATGCACCGAATTGTAAAAAACTCAAACCGGAGAAAACTTGCATCAAAACAAATATTAAAAACCCAAAATGTTCTGTGCCGAGCAAGTGTGAGAGCTACGGTGGCATCGAAGAAAAAATAAAAAAACGGCGGAAAAAACTTAACTTGTGATTTATCTATTCTGTAGCCGTACTACTCTCCATAACCATTGTAATTAATGGTTTGATAATGAAAGTACATATTATTTTGAAAATTTTGTTGTAATGTTTTTGACGTTACAGCGTCTTTTCGTTCGTTAAGTACACTGGTAGCCTGTCAAACTTTCTTGCAATTTACAGTCAGGTTTCAATCGTCAAAAGCTACGAGGTTAATAATGTGATAACAGCTGTTGAGGTCAAAATGGATACAAAATTTCTGTACGTGGTTATCGCCAACGGGTTAG
This sequence comes from Chrysops caecutiens, assembly GCA_963971475.1. NCBI lineage: Eukaryota > Metazoa > Arthropoda > Insecta > Diptera > Tabanidae > Chrysops > Chrysops caecutiens. Next base: position 68,507,106 of record OZ020567.1, read on the forward strand.
TTCACTTATGCATGGTTATTGTTAATAAGCGTTGCATAAAATAATAAATAAGTGTAGCGTGAGAACGCGATCATGTAGGACGTTCGTTCGGATGTCATTGTAAGGAATGTGAAAATAACTACCAGGATCTGAAGTTAAACTATAAAAATAGTTGCTGAAGTATCAGCATTATTTCAGCATTCTACTGTTGACTACTTGGTCAATTCACCCAAGAATAGAAGATTTCACTCTTAAGTGTAACTGGACTGGCGATGTTTTCCCTCTAAAAGGCATCAAAGTAGCTGGAGATGCGATGTTTTCCATCTCAATGACGTTAGTGTAGCTGGAGAGGCGTTGTCTTCATTCTAGATGACATGTAAACGGGTGCAGAGGTGATGTCTTCTTTCTAAGTAGCTTTGATATGGCTGGGGAGACGAAGGCTTCCTTCTTAGTAGCTTTAAAATGACTGGAGAGGAGAATTCTTCGTTCTAAGTATTTTTAAAATGGCTGGAGGGGCAATATCCTCCTTCTAAATGATTTTTAGAGAGAGATCTACCTTCAGGCGAATATTGCCACGGCTGGTAGCGGATCTAAAGCTGCACAATTGTGTCCGTTTTCCACCTTTTATACATATATATTATTCGCGGTTAGACGGCAATTTCCATCGCGAGAATGTCCTACGGTCCCATCATATTCAAGGCCTGTAGCATTCGTTTTAACAATGGGAAAGTAATTTGGAGTTCTGGTGCATTTCCCATGTATATTTGACACTCTCCGTAACTAGACAAATCATTTCGAGGCGATTCACTGAAAAATATTAGAACACGGGCATTTGTATAATCATTAAATTCTTCATTTTCCGGTAACGGGTCGTGTTGTTTTGTGTTGCGGGCGTGTCATCGTAGGAGCTGTTATCTACGGTTCTCTTGAGCATTGAATTCCAGACTGTGGACGTTCGTAGTCTTTATTTCGATGAAGCTGAATTCCTCGCGTTTTCGGGCGTCGCGTGGAAAGTGTCGGTTGATCGCGTAATTGATATCTCGTCTATTTGTCGAACGATATTGACTATTTTTGAAAAAGTTTAATATTCTTCCAGAATGGTGTTGTGAGGCGCCGCATCACCTAAAAGCAAAAGAGGTTAAAACACCATAATAATGCAAACACGCAGCACATACCATACCCATAACACCGGATAACCTAAAAAACAAAGTACACAGAAACATAATAATCAAGCAACAGAGTTACCGAAGTGTTTCAAAACAAAATAACCCTTGAAGAAATCAAACATTAGACATCAGCTGGTTCCATAAAACTTACCCGAACATTGCCGTTCACATAAATTTGCATAAAAACACATAAAATTATATAAAACAAACATAAACAACTGCCCACTGTCACTTGCCACAACCGACTGTCACTTGTCGAAGTCAAATACATGTGGAAAAGTGAGTTTTAAAAAACTCAACTGGTCACTACATGATGAAGCCACCGTACACTAAAAGGAATTGAGCAACACATGACAACATCGCAATAACGGACGAAATTCCGGGTTTAAAAATATAAAAAGCCGGCGAAAACTAAGGAAAGCCTTCAGTTGTCAAAGCTTACCTGACTGGGAGAATATCCGAGAAGGGACAAGTGAGTACAGCTAGCGCCGAAAAAGGTGCGTAAAGCCCATCGGTTAAAAGGAATTGTGTTTGAAAGTGGTTGAAAAAACCCATCAACCCAGGTTCAAAAACGTCCGCCAAAAAAGGTTCCAGAAACCTATCGGTCTTTCGAACATCGGAAACGAAAGTGGTTGTATAAGCCCATCGTTTGACGTCCGAACAAAGCCAACCCAACACGATTTCTAGAACCTATTGGTTTTTGGGGAACCCCACGTTGAAAGTGGTTTTTGGGGAACCCCACGTTGAAAGTGGTAGGACCCATAACTTGGTCCCTCTTCAGTGCCTGAAACTATTAAAAAATCGTTGGCGGAGGCGTTGCGTAACTCGGTGGCCGGTCCTAGGCCCATCACGCTGCAGGAATACCGCGCTAGGAACCGAGCCGGTAGGGAGACTGCCAAGACAACCCCTCAGCCCGTGGTTCACCCCCAGAAATACCACACCGGAAGAGAAGCCCACTTCCGCCGGGCGATCGAAGAGGTCCGGCGACGCCTACTATTGGCCGTAGGGCAGGAAAATAAATTGGAGATAAGCAAGGATTTGCAGAAATTACGCAATGAGCGACTGATGCATCGGCGTGAAAAGCGGAAAAATAAAAATAAAGAGAAAAAATAGTAAAAAGAAAAAATATTACAAAAGAAAGAAAATAAGAATAAGATAGAAACCCACATACAGGAATTGAAATTGAACTTGAGAATTGATTCATGTCATGATGTGGTAATAAGTTAATTATACGTTAAGGCTAGGTTAAAAATAGGAGATTGGTTGATATAACGAAATTGAATTGTACATTCACTCGAAGATAAACATTTGGTTTGTATAAATTATTGATGAATATTTGGTTTAGATAACGAAATTGGAAAATATCACTATGAAGATTGTATATTCACTCGAGAATGTTTATTTGATTTATATAGCGTATTGATAAATATTTGGTTTGCATAAATTATTGGTAGATACTTGGCTTATATAGAAGATCGCAATAAGGATCGTACTATAGTTTAGATTCAAATAAAGATTGGTTTACTGAAACCACACGTTTAAAGCCTACCTTCAACATAGAACTAACAACTTGTTGTTAAACTGAAATATTTAAACCCGAAAAATAAAGTATAACAAACAGGAAACCAATATACAGTGGAACCTCTATAAGTCGAACCTCGTTAAGTCGAATTACTCCCTAATTCGAAAAAATGATCATTCCCTTCCTCTCAGGCCCAAAAACCTCCATTACTCGAATTATAAGACCTCCATTACTCGAAACCACCCGTGATTTCCTTTAAGGTATTCCAGTGCTTTTTTTGCCTCTGTAACTCGAAGAAAATGTATTAGGCCTCTGTATCTCGAAGAAATATGATTTGTTTTTTTTTCGTTTGAACACCCCTATGTCTCAAAGTTTGTATAAAGAACCTCTGTAATTCGAAGAAGAAATAAGGCCAGTCGACTGTTCGAAGTTCGTATAAAAAAACCCTTTGCAATTCGAGGAAATGACCTTTTGACTCTGCACGTGTTTAATGGAATATGGTTTTAAGTGTTGCATACTTTGCTCATATGTATTGCAAGTCTCTTATTTTTACGGCTTTTTTTAGCTCTACGAACTGAAGTCACAATTTGTAGTAATGTGAACAGAATTTAGTTAACGTTTTGACTTCTACTGGCCGACACGAATTACGTTTCTGTTGCAGAAAATTCAAATTAACGATTTTCTATAATGTGTGCTTTTAAACGAAAATTAAAGACTTTGAGTCTTTCTGAAAAGTTGGAAGTGATTGAAGCTGTAAAGAAGTGTAACAAGAAGAAAGACGTGGCTGAACAATTTGGCTTGCCGATGAGTACACTGTCTACGATAATAAAAAATGAGACCGAAATATTGAAAAAAATGGAAAGGGGTCAGAATTTATCCAGTAAAAGACAACGACCTGCAGAATTTCCTAATTTAGAAGAATGTGTATTGAAGTGGTTTAAGCAATGTCGGAACGAAAATATTTGTGTGAGTGGTCCACTACTGCAAGAAAAAGCCGAATTGTATGCCAAGTCCCTGGGACTAGATGGTTTCAGAGCCAGTAATGGGTGGCTGGAAAAATTCAAAAGGAGACATGATCTTGTTTTTAAGAAGGTATGTGGGGAAAGCGCTAGTGTTAACACCGTAATCTGCGATAAGTGGAAGAGTGAATTACAAGGTTTGTTGATGGGTTACGAGCCTGAAAACTTCTTCAATGCTGACGAGACCGCCCTTTTTTTTAAATGTCTTCCGGATAAGACTTTGACTTTTAGGAATGATAAATGCCATGGCGGAAAACATAGCAAGGAACGTTTAACTATTTTACTCGCTGCGAATATGTCCGGCACGGAGAGTCTTAAACCATTAGTCATTGGTAAGTCCAAAAAGCCTCGTTGTTTTTCGGGATGCAAGTCGCTACCACTAGACTACGAAGCAAATACAAAAGCATGGATGACTTCTGAAGTGTTCAAAAATTGGCTTGTAAAAATTAACAAGAACATGATGAAAGAAAAGAGAAAGATTCTACTGTTCGTCGACAATTGTACGGCACACAATGACATTCCGCCAATGAAAGCAGTAAAGATCCAATATCTTCCTGCCAACACAACATCAAAGTTGCAGCCAATGGATCAAGGTATCATCAAAAATTTTAAATCATTTTACCGCAAGGAAATAGTCAACAAAATGTTAGAAAATATGGAAGAGAACAAAACCTCATCTATCGACGTGTTACAAGCCATGAGAATGGCGGACAAGGCTTGGCGGAACGTTACTACGACCACGATAAGAAAGTGTTTTGAACACTGCGGTTTTCCATTAACATTGACTGAACCTGAAGTCGAAGACATTCTTATTCAACCTCCTGCAGAATGGAGGACACTCGTGCCTGATGGAGATATTTCTTTTGAGGACTTCGTAGCCTGCGATGATGAAGTGATCACAGCTGGATCATTATCTGACTTCGACATAATAAATTCAGTTATCCAAAACACTGAGAGTGATGATGTGGAAAGCGTAGAAGACTCAACTAAAGTGCCATACACTCCGCCAGTTTCTATTCAAGAGGCAAGATCAGCGTTAAATACTTTGAGAAGCTTTGTAGAGCAATACAACAACACAGAAGACTGCATATTTGCTGCTCTGTATACTGTAGATAATGCTATAGACAAAGAAGCTTTAAATAATGTCAAGCAAAAAAAAATTACAGATTATTATTAAATTTTTGTAGTGTTTTGAAATCGTCCACTTAATGTACATACATACTTTGAATTGATTTTAATTTAAACTGATTTCCATTTGATTATATTACATACATAAATCATTACATGTTACATATTTTCACATTACTTGGCCCAATAAATATGTACTAACGCCGGACTATTATTAGCTTGACCTGTGTTATTTTGATTCCTCTGGCCTAGAACCATAACCCTTGTTAGTCGAAAACGAAAATTTAAAAACCTCTCTATGTCAAAACCCTTCGTAAGTCGAAAACTCTATAACTGGAACTTATTTGAATCTCCCTTGAGTTTCGACTTACAGAGGTTCCACTGTATAACAATGGTTTGTTGTGTTATTGATTTGGTTTTGTAATTTTTACATTGTACTTGTGGTTTAATTTTTTCGAGGTGAATTAATTTTAGATTTGGTTGATGATGTATTAATTACTGATTAGTGATAGAATATCTGATTATTATTGGTTCTATCTCTGTGGATTTTATTAATTTTTGTATTATCTTGGTTTTAGGATCGTTTTAGTTTGTAAGTTTGTTTTGTTTAATTTAGATGTGTTAGCTTCATGTTAATTTGTTTTTTGATATTTACCCGACTGACCAAAGGGGGGTTATGTTTTTCTCGCGGATGTATGTATGGCTGTTTCCTTCTTACCACCGGTAGCCTAAACGGCTTGACCGATTTTGAATAATGAGGTGCCATTAGATTTGTATTCCTCCCTCGAGTGTCATAGGCTATGTGACGTCAGCAAAATTCAATATGGCGGACGTTACCTGCTAATATTCACCTGCTCACATTAACCTGCTGTACCTCAAACGGGTGGACCGATTTTGAAGAATGGGGTGTCATTAGACTCATATTCTTCACTCGAGTGTCATAAATTATGTGACATCAGCAAAAAATCAGTATGGCGGATTCGGAATATGAAATCTTTGTCGGTTTTTACAAATAGTGTCCAGTTAATTACCTATGTACATCAGTACTTATGTAAGCAATACAATATATCTTTAGATGCACTCACTATCACCATACAACTAGAATGACACTAGTACAATTTTAATAGTCCTGATTTATAGATTTAATTATGAATGTGTCTTGTTTATATCTTTTTAGTTCCTTTTTACAGTCAGTCGGGTTTCTTGGTGTTTTTTTTAATTAACTTTTCTTATATAAATATGTTGTTTTTGCTGTTCAGTGCTTTTAGTTAATTTTTTAAGTTTTCGAAGTTTTAAGTTTTTAAGCTGTTTTGTTGATTATTTCGTAGTTTTTAATTGGCTGATTTTATCGGAAATAAGTTATTGTTTCAATTTGATGAGGTCATTAATGATTTTCGCATCCCACACTTTCTTTTCGTTCTTTTGAGGTTTTTGGTCTGTTGGATCGTTTGATATAATTTTGAGGTGTTTCGTTACTGATTGATTATATTAATTTTATGGTTAAAAATAGAGACGCCTAAAATTCGTCTTTAGAACTTAAAGTGAACTTGGGAGCTGTTGTAAGGTTTTGCCCTACAATGGTGAAGGGGTAAAAAATTTACAACATAACAGACAGTTGGTGTCTTCGCTCGGTATCTACTGGTATCCAACAGACTTCTATGCTGATTTGCAAGTCGATTTATTTGGGTGTTTTCCTTGACGTAGCAAATTCCTCGCCTCATGTCTAAGTTTGCAACTCCTCATTTGACTCGATTTGATCGCATTCTAATTTTTGATTTTGCAATTTCCTATTTGAATCGGCGAATTCTTATGTCATGAAATGTAACATATGTAAGTCGGGCAAATCGTTTTGTTGCGGCGACCAATGCATTTTCAATGCCATTGACCCGATGATGTCATTGATCTGCCTTTGTTTTATTTAGGAACCAACGCTGCTGAAGTGGACACTTTGGAGTAGCTAAGTGGCCAAAACCGACGCTGCTGATAAGGCAATTTATGTAGCGCGTCGGTTCCTCCAAATGGTCCATTGTTCAGTCAGCCACAACATATACACCTTGTAATTCGGATCTAAAATAGTTTTAAATTGATTTATGTTAATTCTAAGTTAATAGTTAATAAATGGTTTATAGTGTAACTCACATTTGGTTTTGGTGACTCACCTAGTGGTGACTAGTTCACCTGTTAGCACTAGCTAGCTGATCATACATGTGATATGGGTGACATGTGGCTGACAACAACTACAATGGGTGAGTATTTTGTTGTTCTTGAATTTTAATTAGCTTTCTTTTTAGGGAGATTAATGGAGATTATATGGAGATTCTCCACATTCCTCCTACCCATTGGAGGGCCCTCCCAGGGACAGGAGCGTTTGAGTGGTTGTAACGTGGTGGTTTTGTTGATCCGTGCTTCGTCTTGGCTCGTAATAACTTTCATAATTTCTAATTCTCTCAATCCTTCACATTTGAAGTGCTTATAAAAGCGTTTTTTTTAATTTCTGTACATAATTAATATTCTTGCAAACATTAGTTATCACGTCTTTTGCCCACAAGATATTGTACATTTAAATTTTTGTAACTCTTAACTCGAGGCTCCTAGTGCGCTTAATCATCTTAAAATTTTTTTTGTGTGCCCATAACATTTTAAACATTACATTTCTCTAAAACTTCCCATATATTGCAATCCTTCATTTTCTTATAATTGGCGTTATTTCCCGTTTTAACTATTGTCAAAATCTATCTGTTTTTTAGGTAAAGTGTTATTCTTTATATCATATGTACCAGGGAAATCTATTTGGCGTATTGCTGTATGTATTGTCATGTTTAGTTATTTAAGTTGTTACTCAATATTTCTTTCTATTTATCATAATCACTTTCTATCTAATATCTGCATTTGTTCCTTAACAATAATGTACATGTATCTACCTATTCTGGGAATTTACTTAGCGTTAGTCAAAATTTCGATAGGTTATATACATAGTATTTCCTTATAGCACATTTCGCTTTTAACATTGTATTTATCATTAAGTTTATCATTACATGTGGCCAGCTTTGAATTTATTTTATTTTATAACTGTTTTTACATATTATAAATGATTTATAATTCTTCAAATACATACTTAGATCCACTCTATTATTCCGTTTCGTCTTAAGGATTCCGGATTTTGTTGCTTGGTTGACGCTGTGTGCTGGTTGCTGGGTTGCATGTCTGGTGATCTTGCTTTCCTGTTCCAATTCTGATGTTGGACACTGGAAGGATCGCGCATCACGTAAGGCTGGTCCTCTGTCCTTTCGGTAAGTTATAGTGGTCTCCGGTATGGTAAGTGTCTGCGTTCTAGGATCTGCTATCTCTAACTTCCTTATCATTTTAGCGATTTCTCCACAGGCTTGTCATCTGTCTCCTCTTGGGTGGGCTGTTTCTCCTTCCCTGGTTCGTGGAGTCCAAGCTGTTGGTAAAGCTGGTCAGTCCCCACACGTCGACTGACATCTTTGAACTTTCGCGGCCTTTTATTCCTCCGGCACCTACGTCTATATTGTCGCCACTGTTCATTGTTGCTACCTCCTGTTTATCTTGAATGTTTCTAGGGGCTTAATCCAGGTTGATTTTCACAACCATGTCAGCAACGTCCAGGTCAGCTTCAATGAAAATTTCAGTAAAGCCCAGGTCATCGTCGAAGTTTATTTTGACTAAGTCTAGGTTGTCTGCAACTGTGATTCCGGCTAAACCTGGTCGTCTGCCATTCTCGGACATCTTTGGAATCTGGTAATTAGTAATTTAAGTTCTAGCTTGAATTTTTTTGACGTGAAAACGTCTTTCTTCTCGTTGAGTATGTACATTGGTAGCCAGACTTACATTCTTGTGTTACAAAACACCGTCATTCTTCAATCGCTAATAACTACGAGGCTGATGACGTGATGACAACGGTTGAAGTCACAGTGGATGGAACATATTTGCACGTATTTATTGTGTGGCACTCTTTTTTCCCATGACGTCATCGGGATAGTGCCTACGTGTGATTGTTGTTTTTTTAGCGTTGTGTGAGGATATTTATGAGTGTAGCGTGAAAACGCATTAAGCTAGGACGTCGATTAGGGTATCATTGTAAAAACCATAAAAAGAGCTACCAGGATCTAAAGCGAAACCTTAAAAATATTCTCTTACTTACTGATTAGTTACTGATTAGTGATAGAATATCTGATTATTATTGGTTCTATCTCTGTGGATTTTATTAATTTTTGTATTATCTTGGTTTTAGGATCGTTTTAGTTTGTAAGTTTGTTTTGTTTAATTTAGATGTGTTAGCTTCATGTTAATTTGTTTTTTGATATTTACCCGACTGACCAAAGGGGGGTTATGTTTTTCTCGCGGATGTATGTATGGCTGTTTCCTTCTTACCACCGGTAGCCTAAACGGCTTGACCGATTTTGAATAATGAGGTGCCATTAGATTTGTATTCCTCCCTCGAGTGTCATAGGCTATGTGACGTCAGCAAAATTCAATATGGCGGACGTTACCTGCTAATATTCACCTGCTCACATTAACCTGCTGTACCTCAAACGGGTGGACCGATTTTGAAGAATGGGGTGTCATTAGACTCATATTCTTCACTCGAGTGTCATAAATTATGTGACATCAGCAAAAAATCAGTATGGCGGATTCGGAATATGAAATCTTTGTCGGTTTTTACAAATAGTGTCCAGTTAATTACCTATGTACATCAGTACTTATGTAAGCAATACAATATATCTTTAGATGCACTCACTATCACCATACAACTAGAATGACACTAGTACAATTTTAATAGTCCTGATTTATAGATTTAATTATGAATGTGTCTTGTTTATATCTTTTTAGTTCCTTTTTACAGTCAGTCGGGTTTCTTGGTGTTTTTTTTAATTAACTTTTCTTATATAAATATGTTGTTTTTGCTGTTCAGTGCTTTTAGTTAATTTTTTAAGTTTTCGAAGTTTTAAGTTTTTAAGCTGTTTTGTTGATTATTTCGTAGTTTTTAATTGGCTGATTTTATCGGAAATAAGTTATTGTTTCAATTTGATGAGGTCATTAATGATTTTCGCATCCCACACTTTCTTTTCGTTCTTTTGAGGTTTTTGGTCTGTTGGATCGTTTGATATAATTTTGAGGTGTTTCGTTACTGATTGATTATATTGATTTTATGGTTAAAAATAGAGACGCCTAAAATTCGTCTTTAGAACTTAAAGTGAACTTGGGAGCTGTTGTAAGGTTTTGCCCTACAATGGTGAAGGGGTAAAAAATTTACAACATAACAGACAGTTGGTGTCTTCGCTCGGTATCTACTGGTATCCAACAGACTTCTATGCTGATTTGCAAGTCGATTTATTTGGGTGTTTTCCTTGACGTAGCAAATTCCTCGCCTCATGTCTAAGTTTGCAACTCCTCATTTGACTCGATTTGATCGCATTCTAATTTTTGATTTTGCAATTTCCTATTTGAATCGGCGAATTCTTATGTCATGAAATGTAACATATGTAAGTCGGGCAAATCGTTTTGTTGCGGCGACCAATGCATTTTCAATGCCATTGACCCGATGATGTCATTGATCTGCCTTTGTTTTATTTAGGAACCAACGCTGCTGAAGTGGACACTTTGGAGTAGCTAAGTGGCCAAAACCGACGCTGCTGATAAGGCAATTTATGTAGCGCGTCGGTTCCTCCAAATGGTCCATTGTTCAGTCAGCCACAACATATACACCTTGTAATTCGGATCTCAAATAGTTTTAAATTGATTTATGTTAATTCTAAGTTAATAGTTAATAAATGGTTTATAGTGTAACTCACATTTGGTTTTGGTGACTCACCTAGTGGTGACTAGTTGACCTGTTAGCACTAGCTAGCTGATCATACATGTGATATGGGTGACATGTGGCTGACAACAACTACAATGGGTGAGTATTTTGTTGTTCTTGAATTTTAATTAGCTTTCTTTTTAGGGAGATTAATGGAGATTATATGGAGATTCTCCACATTCCTCCTACCCATTGGAGGGCCCTCCCAGGGACAGGAGCGTTTGAGTGGTTGTAACGTGGTGGTTTTGTTGATCCGTGCTTCGTCTTGGCTCGTAATAACTTTCATAATTTCTAATTCTCTCAATCCTTCACATTTGAAGTGCTTATAAAAGCGTTTTTTTTAATTTCTGTACATAATTAATATTCTTGCAAACATTAGTTATCACGTCTTTTGCCCACAAGATATTGTACATTTAAATTTTTGTAACTCTTAACTCGAGGCTCCTAGTGCGCTTAATCATCTTAAAATTTTTTTTGTGTGCCCATAACATTTTAAACATTACATTTCTCTAAAACTTCCCATATATTGCAATCCTTCATTTTCTTATAATTGGCGTTATTTCCCGTTTTAACTATTGTCAAAATCTATCTGTTTTTTAGGTAAAGTGTTATTCTTTATATCATATGTACCAGGGAAATCTATTTGGCGTATTGCTGTATGTATTGTCATGTTTAGTTATTTAAGTTGTTACTCAATATTTCTTTCTATTTATCATAATCACTTTCTATCTAATATCTGCATTTGTTCCTTAACAATAATGTACATGTATCTACCTATTCTGGGAATTTACTTAGCGTTAGTCAAAATTTCGATAGGTTATATACATAGTATTTCCTTATAGCACATTTCGCTTTTAACATTGTATTTATCATTAAGTTTATCATTACATGTGGCCAGCTTTGAATTTATTTTATTTTATAACTGTTTTTACATATTATAAATGATTTATAATTCTTCAAATACATACTTAGATCCACTCTATTATTCCGTTTCGTCTTAAGGATTCCGGATTTTGTTGCTTGGTTGACGCTGTGTGCTGGTTGCTGGGTTGCATGTCTGGTGATCTTGCTTTCCTGTTCCAATTCTGATGTTGGAGACTGGAAGGATCGCGCATCACGTAAGGCTGGTCCTCTGTCCTTTCGGTAAGTTATAGTGGTCTCCGGTATGGTAAGTGTCTGCGTTCTAGGATCTGCTATCTCTAACTTCCTTATCATTTTAGCGATTTCTCCACAGGCTTGTCATCTGTCTCCTCTTGGGTGGGCTGTTTCTCCTTCCCTGGTTCGTGGAGTCCAAGCTGTTGGTAAAGCTGGTCAGTCCCCACACGTCGACTGACATCTTTGAACTTTCGCGGCCTTTTATTCCTCCGGCACCTACGTCTATATTGTCGCCACTGTTCATTGTTGCTACCTCCTGTTTATCTTGAATGTTTCTAGGGGCTTAATCCAGGTTGATTTTCACAACCATGTCAGCAACGTCCAGGTCAGCTTCAATGAAAATTTCAGTAAAGCCCAGGTCATCGTCGAAGTTTATTTTGACTAAGTCTAGGTTGTCTGCAACTGTGATTCCGGCTAAACCTGGTCGTCTGCCATTCTCGGACATCTTTGGAATCTGGTAATTAGTAATTTAAGTTCTAGCTTGAATTTTTTTGACGTGAAAACGTCTTTCTTCTCGTTGAGTATGTACATTGGTAGCCAGACTTACATTCTTGTGTTACAAAACACCGTCATTCTTCAATCGCTAATAACTACGAGGCTGATGACGTGATGACAACGGTTGAAGTCACAGTGGATGGAACATATTTGCACGTATTTATTGTGTGGCACTCTTTTTTCCCATGACGTCATCGGGATAGTGCCTACGTGTGATTGTTGTTTTTTTAGCGTTGTGTGAGGATATTTATGAGTGTAGCGTGAAAACGCATTAAGCTAGGACGTCGATTAGGGTATCATTGTAAAAACCATAAAAAGAGCTACCAGGATCTAAAGCGAAACCTTAAAAATATTCTCCGAAATATGTGCGAAAATCGGTATGAATTTAAAATATAAAAAATGTGGAAAATATCTTTTCATATGAGGCGCAAATATGCACCGAATTGTGAAAAACTCAAATCGGAGAAACTCCGCATCAAGCCGAATATTCAAAATTAAAAACGTTCTGTGCCGAGCAATTGTGAGAGCTACGGTTTCATCGAAGAAGAAATAAAAAAACGGCGGAAAAAAATTAACTTATGATTTATCTATTCTGTAACCGTACTACTCTCCATAACCGTTGTAATTAATGGTTTGATAATGGAAGCAAATATTATCACGAAAATTTTGTTGTAGGTTTTTTGAGGTTAAAAGGTCTTTTCGCTCGTTAAGTACACTGATAGCCAGTCAAAGTTTCTTGCGGTACAATTCACTGTCAGGTTTCAATGGTCAATAGCTACGAGGTTAATAATGCGATAACAGCCGTTAAGGTCACAATGGATACAGAAATTCTGTACGTGATTATCGTGTGGCACTAGTTTTGCGCGTAACGTCATCGGGCTAGTTCAGTTACGCATGATTGTTGTTAATAACCGTTGCGTAAAATTATAAATTAGTGTAGCGTGAGCACGCAATCATGTGGAACGTTCGTTCGGGTGTCATTGTAAGGAGTTTGAGAAGAGCTACGAGGACGTGGAGTAAAACGATAAAAATAATCGCAAAAGTATTAGTAAAAATCGGTATTAAATTGAAAATTGAAAAAACAATTGTAGTCTTACGTAGTCTTAGGAATTAGCCTTCTGCCTAATATATAGTCTTGTGAATTGGCCTTCTGTCACTCAAGTGTGCTGTGTCCCTCTGCCGCATTTACGATTAAGCTTTAGGTTAGTATTGGAACTTAAGAACTTATGTAAACGTGTGTATATATATAGATGTATGTGTAGCGTGGGGCAGATTGGCGCGCTGACAAGAAACCTGATGCCGTTGTTCTGATTCCAGCGCGTCAGTCTTACTGATGCTTAGAGACATACATGACGTTGTTCAGAATAAAGTAAACCTGATGTATAAAAGTTGTGATTATAGAAACCTGACGTAGAAAAGTTGCGATTATTAAACAATTAGAAATATCGGCTCATGTCAGTCGTAGATATGGGCCGAATTGAATAAAACGCAAATCAAAGAGAGCTTGCATCAAATTGAATTAAAAATACCTTAAAGTGTCCAGTTCCGATTAAACTTCGGAGCTACGGCGGCATTAGAGGAGAAATGAGAAAAGGCGCGAAAAAAGAAACTTGTGATTACTCTATCATATATAACCATTGTATAAGAGACATTGATTTAAATACATACCAATAAGAAACACTTATGATAATTTTATCCCGAATTTTTCACGGAAAATCTACGGCGCGGACCGTGACTGGGCCTTTCGGTTTTTTTTCGGTCACGACATTCCTCCCTCCTTGGGGGAAGCTTCCCCCCCCCCCATCTCTTCTGGTGTAGTGCATTTCGTTTTCCGCCTTCCTGTTTCAATTATATGTAACTTGGTTATTTCCTATCCATTTAGATACTTCGATATAGAGATACTTTTCCTTCGCCTCCGCTTTCTATATTTACTACTTTTGGTATGGTTCCTCTATCTATTCTGTCCTACCTATGATCACCGTCTTACTGCTAATCTTACAAGTACATTCCAACGTTCTCTACCTATGGTTTCGTTCCCTTACGTTTTCATGAATATGTTAAGATTGTTATCTTTTCTGATTGATTATTACATTTAGTTACATTTTTCTTCTTATTATTGTGTGTATTAATATTGCTGTCCTTTTTAATATTACAGCATCCTCATTTATCATTTGAAGTAGATTCAATATTTATCGTTAAACCCTTTCAACATCTGTTCTTTTATTTTTTTTTCTCTATTGTTACTTCATTCTATTCATATGTTGGTCCCTTGTTGGTCCTTTGCCTTTTTAGTGTTGTGACTTTGTAAGTATCGACGTTTGCTTTCTGTTAGAAAATTTGCTGATTGTGGTTTCCGTAATTTTGATAGGTCACAAAATTTGTTTTATTGAAACCTTTAGTTTTCAACTTAGTTCATTTAATTTATATTTTTAATGATTATTCATTTTATTTTTACATTTTCATTATTTGTTTAAAATCCTATGTCTAATTCATGTACATTTCCAAGATAATTCAAATAGTATTAAACACAACCTTACACTGTTTCCAAGTTAATTCACATTTTCTTTATAAGTTTATCCAAAAATCGTTAATTTAATATAATTTGCAATTATGGTTCTTTAATAAATTCTAAAATGTTTCTTTTTCGAATTCTAACTTTCAACATCAAACACAGAATCGTTTTTCTCTGATATGATGCTTTACTTCAGTTCAATTTTGATTTTTCTTATATGAATGGACGATTTTAAGAATTATACAAAATAAATGTTTTAAAGAAAACAACCTCATAAATCCAACCTCCTTAAGATATTCATCCTCCTTAAGATTTCCCGTTGTCCAACGTCTGCCTCCTCACATGGTCATAAGCGCGTTTTTTGATATTCACAAAGATTTTATTACATTCACTTAGATCAACCTCCGTTGTGGCTAAAACTCAACTAACTTGCCGTCATCGAGATGATTCGATCCATGCGAATGATCGCCACGCCCCTAAGTCCCGTAAGGATAGCGGGATGGTATTGTCTGTTGTTGAGCTGAGCACATGTACTCAACTCAACAACAGGGTTGCCTGGTTTTCTCGATAAGATCACAGGGTGACTATGCCCGTGATTGAACACTTTCGTAGTTTTCAAGGAAAAGCAGCAGTGGGTTCCACGTTGGTATCCTAGTAGCGCTGCTTATTTCGGGGTTGTGGGTTTCAAATTTGAAATGTTCGGCGTCTAAGAGGCCTGGGTGCTCATGACATCCCGGAAAAGTATCTGCTTCACTGATTCGTAGTGTTTGAATCTCCGTCATCTCCGCGGCTACTCGTTTCCACGTTTCTGATCATTCGGGTTATTTCATCTGAAGCTGTAAACATGTCCTATATCTTCTCTGGATCCATTTCCAGTTCTCTTCCCTCTTCAGAATCACCAATTTTGAGTTTTCTGCTTAATTGCTCCGCTGCCACCAGGATGTCTTCAGGGATTTCTCCTCCATCGTCTGATAAATTTCGGGTTTGTTCTTCCCTTCTCTTCGCCGCTTGTTTTCTGTTAGGGGTGTTTTGCTGTTAGTGCGTTATGTTTAAAATATGTGTATATGTATGTGTATTTTTTTGGAATATCCTTGACTAGGTATGTATATGTACTATTATTACTATTATTATTTATATGTATTCTATCTTTCATATCAAGTTGGTTCAAATCTATCTGCGATTTCGCGCGGGTGACTCTGCGGTTCCTAGAAGTTGTTCACGGCGAGGTATACTCACAGGTATCAGGATGATGTTCACGCGTCGTTCTTCCCACTTTTCAGTGAGAGGCTTCTGGCGGAGTAAGTTACGTTTTTTCAATGTTTTTACCAGTACTACGCTGAGTACGGATCCACTCATTGTTGTGGTTGGATGCAGTTGTATGTGCATGTATCTTGTCTATAGCTATTAGCTATTTCCTATTCCAACTCTTTTATTCTGTCACTCTCTTGCCTCAATCGGTCGTTAAATGCCATGGGTTGTACTATTTCAATCTCCTTTTCGGTGCGAATTTTCTGTTTTTATAGTTATAGTTTCGTCATGTCCGTCCGTCTGTCTGTCCGTCTGTCCGTAAGTCACAGCCATTTTACTCGGAAACTATTGAAACTATATAAATGAAACTTAGAAGTAAGGTGTCTCCTGTGAACACCTGAAGAATGCAGTAGTGAAAGTAACGAAAAAAGTTTTACCAAGGGTGGCACTCCATACATGTATCTGACGGACATTATTTCTTTTTCATTGCACATATCCGTGTGGGGTATTTTTGAATAGCTCTTTAAAAATGACAATGATGTTGTCAGAAACTATTTGCGTTTAAGCTAATAACCCCTCTAACTTCTGAACGACGGGCCAGAAAAATCTGAAAAAATTTAAGGTAGTAGAACTATATAAAAACAGTAAACGATTTTTGGTTTTAAGCTACCAACAAGCTTATACATAAAATTAATTTTAACTCAATGCCATAAAATTGCACAAGTCTTTGAAAATGATATGGAGGTATAATTTATTCATACGAATCGTATTTAGTAGGTTCTAAAAGGTGTACTAACTGTACACGTAAATTTAAATAACACATGTACCTTTAAAAGAGAAACATGTGTCCACTTCACACGCGGTAGGAGTGAAACCGTCAGGGAAACTAAACTGCGAGAGAATGAATGGGGTGATTATATAGTTTATTTATAATAAAATTGGTTTATTGGTAATGTTTAAAAGTTTTTTTACCACATTTTTCATGTTTTCCTTTCTTTTTTTCGATGTGAGGCAAAATTAAGAAAATAAAAATAAATTAATTAATTGCAAATTTATTTATTTTTTTAATTTTTGTGAATCCGCTACGAAGCACAGCACAAAGAGGAGACAAAGATTTTCAACTAAATCTCTATAGAACCTATCACTTCTATTCATTTACTTTGAGAAATAACATTGCTTTATTCCGTAAGCGAATATTTTCCACAAAAATCACCATACTTTTGCACAATAATAATCGAATAAAAATAACGAATCATTCCGAATATCTATCCGCATCCATATTCGTAAGTTCCATATAAAAATAATCAAGTCGAGTCGAGCTCATAAATAATCGAATATCAAGTCTGGGCAACTAGGCTGGCAGAATCGCCAGCAACTTGAAAATTTCGTCAGTACACGAGATTGTTCAACCACACGCCAACAATTGGTGTCACCCCACCGAGAGAGCATGAGTGGCGCCCGCATTCATTCGTTTCTCATCTAAGCAAACGAATGCGCGCGTCTCACACGCTTCCTTTGTAGGGTTTCACCTTATAACCGTTGGTTGCAAAATCTCGTGTACATTAATTTTCATGTTGCTGGTGATTCTGTTAGCCTGGTTGCTTATATTCGATTTGAAATTTTTAACTTTAGTTTGTTCAATTGATTATATTAATTAATTCCTTCTCTCTTCATCGAGATTCAAATCACAAGGGTGCTAGAGAAGTTTTCACTTCAAAAAACGTGAAACGTGAATAATTCTGAAGAATATTAAGGAAATAATGGGAATGAAGTTCATGAAAACACTTCCAAGGCAATCGATAAGATATCTTACGCTTTTTGACGTGAAAACGTCTTTCTTCTCATTGAGTATGTACATTGGTAGCCAGTCTAACATTCTTGTGTTACAAAACACCGTCATTTTTCAATCGCTCATAACTACGAGACTAATAACGCGTTAACAACGGTTGAGGTCACAGTGAATAGGACATGTTTATACGTATGTACTGTGTGGCACTTGTTTTTCCGGTGGCGTCATCGGGCTAGTGTAAGCACCAACGCGTGATTGTTGTTATTTAACGTTATGTGAGGATATTTATGAGTGTAGCGTGAGAACGCGATAACCTGGAATATTGAATGGGGTATCAGTGTTAAGAGCATGAAAAGAGCTACCGGAGCCTATCAGTGAAAAAATGAAAATATTTTGCAAAATATAGGCAAAAATCGTTATGAATTTTAAAATCGAAAATATATGGAAAATATCATCTCAAATGAGACATAAATATGCACCAAATTATAAGAAATTCAAATCGGAGAAAACCCGCATCAAAATAAATATTAAAAACCAAAAATGTTCAGTGCCGAGCAAGTGTGAGAGCTACGGCGGCATCGAGGAGGAAATACAAAAACTGGGGAAGGAAATAAACTTGTGATTTATCTATTCCGAAACCGTACTACTCTCCAAACCATTGTAATTAATAGTTTGATAGTTAAAGTACATATGAGTATAAAAATTTTGTTGTAAGTTCTTTGACGTTTAAACGTCTTTACGCTCGTTAAGTACACTGATTGCCAGTCAACCTTTCTTGCGGTACAATATACCGCCAGATTTCAATCTCAAGTAGCTTCGAGGCTAATAATGCGATAACAACTGATGAGGTCACAATGGATGAAAAATTCCTGTACGTGTTTATCGTGCAGCATTCGCTTTGCGCGTGTCGTCATCGGGCTAGTTCACTTACTTATGATTGTTGTTAATAAGCGATGCGTAAAATTATAAATTAGTGTAGCGTAAGAACGCGATCATGTAGGACATTCATTCGGGAGTCGTTGTAAGGAGTTTAAGAAGAACTACTAGGACCTAAAGTGAAACAATAAAATTAATCGCCGAAGTATAGTGTAGAGGCCAACAAACCATAAAAACTTGACCTCGAAATCACATGCGAACGACCTTACCTGCAATTAATTGTCGCGTAGAACTGACGTATTAAATTTCATGTTTTACTTTTCGCGTGAAAATTTTTATGCAAAATTTCATTTTTCGATTCACACGTAAAGCACGAGTCAGTTTACAATTTCACTTTTATAGTTTAATTTTTCATATGTATTTAAAAATAGCATTAAGTATCTGAAATCGATGTGAGGATAATATGCTTAGATTGCATTATTTTTCATTATAAAAACTGAGAAAATCAATGAAATAAATCAGTATCTTTTAGCACCTGAAAGTAATCACACTTTATTTCGAGACGGCGAATCTAACGGCATCCTGCCTCGCCTTAATGAAAAGATACCCTACACATCATTCCAAAACGGCGAATTGAGACGGCTTGTGCCTCGCCTTTATCCACCTCTCCTCCAACTTTCATTACATGGCGATCCTGCCCGTGACGGACTAAGAAGACATAGCTGCATCAAGAGACAAATTTTACAGAAAATAAATTTTCCGAGACAAACTTTTTCGGAGTTACTCTCAACAAAACTACCAGTTTATAAATGGAGGAAGAATACGTTCCTCACACAAACGAAGAAACACAATCAGCACCTCCATACTTCCCAAAAATTATCAAAAAGAAAATTACAATTGACGAATATTTCCAACGGAAAAGGAAGGAACTCCAGGATAAACTACAAGAAGACCCGACGGCCGGACCACGACCTAGGAACTTCCACCACGCTGAAGAAGAGAAACAAATACCAACACCCAACACCACCCCGAGCGAAACAAGACAACAACGAAAAAGAGGCGGTAAACTTGTAAAGCAGAGACGGGAACTAGCAGCACTCTACGCCCTAGTAAGGGACGACAACACAACATTAACCTGGGACCAAAGCACCAAAATATACGAGAGGATTGACAAACTGCATCTGGATCAGACAAGGAAGTTCCATAAACACAAAAACCCCAACTATGGGAACTACAGAGTCTAAAGAACAAGTTAACATCAATGAAAATCTCAACAACAGCGCCAAGAATGAACAACTTAGCTTAGGAAACCTAATTTTAATTATAATAGCGACTTCAATCATTTTAACAGGAATAACTATATACACATTAAAATCTTTAAATAATTATATGAAAAAGTATGTTAACAAAAAAATCAATAGGGCACAATGCACATCAGTTTGACAAAATAAAAATAATAATTAACTTTTAACTGTTAGAAAGATATTGAAGAAATATTATATTCCCTAAAAAGAATTTTGGACAATGCAAAAAAATCAATAACTAAACCATATAAACAGGAAACCATTACATCCAAGCTTGAAGATCTAGAATACTTAAAGCAAAGACTCAATTTATTCTTAAGAAACAATGAAAATAAAGACTTCTCAACAGAAACACAACAATTTGAAAAAGATTTCAAACAAGCAACAGAAATATTGATTCATATGCAAGAAGGAAACGAACAAAAAAAACAAGAACGAAATAGACAACCAAAATCAAACAACCAATATGGCTTCTTTCAATATTGAATCTGCATCCAAGACCATACCCATATTCACCGGGAATTATAAAGAGCTACCAGGCTTCTTAAAAATAACTGAAATAATATATAATAAGAAAACGTTAATCGAATTTGTCTGTTTTCTCAAATTAAACGCGAATGTGCGAACATCCATTGCCTCTATTTCCACAATAAGTACCTTCGAAGAATTAAAACCAAAACTGCAAGAAAGATACAAGAGTCCATTATCAGCTCCACAAATACATACCAAATTATCAAATTTAAAACAAAACAAACTACCAATATTAAAATATAAGGAACAATTAGTAAACCTCATAGGAGAACTAAATTCTCTACAGACAATAAATTTAACACAAGATCAAGCAAATGCCATAATAAAAATTAACAACGAATACGCGTTAACTGTATTCAAGAATGGACTAAATGAACAGTATAAAGCCACTGTCTTTGCCGCCCAGCCAAAAGAATTGGCCACAGCTATTAACTTATGTCTTGAGATAGAACAGTCGAACCATACGACAACAACGAACCAAATGTTTACCTTAAGACAAAAATGTGACAACAATCACAACTACAACAGAAACAATAACAACAACTACAAGAGAAACTACAACAACAACAACAGAAGCTATAACAACAACAACTACAACAGAAACCACAACAACAACAACAACTACAACAGAAACTATAACAACAACTACAACAGAAACTATAATAACAATAACAATAACTTCAATGGATACCAGAACAACCACAACAGGAACAACAACAACTACAACCAGAACAACAACAGAAGAACAAACAACACACAACATCAAAACAGACAAATACACTATATCCACCCAGACAACCAGGGAAACGACCAAGGCCCGGAGATGACCGAAATTTCTCCGGGGGAAGAATAAAATTTTTTAGAATATCCTCAAACCTTACAAACTATATAACAACACATTTGGATAATGCATCAGCACCCCTTAAGTTCCTAATAGACACCGGAGCCGACATTTCCAACTGCAAGCCCAACAAACTACTACCCGAAACAACATACTCCACTTCGAATACATGCAAACTTACAGGGATCACCACCGAGGAAATTGAATCACTAGGAACCATCAACCTTCTTTTAGAATTCCTAGAGAAACCCGCAAAACATAATTTCCATATAGTAGATAACAACTTTCCAATACAGACAGACGTCATTCTAGGCAGAGACTTTCTTACAAAATACTTCTGCAAAATAGACTATGAAACCCTCACTCTCACACTAAACATAAATGAAACCGACGTTGTAATACCCATACAAACACAACCACTCAAAATAAATTACATCAAAATCCCAGCAAGATCCGAGATAATCTGTCCAATCGAATTAAAACTACAGGAAGATAGCGTAATCCTCAGCAAAGAGCTACAACCCGGCGATTTTCTAAGTAATACTTTAGCCCCCTCGAATGGCACTTGCCACATAAAACTTCTGAATACAAACGAAAGAGAAGTAAAGATGTCCAACTTGACAATAGAAACAGAACCCCTCTCTGACTACTACATTTTAAAAAACAGTTCAAAAAGGCATTGTGACGACAATAACCGCTTCAAGAAACTCCTCAACGAACTAAATATATCATCTACAGAACAAAATGCATTAAATTCACTCCATAAAATATTCCATGAATTCCAAGATGTCTTCCACCTACAAGGAGACACACTTTCAGTAAATAATTTCTATACCCAAGAGATAAATCTAACAGATCATACTCCAGTATACATCAAAAACTACAGGTTACCCAACTCCCTTTTCCAAGAAATTAACAAACAAGTTGAAAAACCACTAGAGGAAAATATCATAGAACCCTCCACAAGCCCCTACAACGCACCATTGCTCATTGTCCCAAAGAAAGCCAACGAAGACTCGAAGAAATGGAGACTAGTCGTTGATTTTCGACAACTAAATAAAAAGGTTGTCAATGATAAATTCCCTTTGACACGTCTTGAAGATATTCTTGATAAATTAGGCAGAGCTAAATATTTCTCAACGCTCGACATGACAAGCTCTTTCCATCAAATAGGCCTAGAAAAGAATTCACGTCCCTATACCGCATTTTCAACTTCAAACGGTCACTATCAATTCAAACGACTTCCTTTCGGATTAAAAATATCATCCAACAGTTTTCAACGGATGCTCACAATAGCATTAAGCGGATTAGATTCAAAAGCCTTCCTATACGTCGACGATATAATTGTTTTCGGATGTAGCCTCAAACACCACAATGAAAATTTAACCAATGTCCTGAAACGCCTCAAGAAATATAACCTAAAATTAAACCCCAGCAAATGTAATTTCTTAAAATCAGAGGTAATTTACTTTGGACATCTAGTAACAAGCGCAGGTATAAAAACTGATCCCTCCAAGAACAAAGCGATTGAAAATTACCCAACGCCAACAAACGCCGATGAAGTGAGAAGATTCATAGCCTTCTAGTAATTGCAGACAGACGATTTGTCAAGAACTTTGCAGAAATCACAAAATGTTTAAATAATTTATTAAAGAAAGGTCAAAAGTTTCACTGGACAGAAGAATGCCAAAAATCTTTCGATTTATTAAAACAAAAACTTATTAACCCCCCCATTCTTCAATACCCTAATTTCAACGAAACATTCATCCTAACGACTGACGCCTCCGACCATGCCTTAGGAGCGGTCCTTTCACAAGGTGACATAGATCTACCAATATCATACGCCAGTAGATCACTTAACAAACACGAAATTAACAAACCCGTCATCGAGAAGGAACTACTAGCAATTCATTGGGGTATCAATTTCTTCAAACCCTACCTATTTGGCAATAAATTTATAGTAGTCACGGACCATAGACCCTTAGTCTCGTTATTTTCACACAAAAACCCATCATCTAAACTAACAAGAATACGCCTGGATTTATGTGACTTTGATTTCGAAATTATCTACAAACAGGGTAAAATGAACACAAATGCTGATGCCTTATCCCGAATAAAAATTGACTCAGATTTACTTAAAAGTATGATACCAACAACAAATGACCAATCCTGCCATAAATGCTTAGTGTTAACTAGAGCCATGAAAAATAAAATCAATAATAGTAACATCAACAAAGAAACCGCCAAACCCTTAGAGCCTGATCAACTCTTCATATGGGATTGCACTTCTCTATCAGACATCAAAAATGTAAGAAAACTTAATTTCTACATAATGAGCGAATATAAACAAAATGCATGCAAAAATAAAATAGATATTGATGTAAATACAGAAGAAGTACTAGTACGATGCAGTGATAATCCAATCAACCTAGAATTGATCCTGGAGAAGCTGTCATCAAAATTAAAGAAAGCAAACATTAAAGAATTAGCACTAAATATAGAAAATGAAATATTTGAACATGTTCAGAAAGAAGAATTTAAAGAAGCTTATAACACGTTGCAACGTAAAAAGGATAAAAATGAATCAATAAAAATATTAATATACAAAAAACCCCAAAAAATTGTTGACATACCAACACAAAAGAAACTTATAGAAGAATTTCACAATTCACCACATGGCGTTCATTTTGGGATCAGAAAAACACTTTTAAAATTGAAACAAAAATACATTTGGAAGAACATGAATAAAATGGTAAAGAAATTTGTCCTCAACTGTACCAAATGTTGTCTAAACAAACAATACAAACACACAAAAGACGAAATGACCATAACTGACACCCCAGGTACGAGTTTTGAAACAATCCCAATAGACACAGTAGACCCCTTAAGGATATCTATTAACTACCGATATATACTGACAATACAGTGCGAGCTCACTAAATTCGTCACAGGCTATCCAATGGAAGCAAAGGATGCAAAAACAGTAGCAACCACGCTAGTCGAACAATTCATTCTGAAATACGGACATTTCAAAATACTAAAATCTGACAGAGGCACTGAGTTCAAAAACGAATTAATGAAACACATTTGCGATCTACTTCAAATAAAACTATTTTTTTCAACCCCATACCACCACGAAACACTAGGCTCAATCGAAAGAAACCGTAGAGTTCTGAATGAATTCCTTCTTGCATACACGAATGAATATGATTGGGACAAATGGATTCCTTATTTCACTTTTGCATATAACACGACACCACATGTCGAGACTCAATACAGCCCATACGAATTAGTGTTTGGAAAACTTCCATACCTTCCAAATGACTTAGTCAATACAACAAGTACAATATACAATTTAGACAATTACGTTAACGAATTAAAGCATAGATTAAATCTAGCACTAAGTAAAGCGAAGGAATATCTAAATATAAATAAACTTAGAAACAAAAAATACTATGATGTAAAAACAAATGTAAACAATATTAGTGTAGGAGATTATGTTTTGGTCAGGAACATAGACAGAAAGAAATTTCAAAGCCCTTATCATGGACCATACAAGATTATAGAAAAACTAGCTAATAACTCAACTTTAGAAGTAAGAAACAAAAAAAAATGTACCACAATAACCTATTAAAAAGATTCACTGGTAGTATACCAGCAAAGGGTACCACTTTTCTAAAGGGAGAGGGTGTAGAGGCCAACAAACCATAAAAACTTGACCTCGAAATCACATGCGAACGACCTTACCTGCAATTAATTGTCGCGTAGAACTGACGTATTAAATTTCATTTTTTACTTTTCGCGTGAAAATTTTTATGCAAAATTTCATTTTTCGATTCACACGTAAAGCACGAGTCAGTTTACAATTTCACTTTTATAGTTTAATTTTTCATATGTATTTAAAAATAGCATTAAGTATCTGAAATCGATGTGAGGATAATATGCTTAGATTGCATTATTTTTCATTATAAAAACTGAGAAAATCAATGAAATAAATCAGTATCTTTTAGCACCTGAAAGTAATCACACCTTATTTCAAGACGGCGAATCTAACGGCATCCTGCCTCGCCTTAATGAAAAGATACCCTACACATCATTCCAAAACGGCGAATTGAGACGGCTTGTGTCTCGCCTTTATCCACCTCTCCTCCAACTTTCATTACAATAGGTGAAAATCGGTATTAAATTGAAAATTAAAAAAAAAAATTTAAATTATCTGCTCATATGAGTCGTAAATATGGGCCGAATTGAATAAAACGAAGACAACTCACGTCGAACCGAATTAAAAAAAAACTTAAGTGTTCAGTGTCGAGTAAATACCAGAGCTACGGCAGCATTAAAGAGGAAATGAAAATAGGCGCGAAAAATAAACTTGTGATTTATCTGTTCTGTTACTGTATTTGTCGATATAACCACTGTATAAGAGATATTGATTTAAGTACATACTAGTAAGAAATACTTCCTATAATTTTATCCCCAATTTTTCACGGAAAATCGACGGCGCGGTCCTTGACTGGGCCTTTCAGTTTTTTTAATCCCTAATATATTCTTAATTCTTCAAATTTTTAAATTCCGGAAAATGAATGAAGGCGAAAACCAACTTGAACTGTTAAAATTCACCTGCGACTTGTTGCCAAAGTGCTTATGTACCGTTCAATCATTGGTTACATCATTAACAAGAAATTGTAATTAATCACATACTAAAATCTGATTTGTTGACTTCCAAATCTATCTAATCATTGGTTACATTATTAATCAAGGAATTGTGAATTTGTGCACCGTTTAAAATCGGAGAGCCTAATCGAAATCCCTGAACAATCAGTGGACTAGCCAGTTACACCTCCAGTTATTCTCACCTGGGTTATACAACAGCATCCAGTCGCCGTTACCAACCTCCTCTGTACGTTCATTTAGGATTGCCAGCTGATCATTCACGGACTATTCAGACTGCTGTGGGATTACCAGGCTTGCTTTCCTTTTTATTTATTCTTATAATTTAAATTTTTTCATTTCTTTTACATATTCTTATTAATTTAGTTTTTTTTTTATTTCTTTTTCATTCATTTTTCTTTTGCTTAACGTACACTATTTTATCCTTTCTTTGTATTGTTGCCTTCATATCAATAGTCTAATCTTTTTAATATCTTATCTCTACTTTTGTAATACTTTGTACTACGTCGGATAAGGGATTTTCAGCACGTTTACTATGACCATAGTTTGTGCCGCCTCGATAGGTTCTTATCTTGCCACGGCTTCTGTGATGCATGTTTTCATCCAAAATGCGTTGGTTTGACTGGCGCAATAGCTGATAAAATTTTATCCTAGGACTCTGGAGTCTGTTGGTATTGTTCGCATTGCCGTAAATTTTCTCTCAGTGCTCTGTCCTTACGTGTTTTGGATATTGTTTCGGACCTGCGTAGGCTCAGGACCTCACTGACAGAATCGACAAACATCCACACAAATCTTACGGCCTCTCTTAACTCGTTGAAGGGTTTTGATACCAACTCGGTGGGGGTCCTCCGGCTTGACCCTTCCAAAATTCTTTCCGCAGCTCGTCCAGTACCTCCCCCTTCCAGCATGATCACGAGATCGCATAAATCCTCCCCACTACTACCTCCGGCTCAATCACTCATTTCCTTTTCCCCTCCTTGCCATGCAGCTATTGACGTTCCGTTCGCAACCCACCCTACTGATGACGTGAATGTCGCCTTCCTAACAACACACTCCCCTCCTCTAAAGAACAAAAAAGTTACCAACGCTCCGTCTGGGCCTGCAAATATCGATTGTCGTGTCACTGCAGGCCCAGCTAGGAATCCTACCCCTTCATCCACTCCTCCCACTCGGATTCAAATCGTATGCACGTCCTCTAAAGGTCAGCCCTTACACACCTGTCTAGGGGGCCAGTCTGATCCCTTGTCCGTTAACGCATCGTATTCAGCCTCACTCAGTCCCCCTCATTTGGTCACGCACTGTCAATCAGCAGTTACCATCCAATACTGCCATGGCAAACTCAACCAGACCTGACAATACTAATCGGCAATCTGCTTCACGGATGGCTCTCAGTTCTCTGAGAACTGTTCCTAAGTTGAGATCCATTTTTGTGACTGAACTCGTGATCTCTACATCGACGGATGACTTCATTTCCCATATAACAAGCGTGACCGGGCTTGATGTAGTTGCTAACAATATTAAAGTCATAAAGTTCGCAGAGGGACGGTGTTGTTCATTCAAGATCATTGTCCCTTGTTATGAAAATAAATTTTCATGCACCCAAAATTCAAACGAAACTAAAATTATATAACAAAAATTTAATAAAAAAAAAAAAAAAACTAAAAACTAAACTAGAAAGCACCATAACCACCCTGTTACATCGGCGCGTGGCAGAACGGGATCAAGAAAAAATTCATGCAAAAGAATTTTTATTATTGCATATCCCGTTCTGCATTTCCTATTGATTCCCCAAAATGATATCCGCCCCCAAAATGCACAAACGATCAATTCAACTATTGACTTTAAAATCGAATTGATCTTTTGTGCATTGTAGCCGGGCTCAATTGATTCCGTGGGAATCAGTTGAGTTTGGAAAATTGACATCTCCCAGTCCATGAAGGAGCAATAGAATCGAAAAGAAAAGAATTGGTGTTTCATGGATTGGAGTTCCGCTGTCCGGCCATTGTCCCAATGCAGATATAAACTGCAGGATTTTGGTTCGGAACGGAGTCCTTTGGGGAGTCAGGACCAAGAGGTCGTGCTGCCGAGTAGGCAGCCGACGATCAGAATGGGTTTTGAGAAGGACGTCGCGCTGCCGAGTTGGCATTACATAGAAATTACTCTTCCAAAAGTGAATAGTTATAAAATAAATAAGTGATGTAGAACTTAGAATTGAAATTGAAATTTAAGAAGTTTAAAATAAAATATGTGTTTATAAATTGAATTTTCAAAATGATTTTAAAACAAGTTTACGGATTACTCTTTTCAACTTAAGAAGTTTAATAATAAAATAATGAATAGTTATAAAATAAATAAGTGATGTAGAACTTAGAATTTAAATTGAAATTTAAGAAGTTTAAAATAAATATGATTTAAAAATTGAATTTTCAAAATGATTTTAAAAAAACATTGGTTTTCTGTAAAGTCGGTTTACGGACGATAATTTTACGTGATAACGTCATAAGAAAGCATTGATGAAAAATTGCCTACTTTTATGAATTGAATTGAATTATTTTCACTGAATTATCATTATTTTGTATAATACAAAGAAGGAGCCAATTGAAAATGTAAATTTTTTCAATAAATTTTTTTACTTAAATTATGCAGATTAATTATAAGTAACAATATGCTATGTATTAACAATTTATTTATTCGTACATACGCGCATTAGTTTGGATTCAAGAGAGATTCTTGAATCCACACTAATATGCGTATGAACGAATCTCTCATGAATCCAATCTCATACGAGTATTAGTTTGGATTCATAAGAGATTCTTGAATCCACACTAATGCGCGTATGGACAAATGAGAGATTCGTACAAACGCGTGTTAGTTTGTGTTCATGAGTGATTCTTGAATCCACACTATTATGCGTATGAACGAATCTCTCATGAATCCAATCTCATACGCGTATGAGATTGGATTCATGAGAGAGTCGTTCATACGCGCATTAGTGTGGATTCAAGAATCTCTCATGAATCCAAACTAATACGCGTATGAGATTGGATTCATGAGAGATTCGTTCATACGCGCATTAGTGTGGATTCAAGAATCTCTCATGAATCCAAACTAATACGCGTATGAGATTGGATTCATGAGAGATTCGTTCATACGCTTAATAGTGTCGATTCAAGAATCTCTCATGAATCCAAACTAATACGCGTATGAGATTGGATTCATGAGAGAGTCGTTCATACGCGCATTAGTGTGGATTCAAGAATCTCTCATGAATCCAAACTAATACGCGTATGAGATTGGATTCATGAGAGATTCGTTCATACGCATAATAGTGTGGATTCAAGAATCACTCATGAATACAAACTAACACGCGTTTGTACGAATCTCTCATTTGTCCATACGCGCATTAGTGTGGATTCAAGAATCTCTTATGAATCCAAACTAATACTCGTATGAGATTGGATTCATGAGAGATTCGTTCATACGCATATTAGTGTGGATTCAAGAATCTCTCTTGAATCCAAACTAATGCGCGTATGTACGAATAAATAAATTGTTAATACATAGCATATTGTTACTTATAATTAATCTGCATAATTTAAGTAAAAAAATTTATTGAAAAAATTTACATTTTCAATTGGCTCCTTCTTTGTATTATACAAAATAATGATAATTCAGTGAAAATAATTCAATTCAATTCATAAAAGTAGGCAATTTTTCATCAATGCTTTCTTATGACGTTATCACGTAAAATTATCGTCCGTAAACCGACTTTACAGAAAACCAATGTTTTTTTAAAATCATTTTGAAAATTCAATTTTTAAATCATATTTATTTTAAACTTCTTAAATTTCAATTTAAATTCTAAGTTCTACATCACTTATTTATTTTATAACTATTCATTATTTTATTATTAAACTTCTTAAGTTGAAAAGAGTAATCCGTAAACTTGTTTTAAAATCATTTTGAAAATTCAATTTATAAACACATATTTTATTTTAAACTTCTTAAATTTCAATTTCAATTCTAAGTTCTACATCACTTATTTATTTTATAACTATTCACTTTTGGAAGAGTAATTTCTATGTAATGCCAACTCGGCAGCGCGACGTCCTTCTCAAAACCCATTCTGATCGTCGGCTGCCTACTCGGCAGCACGACCTCTTGGTCCTGACTCCCCAAAGGACTCCGTTCCGAACCAAAATCCTGCAGTTTATATCTGCATTGGGACAATGGCCGGACAGCGGAACTCCAATCCATGAAACACCAATTCTTTTCTTTTCGATTCTATTGCTCCTTCATGGACTGGGAGATGTCAATTTTCCAAACTCAACTGATTCCCACGGAATCAATTGAGCCCGGCTACAATGCACAAAAGATCAATTCGATTTTAAAGTCAATAGTTGAATTGATCGTCGTTTGTGCATTTTGGGGGCGGATATCATTTTGGGGAATCAATAGGAAATGCAGAACGGGATATGCAATAATAAAAATTCTTTTGCATGAATTTTTTCTTGATCCCGTTCTGCCACGCGCCGATGTAACAGGGTGGTTATGGTGCTTTCTAGTTTAGTTTTTAGTTTTTTTTTTTTTTTTATTAAATTTTTGTTATATAATTTTAGTTTCGTTTGAATTTTGGGTGCATGAAAATTTATTTTCATAACAAGGGACAATGATCTTGAATGAACAACACCGTCCCTCTGCGAACTTTATGACTTTAATATTGTTAGCAACTACATCAAGCCCGGTCACGCTTGTTATATGGGAAATGAAGTCATCCGTCGATGTAGAGATCACGAGTTCAGTCACAAAAATGGATCTCAACTTAGGAACAGTTCTCAGAGAACTGAGAGCCATCCGTGAAGCAGATTGCCGATTAGTATTGTCAGGTCTGGTTGAGTTTGCCATGGCAGTATTGGATGGTAACTGCTGATTGACAGTGCGTGACCAAATGAGGGGGACTGAGTGAGGCTGAATACGATGCGTTAACGGACAAGGGATCAGACTGGCCCCCTAGACAGGTGTGTAAGGGCTGACCTTTAGAGGACGTGCATACGATTTGAATCCGAGTGGGAGGAGTGGATGAAGGGGTAGGATTCCTAGCTGGGCCTGCAGTGACACAACAATCGATATTTGCAGGCCCAGACGGAGCGTTGGTAACTTTTTTGTTCTTTAGAGGAGGGGAGTGTGTTGTTAGGAAGGCGACATTCACGTCATCAGTAGGGTGGGTTGCGAACGGAACGTCAATAGCTGCATGGCAAGGAGGGGAAAAGGAAATGAGTGATTGAGCCGGAGGTAGTAGTGGGGAGGATTTATGCGATCTCGTGATCATGCTGGAAGGGGGAGGTACTGGACGAGCTGCGGAAAGAATTTTGGAAGGGTCAAGCCGGAGGACACCCACCGAGTTGGTATCAAAACCTTTCAACGAGTTAAGAGAGGCCGTAAGATTTGTGTGAATGTTTGTCGATTCTGTCAGTGAGGTCCTGAGCCTACGCAGGTCCGAAACAATATCCAAAACACGTGAGGACAGAGCACTGAGAGAAAATTTACGGCAATGCGAACAATACCAACAGACTCCAGAGTCCTAGGATAAAATTTTATCAGCTATTGCGCCAGTCAAACCAACGCATTTTGGATGAAAACATGCATCACAGAAGCCGTGGCAAGATAAGAACCTATCGAGGCGGCACAAACTATGGTCATAGTAAACGTGCTGAAAATCCCTTATCCGACGTAGTACAAAGTATTACAAAAGTAGAGATAAGATATTAAAAAGATTAGACTATTGATATGAAGGCAACAATACAAAGAAAGGATAAAATAGTCGTATGAACGACTCTCTCATGAATCCAATCTCATACGCGTATTAGTTTGGATTCATGAGAGATTCTTGAATCCACACTAATGCGCGTATGAACGACTCTCTCATGAATCCAATCTCATACGCGTATTAGTTTGGATTCATGAGAGATTCTTGAATCCACACTAATGCGCGTATGAACGACTCTCTCATGAATCCAATCTCATACGCGTATTAGTTTGGATTCATGAGAGATTCTTGAATCCACACTAATGCGCGTATGAACGACTCTCTCATGAATCCAATCTCATACGCGTATTAGTTTGGATTCATGAGAGATTCTTGAATCCACACTAATACACGTATGAACGAATCTCTCATGAATCCAAAGTATACTCTACGCGCGGGATTCATGAGAGATTCGTTCATACGCACATTTGTGTGGATTCAAGAATCTCTCATGAGTCCAAACTAATGTATGAATCTCTCATTCGTCCGCTCACCTCAGGCGGAACGTGACAATGAGTCACGATTTTTCATATGTGCAGTCGGCCATCGATTTATAAGACGTTATCACGTCAACAAGTTTACGAATTACTCTTTTCAACTTAAGAAGTTTAATAATAAAATAATGAATAGATATAAAATAAATAAGTGATATAGAACTTAGAATTTAAATTCAAATTTAAGAAGTTTAAAATAAAATATGTGTTTATAAATTGAATTTTTAAAATGATTTTAAGACAAGTTTACGAATATAAAAAAAAAAATTACTCTTTTCACTTAAGAAGTTTGATAATAAAATAAGTGATTGCAAATTTTATCACCAAAAGGTTGACAAAAATTAAAATTACTCTTTTAAACTGGAATGGTTTAAATAAAATAAGTGATATAGAACTAAGAATTTAAATTGAAATTTAAGAAGTTTAAAATAAAATATGTGTTTATAAATTGAATTTTCAAAATGATTTTAAGACGAGCTTACGAATATAAAAACACATTACTCTTTTCAACTTAAGAAGTTTAATAATAAAATAATGAATAGTTATTAAATAAATAAGTGATATAGAACTTGGAATTAAAATTTAAATTCAAGAAACTACAAATGAAGCTAACGTTTTGAGTTGAGAAAACTAGGAATGAATTAAGAATTGAAAAGCAATAAAGAAACTAAAAATGAAGTTATCGTTATGAATCTAAGGACATTAAATAAGAAGTAAAGAATTTACTGTAATTTTAAAATAATTAAGGGCGAAGCTAAGAATTTCTAGAGAATCTACTATTAAAACTCAAAGAATTTACAAACTAAGTTACGAATTATATAAATCAAAATGTGAAATATTGGAGTTTAAGGAAAACTAAAAGGGAAAGAAATTGTCTTCAAATTGTGTACAAAAAAAATTTTAAATTGTAGAATTGAATAAGTCCTTAATAAACCAAAAAAAAAGTGGACTAATTTTTTTTAATTTGCAAATCGAAGGGGACGAGTGAACTTCTGTACAAACCCCTCCTCGATCCTTTGTTATGGAAAACGAAAACTTGTTTCCATAACACCCTCCCACTACCTTTGATTCCATCCTATGTAAACTGAATTGGCTGAGAGACGTATTTATCAAGGAGTTCCTCCCAAGGGGACATCCCTCTGGTAGTCCTGGTATAGCGCATCCCGCTGCCTCCGTCACCTCTCCGGCCTCATCCTCGCCGAGAAAAAATCTCCCCCCTCTCTCTCTACTACCAAAACGTGAGAGGTCTCCGAACTTAAACGCAATGAACCTTCGTCTCATCCTACTCCCTACGCCATGATATAATATCTTTCACTGAAACCTGGCTTTGCTCCAATATCCAGGATCATGAGATCTTTGGCCGTGAATATACCCTGTTCCGCAGAGATTGATGCTTTGGAGACCCTAATCGGCGGGGCGGTGGTGTATTAATCGCTGTGCGACCTTCCCTCAATGCCTCTCTTTTATCTAATTCTTCCAGTGAACCCCTGGAAATCATTTCCGTCAAAATCCGCTTTCCATTGCACAACCTTATCCCAATCACCTCCTACATCCCTACTCGATCTGATGTTAACGTATTCTTACACCTCACTCATGTATTAGACTCTATATTAAATTCTTCATTTGCCACCGATCACATACTCCTCATCGGAGACTTTAATCGTCCTAACATTGTCTGGATTGCAGAGTCAGACTCTAACTGCTCTTCGGCGTTTTATCTCACCTCCCCTCCGGAAGTGACTTTTACTGACTCAATCTCCTCTCACTCTCTATTTCAAATCAATCCGGTCAAAAACCAGAATCAGCGTGTGTTGGATTTGGTCTTATCTAACGACCCCAGTAACGTGACAGTCTCCCCCTGCACTAATGTTCTCTGCAACACTGACCCTCATCACCCTCCTCTGACCATTTTAGCCAATCTTTTCACCCGATCTCAACCTCATCCGTCCCCCCGCCTCTAAGATTTAACTACCACAGAACCAATCTGCAAATGCTACTGGCCAGCCTAAAAGAAACACTCGATGAAAAGGATTTGGAGGAACATCACGCCAATAACTTCACCTCGCGCTTTTACGACGCCTTTCATGAATCCATCTCCTCCTCGACACCTTTCTTTTCCCCTCCTTCCTCTGATGCCTCACCCCCTTGGTACTTCAGAGAGGTTAGGGCCATGAGAATCAAACGTAACGCGTTTTGGAACAAATATCTCCTTTCCGGCTCTTCTGATGATTATGAACCATTCAGTAACTCACACTCGGAATTTGCGTCTCTAGTCACCGTTGAATATAGGAGATACCTATCTCTAGTGAAACGCGACGTAACTTTCAATCCCCAGCAGTTCTCCTCCTTTATTAACTCTAAAAGGAAACACAAAGGGTATTCCTACCCTCAATCCATTTCCTACCATGGTAAGGAATGTGATGATCCCCAATCCATTGCAAACTCATTTGCAACTCTCTTCTCTTGTTCCTACTTGGATGGACATTTCGAGCCTGATTTAAAATACTTCTCCTCCCTCAATCCTACCCCTTCCTCCATACCTACTATTTTCCCTGATCTTCACATCATTGAGGAGGAGGTCGTAGTAGAGCTCCCCCCGCTATCCTTAATATATGCGCAACTATGCTTGCTCCCCCGTTAACAAGACCTTTCAACCTTTCCTCTCAGTCAAGTATATTTCCTGACTGCTGGAAGGCGGGTTTCTTGATACCAGTTTTCAAAAAGGATTCTGAAATAGAGCCAGCGAACTACAGACCGATCGCCAAATTACCCGCTGTTGCTAAAATTTTTGAAAAAATTCTCGTTACAAAACTGTATCCATTCCTCTCCTCTATTATATCCCCGCATTAGCATGGATTTTTAAAGGGTAGATCTACCACTACCAACCTAGGTCAGTTTACTTCTTTCACCTTAAATGCTCTTGAGCGTGGCGAAACTGTCGAAACTAACTTTACCGACATGAGTAAAGCCTTTGACAGTTTCCCACATAGCTTGATTGTCCTAAAACTCAAACTAGCGGGTTACCCCGACGCCTCTCTCAAATGGATTGGTTCCTATCTAAGCAACCGTTCTTATCGTGTCCTTTTCCGATCTACTCTCTCAAACACCATAACTGCGACAAGTGGCGTTCCTCAGGGCAGTCACATCACACACAATGATGTCTTCAGGGTAGTTCTTAACTCCTATATCCTCTCGTATGCTGACGATACCAAGATCTATTAGAAAATTGTCCTTCCGTCTGACAACTTTGAACTGCAACAGGATCTTAATCTTTTCGCAATTTGGTGCTACAAAAGCAACCTTATTCTTAACACCTCAAAGTGCGAGCACGTCTGTTTCCACCGCAAGTTGAACTACGTGCCTCATATTTTCTTGATTAATGGTTCTACGATTGGTGTAGTGAATGGTACCCTTGATCTTGGTGTCCACCTGGATTCAAGACTCTCCTTTCACGAGCACATAAACTTCGTGATAAGGAGAGCTAGTGTCATATTGGGCTTCATTTCAAGTTGGGAATTGGACGACATATATCTCTTGTTCGCCCAATATTAGAGTACGCTTCACATGTCTGGTCCTCTTACCCTGGACTCCATATTGGGCGAGTCGAGTCCGTGCAGAAGCGCTTTCTTCGCTTTCCTCTTCAGAACCTACCCTGGTTCGATCCTTTCCTCCTTCCTTCCTAGGTGGATCATCATCAGTTGATCAACCTGAAAACACTCTCTGGACGCCGTGGCCGACTGGTCGTTCATGTATGACATTGTTCAGGGAAAAATTGTAGCTCCACTTATTTACGTTCAGGTTGCTCCTCTTACTTGTGGCAGAAACCTTAGATCAGACAGACCGTTTCCTATAAGCTTCCACCGCACGGACTTTGGCAGGATGGAGTCCGTCACGCATATGCTAAGGTTATATAATTGGGCCGCCACTCTCCTGCAGGTCGAGAATGGTATTAGCAATGCTAGGTCCATCGTTCGGATCTGCGCAGACGCTCTTTCCACTTCGTAATCCCATATCCGTGCCCTCGTTTTTTGCTGACCCGACTGTACAACGTACTTCTTTCGGTAGTTTGCTGGTTAGGCTCTTATTAACGTATGTTCTTTTTCTTCGCATTATTACTGTTATCATGAGCTTGAGCTTGTATTAAGTTGTATCATGACTTTGAGCTTGTAAATAAATATATCATGTCGTTAGACTGTACGGTGGGGAAAGTAAAATATTTTATTAGAGGGTGGCGTTATACCTGAAACCTTTTTAGCTACACCTAAGGAGATGATCATCAAATTGAACTGTGTCATTTCGCCATCATCAAAAACAGATGCACATACTGAACTAAAGTCAGCACTATAAGCAGGTACAGGACCTTGGATTGTCCAGCCGAAGATGGTTTCAGATGCAGCTACCTCAGCGGTTAACCACCTATTATTATCGGTGACGATGCTTCAATAGTAGTCAGCGCCAATCAAAGTACTTAATCCCATTCCTTCTACAGAATATTTTTCGTTGTCGGAAAGCTCTAAGCCAGATCATGACCGGCCCTTCTCGGATTGCACAGGCAAAATATCGGTGCATATTAGAGGTGTAAAAACTACTCAAAAATGAATAATCGAATGTATTCGTTACTTCATGACCGAGTATTCGTTGTATCCGCATCATCATTACTGATTCCTTGGCCTATACAAAGGAGAAAAAAAAAAAAACCAATTTTCCATTATGAATTTCATTTTCCAATATGAAACCATTTCATTTCTACATAAATTTCAATTTAAACAAATTTTGTATCTTACGAAAGAGAGAAATATAAATTCATTGTCATAATTTTATTAATCAAAATTATCAAAATTCATTATTTATAAATTCCCGCTTGTTTTTTATATTACTTCCATGCAAAAATCCGAAAATACCCAAAGCAACGAATACTACCCAATGAGTATCCGGATCACTATTCGTTATATGGAAATTCCCATATAAAAGAATCCGCGAGTATCCGCGAGTACTCGTTTCATTTCGACCCGTTCCTGAAACCGAATAATTCTCTCCCATACGTTATGTCCTTTTCGCATTCTCACATTCACATTCACACATCCTCTCGCACACGAAATCCTGTTCATGAATTTACATTCATTTCCAATCATTCCTAGACGTGTTCGAGAGAATCCACGTACACTGATAGCGAATCGCTCACTCGAATACGTACCGTCACTCATCTCTCTTTCTTGTAAGAGAGAGAGTAGTCGATAACGAGTAGTATTCGCGAGTACTCATTGGATACTCGGAATCATTGTGAGTATTCGGCACTCGGTAACGAATACTACTGGTTTCCTACATCTCTAGTGAATGTATGAGGCACAACGACTGCAACTAGTTTCATCATCCTGTCATCGAGAAGACTTTTTAAGTAAAGTTAGACACGCTTGAAATTTTTCGGTGTGGCTCTCTGACTGCTACCGAATGGTAAAATTCTTAATTTAACGGTAGGTATCGAAATCAGTATTAACATGAAAATTTTGCACAAGGTCTTCGGTTTTATACGTTTTTTGGCTGGCACCAACTAAAACTATATGTACAGTGAAACCTCTTTCCTTTGGTGAAAATGAAACGATAACGCGCAGTGTTTGCAAAAAGACCGAAAGGCCCAGTCAAGGTCCGCACAGAAGATTTTCAGTGAAAACTTCGGTATAAAACTATAATAAGTGTTTCTTGTTAGTATGTTCTTAAATCAATGTCTCATATAAAGTAATACAATGATAGAAAAAATAAATCACAGGTTTATTTTTTCGCGCCTCTTTTAATTTTTTCTTTAATGCTGCCGCAGCTCTGACATTTACCCGGAACTGGACACTTTAGGTTTTGACGTAAAAACGTCTTTCGTCTCGTTGAGTATGTACATTGGTATCCAGTCTTACATTCCAGCTATCCAGTTTTGTAACATAATATGTTACAAAACACCGTCATTTTTCAATCGCTAATAACTACGAGACTAATAATGCGAAAACAACGGTTGATGTCACAATGAATGTAGCATGTCTGTACGTATTTATTGCCGGTTAGTTGTTCTACCAGTGACGTCATCGGGCTAGTGTAAGCGCCTACCCGTGATTGTTGTTCTTAGCGTTGCGTGAAGATATTTATGAGTGTAGCGTGAGAACACGTTAAGCTAGGACGTCGATTGGGATGTCATTGTAAACGTTTTAAAAATAAGTATGAGGACCTAAAGTGAAACAATAAAAGTGAAGGATATCGTCTCATATGAGTCGTAAAT
Source organism: Chrysops caecutiens (assembly GCA_963971475.1). NCBI lineage: Eukaryota > Metazoa > Arthropoda > Insecta > Diptera > Tabanidae > Chrysops > Chrysops caecutiens. The sequence continues at coordinate 68,545,722 of OZ020567.1, forward strand.
ATGCACCGAATTGTGAGAAACTCAAATCGGAGAAAACTCGCATCAAAACAAATTTATAAATCCAAATATTCTTAGTGCCGAGCCATTGCCGGAGCTGCGGCGGCATCGAAGAGAAAATGAAAAAACGGCGCAAAACAATAAACTTTGGATTTGGTTATTCTGTAACTCTGCTACTATATATAATGATTGTATTTAAGAGATCAATAATTTAAGAACATACTAGTACAAAACACTAATTATAATTTTTTTGACATGAAAACGTCTTTTCACGCGTTAATTACGCTGAAAGCCAGTCAAACATTCTTGCGGTAAAATTTAAAGTCAGAATTCAATCGCTACTAACTACGACGCTCATAATGCGATAACAACGATTAAGGACCCTATGCATAGAGAGTGCTTGTATATGTTTATCGTGCAGCGTTTTTTTGCTCGTGAATTTGTCGGGCTAGTTTAAACGCCTACGCGTGATTGTTGTTGATTAACGTTGGGTAAAACTATAAAGTAGTGAAGCGTGAGAACGCGTTAGGACGTAGATTTGGTTGCCATTGCATAGAACTTTAAAAGAGCTATAACGACCTAAAGTAAAGACATAAACATATATGCCGAAATATAAGTAAAAAACGGTATCAAATTTAAAACTGAGAAAAATTCAAAATATCACGTATCATAAATATGCGCGGAACTAAATAAAACGCAAATCAGAGAAAGCTTGCATCAAAACGAATTTTAGAAACCTAAAATTCCCAGTGCCAATCAAGTGTCAGGGCTACGGCAGCATCGATAATGCAAAAACGGCGGTAAACAATATACTTGTGATTTATCTATTCTGTCACCGTACTACTCTATGCAACCATTGTATTAAAGAGATTGATTTAAGTACATACTAATGGGAAACACTTATTATTATTTTATCCCGAAGTTTTCACGGAAAATCTGCGGCGCGGATCTTGACTACGCCTTTCGGTTTTTTCTCTTAATTACATTTTTAGTAGAATTTTCTTGGAAGTTATTACTTACGTCAGTTTCCAATGTTAATTTTTAATATTTCACTTAATTTAATTTTTTTATGTTCAAATATGTTAATTTTTATGTTCTGCTTGTCGCTCTACAAGAGCGTTCTATTTTACCATGTCTTATTCCTTTGAGGGGAGCGTTCCGCAACGGTGATGAGACCCATGAACGGTCAAATGTTTGTTTCTATTTTGATTTTTCATGGATATGAATCGATTCTTCTGTAGATCCCTCCAAATGAAGAACAAACACACGAAAAATCAACTCTTTTAATTTCAATTCGGTTGCCTTATTCAGAATTGATCTTTCGTACCTGGGGGGGGGGGGGGGGGGGGTCGGATCTCTCTGAATATTAATGGTGGTTTGTTCCCAGGGAATGAATGGCGTTGGCAATACGGGACCCTCAACAATAGGGAATTTTTGTTTGACGAGAAAACTGGGAAGTCCCGTTCTGCCACGCGCACATTTATTTTAAATTTTCGCTTATGAAAAGTTTTATTTTCATAACAGAAGCAACTGAATTTGTTTTTTCACCAGTCTATTATCTACCCCATCATGGTGTCCTACAAGAGCAGAATAGTTCGACTAAGGTGAGAGTGGTATTCAATGGGTCGAGCAATTCTACATCTGGTGTTTCATTGAATGTTATCATACACATTGGCCCTAAAATCCAACCTGACATCACAGATGTCCTGTTATGGGTGAGACGACATCGCGCTATTTTTCCACAGACATTACTCAAATGTTTCAACAAATAAAGGTTCATCATAGTGACTGGAACCTACAGAGAATCTACTGGATGTCCTATGAGAATAGAATACTATAGCAGCTCGCTACAGGCGCCAAAACACACAATTGATGGATTGCTGTGTTTATCTGTCTGGTGTCATCAGCAGTACATCTCGAGATTGTGACAGACTACACTACTGAGACCTTTCTAACAGCGTATAAGCGATTTATGAGTCGGAGTACCATACCATCTATAGTGACTGTGGTATAATTTTCTGGGAGCGAACAAGATTCTGATGTACCTCTTCCAAGCTGGAACGTCTGAGAATGAGCATCTACGAGAATCGATTCTAAAAGAGCGAACAAATTGACAGTCTAACCCTTCCGGCGCTCCACACTTTGGTGGTAAGTGGGAAGCTGCTGTAAGGTCCTACAAATTTCATCTCAAGAGAGTCATATGTGACATATTACTAAAACATGAAGAGTTGGTAACCCATTTAACACAATTTGAGGCTGTGTTAAATTCATGACAATTGAACCCACTATCTGAGGATCCAAGTGACCTGACCGCATTGACACCAAGTTACTTTCTGATTGGAGAGCCAATAAATTTTGTACTGTAGCCTCCGCTACTTGAGTTTCTTTCGTCACGACCTTCTAACTGGCAGCTACTTCCCTAAACCTTTCAACACTTCTGGAACAAATAGCTTCTGAATGTCTACAGAGATACCAAGCAATTTCTAAATGGTACCATCCCTCCAACGACAGACAACTTACAGATCCGAGAATTCCACCGACCAATAGTCACTAGCTCGCGTGAACGAGCTACATCCTGGAGCAGATGGGCCCTCAGAACATCAGAAGTCCTCACCAGGGCCCAGATTTCGCAACTGTGAGTTTGGAAGTGTTCACCGATTTCGGTGATCACCGGTGATTTGCGTGTCCGCAACCGTGTGGATGAATTTTTCTGACACTCAAAGTGTTCATTGAGTGAATATTTTTGCACCGAGAAAAAGAGCGTGAATTTCAACTTTGAGGTTTGAATATTAAAGTAAAATTAGTGCTAAGAATAAATTTTTCAGCGTTTTCAATAAAAACAAGAGGTAAGATTATGGAAAATGATACTTTTGAATTTTTAATATATATATTTTTTATTTTTTGTTATATTGTTTTTGCAGGTAATAATGGATTGATCAACAAAACGTAGTGAGGAGCAAAATGGGCCACTATTGGACTCTTGTTAAAAAATAGAAGATTAAATTCAATGGAGAGGGTATTAGAATTAAGACAAAGAAAATTGTATAGAAAAAGAACAAATTAAATTGAGATTACTATAAATTATGTCTTTTATTTCTATCAATTTTAAACAATTTTGAAAATAAAGTCAATCGATAAAGAATTAAGGTATGTAGGTAATATTTTTGCGAATGGAAAGCTCTTCCCGATATCCAGTATCCCTTAGATTCCGCCTTGTCAGACGACGTCGCCTCCTAAAAATTAAGTAATATTTTCATAATTTACACAAAAAATCCCTTGCACACCCCTTGCACATCATATTTTTATATAACGATCCATATCCTCATAAATTCTCCCGTTTGTTCGAAATAGTATTATTGAATAATTCACCTCCACAATAATATTTTTAACTATTATTATTATTATACGAAAAGTATTATATTTACACAACACGCAAACAATGAAAATTATGTCAAATTTGACAACTCAGCACATCCTTCAGCTCAATCGGAAATACATTCAGCACAGTGAATTCATTCACGCTTGCGGAATTGTTATTTTGAGCAAAGTGAACACCGTGTCTGTCGGTGAATTTCGTCTCGTGGTGTTCACCGGAAAATATTCACAGTTGCGGAATCTGCCCTCAGAACACCTACCAATGTCCCGAAGAGACCAATTACGAAGCTGTGTGTAGTACCAATTACCGAGAGAAGTCCCACCCTGGAGTCACCCGGTGATCAATGGAATTTCATGGTAATAGTCACCCTGTTGTTGAGTTGAGTCCATGTGCTCAGCTCAACAACAGACAATATGAAACCGCTATACTTACGGGACTAAGGATTGTAGAGTTGATTCGATGCAATCGAAAGGAAAATTGTGATGTGAAAAGTGTGGTTACGGATGTAGGAGTCAATCCAGCAGATAATGGGAATAGGACACTCTGCAAGTTTGAGCTTAAGGATAATGAGGGCATGGGGAATGCTATCAAATGCTTTACTCATATTAGTAAAGATTGCATTAACGACCTCACCGCGTTCAAGAGCATTGATAGTTTGGGATGTGAAGTATAATGCATGTCGAAAAAGGTAAAAAAGATTCAAAAGTTTTAAGATATTATTTGAGCCTAACTGCTCAATCAAAATACTCACTCGTGCTATTACTAGCTCGCTCGTGAATAAGTTTGTTTTCCGTCCAAATTAATGCTGACTTTATTCTCATAATAATTGGTAATTATATACAAAAAATCGATTCTTTGCTCTTAACCTTATGATTAATCAATTCTTTATTCTTAACTCTATGCTTTAATTATTTGTTTTGAATTCATGATTCACAATGGAATTCATGACACAAAATGCATGACCTAAAATTATCTTTCAGGTCAGTGTAATAATTTCATGCAGGTCGTGTAGTAATTTAATGCAACACTTTCTGTCCCTTTCACTTCTTGGTTTCATATAGCAGAATGAATGTCTTTCTTTTATTTTCAACGTCTTACATTAACCCCACAAATGTTTCTTTAATCTAAACCTAACATTGACCTTACAAATGTTTATTTTGATTTTTAAACCTTTTAAAAGTTATTTATTTTCTAAACCATATAAATGTTAATTATAAATACAAATAGTTAAATACATTACATCCCTATCCTTTTTTTAAAACAAATTTTGTTTTTTTATTTGTTTTTATTTTTATATAATTCTTAAGTACAATTTCATAATTCCAACTTATGTTAGCATGATTTTAAATTTTTATTATGATACTCCTAAATTTTGTCATTTATTTTCGGATGAACATTTACGTTTTCTATATCTAAAATTTCATATGGACCTTTAAAAGAACTGTCTAGTTTTCTTCTATTTTGAATCTCTATGTTTACGAAATTATTTTATATTAATTATTTTATATTTTTATATTCAACTTGTAAACGTTGTGAGAATTTATATCCCTTCTATTTTCTTTTGCTAGATTTAACAGTTTATTCGCTTATTTGTGAGCATGTTGTAACCTAAAGTGTAGTTCTTTTGTATATTTCTCATAATTATATATAGGTGTTGTATTTTTCATGATATTCTTAGATAGGTTTGCTAGTTTTCCGAAAACTAACTCAAATTGGGTAAATCCAGTGTCAACGTGAGCTGTTGTATTGTAACAAAAAGTGTTATATGGAATCCATTTGTCCCAACTGTAATCTTTAGTAAAAGATAAAAAAACGAAAGGCCCAGTCAAGGTCCGCGCCGTAGATTTTCCGTGAAAACTTAGGGATAAAATTATAATAAGTGTTTCTTACAGTGTCTGTTATACAATGGTCATATAGAGTAATACGATGATAGAAAAGATAAATCACAACTTATTTTTTCGTCCTTTTTTCATTTTTCCTTTAATGCTGCTGTAGCTCTGACATTTACTCGCCAATGGAAACTTTAGGTTTCTTTGAATTCGTTTTGATGCGAGCTCTCGTTGATTTGGGTTTTTTCAATTCGGCCCATATATGCGTCAAAATTATTATTACAATTTTCAATTTAATACCGATTTTCACTTATACTTCGGCGATTATTTTTATTGTTTCACTTTGAGTCCTAGAAGTTCTTCTAAAACTCCTCGCTTAACGCGTTCTTACGCTTCACCCATAAATATCCTCACCTAAAGCTATACAAAAACAACCACGCGTCTGTGCTTACACTAGCCTGATGACGTTACTGGAAAAACAAGTGCCACACAGTACATACGTATAAACATGTTCTATCCACTGTGGAAAAATATTCTGCTCGCCCAAGTCCATCCAGAACGTCATCCAGTCGAGTTAATGGAAACTTATCGCCTAAAATCTTTTTATTTAATTGGCATAAATCCACTACTAGTCGCAATTTTTTGTTACCAGTTTTTTGCGGAACAATGAGAAGTGGTGAGTTATGTGGGCTCACCGACTGTTCAATCACATCAACATCTATTAATTTTTTGACTTGGTTATGAATCTCTTCATTTTGAGCTTGTGGCAGTCGGTAGTTTTTTATATATACAGGGGTTTTATCATGTAGTGCAATTTTTTGCTCACAGAAATTATTACAAGACAACTTGTCTCAAGGCAAGTGAAAGATGTCTGCAAATTCCTGACAGATTTCTAAAATACGTTCTTTTGCTTTCTCATCGTTAATTTCGATATTTAATTGTTCCAACAATCTTGTACGCCTTTTGTTCCAACAATTTTGAGCTACAACCTGCTTACGAACAACGTTATTTAAGAATTCTTTTAATTTCCTTAAAACGAAAAATCCTATTAGTAAGATCCATAATATTAACAAGATGAGTTCAAAATCACCTAGTAGTCTTTCTTGATGAAGATGCTCCTGCATTATTGTTGATAATTAAAGCCTCTTGTAATTTTGATCCTGATTTGCCCATTGTGTTTACATGCCAATTACGAATCTCATAAGCAATCCAAAGGATACCCATGAATTAATGTTACTTTTAGCTTTTATTATAGGTTTTTGACGTGAAATCGTCTTTCTTCTCGTTCAGTATGTACATTGGTAGCCAGTCTAACATTCTTGTGTTACAAAAACCCGTCATTTTTCAATCGCTTATAACTACAACACTAAAAACGTGATAATAATGGCTGAGGTCACAGTGGATAAAACATATTTGTACACTTGATTTTCCCGTGACATCATCGGGCTTGTGCAAGCGCCCACGCGTGATTGTTGTTTTTTAGCGATGGTTGAGGATATTTATGAGTGTAGCGTAAGAACGCGTTACGCTAGGATGTTGATTGGGGTATCGGTGTCAAAATCATGAAAAGGGTTACCAGGACCTGAAGCGAAATAATCAAAATATTCTCGGAAATATAAGCTAAAATCGGTATGAATTTCAAAATCGAAAAAATATGGAAGATATCGTCTCATATGAGCGGTAAATATGCACCGAATTGTGAAAAACTCAAGTCGAAGAAAACCAGCATCAAACCGAATATTATAAACCAAAAATGTTCAATGTGGAGCAAGTGTGAGAGCTACGGCGGGATCGAAAAGAAAATAAAAAAACGGCGGAAAAAATTTAACTTGTGCTTTATCTATTCTGTAACCGTACTACTCTCCATAACCAGTGTAATGTTTAGTCTGATAATTAAAGTACATATGAGTACGAAAATTTGATTGTATTTTTTTTGACGTTAAAACGTCTTTTCGCTCGTTAAGTACACTGATAGCCAGTCAATTTTTCATATGAGCGTCTTATGATCGTATGAGCATCCTATAACATGAAAAGGCTTGTCCAGCTTTCTTATTAGATAAGTTTCAAAATTTCCCAAAATACAAAGACTATTTTTGAATTCGTAATCAAGTTAAGTTATAAATGCTTGCTCTTCTATATTTCAGCAATAGGTCGTGTTCAGTAAAACAATCGAAAAATAAAAAAATCAACAAATTACACAAATAGCTCATATATAATAAGCAGTTGATAATATATATATATATACATTATAAAACCGTGCTAACAAGCAGAAGTAGAAAATTCCTCCTCCCTGATCACCCAGGCCTCTAACAACTCGTATGTAAAAGGGGGAAAGTACGCATCGGGCGGGACAGTACTTTCCATTGGTTGAGAGGGCGACGAGTCCCTAACATCTGGACTCACCGAGAAGTGAGAGATGACGCCGCAACAACACTTGTCGGGTTTATTTTCTTTTCTTTAAAATCCGTCTTCCTTCTTTTTGAAACCCTCTTTTGTTTTCGGTGTCTCTTTCCATCCTTCCCTGTTCTTTCTTTGCTTCCTTTTGCTTTATGTTTCTTTTTTTTTGACTTGTCGGGGCTAGTAGTCCGGGGAGGTTCCTCAAATCTGGTGTAATGTTTATCTATTAGTTATTGTAATAAAAACTGAAAATTTACCTAAAGTCGTGTGCCAATTTGGACTGCAACAAATAATGGCTTTCGCCGAAGCGTGAGCCGCAATTTCTATATAGAGAAAGTCCTTTTAGGTAATATAGCCTGGTGCAAGTAGTTCTTGCTCTCTAGCCATCTATGTCTATTTTCTTTCTGATCCACAAATAAAATCTTAGCCCATTTATAATAACTAGGGAGACGCCCCCTGCTCGCTACGCTCGCCAACCCCCGCCGTTCGCTACGCTCACTAATAGCTCGCGCATGACGCTATATATACAGTAGCATTGTAAGTAAAAAGGTTATTTAGTTCAGACTGTAGTAGCAATCATTTCAGCTCATTTTGCACGTCAAAGTACATCTATATTAAATGAGGCCCTATCTATAATTATCGAAAACTTTGCGAGTGCGGTTGCGGATCTTAAAAGATTTTAAAATTTTCTCATACAAAATACTTTTTGTAAGAATTCTTTCATCTTCTGCCAAACGATCTTGGCCTTGTGTTTCAGAAATACATATAGACACGCAATCGATCAAACGATCTAACTCTACTGGCTACAACAAACAATTTACGGTGAGAAAATATAGGTAGTTTGAGTAAGATTCCTTCTTTCTGAAACGTTTGGGATTTATGGGATTTATTAATTGTCATCGCAAAAGCCAGAATGACGGGAAATTGAGTTCTTTCGAAGGAAAAAGGCAGAAGTGTACTTGTATAATTAAGGTTTATTTCCTGCTAAAATCTCACAATCCAAACAATTTTCTTTTGCATTTGAACTAAACGAATAGGCGTACCATTGACCACGCAAGCCATGTCCTGTACGCAAATTATGAATAAGTAAAAGTAAGCAATTTGGTTTTGAAAGTAAATTTGTGGGACCAACTTACTTGTGGGAGCCAACTTACATCAACTGAGTTTAAAAATTCTACTGGAAAATTATTTTGCTCTCTATAATCGTCACTCAAGATGTTATCGGAACTCAAATATATTCGTTCCTCTGCGGACAGACTGTTAAAGATTTCTGCATCGATGAAAGTGCAGTTTTCATATTTGGGTGCTAATATAACCGAATTGAGATTATCGTTAGACTTTATGGTTTCAGATACATTGCCATAAGTATGTATCTGCAATCACGAAGTTGCTAGTTAAATGGGAAGGAATTTCAATAACATCTTGGCTGTAATCTGGTTATGTGGGTAAAGTTCCATTACCAAGACATTTTAGAAATTTAACGAATTCAATCTCATGAGGTAAAGCTCTCATGTTTTGGGTAAAAGTTATTATGTGGAATTTTGAAAATTCGACCTTGAAGTAAGGCAATTTTCAATAAGTGGTACATGTGTACCGTGAGATAAAGCTGGCAATATTCATCAAATATCTCCACAGAGTAAAAAAGTCTTACCTCCGAAAAGTTTAGTTGAAGTACCGAACGAATCGTTTACTGACCAAATTTCCTCAATAGCTAATAAAGCAAGGTTATATGAATCATTTTCTGAAGAATTTCTTAAAAAGTCTTCACACATGAACATTTTAAATTCATTCCACAAATCTAAAGCAATTGTAGGAAAGTTCATACCACAAATAGGATATGGCAAATAAGTTTCTTAACTGCTGAGAGGACTTACACTCTTTTACTTCTAATAAATATTCACACTACTCTCCATAATTTCATGCGATACGTCGTGCATGTGCTGAAAATGTGCAGTAAATAATGTTCCCAACAGTACCCAAATCCTGATGGGACCTCGAACATGAAGCAAAATATTCTCAAATGAAACACCTCAACATCAAACATAAAATAATCTAGCAATAGCTCTTCTACTTCCTCTTTGAGGTTTTTCGATTTCTTTTCTTTATCTACCTAAATATAATGCATCGGCGTCTCTGTATATAGAAACACGGACGAATTAATTCGATTTATTTCATAGAATGCAGTTAATTTTGTTCTTCTGTGATTTTTTAGACCTTGCTGAACATTTCCTTCCCTAAAGGCTATATTTTGCCGTTGAGGCAAGTGACATTCAAGTCGAACTATAAGATATTATGTGACTGGTAATGCATTGGATACTCATTTATCCGCCAACTATCTTCCGTAGATCCAACATAGTGACCGGACAGAAAACTATCGATTTCATCTATATAACCTTTGCCATCAACTCCACCTCAAACTCTTCCAAACTGTAATGAGGCACAGTCGTATCCCTTATAAACATATTTGTATATATATTTTAGACTCTTAATTGTGCCAAGAACTTCTACATTTAAGTAGCAATCAAATTTCGCTAAAAGATATGGATTTTAAGTAACAGCATAACGGTTGCCATCAGAGTGGCCACGAAAGTTACCTGTTATACCATTTACATGACACATCTCACATTGGCTAGAGTTGTATTTTAAAAGTCCTTAGAAAAGCTTTTGCTGCATTTACGATCTCTCATACAGAAGAGGATATGATTCAATAAACCACATGGACCGTGGATCATATGGTTTTTAACTAAATTATGAAGTTGTGGGAAATACATTTATATTGTAAATAAAATATATTTGGAATTTCCGTACAAACGAACCAACTTTCATTTCCTACTGTTTCTTTTTTCTCTAAATTGAGGTTTTAAAGGTGAGCAGACAATAGTTTGGAAATATGATATAATATAAGATTTTCAATTTTAAACAGTTTTTTGCTCGTAGCGGCCAAATAAAGCATTCTAGGGGATATGATCAACCCCTATTATTTTTGCATTTCCCGACTTTTGGCTATATATCATATTTCTCTAAATTATGTTTTATATGTGGGTCCATACAAAAGTTGGGAAACATGATAAAATTCAGACTTTCGCTCGCTTTCCATAAATATTCGTGAAAGTTAACCTCGCGTTTTCTAGAAATAACTGTATAATTGTGATTTTCCATATTTTTTAAAATAAAATTTGCATATATTTTTTTCAAAATAGCAAAAAACGATGGTATAAGTAAACGATGGCTTAAATTTGTCTGTGGTAATGCATCCATACTATTGTCTGTGGCCATATGTTCATTGTTTCGGCTTTTGTCTGGAAGAATGCAATTGTATTAGCCACAGATTGCCTTCTTCCAGGCAAAAAGCAAAACAATGAACTTATCAATATTGTCTGTGATATGGCTGCATTGGCCCCTCACATTATCATTGGCATGGATATTGGGTTTGAGTGAGAAGAATGCATGTGCTAAGCATATATGGTTGTTTATTCAGTCGAATGTATGATCTATGCAAATGATAATGTAAAATAAGTATGTTCTATATTTTAATATTTTCGTAGAGGAATGCAATTGTAAGTTAATTTTTTTGGTTTGTGTCACCAGTAGAAGATTGATTCATTTGGTTTGATTTTCGACTAATTTAGTACTTGTTATGTATCGGGGACACAAACCAAAAATTCACATATGGTTGCATATTTCCAGGCAAAAAGTAAAACATTCACACGCACACATTCTTCCCAAAAGCATCATCTACGCTATACGTGTGCTCAATTCACACACACTATCCCATTGAATTTTTTAATTTCAATTTAAAATTAAACGTATTTATAATTGAATTTAAGAAAAAAAATTAGGTAATGCATATAGAGAAACTAATCTTTCGAATGGTATAATTTTTAAGCTGGTAAGTCCACCTGGTTTCCTGTAAAAGGGATAACAAAAAAACGTGTCGCCTATTTATATATAGATAAATTATGCTTACTTAAAATGAACTTTGCTTAACACTAATTGCTTTACCTAGGTAAGTGTTATAATAAGGTTAGTCTTAAGTTACGAAATAATTAAATATCATATGAAATTTAAGTACTTGAAAATTGTCGTATCTAATTTCATACTTACCAATTCATAATTTGCTGATGACTTAATTCATCGAATTGTGAATTGGTACGTTGAACTCGTTGCAGGGTCAACGTGGTTCATTGTTATGTTTATGCGTGTATACGCATCGTGCGTTCACACTACACCTTCGGGGCTTTTGTGTCGAAACTTATACATATGTGTTTAAGTTGAGACATGTGTTGCTTGGATTAATTGACATATAGTTTTAATTGTTTATTGTGGAATTCTTTAAGTTTGCCATCGATATCCACTATTGTATTGACTCCATTACTTTTGGCCACAATATATGGTCCTTTGTACGGCCTTTGTGCCTTCTTTCTACTGTCTATTCGTATTAATACCTTACATCCTACCTTTAATGCTAATGGATTTATATTTTTATTCTTGATTACTCTACTTTTACTTTTTCTATAATTCCTTTAGCTCTATCCCGGGCTCTTTTCATTTTTAACATAAATTCATTAACGTAATCATCTAAGTTGTATACCCTTTCTGCTGGGTTTATTTCTTGTGTTGGTAAGTAAGGGAGTTTTCCAAAAACTAACTCATAAGGAGTATAACCGGTATCGACATTAGGCGAAGTATTGTAAGCAAATGTATAATAGGGTAACCATATGTCCCACTCGTCTTCATTAGCAAATGATAACATATATTCATTTAAAAATCTATGATACCTTTCCACCATACCGAGGGTTTCATGGTGATAAGGAGCTGAAAATATTTCTTTAATTTTTAAAGTACTGCATATATTTCGCATTAAATCATTTGTGAATTCAGTTCCTCTATCCGATTTGAGTATTTTAAATTGGCCAAATTTGATTATAAGTTGTTTTACTAAAGTTTCAGCTACTCTTCTGGCATCTTTAGGTTCTATGGGTGCAGCTATTATAAATTTCGATAATTCACATTGCATATTCAAAATAGATCGAAAATGATTTGAAATTCGCGAAGGTCCTACTGTATATATATGTATAACCTCAAATGTAGTAGTATCAGTACATATCATTCTTTCTTTAGTATGTCTGATTTGTTTTGATAACTGGAAGGTTTTGCATGCATTAATTATTTTCTTAGTCATGGTATTCATACCCTTCCAACAGTATCTCTGTTTCAATTTTAGAATCGTTTTTCGGATACCTAGATGACCTCCATGCAGTGATTCATGATATTCGATTATCAAATCTCTTTGTTTCACCCCCCCCCTCCCCTCTACCCATTTTTAATAACGAGGGAAGCTTCCTACTTCACGTCTCCACGGACTACTGGACGTGTTAATTTTCTTCTATAGTCGATCCGGTGGTCAGATTCGAGCAAAGATCCCACCCCACACCGAACTAGCTAGCGATGGCATGCAAGGACACGTCCGCTGCTCGAAGACTGATCAGGGGATTTTTCGGCGTCTTACGCGCCTCACGGCCTGCCCGGCATCCGAGCTGCCCCGACAGCTCGTCTCCGTTTCAACGCCCCAAGAGGGCTCAGCTACACTATCATTCCGGATCCTATGAAGGAGAGAGCTTGAATTATCATCCCTCTTCCTTCCCTCTTCGCTCTGTTGCCTTTTTTTAGTTTTCTTTTCTCTGCAGAATGGCGACTGGGTGACAGGGTATACTTTCTACTCCCACCTCCTTCCTCCTATTCCCAAATAAAAAATTTAGTACATAAGCGATGCGTAAAACTATAAATCAGTGTAGCGTGAGAACGTGATCATGTTGGACGTTCGTTCGTGTGTCATTGTAGGGAGTTTGAAACAATAAAATTATTCGCTGAAGTATAAGTAAAAATCGGTATTAAATTGGAAATTGAAAAAAAAAATAAAAGTATTAGATCATATAGATCTTGCATCAAATCCTAATAAAAAAAAGCTTAACTGGGCTGAGCGTATGTCAGAGCTACGGCAGCATTAAAAAAGAAATTAAAAAAGGCACGAAAAAATAATCTTGTGATTTATGTTTTCTGTCACCGTATTACTTTAACATCATATTTAGGGGACGTCTTCTTTCCCCTCTCGAGTACTCACGAGTACTCACGGTCCCACGCTATTTACAGAACGTTGTTTCACATCATGGCGGTTGCGTGAATCTTTAGGTTTAAAACTAAAGACAGCGAAGACATTCTACAGAAATTATCCTGTAAAGTTACGCGCTTTCCCTCTTATAAAACATTCAAATCCCTTGGTACTGTACTGCTACTACTGTGCAAATACTGTTCGACACCTTTTTTTTTAAGTTCGTTAGTCTCGTTAGTTATAATCATTTAATTCAACACTACAAATCTTTAATTACATTTAATCTCTAAATCCATTGAACGCTCTAATTAATTAATTTCCTTGATTTCGACTCGATAGTTATTTAAATCTCTAGCAAATTCTTCAACTTCCATTGATCTAGCCTTCACGAATTGTGCATTATTGAATCTTCGAACGACAGCTTTGGTCTTCGGTCACCTCTTGCTCAACAGTACCCTTCAAACATACTAATAATATCTCCTCCCACGTTTCATGATCTTTGTCTTGCGCAAATGCAAATCAATTCAGAGATCGTCAAATTATATAACAACTTCAGTAAGGCGCCCAAATCTTCAAGAACTGCCGATTAGAGGAAGCTTGGGGAAATTTTCAAAAGGGGCATGTTTCTCTCAAAGATCACCCCGAACGTAATGACAAGCAAGAATATTTTACTCTCGACTGCCATGGGAAGGCCCACGAATGGTACAAGACCACGAAAGCGGCCCTTAGTGATTGGTTCGCTAGCTCCTTACTAGCTAAGTCTACCAGCCAATTTTTTATACCTCCAGCCCCCGAAATTCAAAAAGAGACTAACGCCCCCGAAGCCAAATCCGAAGTCAGCGAATCACCTAATCCTAGAAGGCTCAGGCTCCAAAAGGAAAGAAGCCAGGTGATCCGGAGAATCGTTTCTCAAATTACCCCTGACTTCCTCCGAAACGCCAGCAAAGTTGCCATACAAAACAAAATTTCCACCCTGAAAAAGTATTGGGAATCCTTTGAGCAGACCCCCTTCCAAATTTTAGCTGACTTGAACGATGACGAGGAAGAAGACCCATATTTCGCTAACAATACTTTCGAGGAGATCCAAGGCCAATATGACAATACGTTTGACCTCCTGCAAGACGGGTTGCAGGACAGATACCCTTTCCAAGAACCTAATATTCAGGACCAATTAAATGCTATATTGGGTTCAATTCTACACCATGCTTCCCCAGCGTCCGGGTTCTCCCTTGCCAATTCACAACGACTGTTGCCAAAATTTTCTGGAAATATCAGCGATTTACACCGATTCCTTACCTGTGCAGATGAAATTTTTTCCACTGTGTCAACGGGGACAGACCATCAAAGTTTTATGGGTCTTGTCAAAAGTAAATTGAGTGGTCCAGCGTACGACGTGTACAACTACAACCCCACTGACAACTGGACTGTGCTACGTTCCGCTTTATCATCCAAGTTCGAAAACGGACTATCCCGATTTACCATTCAAGCCCAATTAAGGCAGTTGAAGCAGAAAACTGGCGAGGGTGTTAAAGAATTCTTAAATTGCTTGACCACCACCTTTACTCTGTTAAACAAAGCCACATAAAAATATACAACCGACAACCTCCTGCTGAGATCCCTCCTTAAAGATAACGAGGCACAGGCCGTCATAACCCTCGAAGACGTGCTGTTAAGAGGCCAACTGCAAATGCTTGCTAAAGTTTTCTCCAAAAAGAAATTCGCCCCAATGACCGATTATGTATTAGAGCACGCAATGTGACTTAATGAAACCAATACCCCGAAACAGGACCAAATGAAATGCAGGGTACCACAGCAAAATCCTTCAAGGAATACCACCTGTTCAGATGTGGCCAGCCAGGTCACATCGCCCCACAGTGCCATTTACCGCCCCGCTTCGTACAATGACAGGAAAGGTCTAGCCCATCTACAACACACCACCTCTCGTCCGGGAACAGAGCCCCTGAAAACTCCATGCCAAAACAGATTCCGAAAATCTGCAACTATTACCATAACAAAGGCCATACCATTGATGAATGTCGGGAAAGGGAAGCCAACAACCGATGAAGAAGGCCACCATATAACCAACAATCGCGTAACCCGCAATCCCCGACTCCTCTGTCACCACAGAATCCTCCTTACCCGTCATCTACGCATTCCAGCAACCCGAAAATCTCCCAGATGCGGGGGAACTTCGTCGGCAATCCCCCGCAGATCGTCATTCAGGCCAACGTACATAGGAATCGGACCCAACCTTCCAACACTCAAGGATATATCTTCCCATAACCGTACGACCTTCATCCATTACCCTCACTCTAGCCTCTAAAGCGTCCGTTAGTCCATATACCAAATTCTTAATAGATACCGGAGCAGAGATCAGTTTAGTTCGAAGTCAGTCCCTGAAACCTTGTAGCAGGTATTACAGGGATATTTTTTGTCATATCAATACGGTCTTTTCTCAATCTACTTATACAGAGGGTCTCATAATAAGCGAACTACACCACGAAGGTGCAGATTTCAAAATCGAATATCCTTTTCAAATTCTGAGCGATGCTTCGGCAATGGCATATGAAGGGTTATTAGCTCACTACTTTTTGACCAGATATAAGGCACAAATTGATTATGGGGCTCAGATACTGACACTCGAGGTCAGTCACAACTCGATTCCTTACACCTGGGAGCAATATCTCAGTGTTTTCATCGAAGGACTATAAATGCCACGAATTTGCGTCCCGGGCAAGACGTTAAACTGCATCCAACACCATCCTCTTATTTTCGGTTCTCGCCTATTACGCGTCCTGGGCAAGACGTTAAACTGCATCCGAAAACGTTTTATTCAATAGACACGCGTCCTGGGCAAGACGCTCAACTGCAACCAATAACATCTACTTCCTCGCATTCGACAATATCTCCCTCCTCGTCTTTATCTGTCTCCACGTCCGCACCTCCGTTTTTGTCTATTACGCGTCCTGGGCAAGACGTTAAACTGCAACCGTTTTATTCAATGGGTTCTCGTCCTGGGCAGGACGTTATACTGCAACCAATAATATCCTTTTCCACATCTTTATGTCCGACAGTCTCCATCGCATTTTTATCAGCCACATCTTCGGCATCGTCAACATCGCCTCCGTCTATTACTCGTCCTGGGCAAGAAATTAAACTGCACCCAGCAGCATCTCCTTCCGCGTTAGTTAAATGAACAATATCTCCTTCCACGTTGGATAAGCCAATAATATCTTTTTCCACGTTAGTTAAGTCAATAATATCTACGACATAAATATTCTCTTCCTCATCAGTCAATGCAGCATCTCCTTCCTCGTTAGTTAAGTGCATTATATCTCCTTCCACATTCGTTAAGTCAATAATATCTCCTTCCTCATCATGTAATAGTCCTGAGCAAGACGTGAAACTGCACCAAATAATAACTCCTCCCTCGTAAATACCTCCTTCCACATCTTCTTCTTTGTCGCGTTATGGGCTTAGTCACAGGTCCTGGGCAAGACATTAAATTGCAACCCGTAACATCTTCTCCACCAAAGGGTATTCGTCCTGGGCAAGACGGTAAATTGCAACCACATTCCAACCCAAGTACCTTAAGCCATGCGATCATTCCAGCTCGAGTAGAAACAATCCACTTAATACCCACTACGGCTCCCACTGAAACGATAATATCGAATAAAGAAGTAATTACCGGTGTGTATATAGGCAATTCTATAGGTACACCTGAAAATGGAATGGTGAAAGTCTTAATCCTCAATACTACAGAGGAAGACGTTAGTTTACCCTTCCATGATCTGGACTTAGAATTCCTGGATGCGTAGAATTTCGACATGATAACTCCAAACTTCAACCAATATCCACTTGAGGGCAGAATAAAAAAACTGCAGAACCTCGTAAAATTGGACCATTGTAATGAAGAAGAGGAGACATCAATTCGAGATATCTGTAGAACCTTCAATGATATATTCTATCTAGAGGGAGACATATTGTCCTGCACGGACGTGATTACCCATAAAATTGAGGCAGAAGCAAATCATCCCCCTATATGCACTAAACCGTACAGATGATCGGAGGCAAATCGTAAGGAAGTGGAATCAAATGCAGGAGATGTTAAAATCAGGCATCGTCAGACCATCCTATAGTCCTTGGATTTCTCCCCTACTCCTCGTTCCGACAAAACTCGATGAACAAGGGAATAAGAGATGGCGAGTAGTGGTAGATTTCCGGCGTCTTAAAGTGATTACGGTAGGATACGCGTTCCCTCTACCAAATATAACAGACATACTGGACCAACTTGGGAAATCAACGTATTTTACGACGCGCGACTTGGCCAGTGGATTCCACCAGATAAGAATGGACGACAGGGATCGGGAAAAAACAACCTTCAGTACGCCTTATGGCCATTATGATTACAATCGAATGCCATTCGGTCTGAAAGGAGCTCCCGCTACATTCCAAAGAACCATGAATATTATCTTGTCTTCGTTACAAGGAATTCACTGCTTCATTAACAGGGACGACAAAGTCAAGCATGGCTCATTGCTGTATTCCAACGATTACGCGACTTGAAACTAAAGTTGCAGGCGGAAAAATGTCATTTTCTTCGGAAAGAGATTATGTATCTGGGACACTTGATTACGGAAAACGGTGTCAAACCAGATCCGGGGAAGATAACAGCAGTCAAAACATATCCGAGACCTCAAAAGGTGAAGGATGTCAGAGCTTTCCTCGCATTTATCGGTTATTACCGTCGATTTATCCCAAATTTGTTTAAGATCGCCAAGCCCTTGACCACCCTTTTAAAGAAGGACGTACCCTTTAAATTTGATGCCCTTTTTGACGAAGCCTTTACGAACTTGAAGCAACGGCTAATAACCTCTCCCATCCTGGCATATCCCGACTTTTCGCGGCAATTTCTCGTCACAGCTGATGCCAGTGATCTAGCTCTAGGAGCTGTTCTCTCGCAGCAGGACGAAGATGGAGACCACCCCATAGCATACGCGAGTCGTGGTCTAAACGGTGCCGAAACAAGATACTCGACTATAGAGGAAGAATTACCTGCTATTGTGTATGCCGTCGAACAATTTTGACCACATGTATATGGAAGAAAGTTCACTATAATCACTGACTACAAGCCTCTAGTTTGGCTCATGAATCTGAAGGATCACTCGTCAACATTGATGAGATGGAGAATTCGCTTAGAAGAGTACGATTACATGATAACCCACAAGGCAGGGAAAGTTAATACAAACGCCGATGCCTTCAGTAGAGTAACCACGGAATTACAAGATAACACTCCCGAGACTGACAAATCGGAATAACGAAATGACCCTTAAAACACCACCTCCTTATACGCGATAACAAGAAGCCATTCCAAGGTCACTGATAACCTGGACCAAGATGCACAAAAGAAGGCCAGAAATAATAATGACAACTACATATCATCATCCCTTATTGAAACTGACGACTCTTTAATACTGTCTAAACCTGTCCGTGCAAAAGTCTTTATCTTGCCCACAAGGGACACTAACTTAGAACAGTGTTTAACCGCCATACTAAGTATCGATTTGAGCGAAATCGATTTCTCCCTGGAACCCAAAATATCCGATTTCACTGTCAAAAGAGTAATACTTCCCCTTCGTACCCCTCAGGATGAGGACAACCTTCACACTGCCCACTCCAACTTCGTATCCCTGGCCGTAGAAAGGAACCTGAAGACTATACACATAAGTATTCCGAAACTAGAACTACAGACCCTAATGACACTTAAGGACAGAATCCGTAACGCGATTAAAATCGACACAATACTCCATATCGAAACAATTTGGTATTCAGATGACGCTTAAGAAATTGAGCAAGTAATAAAAGATGTCCATTTGCTACCCACGGGAGGTCCCCAAGGTGTATCTTGGACCTTGAAGGGAATCAAGAAAAAATTTTATCGAGGAGCAATGACCCAAGCTGTTGTAACATTTATCAGAAACTATAAACAGTGCCAGATAAATAAAGTATCGCGAAATCCTAAGATCCCTATGAAAATAACTTCAGTGAGTTCCAAGCCTTTCGAAAGAGTATATGTAGATGTTGTGGGGCCAGTACCCGTTTCGTACCTAGGAAGTAAATTCCTCCTACCTTTCCGGGATGATTTAACAAAATTTTCGGAGGCAATCCCTGTTCCCAATGCCAAATCGACCACCTTCGCGGAAGCGTTTACTACTACAATCATATGTAGACACGGGATACCTGAAAGTATATTGACTGATTGAGGTGCTTACTTAATTGCGGGAATGTTTCAGGAAGTTTCAAAGCTCCTCAGAATGAAGAGGTTGAAGACAACTCCTTACCACCTCCAGTCTAACGGAGCCCTGCAGAGAAGTTTTCGAACTCTAGTGGAATACCTCCGCTCTTATATAGAAAAAGATCCTCTGTCATGGGACACCTGGGTTCCTTACGTCATGTTCGTGTACAACACTTCTTCCCACTCGAGTAACAATTATTTTCCACACGAACTCCTTTACGGTTTTCCCACCGAAGTTCCTAATCATCTAAAGTCCTCCCCCGAAATTAGGTACAATTACGACACTTATGCCCATGAACTCAAAGCACGACTCCGGCACTGTCATCAAATCGCTAAACAAATCGCGTTAGAAAATAAGGAACGGTCTAAACAATACTACGACAAAGGAACACAACAAAAATCCTTTGAAATCGGAGATCTGGTCCTTCTAAAAGCGAGAACAAAGGACAAAAAATTCTCACCATATGGCAAGGCCTTTACGTTTTAACTCAGGTGAATCACCTGGAAATTCAACAATAAAAATAAAAAACCAGGAAAAACGCGTACATAATAACGACCTAAAAAAATTCATACATCCATAATTTCTCAACTAAGTTATCTCTCAAACTAAAACCTCTTCCTTTCGTTCCCAGGGCAAGGGTTTATCTGTTCGCGGTCCTGTGCCTCCGCTCTTATATAAGAAGAAATAGGAAGGACGAGACTGTTCACAAGCGAATGGAAGGTAATAACTTACTACGACCTAGCGGCCTGTCAGGAAGAATACCTCTCAATATTAAGAATCACGGGTAAGATTCAGCAAATGTGTAGCCAGTTGGCCTCAGAGACGCCCTTAAAATCGATCTGTCTCTCTTCTATCGTGCAATTAGATAACGTGGTGGAAGCGATAGAAAACAAAAACAGGATTATATTTCCCTCTCTTAGAAAAACTAGGTCCCTTTTTAATTTTGTCGGGATGGTTACCAAGCTCTTTTTTGTAATCCTTAATGAGGACGACGCACGAAGAAACGACGAGCAAATCAGGAACCTTGAACAAAATAATCTTCACTTACATTCCCTATTAAAAAATCAGACTTCTATTTTGGACGCGACCATCAACTTAACCAATAAAACTCGGGAAGGCATTCGGAAGGATCGTGCCGTAATATTTTCCAAATTAAACACTCTTGAATCCAAAATCTGCAAAGTGGAGAGTTAAATACATGTGAATGAATGGGCTACCAAAATCAACCCTCCTTTCTCATTAGTTCTTATAGTTATAAACCAGTACCAATCCACTCAATCGGACTTGATAGAACTATTAGCGGATGTTTAACACGGCAAATTCCACCCTACACTTATAACCCCTTCCCAGATGGAAAACCTTCTCTCTACCATTCGACAGGAAATGGACCCTGAAAAGACTCTTCCGTTCGCTCCTCTCTCCAACGTGATCTGGCAAATTTACAAGGGTTCTACCATGTCTGCTTGAATAATCAACTTTAAATGGATCATTGAATTAAAATTAACCTTACCCTTCGGAGATGCATACCAAACTTTCAGGATTCTCATATTACCCGCAACCTATAACGATTCCTTATGCTATATTCAACCCTCTTTCGAAGTCCTGTTGATAGATCTTAACCGGGAGCATTTTTGTGAAATGAGCATGAGCGATTTTCACGACTGTTTATCCTCACGACTCACGACGATTCTCATTTCTTCTGTCGAGCGAAATTCCCTATTTTTAATGCTCAACCAAGCCCGTTTACATGTGAAATTGGCCTCATAAGGAGTGGCGTAGATACATCCCAGTGTCAACTCACTTGTACCGAGCGTACCTCTTACTGGATTTCCCTCTCTCGCCCTAACACTTGGATCTACGCCACCAAGACACTCCGTAACGCCGACGTCGTGTGTAACAACTCTGTTCAGTACTTTGAGTTAAATCAGGCAGCGTTACTCCACATTGAACCCCCCTGCTATCTCAGAACCAGTAACTTCATCATACATGGCCAAAACGAGAGGCAAAGCTCTAGTTTCCCCCATACCATGCGTCACATAAATGTCACAGCTCTCTTGGCAACCAAGCCTGATCCTAAATACACGATTCTGCCCCCTCCCGAGGACACTTATATCAATGAATCCTACACTCTCTCTGTCTACCGTCAGGCCCTACACAGTCCAATATATCCCATCGTCCTAGGCATGACGTTAAACTGCACTATCTTCAAATTCCCTCTCTCATCAACATATTTCGCCTTATCACCCCAAAACATATTTCCGCCTTGTGGAATCACAATGTTGATGCGCACGGCTCCTCCAATTTGGGCAACTGTAACATTAGCGTAACCTGTTATTTTAGCATACCCTTTCGTCGTCCTAAGCATGACGTTAAACTGCATCATCGAAATTCCCTTTTGTGTCCCTCTCTTTCTCTTTGATTTTCGTCTCCCACCCCATTCATTCGTCCCAAGCATGACATCAAACTGCTCTCTCAAAACCAAAACCCCTTTTGTCTCTCTCTCTCCCCCTTAGTTATTTTACTACATACAGTATAACGTAGCCTATCATTCTTAGCATGACGTTACTGTCAGTTTCCAACCCACTTCCATTCTTCAATTGCCATTTTAACTTTACTAACGCGTTCCCTTAATTCTCTTCATCTCTAAGACGAGTTTTTGGCGACTAAATTTTAATCAACCACCATATACTTGAGGCCATCCCAAGTAAATAAGTCATCTCGTTCTCTTCAAGAGTTGTTTTGTAATGGTTCCCTAATTGGTCCCCTCACGACCTGAAGTTCCTTGTCAAACCAACGTGGTCGGTCCTTCATTTGTTTTCTGATCGTCCTTCATTTGTTTCCTAGCAAGACGATAAACTGCTTCTTTCAAGTTTTTCCCCCTCTTATTAAGGTCCCTTACATTCGTCCCAGCCATGACGTTAACCTGCTTTCTCCTTACAAAAAAAATGCCTCGTAAAAACCGTTTCTCGTTTTATAATTTTCTCTTCTCTCTCTCCTTTTCCTTTTTTTTGCTCGGTTTATTTTCGAATACGTTAAATACGTTTTTGTCTCTCTCAAAACCACCCTGTTTTTCATTTCCTTCTAAGTTGATTTTCTTTGGTCATCCAAATTAACACATCCCAATTAACATCTTACCCGAACTGCACATAGCTCAACGTCTCCATCGTCCTAAGCACGACTATAAACTGCCCTGCCCTACCCTTTTTTTTGTGTAAATTTTTTTAACCGCCTTTTTCTTACACGTAACATGAGAAGTTCAACGATGTCAGTCCAACGATTTCCATGTCCTAGGCATGACGTTAAAAACTGGTCTATCCTGAAAGTCCCTCTCTCATAATTCCGTCGTATATTCGTAAACACATTTCCTCGGTGCGCTCGGCTCCCTCAATTCGGTCAACTGTAATATTACACTAGCGTCACCTGCCTTTTAGTATACACTTTCATCGTCCTAAGCATGACGTTAAACTGCATTATCGAAATCCCGTTTTGGTGGTTCTGTGTTTTTTGCTTCTGATCAAACTGAATGTTGTTTAACGTACCCCTTCGTCCTAAGCATGACATTAAACTGCATTATCGAAATCCCCTTTTTGTGTTCTTATTTTTCTTCTCTTTTTCTCTTTTCTCCCTCATTTGTCCTAGGCACGATGTTCAACTGCTTTATCCAAAGGTACCTCTTATCCTTTGTGTTGCGTGACGGTTAGAAATCCTAAGCGTCCCACATGGTTCCCTTATTTTATGACATCGATTTCAATATCGACGATATACTGGAAGCACTTCTTATAACTGTAGGAAGACATCTACTCACCTTTCAATTTCCAATCTGTGCATTGGCTATATTTTGATGGTCCACTTTTTCCTTCATATCCTTTTGTGGCTCTTATGTCGAAATTTAGAATGTTCCCGTTTCAAACTACAATACACCCATCCTTGCTCTGTTAATCATTTTCCACCTTGGATTTTATTTTTTTTCTATTTTTTTCTCTCTCTCCCCTTTGAAACTTCTAAGAATAAAGTTCTAGAATCTGAGTTCCCTGGTTTCGAAAGTTTATGAGTGGTACTTGGTACTTTAAAATCATTGAGAGCAGTCTTCTTAATACTTTGAGTACATGCGATGTTTTCTGTGGTCTTGCTGAATTCGTTTAAATTATTTGGGGTCGTAATCTTTTTGCCTGATTTAGACTTAGCAGCCATATTTATTCATCACGTCGATCTTTTCCTTTCAATGTCATTCCCAACTGCGGATCTCCCAACTCGTCCGGGGCACGACGTAAGACTGCAGCCCCAATTGCAACTCCACGAATCATTGAGTCTAATTGTTTATAGTTGAACGTCCCCTATCATCCCCTATCGTTCCTCGGATTATTGCTTATTTCTTCACGTCCATTTACGTATCGTCCTCCGCTGACCAAGCCTGTGAATTTCCTGACCGAATATAAGAAGTGTTGTGAACCTAAATATTATGGCTCACGCAAGGGTCGATGAAGGAAAGAGACGGAAAATATCCTGAAGTCCAAATAAAAGACAAATCAGGCTTTCAAGAGGTATACCATTAAGAAAATAAAATGTATATGAGTATATAAGCAAAAAGAAATGTAAGCCTTAATGGCGAAAAGCAAATATATGTAATCCTAATATAAGGCAGATAACAAATAATAATAAGTTGGATTGTATAATGACTAAGGATTAGCTAAATTGTATTAGGAATGAAAAAGTAATGCAATAAAGAATTATTACTAAATATAACAATCAAATATGAAATAAAGACATAAATTCATAATAAAAATTCTACATTTCAATAAGGGAAATTGAAAAGTAGAATTTCGTAACACATCCTTGTGTTACAAAACACCGTCATTTTTCAATCGCTAATAACTATGAAGCTGATAACGCGATAACAACGGTTGAGGTCACAGTGGATGGAACATGTTTGCACGTATTTATTGTGTGGCACTTGTTTTTCCCATAACGTCATCGGGCTAGTGCAAGCGCCAACGAATGATTGTTGTTTTTTAGCGTTGTGTGAGGATATTTATGAGTGCAGCCTGAGAACGCATTAACCTAGGACGTTGATTAGCATATCATTGTAAAAACCATGAAAAGATCTACCAGGACCTAAAGCGAAACCTTAAAAACATTCTCCAAAATATATGCAAAAATCGGTATGAATTTGAAAATGTAAAAAATGTAGAAGATATCGTTTCATATGAGACGTAAATATGCACCGAATTGTAAAAAACTCAAATCGGGAAAAATCCGCATCAAGCCGAATATTAAAAAGCAAAAATGTTCTGTGCCGAGCAAGTGTGAGAGCTACGGTGGCATCGAAGAAGAAATAAAAAACGGCGGAAAAAAATTAACTTGTGAATTATCTATTCTGTAACCGTACTGCTCTCCATAACCATTGTAATTAATGTTTTGACAATGAAAGTACAAACTACTACGAAAATTTTGTTCTAATTTTTTTGACGTTAGAACGTCTTTTCGCTCGTTAAGTACGCTGATAGCCAGTCAAACTTTCTTGCGGTACAATTTACTGTCAGGTTTCAATCGTCCATAGCTATGAGGCTAATAATGCGATAACAACTGTTGAGGTCACAATGAATACAGAATTTTTGTACGTGATTATCGTGTGGCATAAGTTTTGCGCATGACGTCATCGGGCTAGTTCACTTACGCATGATTGTGTTGTGACTCAAAAATACTACGGCCGATAAACATCTGGAATGCTCTCTCTGGCCTACATGGGAAAATATCCACACCCCACCCAAGTTCCTAACCTTAGATCAAACACACCACATTAACCCGAGACCCATCCCACCATACTTCCACACCACATTAACCCGAGACCCATCCCACCATACTTCCACACCACACTAACCTCAGACTTACACCTCACCTTATGATCCCACCTTCACCTGAAAATGAAAATGAAAATGAAAACGAAGCAAGTCACCCAGAAAGTACTTTCGGTCACTAGTCCGTATGGAGGAAATTAAGTATTTTCGCTGAAAATTGCCAAACACTCTCGGTCACTTACCTCGGAAATAGCTGACCCAGGTCCGTTTCGGGTCGATCACCTGATGAAATGGCAAAAATGGGTTTTGCTACTTCTGCAACAACGTGAACAATGTGCCAATATGGATCACTCAATATAGTATTGATTAATTGACGAAATCAAACAAACAGGTGGGGCAGACAATCAGGCTATAAATAATGAGCCACCAGCAACGAAAGGGCAGTGATTCACTCAACCCGTTCCTGAGTCTTGGCAGCCAACCCGGAAGACGTGCCACGAAGACTAGACACATCCAGCCACAGCAACCAAGAGTCAGCAAAGAGTCAACCAGCCCCGTTAAGCCGAAGACTAGACACATCCAGCCACAGCCACTAAGAGTGAACCAGGAGTCAGCCAGCCCCGTTAACTCGGAGACTAGAGACGTCCAGCCACCTCCAACGAGAGACTTCAAGGAGCCGACAACCAGCTCAGTTAATTACAAAACAAGAAGGGTACTCCGATCAACCTACCGGCTACCCAAAGAACTGAACAGCCCTCGTAGGCAGCAGGCATTAACCCAACGACAAATGAAAAAAGCGGAAGAAAACCAGCTTCGAGAAGCCCTAAAGGACCCTACAGCAGGACCGAGACCGAATGGAGGAATATCGTCGACGACAAGCCGCTAAGGTACCTCAAACCGAAGCAGTAGCTGATAAACGTCCCCCGAAGAAACCCCGTTCCGGAGTCGAGGCATACTACCAGCGAAAGCTCCAAGAGGCTCAAAGGGAGCTGGTTCTGGCGAAGCCAGCGACAGAATTAACAGACTAATGATGAGCCGTAGAAATTACCGCCACCAGAAGAAGACGGGCAAGCCAGCACTACCGAAGTAAGGTTCCCTAGGGTATAGTTGGGATTAAGTAAATTTGTATAGAAATTAGTAAATAGATAATAATAAGAGTTGGAAACTTCAAGGGAAGTTTGTATGCCAAATAAAATAATTAAATAATAAATCTGGACTTTTGATAATCCAAGATAATATAATAATAAAAACCCAAGATAAAGAAAAGGACCCAACATTTATTGGCGCAGCCGCACTTACGAACGTACGCACCACAAACTACGACTCAACAAGGCAGTAGGAGAGAGTTACGGTTTAGACCATTGATTATAAAGAGACTAGGGGGAAATGCAATAATTAGAAGCACTATTGAAAATATAAGTTTGAAATGATTCATGAAAAGAATAGGTTCATACACGGTGAATGAAACGAGCCCAGAACACGAACCCACCTACTCCACTAAGAGTACAAATACAGAGGAGGAATTGTTCGCAAACGAAGGGGACCAGATTGGGGAAAAAGAGAACTCAACAATGCAAACAGAGGACCAAAAAGATCCGACAGAAGTAGCCAACACGAATCCGGAAAGACCAGGAGTGGTGCAACTAAGAAACGGGAGAAAATATTATAGGGGTCACTCGGATCCAACTGGGAGCAAGGACCAAGAATTAATTAATAAGTTACAAACAGAAACAATCAGTATACACAAAATGGCAAATGTGACACTAGTTAACAACGTCCTTTGCAACAACGTGCCCATTTTAACTGGAGAAGATAGCCCACGTAAAGAAAGTGAGGTAAATGAATTCGCAAATTGTGCACGCATAGCGTATGACACACTGGTCGACGCACAGGACCAGGTACTATTTGTGAGACTACTGCCCACGAGACTGAGAGGACGAGCATTGGATGCCGTCCAGTCAGGACTAAGAGACTCATTGGAAAACATAATAGCTACACTGGGGTCAAATTTAATACAAGGGACCTCATACATCACGCTAAATAACCAGTTAAGAAATGTGCAACAATTGCCAACCGAAACACTATGCGGTTATTTTAATCGGGTAAAAGCGTTGATTAATGCTTGTAAAAGAGCCGCGGAAGCCCAATACACCAACGGAGGTGAAGCACTAAAAACCGAAATCGAGGAAGTGGGCATTCATTGCTTTAAAATTGGAATTCTTAATGCCAATTACAAGTTTTATTAATTACAAGAATCCGAAAATACAGTTGAAGCATTGGGGCGGAAAATAACGAAGCTAGAACAAACAGAACAATGTATGAACGCAGGACCAGTCGGCATGAAATAGGACAACAGGTATCTTTAATAGGCCAAGACATAAACCATAGCATGGATAATCGGGAATCCATCGGATACCAACCGGAACAGTACCGGGACCCACCAAGAAATAGGTTCGAACCCGGAAACTCTAGAAACAACCAACCACACCGTCCGAATAATTTTCCTCCACGAAATTATCACCCCAATGGCAACACGGGAAGATATAATAATAACTTCGCTCGAGGAGGACCAGAGAGGCGGCAAGTGATATGTGAATTTTGTAATAAAATGGGCCACATCATGGCAGAATGTCGCACACGGCAAATGACGCCATTTTGCTCCGTATGAAGAATGTACGGGCACACTAACAAAAACTGCCGCTCCCAAAAGTAGCAAAACCAATATCAACAGGGAAATAGAGGCGAACATCAGAGACAAGTAAATCAAACCACCACCAGTGGGGATAGTAATCCCTGCAATTTTTGTCTAGCCACCGACCACCTAGAAACTAGATGTTTTCTTAAAGCAAGATGGGAGAGATTGCAACTAGAAGATAGGATGAAGGACACGGGAAACTTAACGGAGACGATCGAGCGCACTGCGAATCGTCAGTAGAGAGAAACAGGTGCGCGATCATGCCTAATTTGCCTGTAATAACCATACCCACAAACATAACAACCCAGAATGCCCCAAAATTTATAATCGACACAGGGTCAGAAATCAGCCTCATAAAGGCAGATGAAGTAAAAGAACAATACTTAAAAGAAGTAAACGCCTTAGAAAAGGTAACATTAAATACCATATCCGGGGAAATAGAATCGGAAGGTACCATAATGGCTTACCTAGACACAGCGCGACCAAACCCCTGTAAATTCCACGTGGTAAAGTCTAATAACCCAGCAAACGTGGTTGGAATAATAGGCAACGATTTTGTAGCAGCGAATTGTAATGTAGAGGGACCAGCTAGAAGATTAGTTTTCCCGACAATAGGAGGACAAGAAGCCATAACAATACCTTTTGAGGAAAATCCACGTAGAAGGGCAGACAATAACCGTTTCGTAGACGTAATAGCGACAGGCAGGGCAGACGTCAACGAAGAAAATTCCTTCGAAGGGCACACAAAAAGTCGCAGCTCGCAACCTACGGCGTGTGAACTAACTTCACATGATGGAAGGGCTGACGTGGTAAAACCAGTTCTATTACAACGGGAAAAAGACAACGGGAAGCAGGACCTGGCAACAGCTCTCGAGACTGTTCAACAAGATGAGGGTGGTCAACAATATGGGAATTCGCACATTCTTATCGAGAGATATAGGCATCATACTCGCAAATATGACGGTCCTAGCACTCCGAGCCCACAAGGGCGAAAGATAAGGCTTCGGAAAAAGGCCAAAGTAATGACGATAAAACGTCCCCAGTCCAAGATAACGAAAACTACATTACAGTAACGACCCAAGAGGCCATTGAGGTACCATCCAGAACAGTGAAATTTTTTGAAATTCCAACAAATCTACAAGGAGAATATATAATTATCGGGGAAGAAGTCAAACAAGGAGTGTAAATTAGTAATGCTTTGGTATCACCAAAAAATAGAAAAATACAATGCAGTATAATGAACATAAATAATCATGAGGAAATAATCCATACGTTTAAACTTTTATTGGAAAAACACAGTACCCAAGAAACGGAAGTAGAAAAAGAATATATTAATAAGGAAAAAGAAATCCACAATATACAAAAAGGAGAACCAGAGGAAAACAAGGACACCCAGGAAAGGGTAACCAAACTAATGGAAATAGTAGGTATAGAAAAAGATTTGAATGAAGAAGAAAAAGAAGCAATAACACGAACCATAAAGGAGTTCCAAGATGTGTTCCACTTGCTCGGAGAAAAGTTAGGTCATACAGCGACTGTACGACATGAAATACGGACAAAACCGGAACAAGTGCCGATAGAATGTAAAATGTACAGACTCCCCGAAACTCAAAAGCAAATAATAAACGACGAGATAGAGC
Organism: Chrysops caecutiens; assembly: GCA_963971475.1. NCBI lineage: Eukaryota > Metazoa > Arthropoda > Insecta > Diptera > Tabanidae > Chrysops > Chrysops caecutiens. Next base: position 68,575,856 of record OZ020567.1, read on the forward strand.
GACTTCTGAAGGATGACATTGTTGAGCCTAGCTGGAGTCAGTGGAGCGCCCCCTAACTAGTGGTTCCCAAGAAGCCGGGGCCCTCTGGCGAGAAAAAATGGAGGATAGTAGTAGACTACCGAAAACTTAACGAGGTAACGGAGGGGGACGCATACCCACTGCCGAGAATAGAGGATATTCTGGACCAGTTAGGGAATGCCCGCTATTTTTCGGTATTGGATCTTGCCAATGGTTACCACCAAATATCTATGAAGGCGGAGGACCGGGACAAAACAGCTTTCAGTACCCCGTACGGGCATTACGCGTTTAAAAGAATGCCGTTTGGTTTAAAGGGAGCCCCGGCAACGTTCCAGCGTCTGATGAATCATGTGTTGACGTTCTATTGGAAAGGAATGAAGAAGGATGTAGTGAATTACGTAAAACGATGCAAAAAGTGCCAAACCAACAAACAAAGCAGAGAGCACAAGGAACCTTTGGTTATTACCGACACCGCAGAATTACTTTTCGATAAGGTATACCTAGACATCGTAGGGCCATTGCCGGAAACAGTGAACGGAAATAAATATATCTTAAGCTTTGAAGAAGACTTAACAAGGTTTATGGACGTGGTACCACTAACGAATGTAGAAGCAACAACAGTCGCACAAGCATTTTTGGACGAGATAATTAGTCGATACCGAATTCCGAGAAAATTGATCACTGACCGAGGAGCCAATTTCACTTCGGAGATGTTCCGTCATGTGTGTAAATTGTTCAAAATTCATAAACTGGAGACAACAGCTTATCACCCTCAAACGAACGGTGCCCTGGAACGATCCCATAGACCCTTAATGGATTATCTAAGGAGTGTCGTTGACGAGAACCAGGCGAACTGGGATGAACATTTGCGGGCAGCAATGTTTGTGCGAAACAATAATGTCCATACTGCAACAAAGTTAACCCCCATGGACTGCCTATATGGGTTCTCGGCCCCCTACCCAATAATCTAAAAGAAAGAGCCACAGCCTATATATGATCACGAGAATTACTATTTGAAATTGCGAAATAAACTCCAGAAGACCTACCAAATCGCAAAGGAGAACATAGAGAAAAACAAAGCCATCTCAAAGGAATACTACGATCAAAAGACACACCCACTCAAAGTGCACGTGGGAGATGAGGTGCTCCTCAAGAATGCGGCGCGAAAGAATAAACTTACGCAATTTTGGCTAGGACCATTTAAGCTTTAAGCGATAAAAAGCCCAGTAAACACGACAATACAGATGGGCAACAAAAAACGAAGGGTCCATAACAACCGATTAAAGTTGTTCAACTGACACCACAATAATTTCCCTTCATCGTTTCAGGCTAAACATGCTGCTCCACATTTGTTTGATGGTCACAATAAGTACAGCCCAAACGCCAGTTGAGATACACCCCCTCAAGTTACGAGGGGTGGTATTCGAACCAATTGGAGCAGCCCAAATTTATCAGGATCACTGGACTGTGCTGACGCGTATCACGAAACCAACTTGGGAACCTTCGTTGAAATACTTAGAAGAAAGCCAAAAGGCACTCGCCCGACTATGCGACACCCAAAAAGAGTTCACCTTCATCTTCGGAGGCGACATGTGCCATCACTGGACCTACGTTCTCCAAGAACGAACTAACCAAATCACCGAGCTCATAGAAAAGATAGAGCTAACAATGAACCTCAAACACCGAACTAAACGAGGTCTCATTAATTTCGGGGCGAGAGCAATGAAGACACTGTTCGGCACTATGGATGATAATGATTCCGAGCAAATACACAAAAAATTGGAGGAACTAGAAAATGAGAACCGCCAAAATCTAGACCTGGCCAGACAACAGGTCTCAGTCGTGCGCTCAAGCATCAAAACGATGAATGAAACAAACCTAGAGATGACTCGACGATACAACCAATTGGTGCGGAAGATTAATGAAATAAGTAACAGGGAGCACAATGAAACACAAAAATACACCGAAGAAATGAGAAGCATGCAGAGGAGAACAGATATAAATGAAATCATGATACTAGTATTAGGAGAACTGCAGCAAATATACCTCGATGTGACTGACTTATTCATCATAACCGAAACCATTAACAAGAGGGAGTTGAGCCCCCAGCTTATACCGTCCCACCAATTCCGTGAGCTGTACAATAACGTTACCAAAATATATTACGGGAAGGAGACCAACATAGACTTCCCCATTTTACAACGAATCACTAAAGTCGATTGTCAATTCAATGAACTAGGAATACTAGTTCAAATACGGATACCCCTAGTAAACGCAGTACGGTACACTACAAACCGAGTATACACCACGCCCGTACCTACCAATCATAGTACATTCTTCCTGTATGACCTGGACGGGGAATATTATATGAACACGAGCATCTCTAAACTATGTTTCGGTATGAATGAACTGGACTACCGGTTCCAATGCATCACCATAAACGAAACATACGTAATCTGTCATCGGAATCAACCAACCCGAATGCATTCCACTAGAACAAATTGCCTTACGGAATTATTAAGAGAGACAAATGGACAAACTGATGTTTGCACTTTTCGCATAATGGAAGAAGCTAAAAACATGATCGTACCCATGCATCAGGAGAATGCTTGGCAGTACTGGCTACAAGGAACCACATCCCTAGTTGCTCAATATGATACTATGGAATACACGGAGTTACTTCAGGTCCTCGGAATAGTCATGTTGAAAGAAACATGCGTGTACCATCTAGCTGGGTTTACACTACCCTACACGACCGATAGTGTACACACTATGAAAATATACCAGCCAGAAGAAGATCCAGTACCATCAATCGATTTTTCTCGCTACCAACCCCCAAAACGGGAAAGTACCGCAAGAACTGGGATAAAAATACTCCACCCAATCACATTCAATGACAACCTAAGAGCTGAAAGCAAAGCCGTGGACAAACTAGAGCAGGAGATAGTGGAAAAATCACGTGAAAAACGAATATCCATACAAAGTAATATCGGTACAACCATATCAAGCTGCCTCCTCGTTTTGGCGATAATATGGATTAGCCTAAAGATTTATGGAAGAAGGCAGGTGGCCCAACAAAGAGCCACCCATAGAAACCGCAGAAAGCCAAGTGTAAACATCATACCGGTACCTATTACGGTACCTAGGCGGGACCAAATCATACAAACAGAGAAGATAAACAATAAAGAAACCCCAACCAACAGTACCGCAGCAAACTAACCAACATCGAGAAAAAGAGAGACTAGAATAAAAAGAACCTAAGCTAGAACTAGACATCATACACCTAATAAAAAACTTAATAGAAACAAGGCAACAATTACTAACATCCCAAACTCACATTGGCAGAGAACCAACGCCAGAGGGAATAAAGAGGAGAGACAGCCTTGGACTCGACGATCAAAAGGAATTAGATAACCTCCTAGCAGAAACAGCCGAATGGATCGAGAATCTCGGGATTTTGGACAAAGAAGAAGACAATGACAGCGAAACCGACACACCTAAGACAAATGTTAAGAGAATTGCAAGAGACCACGGAACCCAAGGTAGGACCCGAACCCGAGATAACGGAACTGTATATCGAATGCGCAAGGACTGGTATCCGACCCCTCCTGGACCCAAAGTTTTTCAAATTTCGATACCCGGAAAACATGGCCAACAGTGATGAGACAGCGTCACGAGATGTCGTTGAAACAAAACCACCATATCCTGGTATAGCAAACATAGGATAGGATTAAAACAATCAATCATTAAAAATTTTGAAGTAGATATATGTACTCAGATAATATGTAACCTTAGGGAATATAACGTATGTAATCAAAAAAAAAAAAAATTTTATTTGGGGAATTAAGAATATATAAAATATATCTACTATTTATTTCTATAGCCCTAGAGTAGTTGATCCAAATGAAGATGTAACGTTGAAAGAAACCGAAAATAGAACATAAAATTAAATTGTAACTTTAAATTAACTATGTTGAATCGTTTACCTTACGATCATGCAGCCAAAATATAAAATCAATACAAAAAAAAATACTATGTAAAATCAATACAAAAAAATACTATATAAAATCAATACAAAAAAGTACTATGTGAAGTTTAATTAAGTTCAACCAATTGTAACAAGTTAGGAATATAGATCTTTATATAAAAATATATATACCCGACAAACACCTATGGCTGGGGGGAGCTTCTCTAAAGAGGGGAGGAGTGTTGTGACTCAAAAATACTACGGCCGATAAACATCTGGAATGCTGTCTGTGGCCTACATGGGAAAATAGCCACACCCCACCCAAGTTCCTAACCTTAGATCAAACACACCACATTAACCCGAGACCCATCCCACCATACTTCCACATCACATTAACCCGAGACCCATCCCACCATACTTCCACACCACACAAACCTCAGGCATACACCTCACCTTATGATCCCACCTTCACCTAAAAATGCAAATGAAAATGAAAACGAAGCAAGCCACCCAGTGACCTAATTCCATAAGTACGAAAGTACTTTCGGTCACTAACCCGTATGGTGGAAATTAAGTATTTTCGCTGAAAATTGCCAAACAATCTCGGTCACTTACCTCGGAAATAGCTGACCCAGGTCCGTTTCGGGTCGATCACCTGATGAAATGGCAAAAGGGGGTTTTGCTACTTCTGCAACAACGTGAACAATGTGCCAATATGGATCACTCAATATAGTATTGATTAATTGACGAAATCAAACAAACAGGTGGGGCAGACAATCAGGCTATAAATAATGAGCCACCAGCAACGAAAGGGCAGTGATGCACTCAACCCGTTCCTGAGTCTTGGCAGCCAACCCGGAAGACGTACCACGAAGACTAGACACATCCAGCCACAGCAACCAAGAGTCAGCAAAGAGTCAACCAGCCCCGTTAAGCCGAAGACTAGACACATCCAGCCACAGCCACTAAGAGTGAACCAGGAGTCAGCCAGCCCCGTTAACTCGGAGACTAGAGTCGTCCAGCCACCTCCAACGAGAGACTTCGAGGAGCCGACAACCAGCTCAGTTAATTACAAAACAAGAAGGGTAATCCGATCAAGCTATCGGCTACCCAAAGACCTGAACAGCCCTCGTAGGCAGCAGGCATTAACCCAACGACAAATGAAGATAGCGGAAGAAAACCAGCTCCGAGAAGCCCTAAAGGACCCTACAGCAGGACCGAGACCGATATCCTTGGAGGAATATCGTCGACGACAAGCCGCTAAGGTACCTAAAACCGAAGCAGTAGCCGATAAACGTCCCCCGAAGAAACCCCGTTCCGGAGTCGAGGCATACTACCAGCGAAAGCTCCAATAGGCGCAAAGGGAGCTGGTTCTGGCGACTACAAAGGAGCAGAAGCGCGAAGCCAGCGACAGAATTACCAGACTAAAGATGAGCCGCAGAAATTACCGCCACCAGGAGAAGACGGGCAAGCCAGCACTACCGAAGTAAGGTTCCCTAGGGTATAGTTGGGATTAAGTAAATTTGTATAGAAATTAGTAAATAGATAATAATAAGAGCTGGGAACTTCAAGGGAAGTTTGTATGCCAAATAAAATAATTAAATAATAAATCTGAACTTTTGAGAAGGAAAATATTAAAAACCTAAGATAAAGAAAAGGACCCAACAATATTGTTGTTAATAAGCGTTGGGTAAAATTATAAATAAGTGTAGCGTGAGAACGCGATCATGTAGGACATTCATTCGGATGTCATTGTAAGAAGTTTGAGAAGAGCTACGAGGGCCTGAAGTAAAACAATAAAAATTGTCGCTGAAATATTAGTAAAAGTCGGTATTAAATTGAAAACTGGAAAAACAATTAAAAGTATCGGCTCATGTCAGTCGTAGATATGGGCCGAATTGAATAAAACGCAAATCAAAGAGAGCTTGCATCAAATCATATTCAAAAAATCCTAAAGTGTCCAGTGCCGAGTAAATGTCAGAGCTACGGCAGGATCAAAGGAAATATGAAAAAAGGCGGAAACAATAAACTTGTGATTCATATTTTCTGTTACCGTACCACTCTATGTAACCATTGTATATGAGACATTGATTTCAGTACACACTTATGAGAAACACTTATTATAATTTGATCCCCAAGTTTTCATGAAAACTCTACGGCGCGGACCTTGACTGGGCCTTTCGGTTTTATTTGTCTCTAGTAGGCGAAGATACTCAATATTCCAACGTGGAGAAGATGCAGTATCTCGGCTCATGTCTCTCAGGCAGAGCCAAATCATTATCCGCTTAAGATTTATTGATTGAGAGGTATGAAAATAAGCGATTGTTAATTTCAGCCGAACGTGATCGTCTCTTCTTACTCCTAATGATGGACAACAAATCAGCTCAAGGCCTCACTACATTACTTAACACTGCAAATGAAGCTATCAATGCTTTTAAGTCTCTTGGATCTCCAGTGGAAGATTGGGATCAACTCCTCATTTATTTGGTAACAAGTAGATTAGATTTTCAGACTCGAAATTACTGGGAAATTACTGCGCTGTAACACGTTACATTCTGAACGGCCAGCAATCCTGTTAGCAACGGCTCAAGCATTGATCATTTCATCTGAAGGAAAATCTCAACGAATCAGACTTTTAATCGAGTCAGGTTCAGAGTTGACTCTAATATCAAGCGAAGTTATTCAGGCTGTTAGCCTCACCATCATACCATCGACCATTCCTATTTAGGGAATTAGAAGCGTTAAATGTGGACATACCAAAGGATGTGTCTCATTCGTTTTACGCTCTATGCATTCAACATCTTCTGCAGAAGTTACTGCTCATATTCTACCGAAAATTACATCCCAACTTCCAACAGTCTCACTTTCCAATCAACAGTGGGACCACATCAAAGATCTTGAGCTAGCAGATCCTGTTTTTCTCAAGTTAAGCAGAAAAGATATCCTTGTAGGAGCTGATCTATACTGGAAAATCATTAACCAAGGACTATGGTGGTTGTTTAGATCCAATTGCTCTGGGTACAATTTTTGGGTGGACCATCCTGTAAAGAATCATCCATCAGCATCATCGCTCCAAACTTGTCATCTCTAATCAACAGCTCCATGAATCTCTTTCAAAATTTTTGGGAATTGAAGGAAATTCCACATTCGGTAGATGAGTCTTTGACAATGGAATAAGCTGAATGTGAGAATCACCACAAATCTACTCTCACGTGATTCATCAGGCAGATACATTGTAAGAAGTTTGAGAAGAGCTACGAGGGCCTGAAGTAAAACAATAAAAATTGTCGCTGAAATATTAGTAAAAGTCGGTATTAAATTGAAAACTGGAAAAACAATTAAAAGTATCGGCTCATGTCAGTCGTAGATATGGGCCGAATTGAATAAAACGCAAATCAAAGAGAGCTTGCATCAAATCATATTCAAAAAATCCTAAAGTGTCCAGTGCCGAGTAAATGTCAGAGCTACGGCAGGATCAAAGGAAATATGAAAAAAGGCGGAAACAATAAACTTGTGATTCATATTTTCTGTTACCGTACCACTCTATGTAACCATTGTATATGAGACATTGATTTCAGTACACACTTATGAGAAACACTTATTATAATTTGATCCCCAAGTTTTCATGAAAACTCTACGGCGCGGACCTTGACTGGGCCTTTCGGTTTTATTTGTCTCTAGTAGGCGAAGATACTCAATATTCCAACGTGGAGAAGATGCAGTATCTCGGCTCATGTCTCTCAGGCAGAGCCAAATCATTATCCGCTTAAGATTTATTGATTGAGAGGTATGAAAATAAGCGATTGTTAATTTCAGCCGAACGTGATCGTCTCTTCTTACTCCTAATGATGGACAACAAATCAGCTCAAGGCCTCACTACATTACTTAACACTGCAAATGAAGCTATCAATGCTTTTAAGTCTCTTGGATCTCCAGTGGAAGATTGGGATCAACTCCTCATTTATTTGGTAACAAGTAGATTAGATTTTCAGACTCGAAATTACTGGGAAATTACTGCGCTGTAACACGTTACATTCTGAACGGCCAGCAATCCTGTTAGCAACGGCTCAAGCATTGATCATTTCATCTGAAGGAAAATCTCAACGAATCAGACTTTTAATCGAGTCAGGTTCAGAGTTGACTCTAATATCAAGCGAAGTTATTCAGGCTGTTAGCCTCACCATCATACCATCGACCATTCCTATTTAGGGAATTAGAAGCGTTAAATGTGGACATACCAAAGGATGTGTCTCATTCGTTTTACGCTCTATGCATTCAACATCTTCTGCAGAAGTTACTGCTCATATTCTACCGAAAATTACATCCCAACTTCCAACAGTCTCACTTTCCAATCAACAGTGGGACCACATCAAAGATCTTGAGCTAGCAGATCCTGTTTTTCTCAAGTTAAGCAGAAAAGATATCCTTGTAGGAGCTGATCTATACTGGAAAATCATTAACCAAGGACTATGGTGGTTGTTTAGATCCAATTGCTCTGGGTACAATTTTTGGGTGGACCATCCTGTAAAGAATCATCCATCAGCATCATCGCTCCAAACTTGTCATCTCTAATCAACAGCTCCATGAATCTCTTTCAAAATTTTTGGGAATTGAAGGAAATTCCACATTCGGTAGATGAGTCTTTGACAATGGAATAAGCTGAATGTGAGAATCACTTCAAATCTACTCTCACGTGATTCATCAGGCAGATACATTGTACGCCTTCCATTTAAATCATCAGCTCAACAACTCGGAACTTCGAAAGAGACTGCTCAACGTTGTCTGAATCGCCATATCAAACGTCTTGATCAAAATCCTAATTTGAAAGTTCAGTATTCTGACTTGTTATCAGAATATGCATCTCTTGGACACATGCAACAACTCTTATCATCAGCTCCAGAACCAGCTCAAACATATTATCTACCTCATCACTGTGTGGTTCGTGAAGGTAGTGAGACCACAAAGTTGAGAGTCGTGTTTAACGGCTCTGGTAAATCTTCATTAGGCATTTCTCTCAATGACATTCTCCACATCGGCCCAAAACTTCAAGCCAACATCTTTGACGGGTTACTCTACGTACGACGTCACAAGTTCATCTTTATAACTGATATCACTCAAATGTTCCGTCAGATTCTCATTCACCCAGATGATTGGGATTGTCAGCGCATATTATGGACCGATGAACATCAAAACTTAATTACTTATAAGCTCACTACTGTTACATATGGTACGAGATCTGCTCCATATCTTGCAGGTAGAGTTTACAACAGCTTCTCATAGATGAGGGAGAAAAATTCCCGTTAGCAATTGACTTATTCAGAAAAGGCAGTTACGTAGATGATATTAGTGGAGGTGCTGATAATCTAGAGAATCTCAATAGTATAGCATCTCAGGTCAAAACTCTTTGTCTGGCTGGTTGTTTTCCATTAGCCAAATGGAAAAGTAATCATCCAGACTTCAACAAATCGTCAAAGTTACTCAGTTCAGAAGACACTCATTCTTCTCGGACTTTCATGAAATTGCCAAGATGGCATCTTCAAATTCCCTGGTAATACCATTCAACACTCAGTTATTACAAAACGATCTATTACATCAGAAGCAGCTCAGTTATTCGATCCGCTAGGACTCATATCACCAGTTATTATAAATGCTAAGATTATCATTCAACACCTATGGCTTGAAAAAGTCGGTTGGGATGATCCTTTGACACCAGGATTTTCTCATAAATACAAAACATTCCGTAATCATATTCCACAACTCGCTCAGCTCTCAATTCCTCGATGGATTAATCTCACATATGATAAGTCAAATGTTGAGGTTCATGGCTTTTCTCATGCTTCTCAATCAGCAATGGCAGCTGTTGTCTACATCAGAGTTAATCATCATAGCTCAACTTCATTCTCAGTCAATCTGCTGTGCTCTAAAAACCGTGTGGCATCTTTAACACGGCTCACAATTCGAAGATTGGAGTTATCTGCGGCGCTTCTTCTAACTAAACTCTTGAAGCATGTTCAAGAGTCATTAGAATTAACAGAAGTTCCTGTGTACCCTTGGACCGATTCATCAGTCGCTTTTTCCTGGATACAGGGTGAACCATTTCGATGGAAAGAGTTCGTGAAAAATCGGGATCAATCAATTCAAGAAATCTTGCCAGCCGCAGTTTGGAAAATCTTCTTTGGGAAGGAAACCCCAGCAGACTGTCAACAGACTCGTGGTCTCTGACTCTCACCAACTCAACTCATTAATCACTCATTATGTTGGTCAGGACCGCAATGGTTATCTCAACCATCACATCAATATCCAACATTTACTGCTCAAGATGATAAAGACGTGGACATGGAAGTTAAACCAATTAAGACTTTCATCGTCATCAAGAAACCTACTCTGCCTCTAAATCTAATGATCGACCGTTATTCATCTCTTACAAAACTTATCAGAGTAACAGCAACTCTACTGCGAGCTGTTTCTGCATTTAAAGGAGTTCCTGATTCTCAGCTCAGTACTTCACCGCTCAACCATCTGATCTACAGTCCGCTCTAATGTATTGGATTCGTGTGACTCAACAGGCATATTTTCCTTCAGAAATTCATCAATTATCTCAAGGAAAGCCTCTGCCCCAAGCTCATTCTCTATCTCGGCTTACTGCATATCTTGATCAATCATAATCTCACAAATTGAAAGCTAGATCAAGAAAGTAAACACCCTCCAATCTTGCCAAAGGATTATCAGCAAGCAAAGTTAATCATTTCAGATACCCATGCTAAGACTATGCATGGAGGCACTCAGTTCACTTTATCGTCCATTAGGAAGAGGTGCTGGATAATTGGTGGAAGAGCACCTATCAAAGCTTACATTCATCGCTGCATCACATGTTCACGCATGCGAGGTATTTGTGCTCAACAGCTCATGAGTCAACTTCCTGCTTCACGTGTAACACCATCTCCTGTATTTGAGAATACAGGAGTTGACTATGCAGGACCAAGATTCCGAATCGGTGTGTTTCGAAGTGTTCACCGATTTCGGTGTTCACGTGTGAATTGCGATTCCGAAACAGTGTAAATGAATTTTTTTGACGTTTGAAGTGTGCACTGAGTGAAAATTTTTGCACCGGTTGAAACAGTGTGAACTTTGATTTCAAAGTATTCATTTGGTGTAAAAATAATTTCGTGGTTCTAAATTTTTTTGGGTGTCGGTGTAAAAACAAGGGGTTATATAGTTTAAATGATTGTTGTGAATTTTTCATAAATATTGTTACCCTGTGGTCCATCTGATTCGATCCCGTAAGGAGGAGGAGTCAGACGACCCAGCGGTAAAACGGACGAACAACGACCTGGGGTCGTTGACCGGTGGGTTTTTTGGTTTTGCGGAAGGAGCGAGGTTGTTGGATTTTGGAAGTTGGAATTACATTATTTTGGAAGTTTGAATTTGATTTTGTTGGAATTTTGAATTGGACATTATTTTGAAGTTTGAATTAGATCTTTGAAAGTTAAATAAATTATGACTGAAAGTGAAAATGGACTAATCTCCTTCGACGAGGTACCGGCGTCGGAACCTAGTAACACTGGTGTCAGGTGTGAAACCGCAACTCCGTGCCTTCCAAAACTGGAGGAGCAGATGTTGGTCCTGTTGACTCAACTGGAAAGAATGCAGGGTCAAATGGATCATTTTTCAACCAGCATAGACCAGCAAAACCACTACCTCTCCATTATCAAGGAGGAGGTCGATGTTATGAAGCTACAGAACACAACGAGAACGATCTCTAGCAACCTATCGAGACCTCACCATGCGGCATCTAGCCCAATAGTTCCGTCAATGAACCAGAACAATCAGGAGAGGATAAACAATGACTTACAACACGCCAACAGTCCAAGATCAGAAGCGTTTGCCATAAATCCCGAACAATTCGGAGCCGCATCCACATACATCCAGACGCCGGCAAGGCTAGTTCCAGTGCCACTAATGGAATACGACGGTTCGTTCTCCTGGGAGGACTACGAACTTCACTGGCAAAACGTCGTAAGTGCAAACCAATGGACCGAGGAAAAACAACGGATCCAGCTTCTCAGCAAAATGCGAGGAGACGCACTACACTTCATAAGACAGTGTCATCCATCACAGCGTTGCAGTCTCTGGGACGTCCGACATTTGCTGTCGACTCGCTTCGGGGAGAGGGTCAATGTGTCCACCTACGAGAACTTGCTCATCAGAAGAACGCAACGGAGTGGGGAATCGCTGACACAATTCGCAATGGAAATAGAGAGACTGTCGAGAGCGGCCTATCCACACTGGCCATCACACGTCGTGGAAGAAGTGGCTCGTAAGCGGTTCGTCAGTGGCATCAGCGAGCTAGATGTTCAAGTCGCCGTCAGGGACCGTAATCCGCAAACTTTGGCTGACGCCTGTAGAGTAGCAGAGGAGTTACAGGAAAACAGAAGAGAAGCACGATACGCGACCAGAGTAATGCGTCCGGTAACTGCAAGACCAACCACAGTCATCGCTCGGCCTCAGGTGGAGTCAACGCATTTACCACCAACCAATGTTACGGAACCTGCCTCTGATCCGAGGATATTTCGTCAATCTCCTGCCCCTGATCCAAGGTTCGATTCGCGACCACAATTGAGTGCTGACAGTACGGCTGCTGAAAGTCAAAAGAACGCAAAGAGTTCGGGAAACGGAAAAGGGCTAGCTTAAAGAAGTCGAAGTTAGCGTCCAAAAACAACAGGACTTCAAAGTTCACCGGCACGGTAAAATGGTACTCCGAAAGAAAAAGACGTGGTGTGATAACAAGAGGTGATAATGGGAAGGAAATTCGGGTGCTAAGGAGGGACATTAAGGAATGGAACAAGGAACAACGATTCGCATCTCTGCGGCAAGGGGAGTTAGTGGAGTTCTTCGTCGACGATGATGGACATAGACCACGAGCTACCGAGGTGACGGGACCTAAAGGAGAAGAAGTATTGGGTATCCCACACGCCCTACTAAGACGCTACCAGCCCAAGTCGACACAACCCACTGGGCCCACGTCCAACCACAAAGACCCATTGCCGACACCCACGGCCAAACGGACCGGAAGAAACCAGTCGAGGGACAACACCACTCAAACGAGTGGCCATACTACCCGTCCCCTGCTTCAACACGAGCCAATGGGAACTGTTACCGCCAGTCACGATGTCATTCACCCGGGGCCTTCACCAGTCATTGGCCAAGATGTCATTACTCCCGAGCCTTCACCTGGTAGTCAAACAAACTGCCAACCGTTACCTCGGAGGGGCTGAAGGTAACGGACTCATTAAAGCCCCTTAGTATCCGCATCTCAAAGTCAACGAACAATGACATTTCGGTACTGGACTGCCTGATGCTGCTGGACACCGGAACTACCCATTCCATCATCCATCCGCGTGTTCTACTAGCGACAAACGTGAGATCCCACATGCATCCGAGCTTCGCACATATTCGCAGCGTTACTGGGGAAACAATACCTGTGGAGGGGAGAACCGAAGTTCAACTTACTATTCCGCCTCTCCAAATAAACCATCAGGTATATGTCGCGACAATAGATCACTCCTGCATCCTTGGGGTCGACTTTTTGCAGCAACACCATTGCAGCATCGATTTCAGCAAGGGCGTGTTAAAAATTCGGGATGTGGAAATCGAGTTCGTCCGAGAGAGTGGAAAACAAGTGTGCCACCTAGCATCCGCGAATACCGTCGAGGGGGCTCCTGAAGTAACGCGCATGGAAGAAATGATCGAAAGGAGTTGCAAGGAATTACAGCCGATAAAGAAAACGGATCTTCAATCTTTGGTACAACATCATCAAAACGCGTTCTCTGTGTCTTCGTCCGACCTAGGGAGGACGTCAGTTAGCAAGCACGTAATAGAGACTGAACATCACAACCCATAAAACAACCATTTCGCCGTCTGCCGTATGCCCGGAGAGAGGAAGCCCGAACCCTCATAGAAGAGATGTACCAGCACAAAGTTATAAGGCCATCGAATAGTCCCTGGTGCTCCCCAGTAGTCCTCGTTAAGAAAAAGGATGGCAGCACTCGTTTCTGTGTAGACTATTGGCGGTTGAACGAGATCACCCGTAAAGATTCGTACCCTTTACCACGAATGGAGTTGATCCTCGAGGCTTTGGTAGGATCACGTTGGTTTGCCACCCTTGACCTACAGTCCGGTTACTGGCAAGTGGAGCTCGACGAGAGGTCTAAGGAGAAAACAGCCTTCAGTTGCGGAGATGGACTGTGGGAGTTCAACGTCATGCCGTTCGGATTATGCAACGCGCCGGCCACTTTTCAGCGGCTGATGGAGGAAGTACTCAGAGGAGTGCCTTATCAGGTGTGTCTAGTGTACCTCGACGATGTGATCGTCCACGCTCCCACCTTTCCGGAGTTAATGACGAACCTCGCGACAATCTTTGGAAGGCTAGAGAAAGCTGGACTAAAACTGTCGCCGAAAAAGTGCGAGTTATGCCGGCAAACGGTGAAGTATTTAGGACACGTGATCAAACCAGAAGGAGTTCATCCGGACCCAGAAAAAGTATCGGCCGTTGCAGAATGGCCCACCCCAAGCAATGGTACCGAAGTTCAATCGTTCGTTGGTTTATGCGGTTATTACAGACGATTTATAGCCGATTTCGCGAAGGTGGCTAAGCCATTACATGAACTTAGTAAGGCAGGAACGAAGTTCGTGTGGTCATCGGATCGCCAAGCAGCTTTCTTGGAACTGAAAAATCGGCTGACGACAGCTCCGATCCTTTGCCAACCCGATTTCGAATTACCATTCGTACTGGACACCGATGCAAGCAGCTATGCCATGGGTGCTGTGTTGGCGCAGAGTGTCGACGGTCAGGAACGGGTCGTCCAATATTATAGCAAAACTTTCAGTCGCGCAGAAATTAACTATTGCGTAACGAGGAAAGAGCTCCTGGCGATCATCAAAGCAGTCAAACGCTTCGCCCCGTACTTGCTTGGAAGACGTTTTCTCCTTAGGACCGATCACGCGTCGCTACGGTGGCTTATGAATTTTAAGGAACCAGAAGGACAGGTTGCCAGATGGATCCAGCGACTCCAGGGGTTCGACTTCGATATCTGCCACCGACCAGACGCTAAACATCTGAACGCGGACGCGCTATCACGTCGCCCATGCTCCTCAGATTGTCGACCATGCATGAGATTGGAGGAGCGCCAGAAAATACACGTGCGGTTCACAGGAATCAGGGACGAAATGGTTGAATTACAGAAAACGGATTCGGTGCTAGGACTCCTATATCAATGGAAAGCCAGCAACGCCAAACCTTCCAAAGAAGACATCAGGGACCAATCACCAGACCTTAAGGCATACTGGACCATGTGGTCTAGCCTGTTCGTGTGCGATGGGAAATTGTGCCGACACGTAACACAAGTACCGGACTATGGACAACAGGTTCTGGTCCCGAAAAGCCTGGTAAACACAATACTCCAACTAGCTCACGATAGTCCCGTTGGTGGGCACTTCGGTACGGACAAGACACTAAAAAAGGTCCAACAGAACTACTACTGGATTGGTTGCGCGAAGGACGTCGACAAATTCTGCCGTAACTGTACCACATGCCAAGCGAGACACGGACCTCGAACACGGCAAAGATCTAGATTGCAGACCTACAACGTCGGAGCGCCGTTTGAAAGGATCGCCGTAGACGTACTGGGACCGCTACCCAAAACAGCGAAAGGAAACCAATACATCCTCGTGATAATGGACTATTTCACGAAGTGGCCCGAGGCTATACCGGTACCTGACCAAACCGCGGAAACGGTAGCAGAGGCATGTGTCCAGCACGTATTTACTCGCTTCGGAGCCCCCATGCAACTACACTCCGATCAGGGACGTAACTTCGAGGCAGCGATTTTCCAGAAGGTTATGCAGATCTTCGGCATAGACAAGACCCGTACAACGACTCTGCACCCGCAATCAGACGGAATGGTGGAACGATTCAACCGGACCATCTTGGATTACCTAGCGAAGTTCGTGGACAGCAAGCAAGGAAATTGGGACCTGTACGTGCCCCTTCTTCTGATGGCTTACCGTAGTGCGGTACATGAGACAACAAAACGTACCCCCGCGCTGTTGTTGTTTGGTAGGGAACTACGGTTACCAGCGGCTCTCTACTGCGGCGTACCAGAAGCCCGACCGGTTTCCACAGAATCCTACGCCGACGCGTTGCAAGAAAGACTACCCGAAATCCACGAATACACACGACTCACCTTAAAAGATGCCTCTCGACGCGCAAAGGACCGATACGATTTGAAAGTCAACACCAAGGGCTTGGAACCTGATACTCGCGTATGGCTATACGCACCCAAGAGAGCTGTCGGAAAGTGCCCCAAACTTCAGTGTGACTGAAAAGGACCTTACGTCATCCTGGAACGAGTCAACGAGGTCGTCTACCGGATTAAGCGTGAGGGGAAACAGAAACAACTAACCGTCCACCGCGATCGACTGGCGCTATACACCTGCGAAGAATAAGCAAAGTACACACTGTTCGGAATGTTGACTAGCTCGGTCGGAACTTCGAGCTTCCAAGGAGGAGGCAGTGTTACCCTGTGGTCCATCTGATTCGATCCCGTAAGGAGGAGGAGTCAGACGACCCAGCGGTAAAACGGACGAACAACGACCTGGGGTCGTTAACCGGTGGGTTTTTTGGTTTTGTGGAAGGAGCGAGGTTGTTGGATTTTGGAAGTTGGAATTACATTATTTTGGAATTACATTATTTTGGTTTGAATTTGATTTTGTTGGAATTTTGAATTGGACATTATTTTGGAAGTTTGAATTTGATCTTGTTGGAATTTGGAATTGGACATTATTTTGAAGTTTGAATTAGATCTTTGAAAGTTAAATAAATTATGGCTGAAAGTGAAAATGGACTAATCTCCTTCGACGAGGTACCGGCGTCGGAACCTAGTAACAATATATTTTCCAGTTTTCTTACAGTAATTTTCAAAATATTCTTTTATTTCTATTTTTCTAGGCTTCACGTGATAGAGCGCCAAGCATTGTTGGATGCGTCCATTACTAGGAGTGGTGTTAATGGGACACGATTATTGAAACCATTGACGCATTTCGAGTCCCGAATCAGGACACTATTGGTCCCGGCAAGTGTGGCTGGAATGGAGACAGTTGTTGAAGTGTTACCGGGTACTTCTACACAGGTAAACATGAAGCCATGGAAGTACTTACATGTTTTGATAATTCCCTCTTGTTGTATTATAGAACGATGATGAAGAGGTAACGTACTTGGAGACCGAGTACTAAGATGATTTTGAAGTATGGCGAACCATCCGGGGACCGTCAACATCCACCATTATCCGGGAACCAGACGAAAATATTTCAATCATGGAAACGCCGAAGAGAACCCTTACCTCGACCATGAGAAAAAGGAAGCGGGCTCCTCCTGGACAAACCAGGGACAAAGAGGTGGAAGCCGAGGCTGTTAAAATAGAATGGAAGGAACTTGACTTGGAAGTAAAGAAACATGAGCTAGAGGTGGAGAAGCATAAAACCGAAGTCAAAGGATATGAGCTAGAGAAGAAGAAATATGGGTTAGAGGTGGAGAAACATGAGGCCGAACTCAAAAGACAGGAACTCGATGTAGCAAAATTTGAGTGGGATAAAATGCAGCAGGAGAAGGAATTCCACCTCAAGAAAAAAGAATTGCAATGGAGAATCGACAATAATAAAAATTAAGTTTAATAAACGCAAATTAGGTTTTTTATTTCAAAAATTTATACAATATAGAAATTTTATGCGATTTTGAAAAATCTAATTATTTTATACAAAATTTAGAGCAATATTTTGGCGAATGAGTTGCCCTTCTCGTAAAATTCCGCTGGAACCCTCAATAGAATTTGGTCGATCATAATCTTCATCCTCATCTTGCACAGCTTCTATTTCGAGGGCATCAGCTTCGCTATAAACGTTTGCTCTTTGAAGAATATTATGTAATACAGCGCAAGCGTTTATAATGCGTGCGGCTCTTGTTGGATTATAATTTAGATCATTTCCGGAAGAAATGCATCGAAACGTGCTTTTTAATATACCAATGCACCTTTCAACCACGCACCGTGTCTTTTTGTGTGCAATATTGTAACGTCTTGGATGGATTACCGTGTGGTGTTATCAGCCATGGTTGAAGTGGGAATCCGCTGTCGCCTAAAAGCCAAAAATTTTGTTTTCCGTTATTATATGCTGTCTTTAAAAATTCCTGCACTGCAGAGCGACGCCAAATGTATGCATCTTGAGATGTTCCCGGAAACTTTGCATTGACGTATGTTATTGAATAATTTGGATCGCAAATAAGTAGCACGTTGATCGAATATCCCCCTTTCCTACAGTTATAAGCATGTTCCACATCAGCCGAAGGCGAGATGATTTTAATATGGGTTCCATCTATTAATCTTATCACTCCGGGGAAAAAAAATTTCAGATAGTATGATTGTTTAAAACTTCTTTGCTCACGATCATCAGGAAATCGCACATATTCCAAGCAAACCTCATTCAGTATGTCTGCCACTTCACGTATGCATCGAAGAACCGATGTTTGAGACATGCATGACAGAAAATCCTGCCCTATAGTTCGTTGAAAATTGCCCACTGCAAAAAATCTAGGGGCACATAAAAATCTTAGGTGTACCTGAATCGCTGATGGTCTTTCATTTATAAAAAAGTTGGGCTTTAATTTCTCTAAAACTTCCAAACACAAGTTTCGCGGCGGACGATACAAGTCCTTGGATTGTTGTTCCGTTGTATTTTGAAACGGGTTTTCTGTATACCTTAGATTCCGTCTTACTAATAAGAGTCGCCTCCTAAAAATTTAATTACATGTTTATACTCTGCACAAATATGTTAATTAGGGATACGACTGTGCCTCATTACAGTTTGGAAGAGTTTGAGGTGGAGTTGAGGGCAAAGTTTATATAGATGAGATCAATAGCTTTTTGTCCGGTCACTATGTTGGACCTACGGAAGCTAATTGGCGCATGAATCCAATGCAATGCATTACCAGTCACGTAATATATTATAGTTCGACTTGAATGTTACTTGCCTCACCGGCAAAATGTAGTCTTTAGGGAAGGAAATGTTCAGCAAGCTCTTACAAATCACAGAAGAACAAAATTGACTGCATTCTATGCAATCAATCGAATTAGTTCTTCCGAGTTTCTATATACAGAGACACCGATACATTATTACATTATTTTATGTTTTATGTTGAGATGTTCCATTTGAGACTATTTTGCTTCATGTTCAAGGTCCCATCAGGATTTGGGTACTGTTGGGAACATTATTTATTGCACATTTTCAGCACATGCACGACGTATCGCATGAAGTTATGGAGAGTGGCGTGAATATTTATTAGAAGTAAAAGAGTGTTAGTCCTCTCAGCAGTTAAGAGAGTTATTTGCCATATCCTATTTGTGGTATGAACGTTCCTACAAATGCATTAGATTTGTGGAATGAATTCAAAATATTCATGTGTGCAGACGTTTTAAGAAATTCATATAACCGTGCTTTATTAGCTATTTAGGAAATTTTTTTCAGTAAACGATTCATTCGGTACTCCAACTAAACTTTTCGGATATAAGACTATTTTACTCTGTGGAGATTTTTGATGAATATTGCCACCTACATCTCACGGTACACGTGTACCACTTATTGAGATACCACTTATTGCCTTTCTTCATGGTCCAAATTTTCAAAATTCCACAAAACTTTTACTCAAAACATGAGAGTTTTACCTCATGAGGTTGAATTCGTTGAATTTCTTAAATCTCTTGGTAATGGAACTTTATCCACATTTCCAGATTACAGCCAAAATGTTATTGAAATTCCTACCCATTTAGTTAGCTGCAACTTCGTGATTCCAGATACTTATGGCAATGTATCTGAAACCATAAAGTCTAAAGATATTCTCAATTCGGTTATATGAGCACCCAAATATGAAGGCTGTACTTTCATTGATGCAGAAATCTTTAACAGCCTGGCCGGAGAGAAACGAATATATTTGTGTTCCGATAAAATCTTGAGTGATGATTATAGAGAGCAAAATAATTTTCCAGTAGAATTTTTAAACTCAGTTGTTGTAAGTTGGCTCCCGATCCCACAAATTTATTTTAAAAACCAAATTACATACTTTTACTTATTCGTAATTTGTGTACAGGACATGACTTGCTTGGTCAATGGTACACCTATTCGTTTAGTTCAAATGCAAAAGAAAATTTTTTGGATTGTGAGATAGATAGGGATACTTTGACGTGCAAAATGAGCTGAAATGATTGCTACTACAGTCTGAACTAAATAACCTTTTTACTTACAATGCTACTGTATATATAGCTCCATGCGCGAGCTATTAGAGTGAGCGGAGCGAACGGCGGGGGTTGGCGAGCGTAGCGAGCAGGGGGCGCCCCCCTAGTAAATATAATGAGCAATGACAAATTCACATTGCTCACCATACCCATAACAACATCAAAAGACATAAGCAATCGAAAGAAGATCACTATGCTCGTCATCAAGCATAACCATAACACGGGAAGGTTATGATAATTACCATAAACAAATCTAAAAACCAGAAGATAAATGTAACCAATACCTCAATGATTACAAAACCAATACTCACTTGAACAAGGGACACTGAAAACTTATGATATTCCGTAGAAACATAAAATACACAATTTCACAACATCTCTCTGTCATAACCTACTCTGAAATGTCAAAACGAAAATGCAAACAACTCACGCGATCAGTACTAAAAAAACTAGGCTGGTCGCTGAGAGATGGCGCCACGGCACACAAGGTGGATTTCGTGAAATATGGCAACCACGCAAAAACGAAGCAAAGTCCCAGTTTCAGGAAATATAATGCGAAGAAAATTTTACGAAATCATCAGTCGCTGATTGGATCTCTCCTTGGAGTTAGCTTGGAAAAGTGGGCACTTAAAAGGAAACAGTAAGTAGATCTTACCGAAAACGGTTCTAGCAACCTATCGGTTTTTGGGAAACCCAAAGGGTTGAAAGTGGTTCTTGTAACCCACCAACTCGGGCTCCAGCCACACTACCGAACACGTTTCTCGTAACCTATCGGTATTGGAGGGGAATTCCCAGTTGAAAGCGGCTATCAGAAACCTACAACTGAGTTCCTAGCCAGACATTGATCAGAGCTATTTCGTAGTGTCGGGGACAGCACGAGCTACGCTAGCGGAGGCACTGCGGGACTCAGCGGCCGGCCCAAAACCACGAGACGAGGTAGGAAGGAAGACGACACTCCAGCACCGGAGCCCCCTCAACCCCCGAAGTATTGCACTGGCGCGGAAGCTAAGTTCCGGCGAGCAATCGAGGAGATTCGCCGTCGCCTGCTGATTGCGGTGGGGCAAGAGGATCGTGTGCGGATCAGCCGTGAGCTCCAGAGGCTCCATACCGAACGGCTGCGATACCGCCAAGAGAAGAAACAGGCACGAAAGCGGCAGAAAACGAAAACAAGAGGGAAGAGTCAGAAACGGATTACAAATGTATAGTCATAAGTAAATAAACAAGAAAAACAAATAAATAGAACTTAATTTAAATGAAGGTACAATGAGGTTGAATCCGAGCTAGCTTCTCTAGAACGATTGTAAGGATTTAAATGCAAATGTTTGAATTTACAAATAGCCCGAGATTAGGCAAAATTTGGTAGCCTCACCTAGAAAGAATTTACATTGGAAAATAAATATAACATTTTGGCTTATATAGAGTAAAGGTATCAATGAGGAAATTATATTTGAAATAAATTATAACATGTTGGCTACATTATGTATATTGGAGAATAACTATCACATTTTGGTTTGTATAGAGTTAAGGTATCAATAAGGAAATTATATTGGAAAATAAATATAACATTTTGGCTTATATAGAGTAAAGGTATCAATGAGAAAATTATATTAGAAAACAATTATAACATTTTGGCTACATTATGTATATTGGAGAATACCTGTCACATTTTGGTTTGTATATGTAGAATTAAGGTATCAACAAGGAAATCATATTGGAAAATAAATATAACACTTTGGCTTATATAGAGTAAAGTTATCAATGAGGAAATTATACTAGAAAACAATCATAACATTTTGGCTACATTATGTATATTGGAGAATAACTATCACATTTGGGTTTATATAGAGTAAAGGTATCAATAAGGAAATTATATTCGAAAATAAATATAACATTTTGGCTTATATAGAGTAAAGGTATCAACAAGGAAATTATATTGGAAAATGAATATAATATTTTGGCTTTTATAGAGTAAAGGTATCAATAAGGAAATTGAATTAGAAAATATTTATAACATTTTGAATTGTAATAGCTAAGGAATTTGAACTAAATAAATTGTTGAGCAATAAACAGATGATTCGTTCAACCAAAAAATGTATTTCAAGCCTACCTTCAACGTAAAGCTTACAATGAAGCTAAAAGTAAAAGTACCAAAGGGTTACTAGCTTAAAATAAAGATGGACAACAACTCCAAAAAATATAAAAATATACAACAAGTATCACTTAAGTTTTTCCAAGGAAGAGGAACTAGGTGTTACAAAAGCTGGATAGCAGTGTTTGCTTGTCTTTCAACTTCCGCTCTTCATCTAGAAGCTGTGACTGACTACAGCTCAGAAGGATTTCTGAAAGCCTTTAGACGATTCACTGCTCGACGAGGTATGTATCTGCAAAACCCTTCGAAGTGATTGTGGAACTAACTTTCAGCGAGCTGATATCATACTTAAAAAGCTCTTTCAAGGAGTCACCAAAGAATGCGCCCAAATTCAACAACTTATGGCCAACGATGAAACTAAGTGGATATTAATCCACCAGCTGCTCCCCACATGGGTGGCAAGTGGAAGGCTGCTGTCAAGTCAGTGAAGTTTCATCTACAGCGTACCATCGCAGATACTTTTCTCACTCAAGTGGAAGCAGTTTTTAGTTCTCGTTCACTCAGCTCACTGTCTGATGATCCAGAACCCATCTCAGCTCTAACTCTTGGTCATTTCATCCGTGGAGGAGCAATCAATACTATTCCTGAGCCATCTTTAACCTCAACTCAGACTTCAAGACTCTCACAGTTGCAGCTAATCCAAGAGAGGTTTCAAAATTTCTGGGGAAGATGGTCATCAGAATGCCTCCAGTCACATCAATCAAGATCCAAATGGACTACAATTCATGACAACATCAAAATTGGATCACTTGTGTTACTCGCTGATGACCGATACCCACCTTCGAAGTGGCCTCTCGCTCGAGTACAAGAGCTCCATCCAGGCAAAGGCGGATTGACAAGAGTCGTTAGCGTCAAGACAGTGTATTCCACTCTAACAAGACCGCTCTCAAAATTGATACCACTTCCTGGAACAGACGAAACGGAAGCTCTTCAATGATCTTAAATTCTCCAACGGATTGGAGAATGGTGGGAGAATGTTCAAAACTCCCGCATCATTCTTGCGAACGAACGTAGAAAGTCCTTACAAGGTTCCGAATTTTGTTCAAGCTCAGCTCAGATTTACGTGAAGAACAAAACCTTCGTTCTTCCCGTTACATTGTTGAAGAGTGACGCCGTGTGACGTGAGGTTCTTTTGTTCAATAAAAATTATATTTGAAGTGTACATAAACTAAATATTCATCTAGCTCATTTTTCCAAGCATCAACATCATTTATCTGTAACAGGTTAGTTTTATTGACGGTGTTTTGTAACACAAAAATGTTAGACTGGCTACCAATGTGCTCAACGAAAAGAAAGACGTTTTTACGTCAAAATTAATACCGAATACAGGGAGTTAAAATCGGAT
Organism: Chrysops caecutiens; assembly: GCA_963971475.1. Lineage (NCBI taxonomy): Eukaryota > Metazoa > Arthropoda > Insecta > Diptera > Tabanidae > Chrysops > Chrysops caecutiens. The sequence goes on from OZ020567.1 coordinate 68,599,672, forward strand.
AGAGCAGTGAACGATCCAGAATCCGGAGGAAGTTCTGGTACCACAACAATCGACATTTGAAGAAAAACTTTTGAAGCCACATGTCCAATACGACTTATGATCCAACATTATCTCATATGAATTACATGAAAACCGACCTACGGAACAAATTAACGAATGAGCTTGTTTCGGCAATCCTCCATGTCAAACAGGCAGTAGGAGACCAGGATGGGTGCGTAAATATTATGCCTTCAAATTATATTATCAACATGGCTCAAAACTCAACACTTCTTTATCAAAATACCAAGACACCAGAGAAAGATGATAACTAAAATTAAGAAATAAATTTGAAAATTATTATCAAAAAGTATAAAAATTACTGTCAGAAAGTTTTGCAGAATTTAACGGATTTTACCCGAACATCCAACATAAAATTGAGTCTAAATCTGATTATACTGAAAAGAATTTCACACCACAAAGGCATATCTAGATGGCTCACCTTCACGCATATGCATTGCTCACGATCTGATAACAGCATGAGCAAAAGTATCAGTGTGACAAGATTTAACATATTTCTGCGATTTTAGCGATTTGAATTGATGATGGGACTCGAACATGAATATTCGAATCACCCGTTAATTCGAATCTTTCATTGCGCGGCAAATTCAACTTATATTTCAGACAATTCGGATTCGATCAAGTTTCTTTCGTTTTGAATTTTGAACTAAGTTTTTCTCAAATCCCTATCGGGTGTGAAAATTAGAATCAACTCGACGATTCGAATCAACAAAATATCTCATTAGAATCGAGATTTGACTGTCATAATTCGAATTATTCAAATCAAATGTGATTTGAATACCATCTCTAATTTGAACATAATTCTGGTCACACTACAGCACAAACGCATCTATACATATTAAGAGAAATTGCCCATTCACACAGCTCAGAACCATATATAGATAGTGCATAATTCTTTTGTTCATGCTCTTATCAGAGCGTGAGCAATGCATGTGGGGGAGTTTGAGTCTTATGGATATATGACTTTTGGCTGTGTAAGTGGACAATTTCTTTTATTCGCACTCCCGAATATGCATTACTTACGCTCTGGTAAGAGCATGAGCAATAGAATTACGCACCCCATAGGCGTATCTATATATGGCACAAACTCAGGCATATAATTGCTCAACCGCACCCGTATAATTGCTCACCCTCTGATAAAAGCATGAGCAAAAGTATCTGTATGACCAGATTTAACAGAATTCTGCGATTTTAGAAGAATTTGACTACCAATTTTGGACTTAGTAGATTATGTCACAGAATATAAATGTGGAAAAATTCAACGTCCTGTCTAACGCGTTTCGACGCTACACTCATAAATATCCTCACACAACGCTAATAAACAACAATCACGCGTGGGCGCTTGCACCAGCCCGGTGACGTCGTGGGAAGAACAAGCGCCGCACAAAAAATTCGTACAAACATGTTCTATTCACTGGGGCCTCAACTATTATTATAGCGTTATTTGTGTCGTAGTTATTAGCGATTAAAAAATGACGGTGTTTTTTTAACACAAGAATGTTAGACTAGCTACCAATGTACATACTCAACGAGAAGAAACACGTTTTCACGTCAAAAATTAAGGATGTGGCCAATAGCAAGCTAATTTCAATTTCCTTTTATGTTTTGTTTTCTTTCTGTTTTATTCTTTTCGATTCTTGTATTGTTTTCTTTTGTTTGTCTTAACTTGTATTAAGTTATATATAAATAAATATTCGACCGAATCCATTTCGTGTTCCCATGGCTGCTTAGGCTTTTGATGTTTCCATGTTTTAGGACGTTAAAATTCATACGTATTCAAAGTTGCTTATGTTTTTTAAGCTCTGAATTCAATTCTATTTTTAATATCTGCTCCTGTTTACGTTTCCTATCCCTTGCTTCGTAATGTTATATGGATGCGATCATGGGTTCCTCCCGATTAGGTCGCATACTAGAATTGCAGTCATTGCATCTAGGTGAGGAATTACTTGTTTGTTTTTGGATTTGGACTCTTACATCCAGCCCACATCATTCGTAACTAAACTCAGTGATAATGAATAAAAATAACACGAATAATAATAAAATAAAAAAACGATGACTAATAGGAATAATACAAATAACAAAAATAATATTTCAACCTCAGAAAGACTCGAACCTACTTCAACTGTCTTCTTACCCTACAGGATTACCATTATCTCGTTATTTGCGTTGGTAACGTCTCCCGCGTACGATACCCTTAGATTCCAATGCCGAAATATACTTCGAGGAATGCGGTAGGGCTAAACTGTATCCCAATGAATGGAAAATGTTTATATTCTACACCCTGACCAACTTCCATGCTGAATTCACCAACGTAAGAACTTTAATTTTCAAGTTCCATGAGATATATAACAAAATACAAAGGGGAGCCCCTACAACTCGTACATGTAACAACACTATAACTTAATTAAAAAGCCAGATAGAAAATAGGAACGAACTATTATTAACCAATTCTAGCAAAACGAGGGACCTCTTTAACATTGTCGGGAAAATATCTAAAACTCTTTTTGTACCCTCGAAGAAGATGATGCATTAAATATGACTCCCAGATTGAAACACTGGACTGAAACAAGAAACGGTTATTATCCCTCATGTAGTAGAGCCACTATCTAATGTTCAATAAGACCCAGAACTCAGTAGCAAATCAATTTAAGCAAGTGTTTGAAAAACTAGAGCAACTCCATGATTGGTTGAAAGAATAAGAACTATACCTGGTACGTGTACGCAATGAACATGTTTGAAATTAAGAGTTCCGAAAGGACGCATCGGTACACTTAAATATTTTGACCTGAATCAATGATCCTTTGTAAATCCTCTTTTATGGCCTTGTTTTTCCCTTTTGCTTTTCAGGTATAAATTCTCAATTCTCTCTATGCATTTGAAGACTAGGCACTTCAAGTGTGTAATGTAACTAAAAATCGTATACTTGGATTTAGACACTTGAAGTGTGTTAGAACTAAACGGTTCTGTTTGCAGTGTAGCCGCCAGGATAATCAAGAACAAAATAATCCTAGAGATAGAATTAAATGTAACTTACAAGGAAACATACTAAATCTTCAAAGCTGTCCCTCTACCTACCGTTGTTAATAGCTCTTTCTGTTGCATACAGCCCTCATCAAACTATATCCGTCTGGACCTTGCCCGTGAACACCACCTTGGAATATCTAAGGAAGAGTTAAATCATTGCCGTACAAGTGACCAATCTCAATTCTTTTGTAAAATATTCACTCCACTTCTCTATTCAAAGATTGAACCCCGTAATTTCGAGATTAGCATTATCATGCTAGATCCTGTTATTTCACAATGTAATGTGGTCTGCTCAGAGGAGGATTCTTATTGGGCCTTGTTATCTCAGCCAAATATGTGGCTATGCTCAATAAAGACGCCCATTAGATCACAATTTAAAGTTTTTATTGTTTTACATTATTTTTTTTTTTTTTTTATTGTAAGTTTATTGATCAGATGATTTACAATAATATCTACTAATAACTATGGAGGGGTTTACACAATTAAACAAAATAATCTAGTAACCCAACTGATATGTAAAATTATACAAGTTTTACTAATAACTAATATCTGTAGAGGGGTTTACAACCTTAAAAAAAATTATCTAAAGACTAAAAGGGGGCTTATACCTATTATTTTTATATTATCCTGTACTATTCCAATTTATTAAACAGAAGGGGGGTATATGCTGAATCATGCCGAAAACCCCACAAGAAGACTTCATGTATTGGAGTTTGATAAATGGGGTCTTCTTTTGCGAGTTACTTCGTGCAGAACCGATAATCTCTCTCTCACCCCTTTCCCCGAAACATCCTTCCACCTGGTTCCATTAGCTCCCGTTACCTCACATTCCTCGAAAACCTGCCTCAGGGATTCCTTTTCCCTACCGCAAACTCTGCACATTTGTTCCTCCTCCCGTAGCCAGTACTTGCACGCCCTCGACTCATTCCCTAATCTGAAGCCTGCAATACAAGCCATCTCCCCTTTTCTTTTATTCCTGGCCCTCCCTAAGTATATAGGTTTGTCCTCTTCTAGCAACAAAGTCCCTATCTCTTCCGTGTATCTCGAATCCCTTATTTCTTCCTTCCTTTTCTGCCTACCTATGTGCCTTCCCACCCTTTCTAACTCCCTCCAGGCCTCCCTTCCTTCCCTTTTCCTACGCTCCCACTCTCCTTCTGACCACCCTCTTTCCCTGAGAAGCTTACTTCCGTCATGCACTATTTCTGAGCATATCAGCTTTCCATCTAAGAGTCAGATATACTCCCTTCTTAAGTCCCATTCCCGCAAGTTTCTCCACTTCTCCTCAAACTTGATTGCTCTTGAGACAATTCTCACAGCCATTTTTCCCCTTTCTGTTTCATCCAGCAGTATGTGCGCTGGGGTGGACCTATTCGACCTGAGGCACCATCTAAGGTACCTCTCATGTACTCTTTCCACTTCCTGTCTTGCCCTCCACCTCCAAATTTCCGAGCCATAGGACAATGCACTACCAACCAGAGCGTCAAAGGGCCTCATTTTCCCTTCCCAGCTTTCCCCTAACCTCGTTTCCCCCAAACTCCAAACTTTGCCCAGTAACCCCCTCGCCTTTTTCCCTAAGAACCGAATGTGTGCCTCCTCAGGATTATTCGTTTGCATCATATACCCTAAGTAAGGGAGTTCCTTCACTTCCTCTATTATTTTCTATCTCCATTCAATGCTCATTTCCTTCCATCTTCCCCTTCCTTTCCTGAACCTCATTACCTTAGACTTTTCTACGTTGATTTCCAACCCTTTCCCCACCACATACCTACCAAATCCGTTAACAATTTCCCGCAGTCCTTCCCTTGTTGCTGACACCAAAGCCGCTTCGTCCGCGTATGTTATGGACCATATCTTTCTTCTGTCTTTCTTCTTAGCACCAGGCCAGCTTCATGATGCCTCCCCATCTTTTGCTCTAGGTCAGTAAACGCTATATTGTAAAGCAGCGGACTAAGAGGGCAGCATTGCCTGACCCCTTTTCCAGACCAAAACTCTGCCACCATTCCCCCCCCCCCCTCCCACGACCACTCTGTTTATCGTTTCCCGATAGATTTCCGCTACCAACTCCCTCAGTCTTCTTCCTATCCCTAACATATCCATCATATCCAAAATCACCCTTCTATTGACGTTATCAAATGCCGCTTTTAGATCCGCAAAATAGACGTATACCACGAACGATCTCTTAACCTCTTTCAAGTTTTTTTTGATCACTGCCTTTATTAGGTATACTGCATCTTTTGTGCTTCTTCCTTTTCTAGAGCCCATTTGCGTCTCTCCTAACCTTCCCTCCATTTCCAGTATCCCTTCTATTCTTGGCATCACAATTTCCGCATAAAGCTTATATCCCGAATCCATGAGCGTAATTGGTCTGTAGTTTTCTGCCCTTTTTGTACATCCCTTTTTGAATACCGGTTTCACTATTCCAACGCTCCATTCTTTAGGGAAGTCCTTCTTCAAGAAAATTCCATTCAGAATCCTAACTAATGCATTCTCCAGATCTTGCCCCCCATAAATCCACGCCTCATTTGGTATCCCGTCTGGCCCTGCTGCCTTTCGTTTCCTTAGCCTCTTTATCGCTCTTTGTACCTCCCCGAGCGTTATTTGACCTTCTTCCTTCGAATCCTCCTGGTCTCCCTCCAACACCTTCAGGTCCACGTCGCAAACCTCCTGCTTACCACTTAGTTGCCGCTGAAAATGTGCTTTCCACTCCGTATCTTTGATAGCTTCCTCGACCCCTTCTCTCCTTTTTCTGTTCTTATTTATTTCTTCCCAGAATATTTTCCCGGACCTGTCTCTTATAATTCTCTCCATTATTTTTTCGTCCTACCTCTTTTTCTTCCTTTCCAGCAGTCTCCTGTACTCTAATTTTTCTGAAAAATGCACCTCTTTCCCCTCCCCTGATCTCACTAGTTTTTTGAGACATCCCTGTAGGCTCCTCACGCTTGTTAAACATTCCTTATCCCACCAAGGCTTTTCTTTTCTTTTCTTCCTCACCCCCACTCTCACCCATGCTCCTTTTATCCTTTCTGCCAATTCTCCCCAGCTACTAATCCCTTCTTGGTTTCCCGGTCTATCCCTATATTCTCTAATTGATTTCTCATCCCACTTTATAATCCATTTCTTCTGTACTTCACTTTCCTCCACTTTCTTCCAGTTCCTAAATCTAACCTCTATCGGAGAGTGATCTGATTCTATCCTATGTATTATTTCCATTCTTTTAACCTCCTCCATTCCCTTTTCGTTCGCGATTACATAATCGATCACCGAGCTACCCCTCGGGCCTATAAATGTGCACTGTCCCTCCTCATCTCCTGCCCCCCCCCCCCATTAAGTATCTTCATGCCCAGCTCCCCTAGATTTTCAAGCATTTCCCAACTTTCCTTATTAATGGTGCTATCCTTGGACTCCCTTATACATTCCTCCTCTGACCAGTCCCCTCCTTCCGTTCCTGTTCTTGCATTAATGTCCCCCACGATCCAGCATGGAACAGTCCCCTCTCCCATAAATTCCTCAATTGTTTCCCAGTTCGCTACCCTCTCCTCCCTCATATACGTGGTAAATAACCGACACCTCCGGCCCCTCATAACCAGCACTCCTCCTATAATTTCGTTTCTTTCGCTCCTATTGAGCACCTCTTTCCAACTTCCTACCTCTCTCTTCACCGCCATCACTAAACCTCCCTTCGCTCTTCCCCTCACACTATCTCTACGTGCTTCTTTCGAAATGATTTCATAGTCTCTCATCTCTAATTGAATCCTATCCTTCCCTTTACTCCCTTCCTCTGCCCACGTTTCCACCAAACATACTATATCAAACTCTCTAATATAGTCCCAAAACTCCACTTCCTTCTTTCCCACCCCTTCACAGTTGCAAACCAGCATCCTCCCTCCCTTACTATTCTTCAGTTCTTTCCCCTCCCTCTTGACAAGTCTCCCGTCTTCATCCTTTCCCCTCGCTTTCCCCCCTGCAACAGACAACATCTCCCTCCCACCCTGCTACTAGCACATACACTGCCGCTACCTTTTTCAAAAACCCCATTTTCCTATCATCCCACGTAAACTCCTCCACCCCAGTCCTTATGTAGCTTCTTTTTATTGAAACGTTTTTCCCTTCCTCCCTTCCTTTCCTTGCTAGCTCCCTTATCCTAATTCTGCCCTGTCTTTCTCTCCATGCGAGGTCCCTGTCTAGAAAAATGTTCAAGTCCTTCAGCTTAAATTTCTTGTCCAAAACCTTATCCCTATCCCCTGTGGTTTTACAAACCGCTATTATTTTGTGATCCACGTCTCTTATTAACTGAATCCCCTCTACATTAATTTCCAACCCTAACTTCTCTAGAATCCAGCCCCCCAATTTGATTTCGTCTCCCCTGCCTATCCCTTCAACCCCTGTGAGTACAATATTTTTCTTTCTTACCCTCCTCCTAACAAACTCCAGTTACTCTATCCTATCCTCTGTCCTGTCCTTTTCTTTTTCTTACCTCCATTGAACGTTAGGCAATAACGTGAGGATTTCGCTGGTCCTGTTAGCGACGAACGTTTTCCAGCTGCTTGGGTGAACTTTCAACCATGCTAGCACCACTTGTGAGTCGGACCAACATGTCACAGGAACATCGATTAGTTCCATGTCCTTTATTAGTTGAGAGAACAGTCGAGCCAATAGAAGTGCTCCGCATAGCTCGAGTCGAGGCAAGCTGACAGTTTTGATCGGGGCGACTTTACTTTTCGCGATGAGTAGTTCTGACTGAGTTGTGACTTCATTCTTAACGACTGCATATATTGCAGCTGCATAAGCCTTTTCCGATGCATCACAAAAGCCATGTAATTTTAGTTTGTACGGTACACCTGTTCCGATCCAACGGGGAATTGACAAATCTTGTAACGTAGGCAACTGCTCGCAATAATCTACCCATGATGCCTTCGTGATAACGTCCACTGGTGCGTCCCACTCTTTTCCTGCTATCCAGAGATGTTGAATTAACATTTTCGCTCTTACGGTTATTGGAGCAAGCCATCCTAGTGGATCATAAAGCTTAGCGACATTGGACAGAATGGCTCGTTTGGTGATCACTCCTGGGATAGGTATGCTTTGGACTCGATACGCAAAGGCATCTCGATTGGGCATCCACCGCAACCCTAAAATGGAAACATTATCGTTTGGTTCAAAATGGTGTTCTTGTTTGAATGTATTTGTTGCTTCTTCGAGGGTGAGCGGAAAGTTCGATGCCCACTTATCCAACTTCATGCCAGCAGTTGACAATATGTTGACGAGCTGCTGCTGAGCGTCACTCACTTCGTTTTCACTGTGGGCCCCTCCCAGGGCATCGTCGACGTAGGTGTGACGTTGAAGGATGTTTGCGCCGACTGGAAAGCGAGACCCTTCATCGTTAGCAAGTTGTTGTAACACTCTGTTTGCGAGATATGGGGCACATGCTGTGCCATATGTAACTGTTAGCAAGGCATAATCACTGAGGGCGTCTTCTTGCATAGATCGCCAGACGATCCTTTGCCAGATCACGTCATCGGGATGTACCCGAATTTGTCGAAACATCTTCACAATATCCGCGGTGAAAACGTAGCGATAAACTCTCCAGCGCAACAAAACTGTCATTATATCGGCATGTAGCTTAGGTCCCGTATGTAAATAATCATTGAGGCAATGTTGGCCTGATGCTTGCGACGCATCAAACACTACTCGAAGTTTGGCGTTGTCCGGACGCACAACAGCGTGATGCGGAATGTAATTGATGTTTGACATGAACGTTGGTTCACGGGTAATTTTTTGCATGTGGCCGAGGTTTTCATATTCCTTCATGAAGTCGTTATAAGCAAGTTGGAGTTGAGCATTCCTTTGGAAATGACGTTCGATCTGATATAGCCGTTGCACCGCAATCCGCCTAGAGTCGGGTAAAATCGGTTGTTCCTTGAATGGTAGTCGGACAACATATCGACCTGTACTATCCCTACTATGAGTATTTTTGAAATGCTGTTCACAGTCCTTTTCATCCTCAGTAAGGGTTGCTTTCGTTGACATTGTCTCTTCTATCTCCCAGAACTGACGCATTTGAGTTGATAGGTTCGCTTCCACGGATACTGTTGTCGAAAATGAGTTGGTAGATGTCGAAGTCAGACATGATGTAGTTGGTCCCGTGAGAATCCATCCCAAGCGTGTTTGTTGCGCAATGGGTGTGCCTGGAGGCCCTGAGCGTAAACCCTCTAGAATTATGAGGGCGTAAACGTCTGCTCCCAGAATACAATCTATTGCAGCTGGTCTGGAGAAGTCTGGATCAGCAAGTGGCAATCCCTGTATGTGAGGCCACAATTTTGGTTCAATCCGATGACGTGGGAGCAATTGGGTCAATTTGGAAAGTACAGCAGCTGAAAAACTCAAGGAAAACTTAGAACTTGCAAGTGATATTAAAGATAGGTATACGGTAGAAGATGACTGCGCGGTGGCTTGTCCTCCTACTCCTGAGACAGTCAGTCGAAGAGGTGATTTGACTAGTCGCAACGATTGAGCCACTTTCTCAGTGATGAATGAACCCTCTGAACAGGGATCGATGAGAGCACGTACGTTGATAGAATCGCCTTTCTTGCCAACCAAGGTGATTGCTGCAGTACCCAGTACGGTGTTACGCCGGAACGTAGTTGTGTGAATAAGAGCTTCTTCTGATGTGGTGTTGATTGTCATATTGGTCGCATGCACTGAAGTGGATGACTGACATTCTCGACCTTCAGATGGATCCTCGTGAAGGAGGGTGTGATGAGGTGCTGCGCATATTCGACATGGATTCTTTGAAGTACACCTGTCGCTTAGGTGCTGTTTTCCCAAGCAATTGAAGCACAGTTGCAGACGCTTAACAGTTTGACGGCGTGATGCGATGTCGGAGTGAACAAGATCTGGACAATGATTAGCGTAATGCGGACCTTTGCACACGGCGCACGACTGCTTGGAACTGCTTGGTGTTCTCGCCACGTTCGATGTGTGATGCGCTGAAACATATTTGTTATGACTATGCGAGAGTTTTTGCCTACCCGGTATATTTGTGTTGTCATCCGACCGCGCAGTTTCGATAGATTTGACTCGATTTTCTAGAAAGGTGACGAGTCGTTCGTAAGCTGGAAACTCATCCGAATCTTCCAAAGACTTCTCCCAGTCATCCCGTGTAGAAACATCCAGCTTGATGACTGTTAGCTGGATGAACCAGTCATCCCAGTGCTCCACTGGCCGCTGTAGTGACTTCAGGGCGCGAATGCATTGAGCTGTGGTGTCCAGTATACGAGAAATGTCGGCTATAGACCCTTTGTTAACTGGTGCCGCTTTCAGAAGCGCATTGAGGTGCGTGGAGAGGCGAAGACGTTTGTTGTCGTACCTTCGAAACAGGGCTTGCCACGCGACATCGAAGTTTGCTCCAGTGTAATGAAAGTTGGAAGAGAGGTGGATAAAGGCGAGGCACAAGCCGTCTCAATTCGCCGTTTTATAAGAAAGTAAAAAAGGGGCCAAGGCGAGGCAAGATGCCGTTAGATTCGCCGTTTCAAATCAGGATACGACCACTTTTGAGTACTGGAAGATACTGATCTATTTATTGGATTTCTTTACATTTTATAGAAAAATATTGCAAATTAAGCATAATTACTTCCCTACAGAGTGTTAACAAAATTCAATTGCATGGATACAAATTATTTCTAAAACAACTTCGAATTGAACATAATTTCATGAATGTGCATATTATTTTCTAGGTGAAAATCAAATTACAAAATTCCGAGTTGACGCTAAAAGTAAAAAAATGTAAATTCATGAATTTGAGAGTTCATTCGCGAACTCGCTAAGGGTGCATGACCTAGCTAACTTAATTTTATGGGCTTCAAGGTTTATGAGGTGACCTCTACACCCTCTCCCTTTAGAAAAGGGCCACCATTTGCGGGTGTTCTCCCAGTAAATTTTTTTAATAGGTTATTGTGGTACATTTTTCTATCGTTTCTTACTTCTAGAGTGGAATTATTACCTAATTTTTCTATTATCTTGTATGGTCCATGGTAAGGACTTTGACATTTCCTTTTATCTATATTCCTGACTAAAACATAGTCTCCTACGCTAAGATTACTTACATTTGTTTTTATATCATAATTTTGTTTGTTTCTTAGTTTAGCTATACTTAGATATTCCCTAGCTTTACTGAGTGCTAGATTTAGTCTATGTTTTAATTCGTTAACGTAATTGTCTAAATTGTATATTGTACTTGTTGTATTGACTAAGTCATTTGGAAGGTATGGAAGTTTTCCAAACACTAATTCGTATGGGCTGTATTGAGTCTCGACATGTGGTGTCGTGTTATATGCAAAAGTGAAATAAGGAATCCATTTGTCCCAATCATATTCATTCGTGTATGCAAGAAGGAATTCATTCAGAACTCTATGGTTTCATTCGATTGAGCCTAGTGTTTCGTGGTGGTATGGGGTTGAAAAAATTTGTTTTATTTGAAGTAGATCGCAATTGTGTTTTATTAATTCGTTTTTGAACTCAGTGCCTCTGTCAGATTTTAGTATTTTGAAATGTCCGTATTTCAGAATGAATTGTTCAACTAGCGTGGTTGCTACCGTTTTTGCATCCTTTGCTTCCATTGGATAGGCTGTGACGAATTTAGTGAGCTCGCACTGTATTGTCAGTATATATCGGTAGTTATTAGATATCCTTAAGGGGCCTACTGTGTCTATTGAGATTGTCTCAAAACTCGTACCTGGGGTGTCGGTTATGGTCATTTCGTCTTTTGTGTGTTTGTATTGTTTGTTTAGACAACATTTGGTACAGTTTAGGACAAATTTCTTTACCATTTTATTCATGTTCTTCCAAATGTATTTTTGTTTTAATTTTAAAAGTGTTTTTCTGATCCCAAAATGACCGCCATGTGGTGAATTGTGAAATTCTTCTATAAGTTTCTTTTGTGTTGGTATGTCAACAATTTTTTGGGGTTTTTTGTATATTAATATTTTTATTGATTCATTTTTATCCTTTTTACGTTGCAACGTGTTATAAGCTTCTTTAAATTCTTCTTTCTGAACATGTTCAAATATTTCATTTTCTATATTTAGTGCTAATTCTTTTATGTTTGCTTTCTTTAATTTTGATGACAGTTTCTCCAGGATCAATTCTAGGTTGATTGGATTATCACTGCATCGTACTAGTACTTCTTCTGTATTTATATCGATATCTATTTTATTTTTGCATTCATTTTGTTTATATTCGCTCATTATGTTGAAATTAAGTTTTCATACATTTTTGATGTCTGATAGAGAAGTGCAATCCCATATGAAGAGTTGATCAGGCTCTAAGGGTTTGGCAGTTTCTTTGTTGATGTTGCTATTATTGATTTTATTTTTCATGGCTCTTGTTAACACTAAAGATTTATGGCAGGATTGGTCATTTGTTGTTGGTATCATACTTTTAAGTAAATCTGAGTCAATTTTTATTCGGGATAAGGCATCAGCATTTGTGTTCATTTTACCCTGTTTGTAGATAATTTCGAAATCAAAGTCACATAAATCCAGGCGTATTCTTGTTAGTTTAGATGATGGGTTTTTGTGTGAAAATAACGAGACTAAGGGTCTATGGTCCGTGACTACTATAAATTTATTGCCAAATAGGTAGGGTTTGAAGAAATTGATACCCCAATGAATTGCTAGTAGTTCCTTCTCGATGACGGGTTTGTTAATTTCGTGTTTGTTAAGTGATCTACTGGCGTATGATATTGGTAGATCTTGGCCTATGTCACCTTGTGAAAGGACCGCTCCTAAGGCATGGTCGGAGGCGTCAGTCGTTAGGATGAATGTTTCGTTGAAATTAGGGTATTGGAGAATAGGGGGGTTAATGAGTTTTTGTTTTAATAAATCGAAAGATTTTTGGCATTCTTCTGTCCAGTGAAACTTTTGACCTTTCTTTAATAAATTATTTAGACATTTTGTGATTTCTGCAAAGTTCTTGACAAATCGTCTGTAGTAATTGCAGAAGGCTATGAATCTTCTCACTTCATCGGCGTTTGTTGGCGTTGGGTAATTTTCAATCGCTTTGTTCTTGGAGGGATCAGTTTTTATACCTTCGCTTGTTACTAGATGTCCAAAGTAAATTACCTCTGATTTTAAGAAATTACATTTGCTGGGGTTTAATTTTAGGTTATATTTCTTGAGGCGTTTCAGGACATTGGTTAAATTTTCATTGTGGTGTTTGAGGCTACATCCGAAAACAATTATATCGTCGACGTATAGGAAGGCTTTTGAATCTAATCCGCTTAATGCTATTGTGAGCATCCGTTGAAAACTGTTGGATGATATTTTTAATCCGAAAGGAAGTCGTTTGAATTGATAGTGACCGTTTGAAGTTGAAAATGCGGTATAGGGACGTGAATTCTTTTCTAGGCCTATTTGATGGAAAGAGCTTGTCATGTCGAGCGTTGAGAAATATTTAGCTCTGCCTAATTTATCAAGAATATCTTCAAGACGTGTCAAAGGGAATTTATCATTGACAACCTTTTTATTTAGTTGTCGAAAATCAACGACTAGTCTCCATTTCTTCGAGTCTTCGTTGGCTTTCTTTGGGACAATGAGCAATGGTGCGTTGTAGGGGCTTGTGGAGGGTTCTATGATATTTTCCTCTAGTAGATTTTCAACTTGTTTGTTAATTTCTTGGAAATGGGAGTTGGGTAACCTGTAGTTTTTGATGTATACTGGACTATGATCTGTTAGATTTATCTCTTGGGTATAGAAATTATTTACTGAAAGTGTGTCTCCTTCTAGGTGGAAGACATCTTGGAATTCATGGAATATTTTATGGAGTGAATTTAATGCATTCTGTTCTGTAGATGATATATTTAGTTCGTTGAGGAGTTTCTTGAAGCGGTTATTATCGTCACAATGCCTTTTTGAACTATTTTTTAAAATGTAGTAGTCAGAGAGGGGTTCTGTTTCTATTGTCAAGTTGGACATCTTTACTTCTCTTTCGTTTATATTCAGAAGTTTTATGTGGCAGGTGCCATTCGAGGGGGCTAAAGTATTACTTAGAAAAACGCCGGGTTGTAGTTCTTTGCTGAGGATTACGCTATCTTCCTGTAGTTTTAATTCGATTGGACAGATTATCTCGGATCTTGCTGGGATATTGATGTAATTTATTTTGACTGGTTGTGTTTGTATGGGTATTACAACGTCGGTTTCATTTATATTTAGTGTGAGAGTGAGGGTTTCATAGTCTATTTTGCAGAAGTATTTTGTAAGAAAGTCTCTGCCTAGAATGCCGTCTGTCTGTATTGGAAAGTTGTTATCTACTATATGGAAATTATGTTTTGCGGGTTTCTCTAGGAATTCTAAAATAAGGTTGATGGTTCCTAGTGATTCAATTTCCTCGTTGGTGATCCCTGTAAGTTTGCATGTATTCGAAGTGGAGTATGTTGTTTCGGGTAGTAGTTTGTTGGGCCTACAGATGGAAATGTCGGCTCCGGTGTCTATTAGGAACTTAAGGGGTGCTGATGCATTATCCGAATGTGTTGTTATATAGTTTGTAAGGTTTGAGGATATTCTAAAAATTTTTATTCTTCCCCCGGAGAAATTTCGACCATCTCCGGGCCTTGGTCGTTTCCCTGGTTGTCTTGGTGGATATAGTGTATTTGTCTGTTTTGATGTTGTGTGTTGTTTGTTCTTCTGTTGTTGTTCTTGTTGTAGTTGTTGTTGTTCCTGTTGTGGTTGTTTTGGTATCCATTGTAGTTATTGTTATTGTTATTATAGTTTCTGTTGTAGTTGTTGTTATAGTTTCTGTTGTAGTTGTTGTTGTTGTTATAGTTTCTGTTGTAGTTGTTGTTGTTGTTATAGTTTCTGTTGTAGTTGTTGTTGTTGTTATGGCTTCTGTTGTTGTTGTTGTAGTTTCTCTTGTAGTTGTTGTTATTGTTTCTGTTGTAGTTGTGATTGTTGTCACCTTTTTGTCTTAAGGTAAACATTTGGTTCGTTGTTGTCGTATGGTTCGACTGTTCTATCTCAAGACATAAGTTAATAGCTGTGGCCAATTCTTTTGGCTGGGCGGCAAAGACAGTGGCTTTATACTGTTCATTTAGTCCATTCTTGAATACAGTTAACGCGTATTCGTTGTTAATTTTTATTATGGCATTTGCTTGATCTTGTGTTAAATTTATTGTCTGTAGCGAATTTAGTTCTCATATGAGGTTTAATAATTGTTCTTTATATTTTAATATTGGTAGTTTGTTTTGTTTTAAATTTGATAATTTGGTATGTATTTGTGGAGCTGATAATGGACTCTTGTATCTTTCTTGCAGTTTTGTTTTTAATTCTTCGAAGGTACTTATTGTGGAAATAGAGGCAATGGATGTTCGCACATTCGCGTTTAATTTGAAAAAACAGACAAATTCGATTAACGTTTTCTTATCATTATTGGTGAGGGTATTATATATTATTTCAGTTATTTTTAAGAAGCCTGGTAGCTCATTATAATTCCCGGTGAATATGGGTATGGTCTTGGATGCAGATTCAATATTGAAAGAAGCCATATTGGTTGTTTGACTTCGGTTGTCTATTTCGTTCTTGTTTTTTTGTTCGTTTCCTTCTTGCATATGAATCAATATTTCTGTTGCTTGTTTGAAATCTTTTTCAAATTGTTGTGTTTCTGTTGAGAAGTCTATATTTTCATTGTTTTTTAAGAATAGATTGAGTCTTTGCCTTAAGTATTCTAGATCTTCAAGCTTGGATGTAATGGTTTCCTGTTTATATGGTTTAGTTATTGATTTTTTTGCATTGTCCAAAATTCTTTTTAGGGAATATAGTATTTCTTCCATATCTTTCTAACAGTTAAAAGTTAATTATTATTTTTATTTTGTCAAACTGATGTGCATTGTGCCCTATTGATTTTTTGTTTACATACTTTTTCATATAATTATTTAAAGATTTTAATGTGTATATAGTTATTCCTGTCAAAATTATTGAAGTCGCTATTATAATTAAAATTAGGTTTCCTAAGCTAAGTTGTTCATTCTTGGCGCTGTTGTTGAGATTTTCATTGATGTTAATTTGTTCTTTAGACTCTGTAGTTCCCATAGTTGGGGTTTTTGTGTTTATGAAACTTCCTTGTCTGATCCAGATGGAGTTTGTCAATCCTCTCGTATATTTTGGTGCTTTGGTCCCAAGTTAATGTTGTGTTGTCGTCCCTTACTAGGGCGTAGAGTGCTGCTAGTTCCCGTCTCTGCTTTACAAGTTTACCGCCTCTTTTTCGTTGTTGTCTTGTTTCGCTGGGGGTGGTGTTGGGTGTTGGTATTTGTTTCCCTTCTTCAGCGTGGTGGAAGTTCTTAGGTCGTGGTCCGGCCGTCGGGTCTTCTTGTAGTTTATCCTGGAGTTCCTTTCTTTTCCGTTGGAAATATTCGTCGATTGTAATTTTCTTTTTGATACTTTTTGGGAAGTATGGAGGTGCTGATTGTGTTTCTTCGTTTGTGTGAGGAACGTATTCTTCCTCCATTTATAAACTGGTGGTTTTGTTGAAAGTAACTCCGAAAAAGTTTGTCTCGGAAAATTTGTCTCTTGATGCAGCTATGTCTTCTTAGTCCATCACGGGCAGGATCGCCATGTAATGAAAGTTGGAAGAGAGGTGGATAAAGGCGAGGCACAAGCCGTCTCAATTCGCCGTTTTATAAGAAAGTAAAAAAGGGGCCAAGGCGAGGCAAGATGCCGTTAGATTCGCCGTTTCAAATCAGGATACGACCACTTTTGAGTACTGGAAGATACTGATCTATTTATTGGATTTCTTTACATTTTATAGAAAAATATTGCAAATTAAGCATAATTACTTCCCTACAGAGTGTTAACAAAATTCAATTGCATGGATACAAATTATTTCTAAAACAACTTCGAATTGAACATAATTTCATGAATGTGCATATTATTTTCTAGGTGAAAATCAAATTACAAAATTCCGAGTTGACGCTAAAAGTAAAAAAATGTAAATTCATGAATTTGAGAGTTCATTCGCGAACTCGCTAAGGGTGCATGACCTAGCTAACTTAATTTTATGGGCTTCAAGGTTTATGAGGTGACCTCTACACCAGTAACTGCAAAGTTGCCCTAGCGTCGAGCAGCTTCTCCTTCAAGACAGGATAGCAGGTGTTGCAGCTTGAGATTCGGCATCAAGTTGGTGTCATTCTTGAACATGGAGACGAAGGCTTCCTTAACCGTCTCCCACTCTTCTTGTTTGCCACTAAACGTTGGGCGTTTAAGCTTCGGAATTGATGACGCTATGGAGTGCAACTCTACGGGCCGCTGATGCACAGGTAGACGTCGTTGATCCCCTTCGACAGCCTCAATGAACTGAGCCATCTTCCCATTGAGATAAGCCTTAGCGAGTATGTAATGATTCTCGAAGTCGGAAAACAGGTCTTTCGTGAAGTAGTCTTCATCGGCGAACTCAACTGTGTACAGATTGAGAGTTTTATTTCCCTCCAGAGCTGCACGTGGAAACGGACTTTTCTTTGATCGGAAGTTGCACGTGGAATCTGCTTTTCCTTGATCGGAAATTATACACACTTTTTTCACCGAGTTGTCATCTGATTTGGCACCATTCGCGCACTCCGTACTCTGCTCTGAACCACGTGTTCGAATTATATTTTAGATTTTCCACGCAAGTTTTGCACACACGTTTTGCACTAATAGTTTTACAGTAATGGTCTTACGGCAAGTTTTACTGTAAAATGTCCCGGGTTTCGGCACCAAAAAATGTTCGCAGGTGATCGTACAGCTGCTTTCATACGATTATCCCACTATTGGCATAATGTTGATAGTTGTAGCAATGTTGATTGTTGTGTGTTGATTGAAGAGGTGTGTTGATTGAAGAGTTGTGTTGATTGAAGAGGTGTCTGCGATATTACTACTTTACACAAAAAATGATTTAACTCCGACTCGTGCTACGGCTAGGATGATACTGAAGGACTACTTGTTGTACGCGAGATGGCGTATCGTGGTGGGAATGTTGGGTGCGGAGACGGTGTTACCAAGTGGCATGAACATCCCCTTTGCATCATTTACTTCCTTCTTCCTTCTTAATATTTTACATTATTTTATAATTATTATTTACATTAATTTAATTATTACTTCACAATATTTTAAAATATCTTATTTGAGTCAGATGTTTGTCTGAACTCTACAGTAATAATTTATCAACTGCAATTTACCTCCTAACCTTAATTTTAATAAGCTACTGCAATGAATAAAAGTTTTCATACTAGCCTACTTATAATTACTTGTATAATTACTTACGTACTTGTAAAGAAGTTGTTAACGCCACAGTATTCCTCCCCAAAATGACGGAGTCGAGCAAAAACAAATGACACATCCACAGGTCTTTTGTTGTTGCCCAAAACCTGTCCCTCGATAAAGGCAGGCTTTAATCGATCAATCGAGACTGTTTTTTCGTTTCCGCTCACATTCTGAAAAATTTGGCATCTCTCTCAATGACCCTGAAAGGACCTTCATAAGGAGGAGATAGACAAGATCTTTTACTCTCCGATCTGATAAATAGGTGAGAGCAAGTTTGCAGCGAGGTTGGAACGAAAGAATTACTTTTTGTTCGTTTTGTCGGCGTTAAAGATAAGGTTTTTTCATAAATATCCTGCAAATTTTTAAGAGTTGATTGGTTTTGCATAGACAAACCAATATCTTCGTTAAAAGAAAAATCCCCTGGAATTCTTAAATTTTGACCGAAAACAAGTTCAGCAGAAGAACATTTCAGGTCTTCTTTGACTGCAGAACGGAACCCCAGCAAAACCAAAGGAAGCTTTTCTGTCCAATTACTAATAGCGTCGGACATCAAAACGGCCTTTAATTGCCTGTGGAAACGTTCCACCATGCCGTTACTTTGTGGGTGGTAAGTAGTTCTTCGAATTCTGTTAATTCGAAGAAGTTTCGTCAAAGAATTAAAAAACTTCGATTCAAAGCAAGTCCCTTGATCTGTCGTTAAAGTCAATGGAACGCCAAATTCGGAAACATATTCCTTAACAAAAGTTCTAGCGATTGTTTCAGAAGATGTGTCATGAACTGGATAAGCTTCTGGCCATCGTGAAAATCTGTCAACTATAGTCAGTATATATGTATAGCCGTGTGAAACTGGTAAAGGCCCAACAATATTCATGTGGATATGTTCAAAGCGAGTCCTCGGAAGAGGAAAAGTGCCTAGCTCGGATTTTGTATGCCTTGAAATCTTATTTTTCTGACAAACGATACATTCTTTTGTCCACGAAGTAATATCCGAGTTCATTCTAGGCCAAAAGTATCTATCGGTAATAAGCTTCCCAGTAGCTCTTATACCAGGATGAGAAAGTGAATGCAATTTTTTATAAAGATCCTTTCGGAAGAAGTGAGGCACTAATGGGCGCATAATGTTTGTTGAAGTGTTACACCAAACTTTGTCGTTTGTAAAGGGAAACGTTACCAGTTTATACTTTTAAGAAGCATCTTCCTTAGATAAAAGAGCTTTAATTTCTTCATCAACTGACTGAGCTTCAATAAATGATTTTAGATTAAAATTTATTTTATTTATATCCTCAATTTGACCAATAATTCGTGATAGAGCATCAGCGACCATGTTAGGATCGCCACGAATATGCTGAATATCATTTTTGAGAACTGTATCCAAGTTGACGAATTTGTTTTGGACTACGCTCAGTCTTGGTGCGTAAGGCAGTGACCAATGGTTTATGGTCAGTAAACACCGTGACCTCTTGCCTTCAAGCCAATGATGGAAGTGTTTGACGGAAGTTTTTTGCCAAAAGTTGAATAGTTCCTTTCTACGTCAGACAGTTTTCGGGAGAAAAATGCCAGAGGAAATCTATTCCTGGTGTTATGTGTCTCATGCAAAACCGAACTTATAGCAACTCCTGACGCATCCGTAGTGATACTTAGTTTGCCATCGAAACTAGGATGTGCCAAAAGGGTTGCTTCAGAGAGGAGTCGCTTAACATCTTGGAATACAACTTTAAGGTTATCAGTCCAATCAAATAAATCTGGTTTTTTAGTTGAAGAAACAACCAGTTTGTGTGGAGGTATCATATATTTTGCCAAATTTGGTATAAATCTGTGATAAAAATTTACCATACCGATAAATCTTTGAAGTTCTTTAACTGTTTGCGGTGTGGGATAATCAAAATGACCGTGTGACAACCACACGGTCTTTCGCAGGAAGAATATCCTTACCAGAGACATAATGGCCTAATAAATTGAGTTCTGATACTCCAAATAAACACTTATTGGCTTTAATGTTAAGACCGAAATCTTTTAATGTACCAAAAACTGATGACAAATGATGAAGATGTTCTTCCTCATCCTTACTGGCGACTAAAATGTCATCAATATAAGTAAAAACGAAGTTAAGTTCCCCCAAAACCTCGTTAATAGCTGTCTTAGCTGCAATTCTCAAACCGAAATGCATTCGCAAGAACTCAAACATTCCAAAAGCATTTGTAATTGATGTTTAATGTACGTCCTCAGGTGCGACAGGAATTTGGTTGTATGCTCGGCAAAGATCGATTTTGGCAAAGATTGAGCATCCGTGGAAATTCAAATCGAAATTTTGTAGATGCGGTAAGGGATACCGATCTGATTGTGTGATATTATTAAGACGCCTATAATTCCCACATGGTCTCCATTCTCCATAATTGGCCTACAGATCCCCAATTGGCAAAGTGAGTCGAACTCTTTCTTTGCTAAATTATGACGCTTAACATCCAACCGCCTGGCGTTGGAAAGAGGCAATGGACCAGTGGTATATATATCTGTGGTGCCTAATAGAGTGTTTAAGTGCACACGTGAAGTTGTTGATAAAATTTCAGGAAATTTAAATTAAATAATTTGAAAATTTATTTGACATTAAAGACATTTTAGGTGAGGGTGTTTTCAATTTTTGTGATATGCCAGAAACTGTTCAACTTGTTAAAGAATCAATAAGCTTCTTGTTTTTAAGATCAACAAGAAGACAAAATTTAGAAAGAAAATCGGCTGCAATTTTTGGCCTATCTACTGATGCCACGACATACAAGAAGGAGTACTCCCTTCGGAGATTTAGGAAAACCTTAAGTTATTTCTCGCCAAACGTCCGAATAGGAGTGCCATTAGCAGCAGTTCAATTGAAATTTTGGTTTTCTTTAGTGAAAGAAAACAATTTTTTGGGTAACACCGAAATGTCGGCTCTAGTGTCAATTAAAAAATTGAGTTTGGTAATGTTATCTCTAACATAACATAACAAAAGCGACGTGAAGGAACAACACTAATGACAGTCGCTGCAACATCAGTGTTTACCCTTTTTGTGGATCTGTTCAGTTTTTTTGATCTTCTAAGTAACTACAAGGCTGAACGCATTTGCTGGCCCGGTAACCGAATTCTGAATGGTACCAGCAGAAATTTCTATTGACTTAGTTTCTTGAACGAGATTTGGAAGTTATTCATCTGCCTCGAGGGGATCTAGACCTGTTCGTCCTTTCCGAAGAATTGTTTTTTAAGGACGCTACTTCAATGGTAAGGGACGTAATGGTTTCGATCAAAGTTTCATCTTGTTTACTTGAACCTGTGGGAGATGCCGAAACAATAGAAGAAAGAGGTGAAGTATGGGTTACCTCACATACATTGTTGGCCATAGTTAGAATAGTTTGAATATCCTCCGAGTTGGAGGAAACTATTGCGACTTTAACTGTTTCTGGTAATTTTCTTAACCACAGACGTTTTAAAAGTCACGATTCACGAATGCACAAGATCCTAATTCGTTTTCCATGTCCCGGAAAAAGGCAGATGGAGAACGATCTCAAATTTCTGAAAAACTTAAAAGTTCCTCCAACCTTTTGTTTTCAATTGGTGAATGTCGAGAAATTAATGCATCCTTTAATGAATTGTACTAATGATTTTCTGGAGGATTCCTCAATAAATCAATAAAGTTGATCATTGCTTCTTGAGGAAGTACAGCACCAACATGTCTGTATTTGGTTAAATCGTTGGAAATTTTGTGTAATTCAAAAATTTGCTTCACCTGAATGAACCAAACTTCAGGGATTAATGATCAAAAAATTGGCAATTTATGTAATTGATTGTTAACCGCATCCATAGTCGCATTTGGTTGTTGCAGCAGCTGAATATTTCCCTGCGAAACTTCAGGACCAACGCCATGATCGTTTCCATTTCCTTCCATTATCAATGGAACAAAAACACCAGGATTTATCAAAATTTCTTGAATATGTAGTTGCAGAATCAATATAAAAAACAAAACAATCGCGATTGAAAGATTTCCAAAATAAAGTAAATTTTATAACAAGTACGGAACGTTAACCAAATATTTTAATATTACAATTGAAAATGAACTAGTTAATAAAAAAAATAAACAAAAAAAGTAATTAATTTAATTAGCTTAAATTATTAAATTTAAATGTAAAAGAAAACGAAGGACCTTATAAACAACGAAATGGCGTTTCTTCTTAATTGTTCAATACTGATTGTTGATTGTTCATTGCTTTTGTTGATTGTTGATATTTGCTTGTTGATTGTTAATTTTTTATTGTTTATTGCTGATTCTTGATATTTGTTGAGTTGTTAAGTTAAACTACTTAATATTCATTTTCATATTTATACATTTTATCTTTTATCTCTTTTCTTTATATGGTTTTTTCACATTTTACATTAAGTCATGTTTGAATTTAACATATGCATGTGTGGGTATGTATCACTAATACGTATACTGTATGTATATATCCTGGACAGACGTACAATACAAATTGTTGCAATGTTAATGCACTAGCACAAGCATTTTAAGTTTATTATTCATTCATACTAACTAATTTACATACAGTCCCGGAAATCAGGATACGTTCAGGTGTTTTTTTATGATATTTTCGTAATTAGGCGAAAATAGTGGGCAGAAATGGCTCATCCTATGATCGTTATGGTAAAATCAATTAGTAAGTCGAAAAATTTCCATGGTAAACAATATTTGGCGGAGCATTAACAATCTGTTGATGTGAATTGTAATTAAATGTACCTGCTATTGAATCCTTAGTGAATAAACATAATTTTTGCTTTCTTTAAACATTTAGAAATCACCACAAAACTAAATTTGATCAATTCAATTTTATTTTGATATTTTTGCAATATCGGAGTCACCAATTTGTTAGATCACAATTTAAAGTTTTTATTATTTTACATTATTTTATAATTATTATGAACATTAATTTAATTATTATTTCACAATATTTTAAAATATTTTATTTGAGTCAGATGTTTGTCTGAACACTACAATAATAATTTAACCTACTACAATGAATAAAGTTTTACATGCTAGCCTACTTACAAAACTTGTATAATTACTTACGTTCTTGTAAAGTAGTTGTAAACGCCACACGCCCATAGTAACAAATGTAATATGCGAGGACAATATTTTCACTTAGTTGTTAAAAGGCAAGGGATGTATTTCACTTAGTTGTTAATGTCTGTTCATAAATGCACTACTCACCTTGACCCTATGGCGGGTTGTATAACTCTGTCTCCAGAGCAAGGACCGGGGAGTGCATATCGAGGAAAGTTCACCCGCACCTGTTGTTACTACCCAAAATACAATACATATTACATAAAACGTACATAAAACGTGAAGTCACTTTTAATTATTATTAATTTTACGTATACTAACTCTTAACTCGAATGTCTACATTAACTAGAATTAATAACAAATTTAAATTATCTCCGAATTTCTTATAACCACTAAACGAATTTCTAATTTCTTATTTCTTAAAATGGGATCCCATCTCTGAAATCGGAGAAAATTCATTTCCACATCACGGCCAATAGATTTTCATATATGAAGATAGAGCATAGAATTAATATCTGTCTGCTAGGGGAAGTGTCGGTTAGAGTAATTTTCTCAAAATTTTCCGTTCCGCCCGAGGGGCAAAATTCTCAAGTTCAGAAAAAATCAGTACTCACTGATATATAATGAACCTGAGAGTTTTGCGTTCCCGCCCGGAACGAATAGGGAAAATTGCTAGCGAATTACTCGCACAAGGGAAACTCATTCTGATATTTACTGAAATTAAGAGTTTTGCGTTTTCGCGCGGAACGGAATATAGGGGATGTGCCTGTGAAGGTTATTTTTATCACAATTTTCCCTTTTTTTTGTTCCACGCGGGAACGCAAAACTCTCAAGCTCAGTAAAAATCAGTACTACCTTTGTGACATCCAAGGACGCTGAGTTAATACGAAAATGCAAACTTATAATATGGGATGAATCAACTATGCCCTGGAGAGTTGCCGCGTAAGCTGTTGACAAATTATTAAAAGAGATAATGAGGAATGATTGCCCCTTTGAAGGTAAACCCAAAGTTCTTGGGAGAGATTTCAGACAGATACTTCTAGTTGTAGTTCATGGAAATCAAGCAGAAATTGTCGAACAACGCATAAAATTTTCTAGTTTCTTGGGGACATTTAAGATATTAGAGCAACATAAGAATGTAAGATCCATTGATCTAGAATATAGCGGTTGGTTGATCAAACTAGATGATGGTATATTAACAAACGAATATGATTCATCGACTGACATAATAGAAATTCCAATGAATCTTATATGCAAAGATTCAATAATAACAGAAATTTTCAGCGAAACATTACTTCTTTACGAAGTCAATAGCTATTCTAAATTTGTAATTTTATACCTAAAGAACTCAGATGTCGATAAAGTAAATGAAGAAGCTTCGATGCGTTTCACAGGAGAGTGCTGTACTTATTTTAGTTCTGACTCAATTGACAATGCAAATGGTGAGGATTAACAAAATCACCACGTCGAATTTCTTAATGAACTTCAGCCGTCCGGTTTGCCGCTTCATAAGCTTAAGCTATGCATTGGAAATATTGTGATCTTATTAAGAAGTCTGAATACTAAACGCGGTCTCTTAATGGAGCAAAATTGGCGGTTAAAGACCTGAAACCGAATTTAGTGATTGCAGAAGTGCTTACAGGCAGCGCCGAAAAGGATATAGTATTTATTCCAAGGATAGACTTGGCACCAGTCAATCATGATTTGCCTTTCGTTTTGCAAAGAAGACAATTCCCAATTAAATTGGATTTTGCCATGACCATCAATAAGGCACAAGATTGTTTTTACCAGAGAGATTGTTTTACCTTCGTGTGTTAACATCAAAATATTAAATGGACCACATCAAGGCAACGTCATACCTAGATCATAAGCAGTCTTCACAAGAAACATTGCGTACAAGGAAATATTTTTAAAATAAGGACAGATTTATAAAAATTTAAATTGAGTTTTAAAAAAATATATGATAAAATCAAGATATTGCTTGGACCACATCAAGGCAACCACATACCTGGATATGAAGCAGTATTCACACCAAACATTGCGTACAAGGAAATATTTTCAAAATAAGGGCGAATTTATAAAAACTTACAAAAAACCGAAGGACCTGGTCAAGGTCCGCGCCGTAGATTTTCCGTGAAAACATCGGGATAACGCATCGCTTATTAACAACAATCATGCGTAAGTGAACTAGCCCAATGACGTCACGCGCAAAACGAATGCTGCACGATAAACACGTACAGGAATTCTTTATCCATTGTGAACCCAACAGTTGTTATCTCATTATTAGCCTCGTAGCTATTGGTGATTGAAATCTGACGGTATATTGTACCGCAGGAAAGTTTGACTGGCTATCAGTGTACTTAACGAGCGTAAAGACATTTTAACTTCAAAAAACTAAGAATCAAATTTTTGTAATCATATGTACTTTGATAATCAAACTATTAATTACAATGGTTATGGAGAGTAGTACGGTTTCAGAATCGATAAATCACAAGTTTATTTTTTCCCACCGTTATTTTATTTCCTCCTCTATGCCACCGTAGCTTTCACATTTGCTCGGCACTGGACATTTTTGGTTTTTAATATTTGTTTTAAAGCGGGCTTTCTCCGATTTGAGTTTTTTATAATTCGAGACCATATGTTCCATATTTTTTCAATTTTCCAATTAATAACGATTTTTGCATATATTGCGGAGAATATTTTTATATTTTCACTTTAGGTCCTGGTTGCTATTTTCATCCTCGTAACACTGATAATGCAGTCAATGTCCTAGCTTAACGCGTTCTCACGCTATACTCATAAATATCCTCACAGAACGCTAAAAAACAACACTCACGCGTGGGCGCTTACATTAGCCCGATGACGTCACCAGAAAAACAAGCGCCACACAATATATGCGTACAAAGATGTTCTATCAACTGTGTCCTCAAGATTTGTTATCGCGTTATTAGTCTCGTAGTTATTAGCGATTGAAGAAAGACGGTGTTTAATCACACAAGAATGTTAGACAGGCTATCAGTGTACATACTCATTGATAAGAAAGACGTTTTCACGTCAATTAATGTTGAATACCAGGGAAATATAAAGAGAGAATTTTGGGGCAAAATACAAAAAGGCGCCCCTGTCACTTGCCTGGGAGATAGCGACGCTTTCTGCGAACGTTTTCGCGAAAATTTCTTATACATATTAGCAACATATAATGATTCTGAATACACGGGATACACGGGAGTCAATCTGAAAAGCCCACTGCATCAAAGTTCCAACCTGATATTTAACATCTTACATCATGAATACAACAAAGTTGAAGTTTTTATGATAAATATCCATCTTATTTTTTTGCCCGGGCTCTTTTGCCTAGTTTTTTTATAGTAAACTTGAAATTTATTTAACATGAACGATTCTTGACTTTTTAATAACCTTCATGATGCGATATCAGTAAAGAATCTGTACATTTATAACTTGGTGTTCGTTTGCAGCAATATTCTGGGGACATAAATAACACCATCAAAGCAACAAATACATAATCTTTTCAACAATGATTTTAATATTTTCGAAAAACGAATTCGTGCGTATTTAATAATACCTGTTACATCTATGACAAAAGGGTAAAATTAAACCTACTTATTTTTCCGAGTTAATTTTGCTCAGATAAATTTATGGGATTTGACAGTTCTGCTCTGATGGCGAAAGCAAAAGAATACAGCTTATATGTAATTTTATGAAGGAAAATGTTATAACTATCGATTCAACTATGTGTAGAGGTCACCTCATAAACCGTGAAGCCCATAAATTAAGTTAGCTAGGTCATGCACCCTTAGCGAGTTCGCGAATGAACTCTCAATTTCATGAATTCACATTTTTACTTTTAGCGTCAACTCAAAATTTGTAATTTGATTTTCACCTAGAAAATAATGTGCACATTCATGAAATTATGTTCAATTCGAAGTTCAACGTTTTAGAAAATAATTTGTATCCATGCAATTGAATTTGTTAACACTCTGTAGGGAAGTAATTATGCTTAATTTGCAATATTTTTCTATAACATGTAAAGAAATCGAAGAAATAGATCAGTATCTTCCATTACTCAAAAGTGGTCGTATCCTGATTTGAGACGGCGAATCTAACGGCATCTTGCCTCGCCTTGGCCCCTTTTTACTTTTTTATAAAACGGCGAATTGAGACGGCTTGTGCCTCGCCTTTATCCACCTCTCCTCCAACATTCATTACATATGGATTACGCCGAAACTTTAGAAAAACCGCATCAATCTGCTTTATTTGATTATCTTTATATAAATAGGGGACAGGTTTTTTTATCCCTTTTACAGGAAACCAGATGGACTTATAAAGATAAAAATTATATCAGTCGAAAGCTTATTTTTTCCTCTACCTGCATCAATTAATTTTTTTTTTATTTATCTATAAACAAGTGTAATTTTGCATTAAAATTTAAAAATCCAAAAGAAATGTATGTGTGAATTGAAAAAACGTCGATAAAAACCTATTTAAATGAAAACTTCAGTAATGTTTTTCTTATCTTACATTTATTACTAATGTGATTTTTGTTTTCAATTTACGATTAATATATATGTTCTTTAAGTCATAGGCCTTGATTTTATTTTAACATGGTAGTGCTAACTCGGGCAGGTTGCTATCCATTCCGTAAGGGATGGTATATAAGAGAGTTAGGGTGGGGTGTATAGGAGTTGGATAGGTCTGATTGACTGCATTGCATACTGTAATTTAATGTCTTCGTTGATAATTGTTGCGTTTTTCAGTAGGTTGTTAGTGTGTATTTTGAGTCTGGTAATGCACCGGTTTTGCAGATACGCAAGGTATACTTGTAAAGGTGGGCATTTGGCCAAGGGCGTAGCCAGGATTCTGTTATGGGGGGGGGGGCAGGCTCAGAAGAAACAAGAATATACCTAAAAATAAAAAACAAATATATATTAGTGACTAAGTTTATTTCACAAAAGAAGTAGTCGACTAAGTTCTTCACAAAACCGATTCAATACCTCAGATCCAATGGCATTCTTATTTACATGTACCATGGTTCGGTGTACACTGACCATATAAAGGCCGTTCAAACGGAGTCATCGTAGACATCAGCCACGTTTTAACACGACTCAGTGTAGAAAAGGACCTCTCTATGTTACTTGTAGTGCAAGGTTGTGCCAAGGAAATAAGCATTGCTTTTTATGTTGCGAGAAAGAAAATATTCGCCTCCTTTAACACTTCAGTAAAATCTAGTTTTCCGAGATCTTCTGTGGTCATAACCTTGCTCAGCTTGTCCTGTCACTTTTTATACCATAGTTCGGCTTCCTGATTAAAATTAAGTAAATCGTAGTGTTCGCAGAAACGTTGTGCTTTTTCTTTGAAATCAACTAACGGCATATTCAACATTGTGCTGGGATGTAGCAACATTAATGCGAATGCAGGCAGGTTTTGATCACCAAAAGGATGTTCCAGTGCCGATATTAGGAAATCTAAATAAGGAATGACAATTGATCGCTTCCAAAAATTCCTGTATTGGTCGGAAGTATTTAAAAGCACACTCCGTACGATCGGCGACAAGAAGGACACACCCCCGATCTATGCCATAAACCATCGGCATCGGGACAAATATAGCTTGAATCAGTGTGTCTTTGATGTCACCGAACACAATTAATTCACTGTAGCACAATACAATGTATAACTCCTATACAATGTACAACTTCACAAAGTACGATTTTATGAAATTGGCCTGTCGATTTGATCAAGTTTTTTTTGTTTATTAAAGTAGGTATTACGGTTCATTGGCATTCCTGAAAATAAGATGCATATTCTAGGGTAGGGGGCAGCTGCCCCATCCTGCTCGTACCTCGCTACGCCCCTGCATTTGGCAGAGGCGTAAAGTTCCGTATTTGATATGGTGAGAGTACGGTCAGGGTCGTCTATCCGTCTTTTGTATGTTTTCCCCACGATTGTGCGAAGGCAATGTCTTTCAAAGACAGCTATTTGTTTGGTACTAGTTAGTGTTATAAATTTGTTCCTGATGGGGGCACCGTAGGTGAGGGTAGGTCTTATAATCTGTTTGTATAATAATAGGTTTATGTCTGCATTTAGTCCGCTGTTACGGTGAAGAACATGGTTCAATGATCAATTTTGCAATATCCATCCTCTCCCTCACATGAATATTAGGTTTGAGTAGGGAGGAGATAGTGTATCCTAGATAGTTAATTTGTTCATGGACCTGAAGGTCCTGCCCATTAATTTGAATTTGTGGTCCCGAATAGCTTCTCATCCTTTTCCAATAGTGCGAGCCAGGTTCTTTAAAATGGATAGCTTCGCACTTATTCGTGTTGATTTTTAGTCTCCACACTTGGAGAAATTTAGAGATGCTCTTCAGGGCCTTATTCAGTTCATTAATACCTTGCTGTGGTGAGAGGGAGGACGAGAAAGCAATAATATCATCAGCATAGCAAATTACCTAGGTCTTACAAATAGTCCTACTACTTACTGTTGGTGGTAAGGATAGTATGTAGTTGTCGTAGTGATGTAGAGGATAGTGTCGTAGTGGCAGGTCCGCGATGAACAGTGCGAAGAGTGTGGGTGAAACTACGGTTCCTTTGGATATATTATTTGAGAGTTCACGTTCTTGCTATGTACAAACGTTTGTCTACCTGTCATGTACGCGTCAATGATGGCGGTAAAGTAATCCGGTACCTCATACAAGTAATGCAGTTTCCAGATTAACCCTTCCGCCCAAACCGTGTCGAAGGCATTTTTGAGGTCAATAGTCGCAGCATAGGTGGTTTTTTTAAGCGCAGCGCTATTTGCTAAATTGTAACGCAGAAGAGTGATTGCATCTAGCGTCGAGTGTCCCGATGTCAAGCCAAACTGATAGTCCGGTATCAGCTTTTTGTCTTCGATAGTCACTTTCAAATTGTCCAATATGACTTTTTCCAATAACTTACTAATACATGGAAGTAAGGAAATAGGCCTGTAACTTTTAGGATCTAGTGAACTTTTTTGGGTTTCCTTCCTGGTATAACTTTAGCAACTTTCCATGAACTGGGGAAATATCCATTATTCAGGCAATTGTTAAAGACTATAGCCAATAGGGTGAAGGAGTTATCAGGGAGGTTTTTAATGATTAAGTTAGGTATTCCATCCTGCCCTGCGGACTTTTTAGGTTTAAGGGATGTGGCAAGATGTTGGATTTGGTTTGGTGTGGTGAAAACTCTGGGTTGAAAGGAGTTGGAATTACTAGGGTGCTCAGAGTGGATCTAGCCAACCGGCCTATTGTCTCTACTGGCCCTGAACTCGATGATGTGCTTTATTATGATTTTGTCGAAATTTCAGTTATCGGGTGGTTGACATTGAAAGTGAATGTCAGCGAATGTCGAGGCCAAAAGGTTATTAATATCCTCCGCGTTCTGAAAACAAGCATTCGTCTCCGGGTCGACTAGGGCATTAACTGCCAAATTGTTGTGTGTTCTGAATCTGTTGAGTTCCCTAAACACATTTTTACCTGGTCTTATTTTTAATAACTTGTTACGCAAGGTGCATTGATACAATTCTTTTATGTTCAGATCAATATTTTTGGCAACTTGGCTTATCTTGTAATTGAAAATATTCAGTGTCCTTTATGTAATTGCATCTCTTCAAATGTGCGTAAATCTGCTTACGCAATCTTTTTTTAGTGGCGATTCGTTTTAAAATGTGTTGAGGCAACTCAACACTGAAACTGTTAAGGTGTATTACTTTCGGAATGCATTTTTGCATGCCGCGAAGGACGTTCTCGGTGAATTTGCTGATTTTCATCTCAATATCATGATTGGTAAGATTGCAACCACTCTTCATGCTTTTGAGTTGTTCGACATTTGCTCTCTGGACTAGTTTAGAGAAATGGTTCCAGTTCGCAGCTTTGAAGTTGTAATGTCAGATGGGTTCCTCGTATAGTAGCTTGTTAGCACGCCAATTGGTAGATCTAATAATTTTAGACCCCAATCTTTGTAACACGCCCCTATGATCAGAGAAGCTATTTACCGTTTGCAGAGTGGTCGGTACCTGAGTTGATGCTAATACCTCAATGTCATCATGGACGATATTAAGGTCAAGATAGGCACCAGTACGTGGGAATGTCGGTAGTGTGGTTGAGTATATATTACCGTGTTCAAGTGTCAGCACCCAGTTCAGCAGTGTCTTTCCGTTTGTGTCTGTGTTTTGGCTGGCCCAAAATTGGTTGTGTGCGTTGAAGTCATCCCAAACTATATACGGGTTTTCCCTGAACGTTTGCCCGAGTTTTTCAAGGTCTTGTATTTTAAGATCACATTTACCAATTGATTTGGTGTGGTAAACTGCTGCCAGAGTTATGTGTAACTCGCCTGTCAATGTAAGTTTGACAACTATGGCCTCGATAGAAATAAACTATGGTGTGTTTACTATCTCGTACTTGGCGCTGCGTGGCATGATAACTGCCACTCCACCACCGCCTTTGTTCTGTCTATTTTTCGTAAGTATTTCATGGTCCTTTAGTCAATTTTTTATTTTAGTTCTGTCGTCTAGTTTAGTCTCAGTGAGTAACGCAATGTCGATGTTATGGTTATGTAGTAATAAGGCTAGTTCATGTTGTCTCGTTAGTGTTCTAAGTGAATTACAGTTCAGCGTTAGGATTTGACTTTTACGTTTGCAAGTGGTTATTTTAGTTGGTCCACGTATGGTGTTAGTTCGTAGGCGAAATTGAATAGTGTCTGTTTAGCTTCTGTCGGTTATGGGTTGCCCTTGAGAAAGTTAACTACATTGTAGATTTTTGTCGCAAATTCAATCAGGTCGGCACCGAAGTATTTTTTAAATTGCAAGTTCAAGAAGTCAAGATTTTTTGCAATATTTGAGGATGCGCCGAGATTGACTGATGATGGTATTTTGTCATTTCTGTCTGTTGTTGATGAGGTGGTAAAAGTGACACTTTTGGTTGTTGTCGGTTTGGGTACAATAAGTGGTGTTTGTATATTACCCGTTCTAAACGCCGATATGAAGGAGATGTCGTTTTGTCTATGACTACGCGCTATGTCCTGTATGTTTCTGTCAGTCGTTTTATGGTTTCATTTTCTAGCCTCTATACCCTCAAGGAACTCATTGTATTTTCGGCATTGCCTGTAATGAGCTGGGTGTCCCTACTGTGCACAATTGACGCATTTTGGATCCCCCTCATTACGGTCGGCCCTAGTGCAGTTGCCTGGTGAATGATTGTTAGGGCATTTCACGCATCTGTAAGCGAGGTAGCAGTTTTGAGAGATGTGTCCAAACCACTGGCATCTTTTGCATTGGGTGATTGGGCGATTTTGAATGTTTTCCCACTGAATACTTTGATTTAGTATGTACCTACTTGCTGTAAGTTCTTTTAGATTTGTTGCCTGGTCAACTTGTACCAGGAACAAATCTAGTTGTTTACGTGGGGGTATTCTTGTCAACGTGGGGGTAGTATACCTTGTTATTTTTATGAGTGACAGGCTTGGAAGCATCTCTTGTAATGCTTCTGCAACCTCCTCACCAGTGTACTCCGCGTCAAAACCTCGAACTATGAGTGACACCGGCTTGAGTTCGTTAGGGGTATAAATAAGGAACTTCAGATTTTTGGAGGCAAGAAGGTTTCTTATTTTTTGATAATCTACTACCTTTTCTGTTAGCATATGCGTACAATTATTGTTTAGTCCTTTAAATTTGAAATTATTACGTCCCAGTAGAGTTCTGAGCGCTGTGGTTAAATCTTTGATAGAGATTCCATAGGACACTATTGGTGGCACTTTTTGTTTCTTGGTAGCGTTCGTTTGTCGAGTCGGTGGTGCCCTCACAGTAGGGGTAGGGATGTGTCGCGGTCTTTGCACCTCACCCAAGGTGATGTTTGGGTATTTGTCCAGAGGTGCAAAGCGGTTGGTGTTAATGGTGTCAGTTGGTACTTGTCCATGTTTGGGTGTTACTTGATCTGGCGTGTTTGAGTGGGAAGGGTGCGTTTTGCGGTCTTGAGAAATACTGGCTACTTCAATTTTGACACCTTCTAGAATTTGATGTTGAGTGTTCTTAGGGTGTGGGGTCCTTTGTGTCAATATAAGTTGAGAGGAACCCGATTGATTCAATTCCATCAGTTCTCTCTGTTGTTCATATCTGTCCGTTCCGTGGAACGAGTCCATATGTGTAATATAGTGGGTGTCATTCTGTTCCGGGTCGCTTTGCGTACTTGACGTGCTTGTACTTGCTGCGGACTTCGTAGAGGAATTCGTAGTATTACTACTATGTTGAGGTGCTTGTCCGTCTTGTGCGTTGTCATAATTGTAAAGTCGTAGGTCCCTAGCATTTTGCCTGGTGACCCGTGGTATAAGTGATGGCGAGGTTTCCATATTGGGAGATGTAGGGCGGGAAGTTGGATGTGAGGGTAAAGTGGGTATGGAGTGTACGTAGTCCCTGCTAGTGTTGGGTATTTTGGTTCTCTTTTTCTTTTTAGATTTGGGCATATTGCCACTATATGCCACCTCTGGGCATAGCACAGATTAGCTTTCGAGATGTTGACTTAATAAATTAGTTACGTAAGTTTATACGTATTTATCACAAAGGAAGAAAGAATAAAGCAGAGAAAAGGAAAAAAGAAGCGTAAAGAAAGGAAAAGGAAAAATATCAATAACTACTTTACTCACTAAGTAAAAGATAAGAAAAACACCATGTATGACTCCGTAGTCAAATAAATTATGGAGCGTATGTGCTTTTTGTGTGTATTAGTATTTTTTGTTAATTTGATAAAGATATATGCAAGTTTTATATTTCAAATATATAGAAAATCACACATTTCAAAGCTATTTCCAGAAAACGCGAGATTTACGTTCACGAATAATTACGTAAGATCTGTGGCACAGTGGTGAAATGTTTCTATCCTTGGTTTCTGTCATGAGTAGGACACTATCTCCTATTTTAAAATATTTCTCCTTGGTTCCCTTGTCGTAGTAAGTTTTTGACTTAAGCTTTTGCTTCAGCATTGTTTCTCTCGCCGTTTTATAGCTAAATTGTAGTGGCGTCCTTAATTCGTTCACGTATTTTGCGCAGTTATAGCAAAGTGCAGGCGAGTTTATGAGGTTATTCGGTATTTCAGCCGGAAAACCGTGAAGGAGCTCATGAGGGGTGAAGCTGATGCTAGAATGGGGTGTAGTCTGATATACGAACATGGCATAGGGAATCCAGGTGTCCCATGCTTGCATATCTTTCTCTACACAAGATCTAAGGTATTCGACCAATATTCTCCGTTGGTTTGAGGGAGGTAGTGTGTAGTTGTTCGTCTTTGAATTTTCAGGAGCTTAGACACATCCCTGAACATCCCTGCTTGGTTTATTCAGTGCTTGGTTTATTTTGGATGTGGAATCCAAAACTCTAACAGAGTCTAAATAGAGGTTTACCAACATAACACTCTGGCTTAAATTCGGCGTAAAGTTGTTTTTAGGATTATCAGGGTCTGAAGGATAGGGTCTGAGGGGACAGATAAGTTAAGTTCTTTCAATTTGAGAGGTCAGATGTGATTAAGGATTTTCGTAAGGGAGTCTTCTAATCTTTGTTGGTCCTGAGTGGCTCTGTTCTGTCCCAATGTGGAAGGGAACAGGGAGTGCTTTCCGGAATGGAGAAGTTCACCTGTACCCAAGCACTAGTCACGCTCTAAAGAAAAAAAGTTTAATATTAATATCTCTAATATTTTTTCTTTATTATTTCTTATTGTCTCTTTTCCCTTTTTTGTAAAAAGGGTATTCGAAAGTATCAACAATCTCTTATATCGTCGAATTATTATTTATTCTAGCTTTTCCGCCCTATACTTTACAAAATCATTCGAAATAAGTAAGCAGGCTTATGTTTCGTCAAATTATTATTTATTTTCACTCTTCCACATTTTGTTGTTAAGGTTATTCAAAAATCAATTATTTTGTTAAAAGTCATTCAAATCAGTTATTATTTTATTAGGAATATTACACATATATTTGTTCTATTAAAATTATTCAAAATCAATTATTTCGTTTTTTTAACATTTAATTATAAGTATTCAAAAATCAATCATTATTTCATTTTGACTATTCACATCAAGACGAGCCAAGCGAAGCGCAAGCGCAAGGGCACTACCTACCTTTTCTCGAAACGTTTCGTCTTTTTTTGAACCCTTTTAACTTGGGTTTGGATTATGCCAGATCAACAAAATTTCCGGAATATGTTGCCACTAGCAGACTTATTAAACATGTAATTAGTTTTAATTGCATGGCTCTTATACTTTAGATTTTATTGATATCTAAAAAACCCTGATTTCATCACTGACTCTCTGATGATCATCAAAATTCTTAGGGTATTTCCTAACGTCCTACAAAGCTGAAATTTTGTATGTGAGCTAGTCAAAGTACACAAACAATAAAAAAATTATAAAACTTGTAACTTTTATCCCCCATCCCCTTAAACGAGGGGATGGGAATTTGTATGAGACTTGCAATTTTGACGCTAGGGTTCTGATCCGATCTGAAAATTGATGTTCCCAGACATATATAAATACAAGTATAGGTCAAAAAAAAAAAAAAAAAAAAATATCTTAACCGACATCTGTCATATACTTCTTTTACTTCATACTTCATATCCTTGTTATTATGAAAAAGGCAAAGATCGAGAGTGAGCTTTAAAAAAAGCGCCTCTGATGTGCAAGAAATATACCCCAAAAAAATAAAAAAGTTTAATTCGAATTTCATCGGAGTGATTTGATCGCCATGGGAAATTTGTCGCGCATGGGACTGAACGGGTTCCCATGAAAAAATGTTATCGGCAGGATAGTAAGGGAGAGGGGGGGGGGGAAATGGAGCATGTGTGACTGACTAGGCTCACAGCATTCTACCCGGGGAAATGTTTGTTGTAAAGGTGGTTGGATTACGGAAGTGAATTTGACAAAGTTTAATCAGTTTAAATCAGTTTAAATGAGTTTAACAGGTTCTTTTTATAAACTTTAGTGTCCTTTGTATTCATACTCTGAATTATTTATTATATACATATATGTTTTTTGTTTTTTCTTTTCTTTTTTTTGTTTTTTTGTTATATATGTTCCCCTTTTGCCTATTTTTCATGATAGATATAGACACACTTCAAAATCGTATAGGGATATTCAAATATTTTGCAGAAAAATCTCTAAGGAGAAACTACTTCCGTATTAATATTTGTTCAATGAGAAAAAGTAGCTGTTTTAGCAATTAAGTATTGATTTCATTTCATGCCATGGTGAAATTCGTGACGTTTATAGGAGAATAATAATTTCTTAACTAAGTTTTCTCTCAATCTAAAACCTCTTCCGTTCGTTCCCATGGGAAGGGTTTATCTGTTCGCGGTGCTGTGCGTTACCGTCTCAGCTTGCTCTCGCGAGGAGCTGGGAATCCAAATTACTCCTCTCACTTCCACAGTCGGCTTATACTTCGAAGAATTAGGAAGGACGAGACTGTTCACAAGCGAATGGAAGATAATAACTTACTACGACCTAGCGGCTTTCCAGGAAGAATACCTCTCAATATAAAGAATCACGGGTAACCTTCAGCAAATGTGTAGCCAGTTGGCCTCTGAGACGCCCTTAAAAACGATCTGTCTCTCTTCTTTCGCGCAACTAGATAACTTGGAGGAAGCGATAGAAAACAAAAATAGGATTATATTTCCCCCGCTTAGAAAAACTAGGTCCCTTTTTAGTTTTGTCGGAATGATTACCAAACCCCTTTTTGAAATCCTAAATGAGGACGACGCTCAAAGATACGACGAGCAAATAGGAACCCTTCAACGAAATAACCTCCACTTACATTCCCTATTGAAAAATCAGACCTCTATCTTGGACGCGACCATCAATCTAACCAATAAAACCCGGGAAAGCATTAGGAAAGATCGTTCGGTAATCTTCACCAAAATAACCACCCTCGAATCCAAGGTCTCTAAAGTTGAAAATCAAGCACATGTAAATGAATGGGCAACCGAAATAAACTCTCTTTTCTCGTTAGTCCTTATTATTATGAGCAATACCAATCCACTCAATCCGACCTGATAGATCTCCTAGCAGATGTAAAACACGGCCAATTACACCCTACGCTCATAACTCCTTCTCAGATAGAAAACTTTCTCTCCACCATTCGGCAGGAAATGGACCCTCAAAAATCTCTCCCATTCGACCCTCATCCCAATATGATTTGGCAAATTTACAAGTCCGCCACAGTAATTAATTCTTAATTAATCATCGAATTAAAATTACCCCTACCTTTCAGAGATGTATATCAAACCTTCAGGATTCTTCCACTACCTACAGTCTAAAACAACTCCCAATGTTATATTCAACCCTCTTCCGAAATCCTCTTAATCGATCTTAACCGAGAGCATTTTTATGAAATGAGCATTAGCGATTTTCACGACTGTCTATGCTCAGGCGCCTCTCAATTCTTCTTTCGAGTGAAATTCCCTATTTTTAATGCTCAGTCAAGCCCGTTCAAATGTGAAATTGCCCTCATAAGGAGTGGCGTAGATACACCCCAGTGTCAACTTACTTGTACCGAGCGTACCTCTTACTGGATTTCCCTTTCTCGCCCTAACACTTGGATCTACGCCACCAAGACACTCCGCAATGCCGACGTCGTGTGTAACAACTCTGTTCAGTCCTTTGAATTAAATCAAACAGCGTTACTCCAAATCGAACTCACTTGCTATCTCAGAACCAGTAATTTCATCATACATGGCCAAAACGAGAGGCGGAGCTCTAGATTCCCCCATACCATACGCCACATGCTGGCAGCTCTCCTGGCAACCAAGCCTGATTCTTAATACACCGCTCTACCCTCATCAGAGGATATCAAAGGATCCCCAAGAAAACCAGAGGACGACTTGGACGAATTGGCAGCAAAAATTTCACAGCAGAAGAAAGACGAACAGGTACCCCTCCTGAACCTGAACAACCACCACATTCACCACTACACTATGTTATACGTAGTCCTCTCCCTTATTCTCGTAATTGGAATTATGCAATTATGTAAAAGAGGACGCCAGCGAACCCTACCCCTTCAAGTCGTGGCAGAACATAGAAGCCACTTTCCTTCCACCCCAAACCCAAGATTCTCGTTGTTCCACATACCATCTCCGCCCCAAGATGAGGATTCACCAAACGATTTAACGTCCTAAGCACGACGTTAAACTGTCCCCTTCAGGGCCTGCCACCACTCAGTAAGGACCCTTTTCGTTCATCCCAGCCATGACATTTAAACGTTCTCTCTCTCTTTCTCTCTGGCTTATTTTCGAATACTTTAAATACGTTTTCGTCTCTCTCAAAACCTCCTTTTCTCTTCTTCTCCTCTCTTTCTCAACCGTTGGTTTCTGTGGGTACATTCCAAATTAACATCGCACTACACACAGCTCAACGTCTCATTCGTCCTAAGCACGACGTTAAACTGCCCTGCCCTACCCCCTTTTCTTTTGGATAGTTTTCTTACCCCTTTTTCCTCAACGTAACGAGAGCAGCCCAACGATTTCAGCTCAACGATCTCCATCGTCCGAGGCATGACGTTAAACTGCTCTCTCTTTCCTTTGTTTCACTCTCTCTACTCCCTGTTCCTTGGAATATTCTATGGATTTCGATTGACGATTCATTTTTTTTTTTATAGTCCACTCTTTTTCCTTCATATCTTTTGTGGTGCTTATGTCGAGATTTAGAATATTCTCGTTTCAACCTACATCCATTCTTGCCCTGTTGATCATTTTCCACCTTGGATTTTACCTTTTTTTTCTCCCTCTCTCTCCTTTGGACCTTCAAAGAATGAAGTTCTAGAATCTGAGTGGTACTTGGTACTTTAAAATCATCGAGAGCAATCTTCTTAATACTTTGCGTACATGCCTGCCCTGTCGGTTAGGCCCTTCCATAATGCATGGTGGAACCATAGAAATCGCGTCTATGTGCGGAGTTACTTGATTGTACTTGTCTCCTAATGAAATTCTTTTTGTTTCAAATCCACGGTTCAATCGTCCCAAGCACGACGTTAAACTGCTCTCCTAACACCTCTTGTTTTTCCTTCCCCTTTTTTGTGGTTTTGCGTTTTTTTTGCTTCCGATCAAACTGAACGTAGTCTAACTTACCCCATCGTTCTAAGCATGATGTTAAACTGCACTATCGAAATCCTTTTTTTTTTGTCTCCTCCTTTTTTTCTCTCTTCTTCTTCTTCTCCTCTCTCTTTATTCTTTGAAATCTCTCACCCCATTCATTCGTCCCAGGCATGCCGTCGAACTGCTCACTCGACAACCAAACCCCCTTTTGTCTTACTCTCCCCCTTTTTGATGTTTTACTCTCTTTGCTTTCGATCAAACTGCACATAGTTTAATTTACCCCTTCGACCTTAGCACCACAATACCGTCAATCTCCAACTCACTTCTTTATCCTATTGTCATTTTAATAATTTTAATTCTCTCAATCCAAGCCAACTACACCCCCAAACTAGGATTAAAACCCCTTTCCGTATCTACCTTCCTCCGCTGAACAAAACTGCGAATTTCCTGACTGAATATAAGATGTGTTATGACCCTACATATTTTGGCTCATGCAGGGGCCGATGAAAGAAAAGGATGAAAAGTATCCCAAAGATCAAATAAAAGTCAAATAAGGCTCTCAAGAGGTATAACATTAAGGAAAAAAAATGTATATAAGTATATAAGCGGAAAAGAAATGTAAGCCATAATGGCGAAAAGGAAAAAAAAATGTATATGAGTATATAAGCGAAAAAGAAATGTAAGCCTTAATGGCGAAAAAGAAACAAAAATGTTAACCTGATGTAAGGCAGATATAGACATATATATTTGGAAAATATGTACATGCCTAAATCTACCATAAATTATAAAAAAAAAAAGAAAAAAAATCCTTCCATGGGAACACGTTCGTTTCCAGCCCAAAATTCTGACGCCGCATTTTGGGTTCCCATGCGCGAAATTCTGTCGCGATCAAGCCTTATCACCAAGATGAAACTTGATCGCGACAGAATAAATAATCATGCGCGATAAAATTTCCCGTTGCGGTCAAGTTTTATCACTCTGATGAAACTTGATCGGAACCCAATCGTGGAATCGCGACGAACTGTCGCGAACGTATTTCATCTCCGTCGTGATGAAATGTGATCGCGTTAGTTCGGAACAATTAGATCAAAAGCGCTAATTGCGCACATTCCCGGTCGCCATGCGCGACCCAATGGAAATGCGCATCAGCACTTTGTGTCCCTACTTAAGGGCCGCAAAGAAACGCGCATTTTCAATCGCGCTTTGGCCGGTGACTGCATCGGTCGCTTCCCTTCATTCCTCCATCTTTTACGTGATTATAAGTTCGCGCAAGGGTCTCCGGCAGACCTCCGACCCATAGACGATTTCAAAAAAAAGGGGGTAGTCAGTTATAATGAAATCAGTTGGTTAATGTTTTTATACAAAATAAAGTGTTGAACGTTCTACAAAAAGTAATTGAAAAAGAAACTTGACATGAAATCAGTTGGTTAATGTTCTAATACAAAATGAACTATTGATCTTTCTACCAAAATAAATTGAAAAGTAACTTAAAATGAAATCAGTTGGTTAATATTCTAATACAAAATAAACTATTGAATCTTTGTACAAAAATTAATTGAAAAGACAGTTATAATGAAATCAGTTGGTTAATGTTTTTATACAACATAAAGTGTTGAACTTACTACAAAAATTAATTGAAAAAGTAACTTAAAATGAAATCAGTTGGTTAATGTTCTAGTACAAAACGAACTATTGAATCTTTGTACAAAAATTAATTGAAAAGACAGTTATATTGAAATCAGTTGTTTAATGTTTTAATATAAAATAAACTATTGAACCTTGTACAAAATTAATTAAAGTAAGTGGAAAGGAGTCTGAGATTGTGAAATTTAACATACTTGAAAGGGACAGTTTCTCATTAAAATAAATCTTTATTAACAAAAACTCTAGAAGTAACTTAAAATGAAATCAGTTGGTTAATGCTTTTTATATGAACTAAACCGTTGAACTTTGTACGAAAATTAATTGAATTTCTTTGAGCACCACCACCCCCCCCCCCATGTTCCCAAATAAAAAAATATATAGAACAACTAGGTGCAGGTGATCTTCGCCCATACGGGAAAGCACTCCCTGTTCCTTTCCCCCAAGTAGGGATAAAACACAAACAAATTTTCTCGCTTATCTATAGGCACTCCAAGTTTCAAAATACTGCGCAGAAGAATGTCCCAGATATGCCCGATCGGATTAAGGCCGGGAGATTGGGCAGGCCACGGAAAAACATTATCCTCTATTCTATCGGATCAATGTCTGAACCCTCAAAGGCCTTCTGGAATGCTGGCTGATTTCATGCAGTCTATTTGGCACAGTTTGGTCCGAAACGTGCACTTGGCGCACATTTTGCAGCATTATTTGCAGTTCACGAGCTGTGATGGTGGTTCGCCTTCTTGCTTTCAATCGCAAAAAAGGATCTTGAATCGTAGTCGTTATGCGCCCGCGTCTTCTGGGTCACTCGGATACATTATTACGCTGGCGATTACGCGTACAAAGACGTTATATGGCACTCTGAGCGACGTTCAGCTGCATGCCGACATTCACTTAACGTACCTGGTCTCTGGGCAAACGGTTTTTCTGTATGAATATATACTGTAAGGTCAGTAGGCAAAATACAGCTAAACAAAATTTAAGTTAAGTTTTTATTTAAAAAATTACAAATAACAAGAACGAAAAATTACCTTAACGGAGCTCACTAATATTATGGATGTATGAATTTTTTAGGTCGTTATTATGTATGTACTCGTTTTCCCTTGTTTTTTATTTTTATTGCTGAATTTTCACGGGTATTCACCTGAGTTACAACGAAAGGGCCTTGTCATAAGAGTGAGCATTTGTTGTCCTTTGTTCTCGCTTTTAGAAGGACCAGATCTCCGTTTTCAAAGGATTTTTGTTGTGTTCCCCTGTCGTAGTATTGTTTGGATCCCTCTTTATTTTCTAACACGATCTGTCTAGCTATTTGATGACAGTGCCGGAGTCGTGCCTTGAGTTCGTGGGCATAATTATCGTAATTGTACCCAATTTCGGGGGAGGACTTCAGATGGTTCGGAACTTCGGCGGGAAAACCATAAAGGAGTTCGTGCGGAGAATAATTGGTACTTGAGTGGGGAGTAGTGTTGTACACGAACATGGCGTAAGGAACCCAGGTGTCCCATGACAGTGGATCCTTTTCTATGTAAGAACGGAGGTATTCCGCTAGAGTTCGATGACTTCTCTCTAGGGCTCCGTTAGACTGAGGGTGGTAAGGAGTTGTTTTCAACCTCTTGACTCTAAGGAGTTTTGAAACTTCCTGAAACATTCCCGCGATTAAGTTAGCACCTTGATCAGTCAAGATGCTTTCAGGTATCCCGTGTCTACATATGATTGTAGTAGTAAACGCTTCCGCGAGGGTGGTTGATTCGGCATTGGGAACAGGGATTGCCCCCGAAAATTTTGTTAAATCATCCTGGAAAGTTAGGAGGTATTTATTTCCTAGGTACGGAACGGGTAGTGGCCCCACAATATCTAAATAAATTCTTTCGAATGGCTTGGAACTCACTGAAGTTATTTTCATAGGGATCTTAGGGTTTCGCGATACTTTGTTTATTTGGCACTGTTTGCAGTTTCTAATAAATGTTACAACAGCTTGGGTCATTGCTTCCCAATAAAACTGTTTCTTGATTTTTGAAACTTCCTGAAACATTCCCGCGATTAAGTTAGCACCTTGATCAGTCAAGATGCTTTCAGGTATCCCGTGTCTACATATGATTGTAGTAGTAAACGCTTCCGCGAGGGTGGTTGATTCGGCATTGGGAACAGGGATTGCCTCCGAAAATTTTGTTAAATCATCCTGGAAAGTTAGGAGGTATTTATTTCCTAGGTACGGAACGGGTAGTGGCCCCACAATATCTAAATAAATTCTTTCGAATGGCTTGGAACTCACTGAAGTTATTTTCATAGGGATCTTAGGGTTTCGCGATACTTTGTATATTTGGCACTGTTTGCAGTTTCTAATAAATGTTACAACAGCTTGGGTCATTGCTTCCCAATAAAACTGTTTCTTGATCCTCTTCAAGGTCCGAGATACACCTTGGTGACCTCCCGTGGGTAGCAAATGGAAATCTTTTATTATTGGCTCCCTTTCTTTGGGGTCATCT
The DNA here is from genome assembly GCA_963971475.1 of Chrysops caecutiens. NCBI lineage: Eukaryota > Metazoa > Arthropoda > Insecta > Diptera > Tabanidae > Chrysops > Chrysops caecutiens. The sequence goes on from OZ020567.1 coordinate 68,643,339, forward strand.
AAGTACCTTATTGTTTCGACATGGAGTATTGCGTCGATTTTAAACGCCTTACGGATTTTGTCCTTAAGTGTCATTAGGGTCTGTAGTTCCAGTTTCGGAATACTTATGTGTATGGTCTTCAGGTTTCTTTCTACGGCCAGGGATACGAAATTGGAGAGGGTAGTGTTGAGGTTGTCCTCATCCGGAGGGGTACGAAGGGGAAGTATTAATCTTTTGACAATGAAATCGGATTCTTTGAAAGAGAATATTTGAGGTTCGAGGGAGAAATCGATTTCGCTCAAATCGACAATTAGCATGGCGGCTAAACGCCGTTCAAGATTAGTGTCCCTTGTGGGCAAAATAAAGATTTTGGCACGGGCAGATTTAGACAGTAATAAAGAGTCGTCAGTTTCAATGAGGGATGATGATAAGTAGTTGTCATTATTGGTTCTGGCCTTCTTTTGTGCATCCTGGTCGAGGTTATCGGTGACCTTGGCTGCGCTTCTTGTTATCGCGTATAGAGAGGTGGTGTTTTTAGGGTCGTTTCGTTTTTCCGATTTATCAGTCTCAGGAGAGTTCTCTTGTGCTTCCGCGGTTACTCTACTTAAGGCATCGGCGTTTGTATTAAGTTTCCCGGCCTTGTGAGTTATCGTGTAGTCGTACTCTTCCAAACGGATTCTCCATCTCATCAATCTTGACGAGTGGTTCTTTAGATTCATTAGCCAAATTAGAGGCTTGTGGTCAGTGATAATGGAGAACTTCCTTCCATATACATATGGACGAAATTGTTCCACGGCGTACACGATGGCAAGTAATTCTTTCTCTATTGTCGAGTATCTTGTTTCGGCACCGTTTAGAGCACGGTTCGCGTATATCTCCATCTTCGTCCTGCTGCGAGAGAACAGCTCCTAGAGCTATGTCACTGGCATCGGCCGTGACGTAGAATTGCCGCGAAAAATCGGGATATGCCAAGATGGGAGAGGTTATTAACCGTTGCTTTAAGTTCGTAAAAGCTTCGTCACAAAGGGCATCAAATTTAAAGGGTACGTCCTTTTTTAAAAGGTTGGTCAAGGGTTTGGCGACCTTAGAGAAATTTGGGATAAATCGGCGGTAATACCCGATAAATCCGAGAAAAGCTCTGATATCTTTTACCTTTTTAGGTCTTGGATATGTTTTGACTGCTGTTATCTTCCCTGGATCTGTTTTGACACCGTTTTCCGTAATTAAGTGTCCCAGATACATGATTTCTTTCCGAAGAAAATTGCATTTTTCTGCCTGCAACTTTAGTTTGAAGTCGCGTAAACGTTGGAGTACAGCAATGAGCCTATTGTTGTGTTGAGATAGATTGTAGCCATGGATGACTATGTCGTCCATGTAAATGAAGCAGTGAATTCCTTGTAATCCAGACAAGATATTATTCATGGTTCTTTGGAATGTAGCGGGAGCTCCTTTCAGACCGAATGGCATTCGATTGTATTCGTAATGGCCATAAGGCGTACTGAAGGCTGTTTTTTCCCGATCCCTGTCGTCCATTCTTATCTGGTGGAATCCGCTGGCCATGTCGAGCGTCGTAAAATACTTAGATTTCCCAAGTTGGTCCAATATGTCTGTTATATTTGGTAGAGGGAACGCGTCTCCTACCGTAATCTCATTAAGACGCCGGAAATCTACCACTACTCGCCATCTCTTATTCCCTTGTTCATCGGGTTTCTTCGGAACGAGGAGTAGGGGGGAGTTCCAGGGACTATAGGATGGTCTGACAATGCCTGATTTTAGCATCTCTTGGACTTGGTTATCCACTTCCTCACGATTTGCCTCCGGTAATCTGTACGGTTTTGTGTATATAGGGGGATGATTGGCTTCTACCTCAATTTTATAGGTAGTCGCGTCCGTGTAGGACAATATATCTCCTTCTAGATAAAATGTATCATTGAAGGTTCTACAGAAATCTCGAAATGATGTCTCTTCTTCTTCATTACAATGATCCAATTTTAAAAGGTTCTGCAGTTTTTTTATTCTGCCCTCAATCGGATCTTGGTCGAAGTTTGGAGTTATCATGTCGAAATTCTTCGCATCTAGATACTCTAGGTCCAGATCATGGAGGGGTAAACTAACGTCTTCCTCTGTAGTATTGAGGATTAAGACTTTTACCATTCCATTTTCAGGAGTACTAATAGAATTGCCTATATACACTCCGGGAATTATTTCTTTATTCGATATTACCGTTTCTGTGGAAGCCGTAGTGGGTATTAAGTGGATTGTTTCTGCTCGAGCTGGAATGATCGCACGGCTTAAGGTACTTGGGTTGACATGTATTTGCAGTTTACCGTCGTGCCCAGGACGAATACCCTTTCGAGAAGATGTTACTGGTTGCAGTTTGATGTCTTGCCCAGGACGGACTGACTTAACTAACGAGGAAGGAGATACTTCTGACTTAACTAACGAGGAAGGAGACACTGCTGTTGACTTTATTAACGAGGAAGGAGATATTTCTGACTTAGCTAACGAGGAAGGAGATACTTCTGACTTAACTAACGAGAAAGGAGATACTGCTGTTGACTTTATTAACGAGGAAGGAGATATTTCTGACTTAACTAACGAGGAAGGAGATACTTCTGACTTAACTAACGAGGAAGGAGATACTGCTGTTGACTTTATTAACGAGGAAGGAGATATTTCTGACTTAGCTAACGAGGAAGGAGATACTTCTGACTTAACTGACGAGGAAGGAGATACTTCTGTTGACTCTATTAACGAGGAAGGAGATATTTGTGTGTGCAGTTTAAGGTCTTGTCCAGGACGTGTAGCAGACGAAGGCGATGTTGACGATGCCGATGATGTGACTGATAAAAATGAGGGGGAGGCTGTCGGAGATAAAGAAGTGGAAGTGGATATTATTGGATGCAGTTTAACGTCTTGCCGAGGACGATTAACTGACGGGACTGACGAGGAAGATGCGGACGGAGTTGAAGGACCCAAAGAAGAGGGGATAGGCGAAGACGACGCTGACGAGGATGGTGATGGAAACGACGGGGACGAAATTGTTGGTTGCAGTTTAGCGTCTTGCCAAGGACGTGTATTAAACGAGAACGGAAGTGCATGTCGGGGACACAGATAAAGACGAGGAGGGAGATATTGTCGAAGGCGACGAAGAAGATGTTATTGGTTGCAGTTTAACGTCTTGCCGAGGACGCGTATTAGTGGAATTTATAGTCCTTCGATGGAACTGAGGGAAATCACTGAGATATTGCTCCAAGGTGTAAGGAATCGAGTTGCGACTGACCTCGAGTGTTAGTATCTGAGCCCCATAATCAATTTGTGCCTTACATCTGGTCAAGAAGTCGTGACCTAATAAACCTTCATACGCCATTGCCGAAGCATCCCTCAGAATTTGGAAAGGATGTTCGATTTGGAAATCTGCACCTTCGTGGTGTACTTCGCTTATTATGAGACCCTCTGTGGAAGTAGATTGGGAAAAGACTGTATTGATATGACAAATAATATCGCTGTAATACCTGCTGCCAGGTTTCAGTGACTGACTTCGAACTAAGCTGATCTCCGCTCCGGTATCTATTAAGAATTCGGTGTATGGACTAACGGACACTTTAGAGGCTAGGGTGAGGGTTATGGATGAAGGTCGTACGGTTATGGGGAGTTTTATCCTTGAGTGTTAGAAGGTTTGGTCCGATTCCCATGTACATCGGCCTGAATGACGATCTGCGGGGGGTTGCCGACGAATTTCCCCCGCACCTGGGAGTTTTCCGGGTTGTTGGAATGCGTAGTTGACGGGTAAGGAGGATTCGGTGGTGACAGAGGAGACAGGGGTTGTGAGTAACGCGATTGTGGGTTATATGGTGGCCTTCTTCTTCGGTTGTTGGTCTCCCTTTTCCGACATTCGTCAATTGTATGGCCTTTGTTACGGCAATAATTACAGATTTTCGGAATCTGTTTTGGAATGGAGTTTTCAGGGGTTCCGTTCCCGGACGAGAGGTGGTGTATTGTAGATGGGTTAGACCTTTCCTGGCGTTGTACGGAGCGGGCGGTAAATGGCACTGTGGGGCGATGTGACCTGGCTGGCCACATCTGAAGCAGGTAGTATTCCTTGAAGGGTTTTGCTGTGGTGGATCTACCCGGGGCTTCGTTGGATCCTGTCTGGGGATATTGATTTGATTGAGTCGCGTCGCGTGCTCTAATATATAGTCGGACATTGAGGCGAGTTTCTTTTCAGAAAATACCTTGGCAAGCATTAGCAGCTGGTCATTTAGCAGCCCGTCTTCGAGGGTTCTGACGGCCTGTGCCTCGTTGTCTTTAAGAAGGGATCTCAACAGGACGATGTCGCTTGTATATTTTCGCGTGGCTTCGTTTAACAGAGTAAAGATGGTGGTCAGGCGATTTAGGAATTCTTTAACACCCTCGCCAGTTTTCTGCTTTAACTGTCCTAATTGGGTTTGTAGGGTAAATCTGAATAGTCGGGTTTCGAACTTGGATGATAGAGCGGAACGTAGAACAGTCCAGTCGTCAGTGGGGTTATATTTGTACACGTCGTACGCTGGACCACTCAATTTACTTTTGACAAGACCCATGAAACTTTGATGGTCTGTCCCCGTTGACACAGTGGAAAAAATGTCATCCGCACAGGTAAGGAATCGGTGTAGATCCCTGGTATTTCCGGAAAATTCTGACAACAGTCGTTGTGAATTTGCAAGGGAGAACCCGGACGTTGGAGAAGCATGGTGTAGAATTGAACCCAATGTAGCATTTAATTGGTCCTGAATATTAGGTTCTTGGAAAGGGTATCTGTCCTGCAACCCGTCTTGCAGGAGGTCAAAGGTATTATCATATTGTCCTTGGATCTCCTCGAATGTATTACTGGTAAAATATGCATCTTCTTTCTCGTCGTCGTACAAATCCGCTAGAATTTGGAAATGAGTTTGCTCAAAATGTTCCCAGTATTTTTTCAGGGTGGTGATTTTATTCTGTAAGGCAACCTTGCTAGCGTCTCGGAGGAAGTCAGGGGTAATTTGAGAAACAATCCGCCGGATTACCTGGCTCCTTTCCTTTTGGAGCCTGAGCCTTCCAGGATTAGGTGATTCGTTGAATTCGGATTCGGCTTCGGGGGCAATCAATCACTAAGGGCCGCTTGCGTGGTCTTGTACCAATCGTGGGCCTTCCCATGGCAGTCGAGAGTAAAATATTCATGCTTTTCATCCCGTTCGGGGTGATCTTTGAGAGAAACATGCCACTTTTGGAAGTTTCCCCAAGCTTCCTCTAGAAGGCTTAGTTTCCTTTTTGTATAATCGGCTGTTCTCGAAGATTTGGGCGCCTTTCTGAAGTTGTTATATAATTTGACGATCTTTGAATTGATTTGCATTTGCGCAAGACAAAGATCGTAAAACGCGGGAGGAGACATTATTAGGATGTCTGTAGGGTACTGTTGAACAAGAGTTGACCGAAAACCAAAGTTGTCGTTAGAAGATTCAATAATGCAAATTTGTGAAAGCTAGATCAATGGAAGTTGAGGAATTTGCTAGAGACTTAAATAGCTAACGTGTCGAGATCAAGAAATTAATTAATTTGAGCGTTAGATGGATTTAATAAAGAATTAAGGCGATTACCAAAAAAAAAGGGGGACTAGCAGGCTTAATCCAAGGAAGGGTTGTTGAACAGTACTTTTGACGAGTGTCAAAAAAAAAGAGAGAGAGAGAGACACGAATCAGAATACAGTATTTGGTCGAACTAGATAAGTTTTTGGGTTTAAACGGTGACATTCGTCGTTAACCAACTATCTCCTTGTTTAAAATTGGTTAAAGCTATTTCTTAATATCGGTCTGCAGAATCCTTGCGATTAATAAGATTTAAAAAGTCGGATTACCCCCCCCCCCGCCCCCCCAAAAAAAGGGGTTTCCATTCGGAGCAATAGGATACGCTCAAGGGTTACATTTATACGAGTCGCCGACTATGCAAGTTATTGTATCTATATAAGGTTGTTTTTTTTTTTAAACAGGGAAGAGACACGACGGTAAGATATTGGTAGGTTAATTGGAGCTAGTACGAGCTTTTTTTCATGAAGTGGTACATGGAGATAGGGCGGCGCACTTATACGAAACAAGCATCAACCAACGAAAACAGAAAAATTTTGGATACGCCCCACGGTGGTTGAGCCAGAATTGAAGTTTAAGATACGATCTGGAGGAAGGACGTCTCGAGAGTCCACTTAATATGACGCTCCAAGCTCACGTATTTCCCGACAGCAAAAGAGATACATAGATGCGATTCGGAATGACAACAAAAAAAACAGAGGCAAGGGCCGGTGAAGGAAGTCGAGACGGTGGTAAAATTTTCCCTTTCGTGTTATTATTATGACTTGTATTATTGGGTGCGTAGGGTCTGGAATGTCAGCGTGACAATTCCCTTGCCTAACAGACTGTCCAAGACTATTGGGTAGGGGAAATCTTGGAGTTCTACTAGGCGCAAGGATTAGTTTTGTTTATTTAATTTTATTAATTAGTAGAACGGGCTCTCAAAAGGTTTACAAAAAAAAATTTTATAAATTTTTCTCTAGGGGATCTAGGTATTAAAATATCGTTCCTTTTTTTCCATTTTTTTTTCTCTTAGACTAAAACTCACGGCTTCATGTTCAGTTCTTCCTTCGTTGGTTGGGGGTGGTGTTTCCTGGCTGGCAGTTGGTTTTGATTGTTTTTTCTTTTTCTATCTGTTGAGGACTCCCCGGTCCCTAAAGACGCGGGCAGGGTTGGAGCCTCTTAAAGAGATTTCGTTGGGGTTTAATTTGTGCTCGCCTGGAGCACAAAAACCCTTTTCATGGCAATTTCACCCCTTTTTTAAAAAAAAAAAATTTGTTTTATGTGATTATTATTGTTTTACTGCATTAAAATTCTATAAATCTATAATATATATTTATTGCATTAGAATTATCATTGATTATTTTATTATGTTCGTGTTTGGGAGCCAATCAGCAATCCCATCGCTGCCACCAAATGTTTAAACCCTACTTGGGGAAAAGGAACAGGGAGTGCTTTCCCGTATGGGCGAAGATCACCTGCACCTAGTTGTTTTATATATTTGTTTGTTTGGGAACGGGGGGGGGGGGGGGGGAGTGTGGTGCTGAAAGAAATTGAATTAATTTTCGTACAAAGTTCAACGGTTTATTTCATGTAAAAAGCATTAACCAACTGATTTCATTTTAAGTTACTTCTAGAGTTTTTGTTAATAAAGATTTATTTTAATGAGAAACTGTTCCTTTCAGGTATGTTAAATTTCACAATCTCAGACTCCTTTCCACTTACTTCAACTAATTTTGTACAAGCTTCAATAGTTTATTTTATATTAAAACATTAAACAACTGATTTCATTATAACTGTCTTTTCAATTAATTTTTGTACAAAGATTCAATAGTTCGTTTTGAACTAGAACATTAACCAACTGATTTCATTTTAATAAGTTACTTTTTCAATTAATTTTTGTAGAAAGTTCAACACTTTATTTTGTATAAAAACATTAACCAACTGATTTCATTATAACTGTCTCTTCAATTAATTTTTGTACAAAGATTCAATAGTTCATTTTGTATTAGAATGGTAACCAACTGATTTCATTTTAAGTTACTTTTCAATTAATTTTGGTAGAAAGTTCAATAGTTCATTTTGTATTAGAACATTAACCAACTGATCTCATGTTAAGCTACTTTTTCAATTAATCTTTGTAGAAATTTCAACACTTTATTTTGTATAAAAACATTAACCAACTGATTTCATTATAACTGACTTCCCCGTTTTTTTTTTTTTTAAGTCGTCTATGTATAATCACGTAAAAGATGGAGGAATGAAGGGAAGCGACCGATCCAGTCACCGGCCAAAGCGCGACTGAAAATGCGCGTTACTTTGCGGCCCTTAAGTAGGGACACAAAGTGCTGCTGCGCATTTTCATTGGTTCACGCATGGCGACCGGGAATGTGCGCAATTAGCGCTTTTGATCTAATTGTTCCGAACTTACGCGATCAGATTTCATCACGACGGTGATGAAATCCGATCGCGACAGTTCGTCGCGATTCTACGATTGGGTAGCGATCAAGTTTCATCAGAGTGATAAAACTTGACCGCAACGGGAAATTTTATCGCGCATGATTATTTATTCTGTCGCGATCAAGTTTCATCTTGGTGATAAGGCTTGATCACGACAGAATTTCGCGCATGGGATCCCCAAATGCGGTGTCAGCATTTTGGGCTGGGAACGAACGAGTTCCCATGGAAGGTTTTTTTTCCAGGGGGGGGGGGCTAGGGCAAAAAAGGGGAGAAAGAAATGGAACATGTGTGACTGGACCTATGCACAGTCACTACGTTTGAAGCCCTTAGAGAAGCTTGGTTCGCGATACCACAATCGGAGATAATTGAATACAGATTATGCCACGACGATGCGTAGCTGCTCTCAATGCAAGAGGAGGGCATACGAATTATAATAAATGAACGTTCATAAATTTATTAAAGGAAAAAATGCCAAATAAAATTTTTAATGTTTACGTTTCTTATTTTTATTTAAAAAAAGTCACTAAATGCATTTTATCAGTAAATTCTCTTATTATTCTCATCAATATGTTTGAAATGAACAGAGAATAAGAAAAAAAAATTAAGGAAAAAAGTGAAATAACAATATATCCCTATAGGATTTTGATGTGTGTACATATGTTTCAACATAATACTGCAGTTTTTCAAGCGGGAAAGTGACATACAGTTGCAGATCGTCTGCATATATTACGTGTTGGAGGCAGGAGTCAAAACCACAACTTACATAGTTCAGCAACATATATTGAAAACAATAGTGGTCCGAGTACAGAGCCTTGAAGTACACCTTTGTTCAACGAGGCAAAGGACGAACGTGCCCCATTGGAGCCCAGTACAGCCTGCTCACGCCCTGTGAGGTAAGAGGCAATCAACTTGATAGCTGATGCACCTAACCCAATCGTTTTCAACTTACGGAGCAGGGTTGCATGACACACGGAGTCAAACGCTTTGCTGAAGTCGAAAAGCAGGAGCATTGTTGCATGTTTGCGATCCATTCCCGATTTTACATCATCCGATAGTTTCAACAGGGTGGTCTGCGTACTATGTCCAGCCCTGTATCCTGTTTGATGAGGATCCATCAAGCTGTTTGACTCGAGGTAGTCGCTCAGTTGTTGATGCATCAGTCTCTCTAGCACTTTCGATAAAAAGCTTAGTAATGAGATTGGTTTCATGTCGGTCGGTGTCTGCGGTGAGGCTACTTTGTTGAGAGCCAATACGAGCGACTTCTTCCATGTCGATGGAAAAATAGATTCTCGCACTGACTCGTTAAAAATAGTAACAATATAGGAGCCTATAGCAGGAAATGCTGCGCTAATTATACTTTTGGGTAAACCATCATATCCCCTCACCTCAGAGGAGAAGTGTTTTCTCGCCAAAGCCACCTCGGGAATAGTAACTTCCGAAAATGAGAATAGCGGCGTCTGTTCTATATCACTGCATATTTGAGCTGTGAAGGCCTCAACTGATTCTGCCTCTGCATCGAAAGACATACAACTGAAGTGCTGATTGAGTTCCTCAGCTGAAAAAATAGAGGGAGAATCCGTTTTATCCGAGCATACCCCCAGATTCCTCAACTCTTTCTAGATTTTTTTGGGATCGCGAATATCCTTCAGTCTGTCATAATAATACAGAGGCTTTACATTCTCGATCCCCTGGTCTGCATCATCGCGCGCTGATCTGTAGCGCAGTAGATCTTCCCTGAGTCGGGTACGTTTATACCGTCTGTAACATCTATCTCTCTCCGTGATGAGAGCCTTATGTTTCCATTTTTTTTTCTCTTAGACTAAAACTCACGGCTTCATGTTCAGTTCTTCCTTCGTTGGTTGGGGGTGGTGTTTCCTGGCTGGCAGTTGGTTTTGATTGTTTTTTCTTTTTCTATCTGTTGAGGACTCCCCGGTCCCTAAAGACGCGGGCAGGGTTGGAGCCTCTTAAAGAGATTTCGTTGGGGTTTAATTTGTGCTCGCCTGGAGCACAAAAACCCTTTTCATGGCAATTTCACCCCTTTTTTAAAAAAAAAAAATTTGTTTTATGTGATTATTATTGTTTTACTGCATTAAAATTCTATAAATCTATAATATATATTTATTGCATTAGAATTATCATTGATTATTTTATTATGTTCGTGTTTGGGAGCCAATCAGCAATCCCATCGCTGCCACCAAATGTTTAAACCCTACTTGGGGAAAAGGAACAGGGAGTGCTTTCCCGTATGGGCGAAGATCACCTGCACCTAGTTGTTTTATATATTTGTTTGTTTGGGAACGGAGGGGGGGGGGAGTGTGGTGCTGAAAGAAATTGAATTAATTTTCGTACAAAGTTCAACGGTTTATTTCATGTAAAAAGCATTAACCAACTGATTTCATTTTAAGTTACTTCTAGAGTTTTTGTTAATAAAGATTTATTTTAATGAGAAACTGTTCCTTTCAGGTATGTTAAATTTCACAATCTCAGACTCCTTTCCACTTACTTCAACTAATTTTGTACAAGCTTCAATAGTTTATTTTATATTAAAACATTAAACAACTGATTTCATTATAACTGTCTTTTCAATTAATTTTTGTACAAAGATTCAATAGTTCGTTTTGAACTAGAACATTAACCAACTGATTTCATTTTAATAAGTTACTTTTTCAATTAATTTTTGTAGAAAGTTCAACACTTTATTTTGTATAAAAACATTAACCAACTGATTTCATTATAACTGTCTCTTCAATTAATTTTTGTACAAAGATTCAATAGTTCATTTTGTATTAGAATGGTAACCAACTGATTTCATTTTAAGTTACTTTTCAATTAATTTTGGTAGAAAGTTCAATAGTTCATTTTGTATTAGAACATTAACCAACTGATCTCATGTTAAGCTACTTTTTCAATTAATCTTTGTAGAAATTCGTCGCGATTCTACGATTGGGTAGCGATCAAGTTTCATCAGAGTGATAAAACTTGACCGCAACGGGAAATTTTATCGCGCATGATTATTTATTCTGTCGCGATCAAGTTTCATCTTGGTGATAAGGCTTGATCACGACAGAATTTCGCGCATGGGATCCCAGTTCAGTTCTTCCTTCGTTGGTTGGGGGTGGTGTTTCCTGGCTGGCAGTTGGTTTTGATTGTTTTTTCTTTTTCTATCTGTTGAGGACTCCCCGGTCCCTAAAGACGCGGGCAGGGTTGGAGCCTCTTAAAGAGATTTCGTTGGGGTTTAATTTGTGCTCGCCTGGAGCACAAAAACCCTTTTCATGGCAATTTCACCCCTTTTTTAAAAAAAAAAAATTTGTTTTATGTGATTATTATTGTTTTACTGCATTAAAATTCTATAAATCTATAATATATATTTATTGCATTAGAATTATCATTGATTATTTTATTATGTTCGTGTTTGGGAGCCAATCAGCAATCCCATCGCTGCCACCAAATGTTTAAACCCTACTTGGGGAAAAGGAACAGGGAGTGCTTTCCCGTATGGGCGAAGATCACCTGCACCTAGTTGTTTTATATATTTGTTTGTTTGGGAACGGGGGGGGGGGAGTGTGGTGCTGAAAGAAATTGAATTAATTTTCGTACAAAGTTCAACGGTTTATTTCATGTAAAAAGCATTAACCAACTGATTTCATTTTAAGTTACTTCTAGAGTTTTTGTTAATAAAGATTTATTTTAATGAGAAACTGTTCCTTTCAGGTATGTTAAATTTCACAATCTCAGACTCCTTTCCACTTACTTCAACTAATTTTGTACAAGCTTCAATAGTTTATTTTATATTAAAACATTAAACAACTGATTTCATTATAACTGTCTTTTCAATTAATTTTTGTACAAAGATTCAATAGTTCGTTTTGAACTAGAACATTAACCAACTGATTTCATTTTAATAAGTTACTTTTTCAATTAATTTTTGTAGAAAGTTCAACACTTTATTTTGTATAAAAACATTAACTAACTGATTTCATTATAACTGTCTCTTCAATTAATTTTTGTACAAAGATTCAATAGTTCATTTTGTATTAGAATGGTAACCAACTGATTTCATTTTAAGTTACTTTTCAATTAATTTTGGTAGAAAGTTCAATAGTTCATTTTGTATTAGAACATTAACCAACTGATCTCATGTTAAGCTACTTTTTCAATTAATCTTTGTAGAAATTTCAACACTTTATTTTGTATAAAAACATTAACCAACTGATTTCATTATAACTGACTTCCCCGTTTTTTTTTTTTAAGTCGTCTATGTATAATCACGTAAAAGATGGAGGAATGAAGGGAAGCGACCGATCCAGTCACCGGCCAAAGCGCGACTGAAAATGCGCGTTACTTTGCTGCCCTTAAGTAGGGACACAAAGTGCTGCTGCGCATTTTCATTGGTTCACGCATGGCGACCGGGAATGTGCGCAATTAGCGCTTTTGATCTAATTGTTCCGAACTTACGCGATCAGATTTCATCACGACGGTGATGAAATCCGATCGCGACAGTTCGTCGCGATTCTACGATTGGGTAGCGATCAAGTTTCATCAGAGTGATAAAACTTGACCGCAACGGGAAATTTTATCGCGCATGATTATTTATTCTGTCGCGATCAAGTTTCATCTTGGTGATAAGGCTTGATCACGACAGAATTTCGCGCATGGGATCCCCAAATGCGGTGTCAGCATTTTGGGCTGGGAACGAACGAGTTCCCATGGAAGGTTTTTTTCCAGGGGGGGGGGCTAGGGCAAAAAAGGGGAGAAAGAAATGGAACATGTGTGACTGGACCTATGCACAGTCACTACGTTTGAAGCCCTTAGAGAAGCTTGGTTCGCGATACCACAATCGGAGATAATTGAATACAGATTATGCCACGACGATGCGTAGCTGCTCTCAATGCAAGAGGAGGGCATACGAATTATAATAAATGAACGTTCATAAATTTATTAAAGGAAAATATGCCAAATAAAATTTTTAATGTTTACGTTTCTTATTTTTATTTAAAAAAAGTCACTAAATGCATTTTATCAGTAAATTCTCTTATTATTCTCATCAATATGTTTGAAATGAACAGAGAATAAGAAAAAAAAATTAAGGAAAAAAGTGAAATAACAATATATCCCTATAGGATTTTGATGTGTGTACATATGTTTCAACATAATACTGCAGTTTTTCAAGCGGGAAAGTGACATACAGTTGCAGATCGTCTGCATATATTACGTGTTGGAGGCAGGAGTCAAAACCACAACTTACATAGTTCAGCAACATATATTGAAAACAATAGTGGTCCGAGTACAGAGCCTTGAAGTACACCTTTGTTCAACGAGGCAAAGGACGAACGTGCCCCATTGGAGCCCAGTACAGCCTGCTCACGCCCTGTGAGGTAAGAGGCAATCAACTTGATAGCTGATGCACCTAACCCAATCGTTTTCAACTTACGGAGCAGGGTTGCATGACACACGGAGTCAAACGCTTTGCTGAAGTCGAAAAGCAGGAGCATTGTTGCATGTTTGCGATCCATTCCCGATTTTACATCATCCGATAGTTTCAACAGGGTGGTCTGCGTACTATGTCCAGCCCTGTATCCTGTTTGATGAGGATCCATCAAGCTGTTTGACTCGAGGTAGTCGCTCAGTTGTTGATGCATCAGTCTCTCTAGCACTTTCGATAAAAAGCTTAGTAATGAGATTGGTCTCATGTCGGTCGGTGTCTGCGGTGAGGCTACTTTGTTGAGAGCCAATACGAGCGACTTCTTCCATGTCGATGGAAAAATAGATTCTCGCACTGACTCGTTAAAAATAGTAACAATATAGGAGCCTATAGCAGGAAATGCTGCGCTAATTATACTTTTGGGTAAACCATCATATCCCCTCACCTCAGAGGAGAAGTGTTTTCTCGCCAAAGCCACCTCGGGAATAGTAACTTCCGAAAATGAGAATAGCGGCGTCTGTTCTATATCACTGCATATTTGAGCTGTGAAGGCCTCAACTGATTCTGCCTCTGCATCGAAAGACATACAACTGAAGTGCTGATTGAGTTCCTCAGCTGAAAAAATAGAGGGAGAATCCGTTTTATCCGAGCATACCCCCAGATTCCTCAACTCTTTCTAGATTTTTTTGGGATCGCGAATATCCTTCAGTCTGTCATAATAATACAGAGGCTTTACATTCTCGATCCCCTGGTCTGCATCATCGCGCGCTGATCTGTAGCGCAGTAGATCTTCCCTGAGTCGGGTACGTTTATACCGTCTGTAACATCTATCTCTCTCCGCGATGAGAGCCTTATGTTCCCTCGTGAACCAAGGATGGCGAGTTTTTCCGGACTGTCTGAGAGTTTTGACTGGAAAATGTTTTGCCATAGCGCCTTGCACATTGCTATTGAGACAGTAAACAAGAGCATCCAGAGATGTCACGTCATCCAATCACAAGTGCCGAGGTGTTCTAGTAAACCAGCTTCATCGACAGCATTATAATCGCGATAAACAACATCATGTAGAGGTGGCGGAACGATAGTTGATTTTAATACAGCCATGATAAGATCAAGGCCATCCGCGAAAGGTACTTCCGTCTTCGAGAATTCTATTACTAGATCTTCAGAATCAACTATACACAAGTCAAGAGCAGTATCGGATCCATCTCTGTGGCATGTTGCTCCATATGGTATTGAGCTCAAGGAGTTATCAGCTATTAAATTTCTGATAAAGGTAGCATCTGCAGACGTGGACAGTTGATCGGCATTGAAAACTCCCATTATAACCTTAGGACTATAATTATGCATGTAGCTTACCAAATCAGCAATAAAATTATTGTCCTCTCCAGCTCGGAAAGGTGCATGATGAGGGCAATATATAGTACAATTCCAGCAAAGAACGGTGGAGTATTCGGGGGTTTGAGTTCACAGAAAAGATATTCTGGCAGTCCTGGTTTACTAGTCCACATGCCCGATGAAGAGCAGAGCCGTGTTACGGTTAGTGTTATGTACGTAAAGTGCCACTCCTCCTCCATTGGTGTTCCGATCTTGTCTAACCAAACTACATCGTTTTAGGGAAATAATGGAGTCTGGCACGATCTGTCCAAGCTTGGTCTCAGAGATAGCTATTAGATGGAAATAAGGACGCTTAGACGTGAAACAGCGTAATTTTTCAGTGCGTGCCCTTAGCGAGTTAGCATTGAAATGACACACGCTGAGACCAATGTACTTATTAGCGGTTAAGAGTGTCGTACTTTTGAGTTGTTGCCCTGCAGGCCTCGATCTTGGTCCTTTAATTCCCGCAGTTTTCCTAAAAAATCGTACAGATCATCTTCGGTGTATATAGGAACTGCAGCATCTTCTGTTTTATTTCTGACGTAAATGCAGCCGTCCCGCTTTAAAGTTAGGAAACAGAGCTCCTTGTCTTTTGATTTTTTGTAGACAAGGCGTCTAAGGTTGTACTGGTCCCTCGGCAAAAACTCATTGACGTTTGTTGTGGTTGGGCGCTCTCGAGGTGACATGCCTGCCGTTTGCACGAGGTTAGGAATGAGTTGTGCTGTTGTGAGTTTCTTAAACTTGATTTTTGCTGTGATAATTCTCTTTTCAATTGCTGCAGTCTTTAGTATTACCACTAACGATCCGATGTCCTCATTACTTGACATTGTGTTCCCGACTAGTCCCAACGTCACCGATGTACTTGGAGCAGTAGAGGGCTGTGTCATTGTTGCATTTTTCTGCAGTCGTCTGACATCTTCAATATCGACTTCGCTAAGATCTGGCTCTATCGTTTTAAGGACGCAAATAGCAACAAGTTTCAAATTTGTGACTCCTAGAAGTGGTACACCGCTGATAACTATTTCTGTCGCATGAGATAAAAGGCGCTGCTTCACTTTCAAATAGAGAGAGAAAGAGAGAGAGAAAGGGGAAAAGGAAAGAAAACAAAATTGGAGCGGTGTAACGTTTTAATGATAGAAGACCAAAAGCTCAAACAGCAGAGGCGGTTCAGATATAACAGGCGGAGGGAGAGCGATTGAGAGGAGACAAAAAGGATAACGCGATAACCTAGATCCTCACCTAGATTCAATTTCGTCGGTTCATGCATTATGAAAGAGTCTTAAGGAAAAGGGCAAAGTATGGTCGAAGTAGTTTAACGTCTTGCTCGGGACGACGAAAAGATCCTTAATGAAGGGAGCTGGGGCTTGAAAGCAGCAGTTTAACGTCTTGCTTTCGACGTCGAAAACCCTAAACTACGTGCAGTTTGATCGTAGAATAAGGATAGGGGAGCATATAAGGAAAGCAAGGGATGGACAGTGGACGATGGAAAATATTGGACCACACTCAGTTTGATAGGAAGCAAGGAGGTGTTAGGGGACCATTATAAAAAGACAAATCGGGAGAACGGGATGATGTGCTTGACCTCAAGTTGTACAGTGCTACAGACTTCGAAGGGATTTCCAAAATAGGCTTCTACTTCGCAGGGAGGATTTGGTGCTTCGCTAAAATGGGGAAAGAGAGAGAGAAAAGGAGAAGAAGAAAACAAATTTTTGGGAGAGTAGTTTAACGTCATGCCTAGGACGATGGATTGCTTAGTGGATCTTCCTTGGGCGGAGGTGGTATATGGAACAATGAAGATCTAGGGTTAGGAGTGGGAGAAATGTGGCTTCCGTGCTCTGCCACTTCTTAAGGGTTATGTGGGGTCCGTTGGTATCTATTTTTACATAAATCCACGACTCCAATTATGAGGATGAGGGAGAAGACTACGTATAACATAGTGTAGTAGTTGTTTACATTTAGGAGAGGTACCAATTCGTCCAATATTTTGTTGTGAGATTTTAGTTGCTAGTTCGGCCAGTTCGTCTTCCATTTTTGCTGGGGAATCTTCAGTATAAGGGATCTCAGAAGCAGGTAGAGATCTGTTTTGGTCGTCAAGAGTGCTGTGAAGTTTACATGGCGTATGGTATGAGGGAAACTAGAACTTTGCCTTTCGTTTTCGCCATGTATGATGAAGCTACTGGTTCTCAGAAAGCATGTGGGTCCAATATGGAGCAACGCTGTTTAGTTTCATTCCACCGACTGCACAAAGTTATTGCACACAACGTCGGCGATATGGAGTGTTTTGGTGGCGTAGATCCAACTGTAAGGGTGAGAGAGAGAAATCCGGTAAGAAGTACGCTCGGTAGAGGTAAGTTGACACTGGGATGTATCGACGCCACTCTATGAGGGCAATCTCACATTTGAGAGGAGCATTAAGAATAGGGCATTTCGCTCTATAGAAGTACTGAGAGGCGTCTGAGGATAGGCAGTCGTGAAAATCGATAATGCTCATTTCATGAAAATGTTCCCGGTTAAGATCGATCAAGAGGACTTCCGAAGAGGGTTGAATATAACAAAGAGAGTTGTTGTAGACTGCAGGTAATGGAAGAATCATGAAGGTTGGTATACATCTCTGAAAGGTAGGGGTAATTTTAATTCGATAATTAATTTGGAATTAATTATTGTGGCGGACATAGTGGAGAGCTTATAAATTTGCCAAATTATCTTGGGAAGAGGGTCGAGTGGGATAGTTTTTTGAGGATCCATTTCCTGCCGAATGGTGGAGAGAAGGTTTTCCATCTGAGAAGGAGTTATGAGCGCAGGGTGAAATTTGCCGTGTTTCAAATCTGCTAGGAGATCTATCAGGTCGGATTGAGTGGATTGGTATTGGTTTATAATTATAAGGACTAACGAGAAAAGAGGGGTTATTTCGGTTGCCCATTCATTTACATGTACTTCATTTTCAACTTTGGAGACCTTGGATTCGAGGGTGGTTATTTTGGTGAAGATCACGGCACGATCATTCCTGATGCTTTCCCGAGTTTTATTGGTTCGATTGATGGTCGCGTTCAAGAAAGAGGTCTGATTTTTAAATAGGGAATGTAAGTGGAGATTATTTTGTTGAAGGGTTCTTATTTGCTCGTCGTATATTTGAGCGTCGTCCTCAATTAAGATTCCAAAAAGGGGCTTGGTAACCATTCCGACAAAATTAAAAAGGGACCTAGTCATTCTAAGGGGGGGAAATGTAATCCTATTTTCGTTTTCTATCGCCTCCTCCAGGTTATCAAGTTGCGCGATAGAGAAAAGACAAATTGATTTTAAAAGCGTCTCAGAGGTCAACAGATTACACATTTGGAGTCCGTGTGGAGAATAATTGGAACTTGAGCGGGGAGTAATATTGTACACGAACATGGCGTAAGGAACCCAGGCGTCCCACGACAGGGGATCTTATTCTGTGTAAGAACGGAAGTATTCCGCTAGAGTTCGATGACTTCTTTCTAGGGCTCCGTCAGACTGAGATAAGGAATTGTTTTCTACCTCTTGATCCTTAGGTGTTTTAAGACTTTCTGATCAGTCAAGATGCTCTCAGGTATCCCGTGTCTACATATAATCATAGTACTAAACGCTTCGGCGAGGGTGGTTGATTCGGTGTCAGGGATAGGCTTTGCCTCTGAAAATTTTGTCAAAACATCCTGGAAAGTTGAAAGGTATTTGTTCCCAAGGTATGAAACGGGTAGTGGTCCCACGACGTCTAAATAAACTCTTTCGTAAGGTTTGGAACTCGTTGAAGTTACTTTCATACGGATCTTAGGATTTCGGGATACTTTAATTATCTGGCACTGTTTACAGTTTCGGAAGAATGTTACAACAGCTTGAGTCATTGCATCCCAATAAAACAGTTTTTTAATCCTCCTTAAGGTCCGAGATACACATTGATGACCCCCCGTGGGTAGCAAATGGAAATCTTTTATTATTTGCTCTCTTACCGTAGGGTTGTCTAAGTAACTTATTGTTTTGATATGGAGTACCGTGTCGATTCTAATTGCGCTACGCATTCTGTCCTTCAGTGTCACTAGGGTCTGTAGTTACAGTTTCGGAATACTTATGTGTATCCCCTTCAGATTTCTTTCTGCGGCAAGGGATGCAAATTTAGAGAAGGTAGTGTTAAGATCATCCTCATCCTGGGGAGTTCGAAGGGGAAGAATTACTCTTTTGACAATACTCGTTATATCGGATTCTTTAAAAGTAAATATTTTGGGCAAGATAAAGAATTTGGTACGGACTGATTAAGTCAGTAATAGAGTTTCGATAAGGTAAGGTAGGTATTCGAGTTGGTTATATTTAGCTTTTTCTTATACATTTTTGCAAAGGTTTCCAGTGGCTTTGGCCTGGCTTCTTGTTACTGCATACAAGAAGGTCGTGTTTTTAGAGTCAGTTTGTTTCTCAGTGCTATCATTTTCGGGAGTGTTCTCTTGCGGTTCCGCAGTCACTCTGCTTAAGACATCGGCTTTTGTTTTAAGTTCCCCTGCCTTGTGGGTTATTGTATAATGGTGCTCTTGTATAACGGATATATTGTATAAACGGATTCTCCACCTCATCAATCTTGACGAGTGGTCCTTTAAGTTCATGAGCCAAACTAGAGTCTAAGGATCAATGAAAATAGAAAACTTTCTCCCATATATGTACGGTTCAAGTACGGTACGGTAAGTATGGTTCAAATTATTCCACGGCGTACACGATAGCAAGCAACTCTTTTTCAATTGTCGAGTATCTTTTTTGGCGCCGTTTAGAGCACGACTCGCGTATGCGCTGGGATGATCGCCATCTTCGTCCTGCTGCGAGAGGACAGCTCCTAGAGCTAGATCTCTGGCATCAGCTGCGGTGAAAAATTTCAGCAAAAATTCAGGGTATGCCATTGGGAATGCAAATTATCTCCTTATTCGAGATTACCGTCTCTGTGGAGATCGTAGTGGGTATAATGTTGATTGTTTCCGCTCGAGCTGGAACAATCGCATTGCTTGACGTTCTATGGTTGGAACGTGGTTACGGTTTCCCGTCAGAGGAAGGTGATAAAAACGACGGAGGAGACATCATTGGTTGCGGTTTTACGTCTTACCCAGGATGATTGGCTGACGAAAGTGTTGTTAACGGAACTGACGAAGAAGGTGTCGAGTCAACTGATAAAGGCGAGAGGGGAAATATTGTCGAAGACGAAGGTGTTGGATCCAGTTTAACATCCTGCCCCGCAGGAGAACCCATTGAATAAAAACCTTTTGGTTGCAGTTTAACGTCTTGCCCAGGACGATTGACTGACGAAGGTGATGTTGACGATACCGATGATGTGGCTGATGAAAATGAGGAGGACACTGTCAAATATAACGAAGTAGAAAGGGATATTATTGGCTGCAGTTTAACGTCTTGCCCAGGACGAAAATTAACTGAATAAACCGTTTTTGGTTGCAATTTAACGTCTTGCCCAGGACGCGTAATGGACCAGGACAAATGTGCTGCCGTGTAGACTAATAAAGACGAGGAAGGAGATATTGTCGAAGGCGGTAAGGATAAATATGTTGATGAAAACGGCGGAGAAGATGTTATTGGTTGCAGTTTAAAGTCTTGCCCAGGACGCGTAATCGTGGAATTTATAGTCCTTCGATGAAACAGAGGGAAATAACTGAGATATTGCTCCAAGGTGTAAGGAATCGATTTGCGACTGACCTCGAGTGTTAGTATCTGAGCCCCGTAATCAATTTGTGCCGTATATCTGATCAAAAATTCGTGACCTAATAGACCCTCATTTGCCATTGCCGAAGTATCGCTCAGAATTTGAAATGGATGTTCGATTTTGAAATCCGGACCTTCATGGTGTAGCTCGCTTATTATGAGACCCTCTGTGGAAGAAGATTGGGAAAGATCGTCTTGATATGACAAATAATATCCCTGTAATACCTATTACCAGGTTTCAGGGACTGACTTCGAGCTGATCTCCGCTCCGGTATCTATTGAGAATTCGATATATCGACAAACGGACTCTTTCGAGGCTAGGGTGAGGGTTATGGATGAAGGTCTTACGGTTAAGGGAAGTTTTATCCTTGAGAGCTGGAGGGTTGGGTCCGATTCCCATGCACGTCGGCTCTAATGACAATGGTTTCTGACGGGATTCCCCCGATTTTTGGAGTTTTCCGGGTTGTTGGACTGCGTAAAAGGGTTAGCTGGCGAGTAAGGAGGATTCTGTGGGGGCAGAAGTGTCGGGGATTGTGAGTAACGGGATTGTTGGTTATATGGTGCCCTTCTTCTTCGGTTATTGGTTTCCCTTTTCCGACATTCGTCAATGGTGTGACCTCTGTCATGGCAAAAGTTGCAGGTTTTCGGAATCTGCTTTGGGGTGGAGTTTTCAAGGGCTCTGTTCTCGGACGACAGGTGATGTACTGCGGATATGTGAGACCTTTCCTGACGTTGAATGGGGCGGGGCGGTAAACGGCACTGTGAGGCTATGTGACCTGGTTGGTCACACCTAAAGCAGGTGGTATTTCTTGAAGGATTTTGCTATGGTAGGTCTACCCTGGGTTTCGTTTGGTCGTATCTCGGGGTTTGATCTGATAAAGTCGCATCGCGTGCTCAAATACATAATCGGAGATTGAGGCGAGTTCCTTTTCGGAAAAGCATTTGCAGTTGGAGGGTTCTGACGGCCTTAGCAACGTTGTCCTTAAGGAGGGATTTTAACAGGACATTGTCACTTGTATATTTTCGTGTTGCTTCGTTTAACAGAGTAAAGATGGTGGTCAAGCGATTTAAAAATTCTATAACACCCTCGCCAGTTTTCTGCTTTAACTGCCTTAATTGGGTTTGAAGGGTAAATCTGCATAGTCGGGTTTCGAACTTGGATGATAAAGCGGAACGTAGAACAGTCCAGTCGTCAGTGGAATTATATTTATACATGTCATGTGCTGGACCACTCAATTTACTTTTGACAAGACCCATAAGCATTTGACGGTCTGTCCCCGTTGACACAATGGAAAAAATATCATCTGCACAGGAAAGGAATCGGTGTAGATCTCTGTTATTTCCGGAAAATTCTGGCAACAGTCGTTGTGAATTGGCAAGGGAGAACCCGGAGGTTGGTGAAGTATGGTGTAGAATGGAACTAAATGAAGCATTTAATTGGTCCTGAATATTAGGGTCTTGAAGAGGGTATTTTTCCAGCCACGCGTCTTGCAGGAGATCCTAAGTATTGTCATATTGGCCTTGGATGTCCTCGAAAGTATTATTAGTGAAATATCGGTCTTCCTCCTCGTCATGGTTCACGTCAGCTCAAATTAGGAAGTGGGTCTCCTCAAAGGGTTCCCAATACTTTTTCAGGTGAAAATTTTGTTTTGTATGGCAACTTTACTGGCGTCTCGGAGGTAGTCAGGAGGAATTTGTTACGGCAGGGGCTAAAGGAGAGGGGGGCAATCGAGCATTTGTGACTAACTACAGCTCAGTCACAACAGCTCGAGTGGGGAAGTTGAGTCTAAGTAAGCGGTATTAACGTTCTTGTTACACACACAGGTATGATGGGTGTTAGGGATGAGGTTATTTTCCATTAAATCTAGTTACTCTTCAAACCTTATTCCCACGCTGCTCTCTTGGAGGAGTATTAAGAAAAATTTAAGGTACTTCTTTTGCAGAAGGAGGCAGTCATTTTTTTCTACTATAATAAATTCATTATGGAGTGTACGTTCTTTTTCGGATAGCACCATTTTAACGGATGGTTTTTCTTGCGGAAGACTTTGATTTTTGGCCTGGCTTCTGGTGACAACAATTAAGTTACATTTTTCTTAAGTACATTAAGTTACTTCTTTTTGAAAGCCTGGTATAGCTCGACTGAGAGCATCTGCATTGTTGTTCCTTTTGTCAGCTTTACATATCACCTGCTATTCATATTCCTCCAGTCGGATACGCCATTTCATCAGCCTGGATGAAGGATTTTTCATACTCATCAACCATACCAAAGCCTTATGGTCTGTACCCACCGTGAACATCCGATCATACACATATAACCTGAACTGTTCGACGGCGTAGACTATGACTAATAACTCCTTTTCGATAGTAGAGAAGCGAGTTTAAGCGTCGTTCAGTACTCTGCCAGCGAAAGCTAATGGATGGTTTCCGAGATCACTTTTTTGTGAAAGAACGGGTCCTTTGGCCAGATTACTAGCATCTGCGGTGCCCTAGAGCTTTTGGAAAAAATCAGGATATGCCAAGATAGGGGCCCTGATCAGACAATCCTTACGTTCACAATACCTCGTCGCATATTGCGTCGAATTCGAAAGGTATATCCCCTTTTAAGAGTCTGTTCATAGGTTTACCTATTTTAGCAAAATTCGGGATGAAACGTCCATAGTACCCAACAAAACCTAAGTAACCTCGGATGCCTTTCGGCTTTTTAAGCCTGGGATATGTTTTAACACTATCGGTTTTCGAGGGATTGGGCTTAACTCCTCTTTCAGTTATTAAATGCCCTAAAAACATGATTTTTTTTTTGGAGAAAGTGACATTTTTCCGCTTGTAATTTTAAATTATTCATTTTCAAACGCTCAAACACCACCCTTAGTCTGGTGTTATGTTCGCTTAGATTTTACTCATGGACTACTATATACTCCATGTATATGAAACTATGGATGACTTGTAGGCCAGAGAGTACGTTGTTCATTGCTCTTTGGAAGATGGCAGGAGCACCTTTTAATCCAAACTAATTTGCTAGGTCAAGAGTGGTAAAGTACTTGGACTTGCCTAACTGATCTAATATTTCGATGATTTGTGGCACGGGATATGCATCTCCCAGTGTCACCTCATTTATTATTACGAAAATCTACCAGCATTCGCCATTTTTTATTACCGTTTTCATCAGGCTTTTTCAATACTAACAGGATTGGAGAGTTCCAAGGGCTGCACGATGGTCTCATGATATCATTTCCTAACATTTCCTGGATCTGCTGCCACCTGCCTTTTATTAGCCGCAGGTAGCCTGTATGGTCTGGTTGGTTATTTATTAATTCGATTTTGTGAGTTACCGTGTGATTATAAGTCAAATAGAAGGACTATTGAGCTTCAACGAGGATTCTGCCTATCAATGGATCCCTACCATAATCAGTGGTTACTATATCGAAGTCGTGTAGATTCATTGTTTAAAAGGAGTATTTTCACCGAACCGTTGATTTGTTTTACAATAATATTGTCCATAATGATTCCTGGTTGTACTTCCCTTTTAAATGTAACTATTTCGGCGTCGGATGGTGCCGGAAGTGTTATAATAGTTCCAGCCCGAGCTTATATAGTTACGTAGTCGTCCTTTTTCTTTTAAGTGCAAGGTCAAGGACTCAAATGGTGATGTTATGGTTTTTTTTCAGTTTCTTCGGTATTTCCTTTTTACAACTATTACTAGGCTTTATTGCATGTAGGCTTTGATGAGTGGTTACAGTAATACAGTTTTTATTCCAATCTTCATTCTAAGTACAATCCTTATTACAATCTTAATTCTAATTACAATCATTTATCCATCCGTAATGCAATTCTTATATTAAATGTTCTCAATTCTCTCTCTGTATCCTTTATATAAACCAGAATGACATGTTTGTTTCCTCAATATACTTTCCTTGTTTTCACTTTTTGCTAACCAAACTATCAATTACCAACGCAATTTCCTTATACCAAGATTCTGTAATATTCTCTCCAATTACTCTATATAAACCAGTATTCTGTATGTAATAGTTTTTCTTCCAACATGTGTTTATCATTGACTAACCAATAAAAATGCAGTTATATACTTTAAATTCAGTTACTTACTCTATACTACTTTATACTCTATACTTTATATAAACCAATCAACATAATTTACTTATTAATATTTCCTACTTATAAATCATTTCCAATTTATTTTCTTTTTCTTAAATTCTGATTCTGATTCTCAATTAATTTTCATTTATTTATTTTTCTTAAGGCAGTAAGTGTATATAATAAACTTACTACTAACCTACATGGTAATATTCTTAAAACTACTAAACTAAATAAAATTAACCCTTACGGGGCCAAATGCGGACCTCTTCCTCGGAAGAAGGTACATATGGGAATAATTATACGCTGAAACCTTACGCTAATTGTCGGACTGGCAGTTGCCTTCGCCGACGCGGTATTATACCCCTGATTGTCTTATCATATTTTTTAATTTACAGTTAGAGGTTTTTCTTTTGATTTTATAAAGAGGTTACATTTTTGAAAGTGAGTTTGTAAATTGTTTACTACATAAATATACATATTTAAAGTAGGATGATTATCGGGTAAAGGATGACATTTCTTTCTGGGGGTTAGAACCAGTGAGTAACGGACTGAGAAAGTTAGATGGAGTGCAGGAAATCCAGGTGCCTTTAAAAGTTAAAGAGTGGAGAATCCTCTCCCTGTTGCGGGTCAAGGATTCCGCCAAGGGGGTGGTTCTCCTTCAAAAAAGTCCAATGGATGATGGAGAGGGGTTCCCCACAGGTGACGCACTGGAGTTTTTCTGCACGTTCATACAGGCTCCCGTGTGTAAGCCTCAAGTAACCCAATCTGGGTTTTGCGAGGATCTTGACCTGAAGTTTTTTGAGTGTGGGGTTTATGGTGGGATGTGAGAGGGATTGCCAATGTCTTTTTATGAATAAGTCAATGGTGTTCCCATTACTCCATCATTTACTCCATTCTCTACGTATTGCTGAACTTTTACAGAAGACTTCACTCGGAGGGGTTATCTTATCTCCTATATCGTTGACTATACGTGCCAGTGTATCTGCCCTTTCATTACCTTCTATGCCCACATGTCCTGGTATCCATCCCAGCTTGATCCGACCTTCGTTTCGGACGAGGATGTTACGGTTGCATTTGGGCACGAAGCTTCAATTCTTGTTGAAAATTGCGTTTGCAGATTTTAAAGAGTCAGTTAGCACGATTGAGTTCTCCTCGGTACCATACAACCTCCTGATTAGCTCGTATATTGCGTATATCTCTGCTATTGTGGGAGTTACCTCTCTATTCAGCTCGATTTTGAAGTGACTAATGTATTCTCCGCTAATGATACTGCGGCTACTGATACGTAGCTCTCACTTACGGATGCATCAGTGAAGAATAGTTTCTGCTCTCTGTGTTTTTCAAGCCATTCTCGATATGTGGAGAGCCAGGTCTCTCTAGGCTTCGTGTCTTTCCTAAGTTTTGGAAATATTTTAACTTTGGAATATTTATAATAATTTGATATGAGCGTTTGGGGTGAGGGTGGTTTAGTGCTGTTGGCAGTTGTAATTTCGGGAAACGGGCCTCCTCTGTCTTTGTATGTCTCCCACGCCAGGCATAGTGATGATGGTATTCTTGGCTGGGTGATGAGTTGGGCATATATTTTCATCTTTTGGTGGTGTGGATTAAAGGTGTTGGAGATGTTTTTAGCTACTAAGGAGATTTTTTTGCTTGCAATCATGTTCATAACTTCAAATCTGTCCTCTATGTGTATGGCTTCGTTTTTTGTGATATAAAGAGCTCCTTCCGTAAGACCTTTCTTGTCGCCTTCTCCAGAGGGGCCAATGTGGTTTTTGGTGCATTTTCATAGAGTGTGGCCCCATAGCCACATGTTCCACTCAACAACACCCTCGTCATATGTCTTAGCGCATCCGTCGGCGCATGAGACTTCCGTGAAGATAGCAGTGTCGTCAAGATAAAGATGTTGTCTACCTTCGCGCAAACGTTCTTCACTTGTCTGTCCCATCTTAGGGATTTACTAGAGTAAACTCCCAAGATTTTCATATGCGGTGTAGGGTTTAAGCCCAGAGCAGTTTTGGCTTCTCTCTCCATGTTGCATTTTATCTTTCCGCAAACATGTAAGATTTCTCCACTGCCCTCAGGAATGATTGCGCTCATTTCCAAACACCACGATTTGATTGTTTCCCTGGCATGTGCTAAATTATTGATTGCGTCCTCTTCTACCGAGTTAATGAAGATGTTGTCCGCGTAGATAAATGTTCTGATGTTGACTACAGTTTCCAGGCGTTTCATTACTTGTACCATGTACATGTTGAAGAGTATTGGAAACAAAGGACTACCCTGCGGAGTTCCATTTTCGAATCTTTGTGGGAGGGAATGATGACCGTTTACTAGTGTGGTGATGGTTCTATTGGCTAGGAAATTCACTATGATCCTGATGAATGGAGAGTCGAAACCCCATAGTTTCATTTGTCTGGCAATCGATGATATCGTTAGCCTTTCATATGCCTTTTGAATATCCAATGATAGAACCATTCCATGATTTCTTGAAGACAACCAACTGGCCATCTCGTCTTCTAGCTCCAGAAGTAGGGATGAATTTTGCTTGGAAGGAGATCTTCTATAATCTCTCCTAACCTGTCTGCCAAGATACCATCCATTATTTTGGATAAACAGGGCAGGAATGATATGTCTGTAGTCCTTTACGGTTTTACATTCTCCTGCATTCTTCTTCGGTATCGGGGATATATGAGCATGTTTCCAACAGTGTGGGTAGGTACCCTCTTGAAGTATACTGTTGTACAGCTTTTGCATCCTTTGTTTGACGGCATTACCTGATTTTCTTATCATCTGGTATGATATCCGATCCCTACCTGGAGTTCTTCCCTTGAGTTTTGCGATCTTTGCCTCCAGTTGCATAATTGAAATGGGGTATGTGATGTTCTGCTTGGAAGAATGCGGTGTGATGATAGGACGACTTAACAGTGTCCATTTGTCCCGTAAAACTGTTAGTGTGTAATGCATATCCTCGGAGTAGATGGCATAGCTGTTGTTAAATATGTTAGCCATCGCCGTTGAGTAATTCTCTGTCCTCTTACCCTTACATGCTCTGATCTAAGACCAGGTCTGTCTTGTATCGGACCTGATGTTGAAACCCTCTGTGAACCTCGTCCACGTGTTTTTTTTTGGCTTTTGTGATAAGCAATTTTACTTTTCTGTTGGCATTCCTTAGCTGTTGGTGAGTGTATCTGTTCGGGCGTCTTCTGTGGGATTTAAGGATGTCATTCCTTATATTCATTTCCCTTTGGATCTCTTCAGAGTGCCAGCAGGGTTTCGATCGGGGCTGTTTTTTCCTAAAGATAGGTATAGCTACATCTGCTGCTCTTCTGATGATTCTCTTGATACTCGCTGCTTCCGCGTTGATGTTGTCTTTTGGCGCTCTACATTCAGTTAGCATCGTCGCCGTGTGACGGAATTTGTTCCAATCCGCTCTGAGTTCAATGTATATCGCCTGTGTTTTGGTTTTGGCAATCTCTATCTCTAATGTATTGATAGTTCATGACATTGGCGAGGAAGGGTAAATAATGGGGTTGGGAAAAGGTTAGGTTGGTTCTGATACTCACTGATCTATCATCTCCACATCTCAGCCTTTCTCAGAAGGGGAGTTTTCCAAACCATCGTTCTTTGAATTGGAAAGTTTATCTACCAAATTACCGTAAATAGGTTTGATGGTAGGTAAACCTTGACTTATGCATTTTTCTATGTATAGGGGTCTTGGATCTATTTTAACTACCGTATTTATTTCTTCTTGGCATAATTCGAAGATTTCTTTAATATTATTGATAAATTTGATTTCCGTATCTGTCGGGTTCTTAAACTTTTTGAGGTTTAGCCTCAGAGTTGTCCCATCTTTACTTAAGTTTTTAATATAGAAAGAAGTGTCATTCTTTCTCTCTTCCCAGTTTATAAGACTTAACCTACTGCTTGAATTTTTGATTGTTTTTTTTACATTCGTTTCTGCTGTTTCTGCGTCTTGAAGGGGGTTGTTAATTGTGGATTGAGTTGTTGTTGTTGAAGTTTTAGTTCTTTTGTTGGTATGTGTTTTCTCTGAGTTATTTTTGTTGAGGAGAGGAGTTATAGAGTTGTTGGTGTTACTTATATCTTTTGTTTTACTTGCATTTTGTAAGGCCTCGGGGTTCTCGCTCTGTTGTGTAGCAGCTTTTAACCTTTCTGCCATATTCAAATTCTTCGAGTTGGCGAACTTAGTCTCGTCCCCATGTCGTTGCTAGGACCATGAACGATTTTACTTCTTTCGCCACCAGCCACTTGGGGCATTTTGGGTCTGACGAGCTGTGTTAATTGTTGCTGCAATTCTTACATGCTCTTCCATTGCAGGAGTGTCCTTCTGCTAATGCGAGTCCACGGTGACCGCATATCAGCTGACTTGTTGGGCAGAATTTGGCAGTGTGCCCCAGTTTCTGGCAGCCCCTACACTTTCTCGGGCTCGGGATATAAGGTCGTACCTCTACTTTCCTGAACCCTACGTTTCCCTTCGTTGGAGGTTCCAGTTTGTCGAAGGTGATTATAACAATACCGTATGGCCTGGGGGATAGATTGGATAGGTTGTGGTAGTTTCCGTTCGGTTTTGGAACCCTTTTTGGGATGTATATGTCCTTGACTAGATGAATGAGAGCTAAACCTTCCTGAATTTCCTCTTCTGGCATTTCAATGATGTCTGGACAAAAGATTACTCCCTTACTACGATTCAGTGTCTCATTCCTCTGGATGTCAACTCTATAATCTCCTATCGTTTTAGTCTTTATTAGTCGTTCTGCAGTTAATAAACTCTTTACTCTTAGGACTAAATCCCCTTCTCTATTAAGCGACGCCTTGCTGTAGTCTTTGGTAATTCTGTTCAGAAAGTACTCAAGTTTAAACCTATTCAGGTTAATCCTTTCCTTTTCATCCCCGGAAAGGCTGCGTCGTCATTGATGTTAAAGGTGAAACCTCTAGGGACCCCTAGTTTCGGACTAGGCCCCCTCCTGGGGACAAAGTCACCATAACCTTTGCCTACCTATCGGTTTTTTCAGTAGTTAGGAAGTACACACACACCGCACAGGAAAAAATTCCTCGATAGCTGAATCAAATTATTGTGCACGCTGTACTTTGTTGTCTAACTTGACTATGACAGATCTAGAAAACTTCGTGGTAAAATGTTATAAAAGGCACTGTTTTTAACTTTCTTGGAGCTTAAGAGACTTTTTTCCTCCAATACGTGATATAGTCTCTTGGCTACTGGTTTGAACAATCTGATTGAAAGTAGCTAGCACTGTTACTTCGAAATCTGAATTTATAAAGCACAGTATTTTGTCACCTAATCCACGGTCGAAATATCACAGGGTGACTGTAACGGAGATTTTTAAACAAGAAATTTTATTTACTTAATCTAACCCACTTGCCTATACTGTATTAAAATATCACTTTAATCTAGTTAACTTAAATAATTAAAAATAATAGTCTAGTTAACATGTAAATTGGACTTGAGAGAGGGTTCTTAAAAGGCAAGTCAGTATAGTATCAACACAAGTGGTATCAACATTAAAATGAACAATTGGAATTTGATTATAAAAATTAATAAACATAATAAAAGATAAATAAATTTATTTAATCCATTCTTTTAATAATGAAGTGACAATACAAATTGGTGACCCCGACAAAAGAAAATTATTTAAAAGTGTAATTTAGTAAATTTAATTGAAAATAAGTTTGAGAAAACTATTCAAAGACCTTAGAAATGTGGTTTTACTGAATGAAAAAATGTGTGCAATTCTTATTAAATGAACGATAAAATTTGGAATTAAAAGAAAATTAATTTTGACAAACTAACCAATGAAATATATCTGTGACATCTAGGTATTTTCCGACATTTTGTCATGTCAATAATAAGTTTTAAATAAAATCAAATGAAAATTGTGTTGTGCACTTAGTGAAATTACACAAAACTAATTGAAATAAATAACAATTTTTCCATGTCAAGTGGAAAAATGGAAACATAAGTGGAAGTGGAAGTGGAAACATAAACAGCACAAGTCACAAGTAAAGATAAGTGAAGCAAAAAAAAAAAACCACAAGTACAAGTACAACCAGTTGTTATTACACAACAATCAACATCACTCAACTATCTACAACCAATCACTCAACAGTCAACAATCAACACCAACTTACATCTCTCAGCAGGAATCTACATCAATATCAATAAGATAAGAAACTTCAAGGATTTTATTAACCTTAAGATTTAAATTTTTTCATTGTAATTTTTGTTTTGTTCAAAATATCGTTTTTAGAAATTTCCTCTTTCTTTCGCTCACGTTGACATTGAGATTGAGATTGAGATTGTTCCTTTTCTTCTTATACCTTTTTCATATCTCCATAATGGAGGGACAAGATAACTTTGGTACGGGAGATGTCCTTGCTAGTGATGAACGGAATACTTCTGGTCATTCAATTGAGGCGACCAATTTTTCGCTTAAATTGCCAACCTTTTGGTCAAATGCACCAGAAGTTTTGTTTAAACAGATTGAACAAATTTTTGCCCTAAACAGAATTGTTTCGGATATGTCCAAATATAGGCATGTTATCGCCGTTCTTCCACAAGAAGTAATGACCAATGTTCTTGATTTGCTTAAAGATCCTACTAAAGAAAACAAGTACTCAAAATTAAAAGAAGCTTACATATCTCGACATTTTTTAAGTGAGAACAAAGGCTTGGAAGAACTTCTAAGTTCTTCAGAGGTGGGCGACCATTCTCCGTCTACCCTCTTGCGAGATATGGAAAACAGATTTGGTTCTTCTTCTTTTGTAAATAGGGATTTACTGAGACGTCTATGGTTTAGGAAGTTACCGGAGGCTGTCAAGGTTTCCGTAACCTCTTCTAACCTAGAAGATATCTCAGCGATTCTCTCTATGGCTGATAAAGTATGGGAAGTTATCCATAACCAAGAAAATTATGCTGCTAGTTCGGAACCGCCTACTGGTTCCACCTCTTGGCGAAATGAGGGTGAATTATTAGAAATAATCAAAGCTCTACCTTCTGAAGTGGCAGCACTTAGATTAAATGATACAAGAGGAAGAACCAATTCACGATATTTCGGACGGAATCGCTCTCGGTCTCAATCAAGAAGTTATTCCAGAAGCGACTTTTGCTGGTATCATTTAAACTTTGGGAGTAGAGCCAGCAAGTGTGTACAACCTTGCAAATACAATGAAAACAATCAATCAAAAAACGAATGAAGACTGGTGTCGCAGCGACTGACTCTGGTACACTTACTTCACGTCGCTGAATTATTTTTGATAATTTAACAAAATTGAATTTTTTGATTGATACCGGCGCCGACATCTCAAAATTTATTCCATTCTTATTGTTTTGCCCAAAAATTATTCCATTCTTTAAAACAAACAAATGACATTAACTTAACCGCGGCAAATGGTACTCCTATTCGGACGTTTGGTGTGAAGCTACTTAAAGTTTCCCTAAATCTCCGGAGGGAGTACCCTTTCTTGTTTATCGTCGCGTCAGTTGACAGACCCATCATTGGAGCGGATTTTCGTTCCAA
Source organism: Chrysops caecutiens (assembly GCA_963971475.1). Lineage (NCBI taxonomy): Eukaryota > Metazoa > Arthropoda > Insecta > Diptera > Tabanidae > Chrysops > Chrysops caecutiens. Next base: position 68,675,501 of record OZ020567.1, read on the forward strand.
ATACGGACTTCTTGTTGATCTTAAAAACAAGACACTCATCGATTCCTTGACTTCTTGCCAAGTTTCTGGAATTTCTCAAATTTCTGGGACACTCACTCCAAAGATTTCTTTATTGTCCAATAGATTTACAAACTTATTGAGAAAATTTCCGGAACTATTTACTAACAATAATTTCACGAGTAAACTTAAGCACTCTGTAACCCACCACATATATACCACCAGTCCCTTGCCTTTTTCCAACGCAAGAAGATTGGATGTTAAACGTCACAATCTAGCAAAAAAGAAGTTTGACTCCCTTTGCAAACTAGGCATTTGTAGGCCATCAAGTTCTTCGGCTTCAAGCCCACTTCATATGGTTCCCAAACCTGATGGAGAATGGAGACCTTGTGGCGATTACAAGCGTCTTAACAATATTACACAACCGGATCGATATCCTCTACCACATCTGCAGAATTTCAATCTGCCTTTACATGGACGTGCACTATTTACCAAAATCGATCCGTGCAGAGCATACAATCAGATTCATGTTGCTCCTGAAGACGTGCATAAAACGGCCATAATTACTCCTTTCGGGATGTTTGAGTTTTTGCGGATGCTTTTCGGTTTAAGAAACGCAGCTCAAACATTCCAACGTTTTATAAATAAAGTTTTAGGAGATCTCAACTTCGTTTTCGTCTACATTGACGACTAGCAAAGATGAACAAGAACACCTAGTGCATTTAAATATGGTCTTTACAAGATTAAAGGACTTTGGTCTAAACATTACACCTTCGAAATTCATTTTCGAAGTTTCAGAGCTCACATTTTTGGGACATCACATCTCTAACAAAGGTATTCTTCCCGCAAAGGATCGGGTGGAAGCTATTAATAATTACCCAACCCCTAAAACTATCAAAGAATTACAGAGATTCATAGGTATGATAAATTTTTATCACCGTTTTATCCCTCATTTGGCAGAATACTTAATCCCTTTACACGAACTGGTTGTTTCTAGTAAAAAACCCAGCTTCTTTTGATTGGACTGATCGTCATACAAATTCGTTTCAACATGTCAAACAACTCCTTTGTGAAGCAACTCTTTTGGTACATTTATTGATGACGATTTAAATATCACTTCGGATGCGTCAGAGGTTGCTATTGGTGCGGTTTTGCACAGATTGAACAAGTCTGGAGATCGGGTTCCTTTGGCATTCTTCTCCCGTAAGCTGAATTGAGCTCAGAAGAATTATTCGACTTTTGACAAAGAACTTCTGGCTATCCATGACGGAATCAAACACTTTCGGCATTGGCTTGAAGGCAAGGAGTTCACTGTGTTTACTGACCACAAACCGTTGGTCACTGCCTTAAGCACTAAAACTGAGCGTAGTCCAAGACAGACTCGTCAACTTGGATTTATTTCTCAATTTACCAATATTCAACACATTCGTGGCAGTTCTAACATAGTTGCCGATGTTCTATCAAGAATGATTGATCAAATTGACGATCCAAATAAAATTAATTTTGATTTGAAATCTTTTTTTAACGCTCAGTCTATTGATAAAGAAATTCAAGCTCTTCTTTCTAGCGAAAATTTTTCTACGAAATACAAACTGGTAACATTCCCGTTTACCAACGATAAGGTTTGGTGTAATATTACCACGAATGTGATGCGCCCATTAGTGCCTTTTTCTTTTCTTAAAGAATTTTTCAAGAGATTTCATTCTTTATCTCATCCTGGTATTAGAGCTACCAGAAAACTGGTTACTGACCGGTACTTTTGGCCAAAAATGAATTCAGACATCAACGAATGGACCAAAGAATGAATCGTTTGTCAGAGAAATAAAGTTTTAAGGCATACCAAGTCTGAATTAGGCACTTTTCCTCTTCCAAGGACTCGTTTCGAACATATCCACATGGATATTGTTGGGCCTCTACCAGTTTCCCGCACCTATAGATACATTTTAACTATAGTTGATAGATTTTCCCGATGGCCAGAGGCATATCCTTTACACGACATAACTGCCGAAATGATTGCCGGAACCTTTGTCAAAGAATATGTTTCGAGGTTTGGAGTTCCTTTGGCTCTAACAACGGATCAAGACACAAACTTCGAATCGAAATTTTTTAATTCTTTAACGAAGCTTCTTGGTATAAACAGAGTACGAGCAACTGCTTACCACCCACAAAGTAACGGAATGGTGGAGTGTTTCCACAGACAACTAAAGGCGGTTTTAAAGTCTGATACTACTAGTAATTGGACTGAGAAGCTCCCTTTGGTTTTGTTAGGATTCAGCACCGCCGTTAGAGATGATTTAACATGTTCTTCTGCTGAGTTTGTTTATGGACAGAATTTACGAATTCCAGGGGATTTTTCTCTTCATGAGGGCGTTGGTTTGTCTGTGCAGAACCAATCCACACTAAAAAATTTACGACAAATATTTGCCGACACTATTCCATAGCCCCAAAAAGACGGGTCAGTAATAATTGTTTCATTCCTTCTTCTCTTGAGACTTGTTCTCATGTTCTTGTCAGGTCAGAAAAAAAATCTAGTTTGTCTCCTCCGTATCCTTTTCCTGTCCTATTAAAGTTATCAACAGGACAACGAAATTGATGACTGTTGATATATGGAGAATAACAGGAACAATCTTTGTCAATAAGATCTCTGGATCTCGGTCAATAAGATTTAAAATATACATATTTTCTTGACTCCGTTTCTTCGGGGAGGAGTATTGTTACGGAGATTTTTAAAAAAGATATTTTATATACTTAATCTAACCCACTTGCCTATACTGAATTAAAATATCACTATAATCTAGTTAACTTAAATAATTAAAAATAATATTCTAGTTAACATGTAAATTGGACTTGAGAAAGGTTTTTTAAAAGGCAAGTCAGTACAGTATCAACACAAGTGGTATCAACATTAAAATGAACAATTGCAATTTGATTATAAAAATTAATAAACATAATAAAAGATAAATAAATTTATTTAATCCATTCTTTTAATAATACAGTGACGTTACCAGAGTTTTCATTATACATATTAGTGACTGTATACCAAAATTTATTTGAAGCGATGTTTTTCAAAATGAGGTTTGGGCAGCGTTTTTTCTAGGCCGGACAAACAGCTCTTGTAATATTTGAGAATAAATAAACCAATTTTTTCTGATTTTGTATAATAACTGCTATAGAAGTAGTACGTAGGATTTTTTCAATATATGTATTAGGGTGTTGCTTATTTGGCAATTAAACTAAAAAAGTCTGAAATCTTGTAGTCCCAGCCCCCATTTTGTTATACTACCCCTGTCAACTGATGCAAGTTTCTTGTATTTAATTTTTTTTTTTTTTTTTCAAATAACTTTAGAGGTCGCTACCAGCTGTCAAAGTTTTGGAAAAACAAGTTAAAAGAAACATTTCTAAATTTCAAATATTTTTATTAAAATCTAATAAAATTATGACAAATAAGTAAAAGTAAATAAAAAATACGATTTTTATAAGACTAAAGTAGATTTTTTCGCATACGGGTATTTCTTTCTGAAGTCTTTCAAAGCTAGCAAAAGGTATTGCTTCTGTTCTTCATTGACGGTAATTAGCTTGTTGAGTCCTTCCATTGATGCCAAACCCCTTTCGGCTGTGTCATTGACTACCCTCATTGAACTGACTGTATCTTTCGCAGCTTTATATTCCGGGTCATCTGACCACGATTCTACGTTGCTCTGCAAGAAGCTAGTCGAGAGGTTCAAAATTTCAAAAAATCATATCGTGTTGTCCGTAACAAAATGATGTAACTCTTTCTCACTGATAAGATTCATGTCGGTTGATGACAACGTCACTCTTTAAGGTGTATGTTCTAATCCATCATTCTGGAGAGCAGATACCATTTTCTGTCTTATTTCAGGATGCAAGTCGTCGTCAAAGAACCCAAGTGCCACCAGTTCTTCTGACAGATACCAAAGATGGCCCATAATCTTTTTCACGGCTACTTTAGCCACATTTTTGTCAACTCGCTGGTATTCCTTGAGGTGTTTTAGCATTTGCAAGTCATTTTTAGGAGCAAAAAACGTAGAAGAGCAGCTGAACCAGAACTCCTCTTCATTGAGTTCATTTGCTTATTCATTTTTCTTACCTTATTCACATTCATTTTCATTCTAAATTTCTTACTAACTTTTATTACTTAGCCTAATTTACAATTTAGCTTTCTTCTTCTTACTGCGTTTGGTACGGCGGTATTTCATTCAGTCGTTATGGAGTCGCTGGATCTCCCTACTGATTTTCAGTCGCTGCTCTTTACCTTCAGCCATTAGCATGCCTCCACCCCAGTGCGGTACTTGACGGGACGCTCCTTGGTTAAAGCTGGTGACACGTCGACCTCCTTCTTACCGCGATTCCTAGACCGGTATTCTTCTAAGGTAATCGGCTTCGGTCCGGCCGTAGAATCGCGCAACGCCTCCTCTAATGTTATCTTCGATGTCCCCGACACTGCGAAATAGCCACATTAATCGACGTAACGCGTTTCCGGAGCTTGGTTGATGGGCCCTGGCGCCCAATTTCAACTAGAGGTTCCCCCCAAGATCGATAGATTTCTAGTTGATGGGTTACCACAACCACTTTCAACGCTAAGTCCCCTCTGCACCGATAGGTTACTGGAACCGTGTTCGGTATGGCAGATTCGAACTTAAATTTGATGGGTTACTACGACCACTTTCAAGATCAAGCTCCCAAACATAGAGAACCGATAGTTTTCTACAACTTTGTTCAGTTTGGATCACATACTTTTTCCTATTTGTCTACTCCCTTTCACTAGGTCTGCCTGACTCCGCGGATTGGTAAGTTGATCCCAACTACTGGTGATCCTTCCAATTTTGCTACGCTTTTTATTTCTGGCAACCGGGACTTTTGACCGTTGTTGCGAGGTTGTCATCTACCTACGAAACGCATTCAGTTTTCGAGTGGCACCATCTACCAGTGACTGGCGGAGATTTTTAGAACTTCGTTTGTTGTTTCGTTTGTTAGAATTTGATCGTGTAAATTGTTTTGACATGTGTTTCGTTCTGACATTCAGTAAAGGTTAGGATAGTGTTGTGGTGTTTTGTGTTTTATGTTTCCACGTAAATTTTATGCGAATGGCATACATTTGATGTTCACGTTAGCATTATCCAATGGTGTGTTTATTTATTTTATTTATTTTAAGGTTGACGTATGTTATAGTTTTGTTTCGAGTTATAATTATGCGTGACGCTGAGTAAAGTGATATGTCCAATTTCTTTTATTTATATTATCTATTTCTAGATTCTTTTATGTTGCCACATTCCGGCACACTCCGGCACACTCCACTCCGCTATGGTTATGCTTGGTGGTGAGTATAGTGTTGTGGGTATGGTTAGTGGCTCGGATAGTATATTTATGATGTTTAAACCTCCCTTGCTTTTAGGTAATGCGGCTTCTCACAACAGTGAGGTTTCTCAATGATTTGTTGTGTAAGAGAAGTTCCTTTCTGAATATACGGAATCAATACGTTTTTCGGGGTGACATCACGGATACTCTCTAAGAGGTACTTAAAATCCTTGGCTTCGAAATCCTTTTTAAACTTTAATATATATTTTAAAACTTTATTTCAAAGACTTTTTTTACAGTCACTTGCCTTTGAAACGTTTTAGAACTTTATTTGTATTTAAGATTTAATCTCAAAAATCTTTTAAAGGCACTTGCTTTCGAAACCATTTTTAAACTATCATTTTATTTCAAAACTTATTTTCAATAGTATTGTTTACAGTTACTTACTTAAAAAATCTTTTTAAACTTTATTTTTATTTAAAACTTAATCTTAAAAATCCTTTAAAATCTCTCTCATCGAAAGTCTTTGTAAACTTCATTTTTATTTTAAGACTTAATTTCAATAATTTGCTTTACAGTCACTTGCCTTTAAAGCGTTTTTAAACTTTATTTTTATTCTTTATTTAAATCTTAATCTTCAAAATCATTCAAAATCACTTGCTTTCTTAATCCTTTTTAAACTATATTTTTATTTAAAACTTAGTCTCAAAAATCTAAACTTTGATAGTTATTTTAGAACATGTATAATTTCGACATTTTCGTCTTTCTTCTCGCTGAGTGTGTACATTGGTAGCCAGTCCGACATTCTTGTTTTACAAGACACCGTTATATCGTGAAATTATATTAAGAAATTGTCTCATATCGTGTCGTAAATATGCACAGAATAGTAAAAATCTCGAACCAGAGAAAGATCGCATCAAAACGAATTAGAAAACCTCAAAATGTACAGTGCCGAGCTAATGTCAGAGCAACGGCAGCATCTAAGAAGGAATGAAAAAACTGCGCAAAACAATAAATTTATGACTACTCTATTCTGTAACCGTAACACTGTATATAACACTTGTGTTGAAGAGATTGATAATTAAAGTACATATAAGTACGAAACACATGTTATAATTCTTTTGACGTGAAAATGTCGTTCGCTCGTTAGGAACCATGATGTGAGAAGTAAAAAGCTGAAAAGAGCTATAAGGACTTTCAGTAGGGCTATAAAAATTTCCACCAAATTATAAGTTGGAGTCAGTATTAAATTGAAAACTGGAAAATTAAATATATCGTCTCATATGTGTGGCAAGTATGCGCCAAATTGAACAAAACGCACTTCAAAGAAACTGTGGTGGTCCACGTTTATGATAACTAAAAAAGAATTTAAACATTAATAAACGACAACCGAAAATACCTACGACAGGTCGATCCCGCTAGCCATTGACATCTGTCACATAAACAAGGTGGCGCAATTTTTATGGTAACTTATGGCGTCGGTACTGCGGTCACGATCTTGTGAGCGCAAGTTACTCGCGGCCACTTGCAACGACTAGATGGCGCCACCGGAGTGGAAGCGAGAAACGGCAACGTGGCAATCAAAACGATCACTGACCAACGATTGGACGTTGATCGGAAAATATTGTACATTCGACAGAAAATTTTCCGATAAATATCGGGAAAATGGTTACCAATGACACAGTCCGACGAATCTACTACCATAGGTGTGACCGTGGTAGGACGCAACAGAAGACTCTCAGCCGAACTTAGCCTCAACCGGAGAAACTTGGGAACCCGCCCCCGAAGCAAGACGTAACCAGCTGAACTTAGCCGCGATCAACCCACAGTGACGAGATCCGGACTTAGCCGCAATCAGTCTTCAGAGACAAGATCCGGACTTAGCCGCAATCAACCTATAGTGACTAGATCCGGACTCAGCCGCAGATCAACAGGCGAGACTTAAGCTGCTAGCAAGCTACTGGAAACCAGTAAGTAAAGAATAACACTGAAACATTCAGAAAATCCGCACACGGTTCCTAGGAACCTATCGGACAGGGCGCGACTGACTGAACATGTTTCCAAGGAACCTATCGGCTCAGATCTACAATCACAAAGGATACGGGTCGTTTTACAGGGAATACGCCCTATGACGAATCTCTCAATCCATTCTCTCGAGGAGGCTCTACGGGACCCAAAGGCGGCTCCAAGACCGTGTATTTTGGAGGAGTACCGGGCCAGGCAGATGTTTCAGCAGCGGGAGGACGCACCTCCAAAGACGGGAATCCCGTCGGCGAAGTATAGATCAGGGGTGGAAGCGAGGTTCCGAAGGGAAATTGAAGCAGTCAGGTGTCAATTGTTACAGGCGTTGGTCAGGAGGAAAGGTTGCGGTTGGGCAAGGAAATCCAGCGACTCAGTAACTACCAGAAGAAGTATCGTCGGGAGAAAAAGCAGATGGGCAGTCAGAAGAGCAACTGATTCGCGATTCAGGAAGAGAACATAGTTTAAGACTAGAATAGTATTAGAGATTGTACTAATATTAGTATTTCTAATAAAACAAGAATTGTAAGCCAACCTCGTCTCGGTCTCTAAATTTATGCGTTTACGTTTTTATGTAAACAAACAGTGTCGACCCGGAGTGTACCTTCCCCAATTGAACAATTGCATGGTTTAGCAGTACAAGAGAAAAGGTGCTAAGCCCATGCATAATAAAACCTCACATCAAAACGAGTTTAAAAAACCTCAAACGTCCAGTGCCGAGCAAATAACATAGCTACGGCAGCATTGAAAAAGAAATGGAAAAAGGCGCAAAATAATAAACTTGTGATTTATGTATTCTGTAACCGTACCACTCAATATAACCATTGTATTGAACAGATTGATTTAAGTACATACTAATAAGAAACACTCATTCTAACTTTATCCCGACGTTTTCACGGAAAACCTGCGACGCGGACCTTGACTACGACTTTCGGTTTTTTTATGTAAAACATAGTTTAAAAATTCCTTTTCGATCACTTGCCGTAAAAACCTTCTTAATTTGGACCCGCGAAGTCGAGTCTCCTTCAAGACGGCTCGCCAGCGACTTTTTGCTATCTCTCGTGAGTCCATTTTTTAAAAATTGTCAAATGCTCATGCGGCAGAATTCTCTGATATGGACGTGGAGTCCAGGGTCGCCCGACGCGGCAGGAAAAGAAAATGAAAGAGGCGGACCCACGCGGGCCGAATGTCGCTCGTGGCAACGAATAGTTGTTTCGTTAACAAGACTTTGCAACTTTGCAACAAAGAGGAAAGAGAGCAAGATCTTGTTGACGAGGAAAGTTTTTACAGCTTTGCATCTGCTTTCTCGGAATTTTTCTCATAATAATTCTGAGCCACGGCCGCAAAATTGCAACAAAGTTAAAAAAGAAGTGTCGCCTATCGCGACAAAGAATTTGGTACAACTCTGAAAAATTTGTTTTCTTTTTCGAAAAAGTCGCGCGCGCCGAAAAGAATTTAAAAATTTAATGCACCTGAAACAAACAAAAAATTTTGTTCTCAGGGGTATTTCGTTATGTTGTGACCGAGTCACAACAACGGGCTTCGTGGTAGCAAGACAATGCTTTGGGGAGGAGATGGAAATACTCATCCCATCCAGGGAGGAGTGGGTCAAATGTTTTATATTGAAAGCAGACAAAATAAGCCTATTCACGGACGGCTCAGTAACCGAAAGTGATAGTCTCTGTAAGGAAAGCGACGAGGAAAAGGAGACAGTGGAACATCTCGTGTGCTCCTGCCCGGTACTGGCCAAGAGTTGGAGGCTAGTACTAGGGAGACAGTTCCTTAGTGGGTTGAGGGAAGTAGGGGCCATGAATGTGGAACTATTAAGATGCTTTACCCAACAGTGGTAGTGCCTCAGAGCGAAGGACAAAGGAATCAATAAATAGTAGAAGAAGACTAACTTGAAAAGGCTTGAGAGGGCATCACAATGGACCTATGGCGTCCGAGTGGGATTGGGACACACAATCGTTGTGATGCACTTCACCATGAAAACTTGAACCTCAACTTTGGGATATAGAATATGTGACTCGTCAGTCCATTGAAATGATTTGAGCAACTTTGTTGCTCAAAAAGAAATGGTCACCCTTTGCCATCGCATTGAGCCACTGAACTACCGTCCACCCGCATCGCAGCGATCTCCACCCTAGAGAGGCGGAGCCAGAATCCCAAGGATAACGGGACTTCGGGTGATCCTCGTGGAAAGCGAAATGAATCTCGCTCTCTTGTGGATGAGTCGTCGGAGTGATCAGAAGGAAAAAGTCTGAAGTCGGTGAAGAATAAAGTGTCGCGTGGTTTTTGGGAACACAGCCGGAGCACTTAGGAAAGAAGAGCGGAAAACCATGCGGCGCTCATCCCACGGATTCCTTTTGTAAGTTTTTTGATGTGAAATTGTTTAAAGTAATAGCATATAGATTTGAAAAATATTTAAGTTAAAAGAATATTAAAGAAAATGGTATGAAAAAAGTTTTACTTAGTGTGTAAAGTAACTGCCAAGTTTTATAAATTAAATTGAAAATATAAATTAATGAAAACCTCAAAAGCTATTAATAATTACAAATACGGCAAAACTGGTTAAAAAAAAAATAAAAAAAAGGAATCTTTGCTTATATTTGAAAGGATGTAATTTTTAATAAAATCAACATTAAATCCAACTTGACTACATAAAGTAATTAAGAAATTGATTATAGTATATTCTAGAATTGAAACTCAACGAAAGTGTGTGTCTGTAATTTCCTTAAAATCTATTTTCCTTTAAAAAAAAAAAAAAAGTAAATTTATAGCAAGGTTTGCCTTTTCGTTGCCAACTAAGTCTTAGATGAAAAAGTAAAAATATTCATAAATAAAAAGAATGAGATAAGAAATATAAATTTAAAACAAACAACAGAAAAAGAAATTTTAAACCTTCTTTTTTTTCATACGTTTACTTTAACATTCAAAAATTAACACAAAACATACAATTACAGCAACTGTATGAATGAATAGCATGTATTTATTTTGTATTGAGTCAAAGAGGGATAATAATATTAACAACAACAAAATAAATTTAAATAACGTTTTTTTTCTATTTGTTGGTGTCAACAATTAGACAGAGTTCGTTGCAATATTATTAATGGCTCGCATGTTATATAGCTTATAAGTTTTACATTAAATAAATTCAAAGTTAAATAATGATAGAAGGTAAACTAAGTGCGCGATTTTGACATAAGAAAAAAAAATTGTATAAATGGTGAAGTGTTCATATAAAATGATGGAAAACAAACAGTTATATCGATATTATGAATAATTAATAAGTAACTATTTCTACTGTTATTTACGGAGAAAAAAAAATAGTAAGTTTAAAGTTTTAAGAGAAACAATTATTTGATTCTTATATAATTTCAGGGTTATGCAATTTTTTTTGGTATATTTGTCTAATCCTAACTTAGTTAAAATATATTCGCACTTAGTGTATATTTTCCTTTCTTAAAAGAAGAGGAACATTTATGATGATGAAAACCCTCCATTTTGGTTAAATAATTTCATGATAATATTCGGTAAAACACCGTGATAATAATAATAATTAAAATTAAATGAATAATTTCGTTTTATTTTTTTTCTACATTTTTTTTTTACTTTTATTTTTATTAGTATTATTATTTTTTTTGTAAATCAATAAATTAATTAGAGATACTTCCTTTTTTATTTAATTTCATCCCTACATTTTAGTTGAACTCTCCTACTTTTAGGTATTACCTTTAAACGTAAAGAAAAAAAAAGAAAAAAAAAACGAACAAACTTAAACTAGCATCTTAGCAGTGATAATTTTTGTATAAAAGTTTCAAACACATGAAAAGTCATGAAAAGTGAAATGATGAATTTAAGAAAAATTATGATAAATATATAACTTAAGATTAACTTTAAAAGTTATGAACATCATAACAAACTGGAAATTCTAAGTCTGTTAGAGAGTAAATTGAAATCAAATCTTAAATATACAGTGTTTTGTAAGTAGATTGCTAATATCCTATTTTTGCAATAATTAATATTCATTTTACATTACAATTCTTCCTCTTCTGGATTAATTTGTACATTGTAAGCTTTTGGTTTACATATGTATATTTTTTTTTTCTTATAAAATATGTATACCTCGTTTTAAATGAAAAAAAAACCCTTCTTTCATTTTGCAAAAAAAAAGAAAAAAATAAGTATATATAGAATTAAATTATAACTCAATTATTAAAACCCTGCGTAAACAAAAAAAACAAAGAGAAAAACAAAGCAAAAATAAACGAAAATGAATTAATTCCTCAAAAACAAGAGACGAAAAAAGATTGTAAAGTTGTTTAAAAGAACTTTAAACTTTCAACAACACACGGATTATTACAACAAACCTCAATGACGCTTTATTTTTCATTGACAATTTTGGAGAATGTATGACAAATATCACATATATTGCCTTTACATAGGTAAGAAATGGTTGTCTTTCTATTAGCAGCTTATGTAAATTTGTATAAGCTAACATGATCAACGCCGTAAGTTTGATTTGAACCAAGATAAAGTAAACCGTAGCGTCGAAAGAAAAATAAATAAATAAAAAAAAAACAAGGGGAACAAACACCTTTAAAGGTAGTCACCTACAAGTGTTTAATCGCGCGTCTGTATTTGTCGTGTCTCGGGTGACACTTGAAGAATTTTTTTTGAAGTAAATCCATTCAGATGCCCCAAAGTAATTAATAATTAACCCATGGTGGGTCTCCTCCTCCTTCACGTCCATCCCGACCTCTAAGCACTCGCCTTGAAGTCATAGGGGAAAGTATATATCGCACGGGACGTTACTTTCCATTTGTTGGGAGTGCATGGAGTCCCTATCATCTGGACTCGCTGAGGAGAGGGTGATAACGCCTCAACATCCGCGTCGGTTCCTTGTGCGTACCCTTCCTTCCTTTCTTTTTTTATCGTTTTTCTATTACCCCTGATCCTTTCCCCTTGAAGTTTCCCGAAAACCCAAATTTCCTTGTCGGCCAATCCCTATTCCCGTAGTACCCTTCCTCCCTTCACCCCTTTTTCTGGTTGTTTCACCGTCGCGAGATGCCTGCCCCTTCTTGCTTTTGTTTGAATCGTCGGGGTTAGAAGTTCGTGGAGGTCCCTCAATTCCCGTCTTTTTTTCCCGAGTCACCTCCTCCTTATGAACTGTGGCGGAAGCCTTTTGACTGCACGTCACCACGAACTTCAGGACGTGTTAAATTTTTTTTTTCTGTAGTCGATCCGGAGATCGGCTTCGAGCAAGATCCCACCCCAATAACGCCGAACTAGCTAGCAATGGCCTGCAAGGACACGTCCGCTGCTCGAAGCCCGATCAGGGGACTTTTCTTGGTTCCTTTTGCGAACCCTACGGCCTTCACGGCCCCTGAGCTGCCCCGATCAGCTCGTCCCCCTTCCTACGTCCTTAAGGGCGTTCTCCATAATCACTTTCCGGATCCTATGAAGGAGAGAATTTGGGTTCCCATCTCTCTTCCTTCCCTCTTCGACAAATAAATTACTTTTACTTGAAGTCCTACGAGCCCAGCATCCCTTGGACTTATTCCCGAATATAAAATTTACTACACCATAATGTCACTCTGGGTACAGATGTCATTTTCTTTAAAGAAGAAAGTTCACCCACTAACGATAATTTACCGGCAAAGGTAAAGAAACCTGTTATAATCACTGTATCCGCTGGCAGCGACTTAGAAAGCGATACTCCTCGAACATCAAAGAGCATAAATCAAACAACCGACGACGTTCTCAAGGAACAAGCAGCAGAAACTTATCTTGGGGATAATTAGAAACACTTTGGAGCAAACCCAAACTTCAAGAGATGAAGACCCTGAAATTGGAAGCACCGACAACAGTCATAAGAAATCAATGTCAAAAGATGCTCCGAAATTAGGAGAATCAGCGCAACTATCAAGTGAGAAGTAGACCAAAGATAATGACAAGGCTATCAAACGCATGTTAACAAGAAGCAAATCTGTATTGCGTACCAACAAACCAAAAAAAGTCACAGTGCTACCTGCGAATCTGAAGGATTATCTACTAACTGGGAGCAGAAAGTCTAGAGCGCTTTTGTCAACACCTTCCACTAAGGCAAAAAAGAAGGAAAAAGTTGAGATTCATCTCAAGCATTGGACCTATAATTCTTTTTTATTTTTTAAAGAAATCTTTTGGCTTAACGTAAAGGTTAAGGCATTAATTTGTTACAATAATTTTTCGAAATCAAAAATTTACATATATTGTAAAGAGGAAAGTAGGTCCTAACCGAGGTGCAAAACAAGCTAACGTACATGTAAGTTTTGGGACGCATTAGGCACTTTAAATGTATTTTTGGGACGCAAAAGGCACTTTAATGTGATCATACAAGGGTTGGTGTTGTCAATGTGCATCAGCACATTTTTATTGTCACTGTTTGCGTGACAGAGCCCTCGCCGCATACAGAGCTTTAATTTGCGAGTTAGTCAGTATTGTGTTAGGCACCCCGCTGTAAGGGCCTAGAAGAGTAAAGAGTTTTCGCTAATTTGCTACAAATTTTGACCAAACTCACAAACGTTCTTTGACCCAAATTGGAGCCTAAATTTGGGAACACATCTGCCAAAATTTGTATGTGAATGGTTAAGCAATTCTCCGTGCAGTTTTTGGAAATTTTAATGGTATATAAAAAGTAAAAAATATATATATTTTGTAGTGTATTATGTTTGTACCATTTCATCTCTCTTTGTGTTGATGATTGGTGATTATTACCGCAGCTACATACTGAGTGTGCACAAACGTTTTTTGAGAGACGGTACCGATCCTTTTGAAATTCCGGGATTAGGTTTAATTGAAAATTTTTGATTCAAAAATAGAAAGAAGTTTTTTGAAAAACGGATGATTGAATGAAAAACAAGTAATTATATTAAATAAAAATAACTATTAATGATTAAAAAAAATTTTCACTATCATTAAAAATATCCTATTCTGTTAAATGATGAACGAGAAATTTTCTCAATTGGTAAATAGTGAATGAGAACTTCTCAACCAGTAGGGAACCGAAACTCAATTCCATCAGCTTGCAGAAACACTTTTGAGTTGACAATAACCATGGTGAACAGAGAAGTGTTATAGGGTTGAAAATTTTATTGAAACTTCTAATTGAGTGATGATTTTTGATATTCAAAATATGAATTTTATCAATTTTCCAATCTTTTGAACGCCCATCTTTAAACTCAATTAAGAGAAAAATAATGTATGAAAAAAGGGTAGAAAATGGAAAAATAATGAGGGCCTGTTATACATATGAACTCACTAAAACGCTTCGTTCAGCCTCTAAAACTAAAAACTGAATATTATCACATTTCCGAACTTTTGTATGCATAACTTTAAACTCAATTTAGAGGTAGAAAATGTCAAAATAAAGGGGGTCGGTTACAGATATTAGCCCCCTAGGATGCTTCGTTTAGTTGCTACGAGCAAAAAACTGTTAAATGTCCAAAATATGAATTTTATCAATTCTCCCATCTTTTGTATGCACATTTTTAAAGACTCAATTTAATGAAAAATAATGTATGAGAAAAAGGTATAAAATGACAGAATTATGGGAGTCGGTCATACATATGAGCACCCTAGGACGCTTCGTTAAGCCGTTACAGGCAAAAAACCGTTGAAAATTCAAATTTTACCGGAAAAGTACCCTGAAAACCTAAAGACATTTGTTCAATTTCTGATTTCTGGAATCTTTCTTGTCCCATGATTTGAAATTCGAAAATAAAAAAACTATTTTACAAGAACCTGTAAGAATCCACTTGTTACGGGTTGAGTAAACCAAAATAAATTTTCCCTTCAAAGTTTCCGATTCCCCACAGCGAATTGGCGAAAGCTCCTGAATCAGGTACCTGTGCTAAGATCTGTATGTAAATGCTAATTCTGGTTCGAGCACGCGAAAACTAATTACCTAAGATCAATATCATAGCTTCATTTATACAAGCGAACTAACGTTTATTGTTACAATGACAGCGATTTCTTGCCAAAATTGTATTTCGTTTGCCGTTTCTTTTGGAATTCTTGGGAGAAAACGCAGTGATCGCTCTTAATACATGATAAATAAATTCAGATTTCCATCACACAAACCTTCGTACTAATTTTGGTTCGTTTATCAGAAAAATTGTTAACTAAGAAGCCTACCCCTAGCGATTTTTTTTCACGAATTTAGTAACAAAAAATAGATGCTAGTAACAAAAAATAGTAACAAAACATAGAAGCACTCCCCGTCGAAAATACTATTAGTATGTAAAATTTTAGACCGATAACTCAAACGGTCTAGGAGGAGTTTGGTTACAAAGGTTTCATATATCGTCGACGCATATAAGGATTTACTTTAGTTAACAATATTTATATTTCCACTAATTTATATGGCCCTTCTTGTAAACTAATATATATTTATATAGGCTTTATTGTTTAACTTTAGTCCCGAAGCGTTACAGTATGAGTTGTGGCTTATAAGGCTCACATAATTCATATAATTCAATAATTTCTGGATCATACAATAGACCATTTGCTTAAAATACATCTTAACAAATCTTCAAATATTTTAACAAGTTTACTGTCATTGTCTTCTAATACCTTAAGTAGATCTAAATGCATATCATTATTTATTGACGGGCCTAGGTCTATCCTCTTCTCTTCAAAAAATTTACAAAAAATTAGCAAATGGAGAAAATTTTGTGTTTCGGAATATTTTTCTAAGTTGTAATCCGTAGACTCGACAATTATTCTAAGGCAGTTTGAGCTTAGTACTCTAATTTGGGCTCGAGTTTTGATATAATTAATTAGTAATTTCATTTTCAAAAGTTTGCAGAACTAACATCATTCCCTCTTTCAACCCTGCCTTGAATTCTCTTATATCTGTTAGTAGACTAATATATAGTTACGTATCACTCCTCTACATCACCCATTAAACTCAGAGAAATGAATTCATCTCCGAAGGAATTCTCCTTTTCATGAATAACCCATCTTCAGCATCTTATACTTACCTTAGAAGATTCATGTTATCTTCCCATGTAAATGTGACGTCATACAGTTCATAAATGAATACTTCATACTTACCTAAGTACTAATGCACTCAAGGCGTTGAACATTTAAGCATTTTTGAATGTACGGTCATGCAATGACTCATCCCTGAATTCTACAGAAAATTCAAAGGCAATAGCCAAAACATATTGAACACTCCCATGTTCCCAGAAATTGATGAATTCTTCATATGTAACCATTTCAAGGCTAAACGCTAATTATGCGAGAGGTATTTACATTTACCTAACTTCTAAGAAAACACCTTTCCCCAATCGCCAATCCCGTCTTCATATGATTAATTATCAGAGAGTGTGAGAACTTCATACCTTCAATTATTATGCGTTATTGCACATTATACGTGTTTCGCATGTGCATACTCAATACACGCATTTGCATTCTTTCAATTCACTTTCTTCTATAGAGAATATAATCTTCATTGAGCATAAACTAAAAGTTAATTACTCCTTATCGAGTAATAAATTCATGCCTTCCCCAATTTAGGTGCGAATGCACCAACATGATTAGATCGCCCTTCCATCAGAAGTTTGGCAGAACATTCCTGTATGCGTAGACGATTAAAGTTATAAAAGTGCCAATCATTTTGAGCAGTGGTCCCTTTTTTAACGGTAATTAACCAACCAATGAACTAGTGTTCACTATAATAAAAATTAGAGTATTTGTGTTGTATTAAATTAAAAAATAAAAGGAATAATAAATACTTTTGGATAAAATCAAAGTGAATTTAATTTTATTCTTCTAAAGTGTGAGAAAAAACGTTGAAAGGCAAAGTGAATAAATTTCGAATCCGCTTGTGATAAACAATTAAATATTTTAAAAAATAAAATCAAAGTCAATTTAATTTTATTTTATTAAAGTGTGAGTAAACGATGAACAGACTAAGATACTTATAATCTTACTCGTGGTTCATAATACGTAATTATATATATAACCTTCATGGTTTTTTGCTTATATAACTAATAACATAATAAGGAGAAGTATATGTAACATTGGAGTCATAAATTTTCTTGAAGACACATTTCGCGATTCCACCTTTCGCCCGGCCTCTTTCTTCGGTCTTCTCAGCAGCACTGTATCATACTTCTTGCACGTAATCGTTAGTAGCAAATAACGAAACTGTAGGATACAACATACTCCACGCCCCACCTAAGCACATTATACTGCTCTTGTTTATAACTTCCTTCGCGTCCATCGCACATCACATTGCCGAGCCCGCTCGAATTCCAAAATATTATGTCTACTTGGTACTTCTCTCCTATTCTGCTCTCCTCCTTCGTTTGCTATTTTGAATTTATCCTTGTGCGCAGAGCTCTTGGAGAAGAAATCAAACTGGCCGCAAATTCTCCTCCACTGGTTTTCTCATTGCTCTTTCCCCTGTTTTCATTCATTGTTTTGTCGAAACTGCTCCAATTTCGGCAAACAATTGCAAACAATTTCTTTGGATTTGAACTAAACGCATAGGTGTGCCATTGACCAAGCAAGTCATGTCGTGTACTCAAATTACGAATAAGTACAATAAAAGTATGCAATTCGGTTTTGAAAATAAGTTTGTGGGATCGGGAACCCACTTACATCAACTGCGTTTAAAAATTCGACTGGAAAATTATTTTGCTCTCTATAATCATCACTCAAGATGTTATCGGAACACAAATATATTCGTTCCTCTCCGGACAGACCGTTAAAAATCTCTGCATCGATGAACGTGCAGTCTTCATATTTGGGTGTTTATATAACCGAATTGAGAATATCGTTAGAACTTATGGTTTCAGATACATTGCCATAAGTATATGCAATCACGAAATTGCTGCTAACTTACTGAGAAGGAATTTCAATAACATCCCGGCCGTAATGTGGAAATGTGGGTAAAGTTCCATTACCAAGAGATTTAAAAAATTCAACGAATTCAATCTTATGAGGTAAAGCTCTCATTTTTTGGGTAAAAATTATTTTGTGGAATTTTGAAAACTCGGACCATGAAGTAGGGCAATTCTCAATAAGTGGTCGACAAAAAGCTATCGATTTCATCTATATGGACTTTGCCCTGAACTGCACCACTAACTCTTCCAAACTGTAATGAGGCACAGTCGTATCCCTTGTAAACATATTCGTACATATATTTTAGGCTCTTAACTGTGCCTAGAACTTCCACATTTAAGTTTCAATCAAATTTCGCTAAAAGATATGGATTTGAAGGAACAGCATAACGGTTGTCAACAGAGTGGCCACGAAAGGCAACTGTTATACTATTAACACGACACATCTAACATTGGCCTGAGTTGTATTGTAAAGGTCCTTAGAAAAGCTTTTGCTGCATTTACCATCTCTCATACAGACGGGGATACGATTAAATAAGCCACATGGTTTTTAACTAAATTATGAAGTTGTGGGAAATACATATATATTGTATTAAATTATATCTGGAATTTCCGTACAAACAAACAAACTCTTATTTCCTACCTTTTCTTGTTTCTCTAAATTGTAGTTTTAAAAGTGTGCAGACAAAAGTTTGGAAATATGATATAATTTCAGATTTTAAATTTTTAACAGTTTTTTGCTCGTAGCGGCTCAATCAAACACTCCAGGGGATTTACATGTATGACCAACCCCCATTATTTTGTTGTTTCCCAACTTTTGGCCATATAACAAAATTATGTTTTTATACGTGGGTCGATACAAAAGTTAGGATGTTATGGAAATTTTCTTCTTTACATTTCTTCTCTTGAAATGTAGAAGAATGTAGAATTGCATCTGAAATAATTTTTACCGGTTGTTGTTTTGCCTGATAGGTTCTTTTGAACCATGTTCAGGACGCTGGAGGTATGGGGCATTTTGCCCGCTTTACCTCTTCTTTTTTAAGTATAGGCCATTTGGCCAACTTTACTTCATACTGTTGGAGACATAGGGCCTGTGGCCCATGTTATCTCTTGGTGGTCATTTTTGCCTGCATGGCTACGAGGCCAAGTCAGGACTAAAAGGGTACATGGCCTGAAGGCCAAGTTACCCTTGAGTCAAAAAACACACGTTCTATGAGCCGTTTATTTCTAGACAGCCTTTCTTACAATTCTCAACCTTAATTTATACTTAAATCTAGCTTACTCACTAATTTTCCCTACTCTTACTTTTATGTAGAATGGAAATTCCATCGATTGGGTCATTGATCGAAAGTCATTGAAATCGATCGAGTCGTTGACCCAATCGATGCATTTTCCATTCGTTCCATTTTATAATTTTTTAGGTTCTTCCGAGTCAGCAGTAATGCCAACTCGGGAAAATATTTTTCACAATTCCATCTTTCCTGAGTCAGCACGAAAGCTGACTCGAGGAAAATATTTTTCTCGCAAATGCATTTTTCACCTGAGTCAGCATTTCTGCTGACACAGGTGGCAATATTTCAAAACATCCATGACCTTTCCTAAGGGTTAAGCCCTTGAGGAAGGTCATGGTTCCTTTTTAAAAAGAACCGAAATTTGGTTCATAACAAAGATATATGATAAAATTCAGAATTTCGCTCGCTTTCCATAAATATTCGTGAAAGTTAACCTCGCGTTTTCTAGAAATAACTGTAAAATTGTGATTTTCATATATTTTAGAATATTTATTTTTATCAAATTAGCAAAAAATAATGGTATAAGTAAACGATGGCTTTAAATTTGTCTGTGGTAATGCATCCATATCATTGTCTGTGGCCATATGTTCATTGTTTTGGCTTTTGTCTGGAAGAATGCAATTTTATTAGCTAAGGATTGCCTTTTTCCAGGCAAAAAGCAAAAGAATGAACATATGACTATTGTCTGCGATATGGCTGCATTTGCCCCTCACATTAACATTGGAATAGATCTTAGGTTTAAGTGAAAAGAATGCACGTATTTGGCATAAATGGTAGGTTATTCAATCGAACGTATGATCTTTGCCAATGACAATCTATACTCATATTATAAAGAGACAGAGTTTGTTTGTTTGTTTGAACGCGATGATCTCAGGAATTACTAATCCGATTTGAATTTTCTTGTTTAATTGGATAGTCTATTATTTTAGGAAGGCTATAGGCTATATATAATCGTGGTGCTCCCCAAAGTAGCGAAGTAGTAAAGATATAAGTGAAAAAATCGAAGATTCTTAAATTATTGCAAAACTGATGTGCAACTCAGACGTGCGTCGGCTTTTTAGCTGCAGTCATGCGTCAACGCATCATTTTTGTTTCTTCTGAGAGCAAAGGCAATTCGTTCATATGATTGCCGATTACTCTCTCACTTCAGCACGATTTTGAGTGACGCTACAATTCGTTATCAACCCACACGAATGCGTAGTACGTATGTTTGATGCGCTCAAACTTAAGAGATAGAGAGCAATTGGGAATATGTACGAATTATCTCAGTTTACATTACACAAAAACTTTCTGCGCTGACGCATGACTGCACCAACAAAAATGTTGCGCTGGCGCATGACTGCAGGAACAAAATGTTGCGCTGACGCACATTAGCATTGCAATAATTCAACAATGTGTCTGGATACATATTCGATATGATTCGTTACTTTCTGTATGGAAATTTCTATGAAAAATATTTCATTACGGAATAAAGTCATTATTTCTCAATATAAATGCTAGGATCTATAGAGATTTATTTGAAAATTCTCCTGTTTTTCTTTTTGGTCTTCATAGGGGAAATAATCACCATAATATAGATACACATACAGTTAGGTTAACAATGTTGAATAATTTTATGAGTTTGAATAATTTCAGTAAGTTTATTTATGAATTACAGATTACAGGACATTAAAGTTTCCGCAAACCATAAATTAGTCAATTTTCTTCCGGTTTTTAGGGGCCTTTTCCGGAAAAAAATTTGAGTTTTCAGCGTTTTTTTTCCGTAGCGTCTAAATTAAGCTTCCTAGAGGGTTAATATGTATGACACACCCCTTAATTTTTCTATTTGCTAAGTTTTCTTCATAAACAATTTTTCTGTAAATTGAGTTTTTGCAGGTGTGGAGACCAAAGTTGGGAAATATAATAAAATTCAGATTTTGTTGGTAGCGGCTAAGGTAACGATCCTGGGGGGTTCATATGTATAACTGACCCCCATCATTTCTACATTTTCTAAGTTTTTTTCATAAACCACATTTCCCAAAATCGATTTTCTTAAGATGTGCATATAAAAGTTCGGAAATATGCCAAATTTCAGATTTTTAATTTATAACAATTATTTGCTCCCAGCGGCTAAACTAAGTGTCCTAGAGGGTTCATATCTATGACCGATCCCCATTATTTTTTCTTTATCTATCTTTTTTTTCAAACAAATTTCTAAATTCAGTTTTTGAAAGTGTGCAGACAAAAACTTGGTTATATGATTAAATTCAAATTTTGAATTTTTAGCTGTTTTTTGCTATTAGCGGATTGAACACAAAAAATAAAAATTTTTGAATTTATTTGCGTGTACGTGAATTAATTGTACTAACGAATATACCCACTCAAATAATTTCCGTTTGTATGAGGGAAATGAAAATTTCAGGAAATGAAAATTGCGTCCCATCCCCGAAATTTTGGTTTACTCCTCCTTTCCCCTTATTTCTACGACCCCTTCCCCATTTTAATATCAAACTAGTTGACATCAACTAGCAGCCAAATTTCGCTCTCAGAGCGCATAAAATATGCACTCACTAAAAGCTCTTTGTCTGCTAGTTGGAGGCTGCTAGTTTGGAATTTTTGGTGCCGACTTGTTGTATGGGAATGAGACATCTGGATATTTCTGTGGTTCTATATTTTGAATTTTTCGTAGAGGAATGGTAGTTCTTTTGGTTTGTGTCCCCAGTAGAAGATTGATACATTTGGTTTGATTTTTGACTAATTTATTACATGTCATAAATTGGGGACACAAACCAAAAATAATCATTTAATTGCATATTTGCAGGCAAAAAGCAAAACAGTACCACACATACATTCTTTCCAAAAGCATCATCCACGCTATAGGTGTGCTCAATTCACACATACTATCCCATTGAATTTTTTAATTTCAATTTAAAGTTAAACTTATTTATAATTAAATTTAAGAAAAAAAATTATGTGGTGCACATAGAGGAACAAATAACCTTTCGACTGGTATAATTTTTATCCTGGTAAGTCTATCTGGTTTCTTGTAAAAGGGATAACAAAAAAATCTGTCGCCTATTTATATATAGATGCTGAGATGTACAATATTCAATTCTTATTCAATCTTTAGTAATCTAATTTACAGTACAGGAGAGAGTGAACACTTAGCACAGGGTGAAGAAGCGCATCCCCAATACTTTCTCTCGCACACTTCACCTTAGCATGTCAATCATTCTATAATTATCAATTAATAACTTGAACGTATCTCTTGGTAGAGCCTTAGTCATTGGATCAGCCAATTGTTCTTTCGTTGACACATACTCAACATTTATTTCTTTTATCTGCTGCATGCCAATAGTAATGAAATATTGAGTATCAACGTGTTTGATCCTTTCTGACAATTCAGGGTTTTGAGCTAAAATGATAGCCCTTTGATTATCACACCTTATTGATGTAGGATGACGTTAATTGTAGTCTAAGTCTGACAGTAGTCTTCGTATTGGTATGATCGCCTTTGTTGGAGCACATAGTGCATCGAACTCTGCTTCAGTAGCAGACGTAGTGACAATTCGTTGCCTTTTGGAATTCCACGCAATAGGACCTCCATTCAAAAACGCGATCCATCCACTTGTGCTCCATCCACAACGAGGTCTGCTTGGTTGGATCCCAGGTCATATGCCATTCCTCGATCTGCTTATCCTTTCAAATATTTTAGGATTCGTTTGACTCCTTCCCAGTGTATACTTGTTGAACAGTCCAGGTATCGATTAAATACACCTACTATGAAGGTAATATCTGGCCTCGTGCAGATCATCACATACATGAGTGAACCGACCGCCTCTCTGTAAGGAAATGTTCCTGCATCGTTTGAACCTTGTTCAAGTTTAGAAAATTTTATTCCTGGTTCAGCAGGTATAGAAACTGGTGTGCATTTGGCATGATTAAACCGCTCCAGCACCTTCCAATTGTTAGCACCTTGATGTATTACTAATTTCTTCTTCTCTTCATCTCGCTTAATTTGTAACCCAACAAAGGACTCAGCATCTCCACTTGTTATGTCAAATTCCTGGTGCAACTCTTCTAACAACTTTCGTATCAGCGATTTGTTGTTGCCACAGACCAAACCATTGTGTACATACAAGGCTAAGTATATCGCAGATCCCTTTAAGTTTAGAACAAAAATACATGTAAATTATTTTGATTGTTGAAACCCATAGTTTACAAGGTACTATATGGAGTAGCTCCTCTAATTGTCTCCAAAGTCGTGCTATTCTTTAAGTACACTGCTGTCCGCCCATAGGTACAACGGTAATTCTCCACCATGCAACATTGCCTTCGCACACTCCACAACTGTTCTATATTGCCTTTCAATCAAGCCATTTTGCTCAGGAGCTCTTGGAGTAGATACTTGATGGTTGATGCCTTTACTCACCAGAAAACGATCTACATCTTTGTTGCAAAATTCCAGCCCCCCACCTGATCTTAATATCTTGATATCGTGACCATCAGCTCTTACATGTGCATAAAACTTCATGAGATTTGTTAATACATCAGTCTTGGATTTTAAGGAGTAGACAAAGCAGTATCTGGAAAAATCATCTTTGAATGGTATGCAATAATTTGCACCACCAATTGATGGGGTGCTCATTTTACCACACAAGTCTACATGAAATATCTCACCCGGTTTTGAAGCTCGTTTTGCCTCTGATCTTGGAAAACTCAGCCGATGTTTTTTCCCGTATGTGTAGCCCTCACAAAACTGATTTTCTCTTAATGTCTCATTGAAAGCTAACTTGTCGACTGCTTGCTTGAACTACATTTCATTGAACTACTATAAGGGTTTTGAAATTCATATGACCAAGGCGCTCATGCCATAGCTTTAATGATGATGATGACACTGGATTTAATTCACTTGACGATATCGATTTTAAATTCATTCTGTAGATCCTATTGTCTCGAACACCATCAACTATCACAACGGATCCTTTCAGAAAACTGACTTTCTCTGAACGTTCCTCAAAAATCACCTTCATGCCTTTCTCAGGCGATCTAGAGACAGATATAAAGTTTCGCCCTAGTTCTGGAACATACAATACTTTTTTGATGATATACACTGGGTTGTCACTTCTATTGTTTATAACATAAACTTCAATATTACCCTTTTCAAGATCTGACAATTTGGGACCATCACCAACTTTCACTTGACATTCAATATTTGACAATGAAACAAATTTCATAAACAGTTCTTTCTGGAACGACATGTGATCTATAGCACCACAATCAGCAAACCACATGTTTGCAATTTTGTCATTCTTCGTTGTCGAATTTGATGTGAGTAACTGTGAATTTTGTTTCGAATGATCTGGAATCTTCTCGTTAAACTCCCTCTGAAGTATAAATGCGTGCTCTGTATTATTCTGTCTTGTTTGTTTTGATTTGCTATCACTCTCTCGCTAATAACATTCTCTGGCCCAACGTGCTTCTATGTGACAATAATTGCATTTGCCTTTTCGATTTCCAGCCTTCTTCTGAATTTTGTCGCTCCTATTATTATTACTGTTTACGACAAACGCTTCACTTTGAACAGTGCTGTCAGTGTTACTGCGAAGATTTATGAGTAATTCGTCATTGACTAATTGATCCGTGAGTCTATCTATAGCCTGAAATGAAATGAAAATTTCCATCTGCATTTTCCACAGTTGATAATTTTCACCATTAAAACGATGGAGTTGGCAGGATTTGTATTCAGCCATATTCACTTTTTCAAAATACAAAGAAGTAGTTTTGATTTCTTTTAAGCCCACTTAATTCATAGAATTTGAATATGTATATTGTTATTTAGCTCTTTTTCTCATACACGTTTTTGTCACACGTGAACTGGGCCCATAAACTTTTGTTGTAAGTAAAAGAAAAACCATTCAATTATACAGCGTTTACTTCTTCGAGGATGAACACAGACTAAATATAATTCTGAGGTGTAAAATATTAAATTCTAATTCAATCGTTATCTACAGTAATCTAACTTACAGTTGAGGAGAGAGTGAATACTTAGCACAGGGTAAAGCTGCGCATTCCCAATAATTTGGTCCCAAAAATTCTACACCAACTGTCAATCTAGTTATGGGAAACTTTCGTTCCAAACTGTACTCGCCGTATCACTGTGCAGAGATTATTATATTCTGAAAACGATCACGCTATTTTGCAATTTTCGGAAATATTGGTTTACCTTTCGCAGTCCAAATTTTGTTTGAACTATAATACTTTGTGTTTCGAACAATTTGCTTTCTCATCATTTCACTTTATGTACGAATTGGTAATGATATATTGTAACTGGGTACAGGCCCGCGCTATTTGAAATTCGATTGCTTGTTTCGCTAATTTTTAAAATTGTCGAGCGCTGACTCTTTTCCATGTGCCTTGATGCAATTAGTTAAGGTGTTACACCTCTAACTAACCCTTTTTGACTCCTTTTCAAAAGGGGGAAGGTTTGACATAGCAAATCAAGGTGTTACACCAAGACTTGTGTTGAAGTGTGCAAAGGTCTTAGCCCGATACACTATCGATTATGAGGCAGGAGTGAAAGGCCTTGGTTCTAATTAACAACTGATTCATTTATTGAAATTTGTCTCATTTAAAAACTAAAAAAGTGCTTACAATAATTAACATCCGCTTAACAACTAATTTTGGTCAAAAGTAATTTAGTTCAAGTCAATTGTTCTCGAGAATGGGTGAATAATTTGCTGATGGGGCAATGGACAGAGTTAATGACATTTCAGGTAACGCGATTCGTTTTTTGATGATAAGACAATGGCATCCCAGGTAAGACGATCCGACTGGTCAAGGTAAGTGAAATATTTGTTCACATTAGGCTGAGGTACAGTTCTGAGAGGCATTTAAATATTTACATTACTGTAAGGTACACTTAGGTACGGAACTAATTAAAATATTCATAAATATGGTTGAGGTGAAGCGTTTTGTGAACAAAAATTTTAAAATTTTTCCATAAAGTACATTTTTGGTGGAGATTCGAAAGTATTTGTTGTCACTAAGCGTTCAACTGTGCAGGGATTCCCTTAGTAGTCCAACATGTCCCAGCTATTTTGAAATTTTTGTATATATTCGTAGAATTTTCACAGTCGTTGTAATTCAAATTTTTATTGAAGCATTTACATTTTGGTACGTATTGAAACACTTTATTGTAACTGTGCAATTGGCTTTTTCCACGGTTCACTCTTTATTTTATTATTTTTTTATCAAAAAACTTTTCTCCGGAATATCTACACAACGTTATTTCAACTTTATAAGCTCTTCTGCTTTAAACGAAATTCGATAATTCTCTGCTCTGGAGGAAACACACTTTACTCCGACGCCGACTCAGCCACAACTCTGGTAATCTAATATAATTTCCTCATGCTTCATCATAGCTCCGTGGTTCCACATCTAATAGATTTACATTTTTACATCTGTAGAACAGCGTCGGTTTTCTCGCGCGGGTTACATATGTACCTTCTTAAAAGCCTTTTATAACAGGAGATGCATATTTTTCTCCTACAAATCCGGATTTACCAGAATCATATAAAATTAAATCAAAACCAAAATCATTGGCAAGGTAACATTGTCAATTCCAAACTGGACATTGATTCCACCGCCGGAAACTTGAAAACCAAAACTTTTAGAAAAAGCCATTGCTGGGTAACAAAGCATAAATAAGGTTCTTACCAAGTAATGCACCTAATTTAAGAAAATCGAATATTCCCAAATCTTGCAAACAGAAAAGTCAACCGAAGTCCGGTGCTTTTGAAGAACACTTCGACAATAATACAATTAACTTAAATAGATAATCCGTTGAATCAATAAAAGTAGATAGTAATAGATAAAAATAAGATCATCAATAGAAGTAGATAATATTGAATTAAAATAATAAGATTATAATTGTGAGTTTGACTTATATTTTTATCAATACAAAATAGGCGCAGTTGGTAAAGTGCTGTTCAGTTGAATTAGCATTTAGTGATACGGATTTTAGCGAAATTTTTTTCCCTCAAAAGCATGATCGCAGTAATTCAAAATAAAATTTAGTGAAGTACTAAAAAACTACAGCTCAGTAAGTGAAAACGAACTGGAGGGACATCATAAAACGAAAAGATTGATCGGCCAACGAAGAAGGATAGAAGAAGCAAATCCAATCGAGCAATGTTTAATCGTTAACAAACATTCTCATTTTGTCAGTCTTCCTCCTCTTAAGTGTTGCCTGGATTCTTAGTTGTGTTGTTTTTACTTGCCTGTCGTCTACTTGGACGGTTCAGGTCTTCTAGGTATTCGATTCCTTGATCGATTTACTTTATTGTGACTTTATTAACTGGGTGAGTTGCCGCGTTTGCCTCTGGTTTTCTTGGATCTGGTTGGAGCTTCCCCGGGAACTTCAAGTTCTGAACTTCTTAGCTGAGACTTCTTCGGGAATTAGTTGGCACCCGATTTTGAAAGCTCTTTTCAGAAGTTTTTGCCAACTCGTGGTTGGGAATGCAAAACTTTGAAGAGCTTGCTCTCTTCAAAGACTCATTTGTCCATAGGGTGAAAACCGGTTTTGAACTTATTTCATAGATCGCAATGTTCTATGGAATCAATTCAAAACTGGTTATATATGTACGTAGCTACACAGTACACAAACTAACAAACGGATTGTTGGCAGTGTGTTGGTACATAAATTTTCGCAGTATAAATTGAAGCTACAGTATAAGACAACAAAGGATCAAGGACGAATAGTGAGTGAAATCAACACATTAAAAGTAAGTTCGATAATTGAATTTATGCATTGAATTAGAATTCTAGTAGACGATATTTCCAAATGTGCATTATATAGTGAATAACAAAGTGAAATAATAAATAACTTGAGCAGTGTTTTGGTTTTAAAAATCAAAGAAATAACTGCAGGAGCCTTAGCGACCGAATTATATAACACATATAGTTTAGAAGAAGTCAGAGCAATTATAAATAAATATGTTGTTCAAGGTAATTATAATTTGAAAACTTTTTCATTCAAACCTTTTGGTTCTGAGGACAAATATTCTCAAAGAATGGATCGAAATAATTTTCAACAAAATAGTAATTATAATTCAAAACAATTAAGAAATAATAATTCCAATTCGAGACAATTTAAAGATCCTAATTCTCAGCAAAGACAATTTCGACATGACTATCATTCTAATAATAACTTGGCACAATACGAAAAAACTTATAATAAAAAAGGCATTCAGGATACTAAGAAAATTATAATAGAAATAGACAGTCGGGATACCAAGAAAATTATAATAGATGTAGGCAATCAAGATATCAGTCAGAGAATAGCAGCTCCCAAGAACCGATGGACATTGACGCTACAAGTACAAGAAAGGAAGAAATTCAGTTAGGTAAGTCTGAGTTTCTTAAACGAGCCTCGGAATGTAGGAGAATCTATATAGCATTTAAATTTTTACAGAACATTATAGTTTCCGGGAACCGTAACTTAATAAATTTTCCTCCGGTTTGTAGGGGCCTTTTCCGGTAAAAATTAGAATTTCCAACCGTTTTTTGTCCGTAGCGGCTTAACTAAGCGTCCTGGAGGGTTCATATGTATGACCGACCCCCATTATTAAGTCATTTCCTCACTTTTTTCCAAACATTACCTTTTTATATTATGAAAAGTAGTTATACATAAGATCAGAAATATAACAAAATTCAGATTTTCGATAATTCCTTTATAAATAAATAAAATCTCATACTTATGATGAATTAACTTAATGAGTTATTCAAAATTGTTTTATGACTTCAAGATATAAAATCGTTATCATCATAAATAAAAATTTAAAGTTGTAAATATTACAAAGAACATAAGATTCCATGATTTATAAGTTACTATTGATGAGCAAATGTGAATTAGAAATATTGCGATCAAATCGTTTCAAAGTTTAGCTCTTTCTTTATAAAAATCTATGGATAAAAATTTTTTTTAACATATACACAATTTCCTCAACTAAATTAGATTAATCAATTTTAATCAGGTGTTATGGAAAAATGAACAATTATAACATGACAAAATAATATATCAGTTAATATAATCATATATGTATATAAATAATAATATATAATGTATTATTTCCATTAGTACCTAAGTTTCTTCAATAACTAAATATTTTTCGAAAACATATAAATAACAGCGAATAGTTATCAATTTCTCATTAACTGCTTATTAAAAAGATGAAATATTGCTTTAATTTTAATTTTTAATTATGAATATAAATAATCGAGATACTAATTGCTAAAGTATAAGAAAAGCTGGCGATTTCCGAAAAATATGCAAAAGTAGTTCCTTTTTAAGTTTGCTGTATACCTATTGATTTGCTTATGGTTCTATCAAATTGACAAAAACAACCATGCAACCAACATATTTTCAACTTAGTAAGTTTACCAAATTAATTTTCATCTGTCAATCACACATTACAAGTAAATGAATAAATATTAAAACAATATTTACAAATTAATGAAAAAAATGCAAAAATTAAACAATATTTAATGCTCATTAAATGCTTATCAAATTAACAATAGTTATCTCAATAATAGTAAATTGGAAAACGTGAAAAGTTTTCCATTTCCTTCAATAATTTTAACCATTTTCAGAAAAATAATACAAAATTATGACTAATAATATGAAACCATTATTGATAACTATCGAAAGTTATTTGACAAAATTCTAAAATCTCTCGTTTCCCGGAAATATTCGAAAAATAGTGATTTTTTGTATATTTTTAAAAACTTATCGAAACTACGAACACATACAAAAATTTCCATTTTCTTCACCCAAAATAGAAATTTTTGTGTGAATTTCCGTTTACGTGAGTGGATTTCACTAACCAGCAGTACACATTCAAACCATTTCTATTTGTGTTAGGAAACCGAATATTTAACAAAATCAAAATTGTGTCCCATCGCCGAAATTTAGGTTACCCCCCCTTTCCCTTTATTGCTATGACCCTTTCCCCTTAGTAAAATCAAACTAGCTTACATCAACTAGCAGACAAACTTTGCTCTCAGAGCGCAAAAATTATCCACTCACCAAAACCTTTTTGTCTGCTAGTTTGGAATTCTTGATGCCGACGTGATGTGTGGGACCAAAAAATCTGGATTATCTGTGCCAAAAGTACTTTCGTACCTTATGGAATCAGGTCATTACATGAATAAATTTCATTTCCATTTGTTTGGTGGAATCATTGGGTTGGATAGGTTAGCACCCAGGATTTAGTACACCTGATGTGAGTCTCAGGTAGGGTGTCTGAGTTGTTTAGGGTTATGCTGTAAACACAACACGGGCTATAAATATCGAAAATATTTTATAACTGGTAGCCAGCTATGGTGAGCTAAAAATTAGAAACACAATTGCAGCTATAAATGTAGCTTGACGTCACACTTACGGTTGTCAAAATACATGAAAATGAATTTGAATTTTGAAATTTAAATTTTCCACCAAAATATAAGTTAATAATTTTAATTTAAAATATATGTTATAATCAATAATTTTGATTAAAATAATTTCCACCGGAATAAAAATATGGTTCATTCAAAGCACATGAAAATGAAACACAAGAAACAATCAAACGTCAATTTCGTTCAGTGCAGCCAACATATTCATAATATTTATGAGTACGCCCCCTGCTCGCTACGCTCGCCAACCCCCGCCGTTCGCTCCGCTCACTCTAATAGCTCGCGCATGGAGCTATATATACAGTAGCATTGTAAGTAAAAAAAGAACAGTGACAATACGGTATAGTAGTAGCAATCATTTCAGCTCATTTTGCACGTCAAAGTACATCTATATTGAATGAGGCCCTAAATTTAATTATCGAACACCTTGCGGGTGCGGTTGAGGATCTTAAAAGGTCTGAAAATTTTCTCATACAAAATACTTTTTGTAAGAATTCTTTCATCTTCTGCCAAATGACCTTGGCTTTGTGTTTCAGAAATACATATAGACACGCAATCGATTAAACGATCTAATTCTACTGGCTACAACATACAATTAACGGTGAGAAAATATAGTAGTAGTTTATATTATGTAGTTTGAGTAACATTCCTCCTTTTTGAAACATTTGGAATTTATGGGATTTATTAATTGTCATCGCAAAAGCCAGAATAACGGAAAATTGAGTTTTTTGGAAGGAAAAAAGACAGAAGCGTTCTTGTATAATCAACGTTTATTTGTGGTGTCAAAATACGTGTGTTTCGGAAAACTCCTCCTAAAATCTCACAATCCAAACAATTTTCATTTGCATTTGAACTAAACGAATAGGTGTACCATCGACCAAGCAAGTCATGTCCTGTACTCAAATTACGAATAAATAAAAGTATGCAATTTGGTTTTGAAATTAAATTTGTGGAATCGGGAGCCCACTTACATCAACTGAGTTTAAAAATTCGACTGAAAAATTATTTTGCTCTCTACAGTCATCACTCAAGATGTAATCGGAACTCAAATATATTCGTTCCTCTCCGGACAGACTGTTAAAGATTGCTGCTTCGATGAAAGTGCAGTTTTCATATTTGGGTGCTAATATAACCGAATTGAGAATATCGTTAGACTTTATGGTTTCAGATACATTGCCATAAGTATCTGCAGTCACGAAGTTGCTAGCTAAATGGGAAGGAATTCCAATAACATCTTGGCTGTAGTCTGGAAATGTGGGTAAAGTTCAATTACCAAGAGATTAAAGAAATTCAAAGAATTCAATCTCATGAGGTGAAGCTCGCATGTTTTGGGTAAAAGTTATTTTGTTGAATTTTGAAAATTCGGACCATGAAGTTAGCAAATCTCAATAAGTGGTACACGTGTTCCGTGAGATATAGCTGGCAATATTCGTCAAAAATCTCCACGGAGTAAAATAGTCTTACCTCCGAAAAGTTTAGGCGAAGTACCGAAGGAATCGTTTACTGAACAAAATTTCCTCAATAGCTAATAAAGCACGGTTATATGAATCATTTTCTGAAGAATTTCTTAAAAATTTTTCACACATGAAAATTTTGAATTCATTCCACAAATCTAAAGCATTTAGAGGAAAGTTCATACCACAAATACGTCGTGCATGTGCTGAAAATGTGCAGTAAATAATGTTCCCAACAGTGCCCAAATCCTGACGGGACCACGAACATGAAGCAAAATATTCTCAAATGGAACACCTCAACATAAAACATAAAATAATCTAGCAATAGCTCTACTACTTTGTCTTTGAGGTTTTTTCCATTTCTTTTCTTTATCCACCTAAATATAAAGCATCGGCGTCTCCGTATATAGAAACTCGGACGAACTAATTCGATTGATTTAAAAAAATGCAGTCAATTTTGTTCTTCTGTGATTTTTAAGAGATTGCTGAACATTTCCTTCCCTAAAGACTACATTTTGCCGGTGAGGCAAGTAACAGTCAAGTCGAACTATAATTTATTACGTGACTGGTAATGCATTGGATACTCATTTATGGGCCACATGGACCGTAGATCATATAGTTTTTAGCTAAATTATGAAGTTGTGGGAAATACATCTACATAAATTGTAAATAAAATATATCTGGAATTTTCGTACAAACGAACCAACTTTCATTTCCTACCTTTTCTTTTTTCTCTAAATTGCAGTTTTAAAGGTGTGTAGACAAAAGTTAAGAAATATGATATAATTTCAGATTTTCAATTTTAAACAGTTTTTTGCTCGTAGCGGCTAAATCAAGCATTCTAGGGGGTATGATCAACCCCTTTTATTTTTTCATTTCCCAACTTTTGGCCATATATCATATTTCTCTAAATTATGTTTTAAATGTGGGTCCATACAAAAGTTGGGAAACATGATAAAATTCAGACTTTCGTTCGCTTTCCATAAATATTCGTGAAAGATAACTTCGCGTTTTCTAGAAATAACTGTACAATTGTGATTTTCCATATTTTTTGAAATTAATTTTGCATATATTTTTATCAAATTAGCAAAAAACAATGGTATAAGTAAACGATGGCTTTATCTTTGTCTGTGGTAATGCATCCATATTATTGTCTGTGGCCATATGTTCATTGTTTTGGCTTTTGTCTGGAAGAATGCAATTTTATTATATTATCCATATTTTTTGAAATAAAATTTGCATATATTTTTATCAAATTAGCAAAAAACAATGGTATAAGTAAACGATGGCTTTGACTTTGTCTGTGGTAATGCATCCATATTATTGTCTGTGGCCATATGTTCATTGTTTCGGCTTTTGTCTGGAAGAATGCAATTTTATTAGCCAAAGATTGCCTCCTTCCAGGGAAAAAGCAAAAAAATGAACATATGAATATTGTCTGTGATATGGCAGCATTTGCCGCTCACATTATCATTGACATAGATATTAGGTTTGAGGGAAAAGAATGCATGTATTTGGTTGGTTATTCAGTCGAACGTATGATCTATGCAAATGATAATGTTAAATAAATATGTTCTCTATTTTGATTTTTTCGTAGAGGAATGCAATTTTATGTTAATTCATTTGGTTTGTGTCCCCAATAGAAGATTGATCCATTTGGTTTGATAATTTAGTACTTGCCGTTTATCGGGGACACAATCCAAAAAATTACATATGGTTGCATATTTCCAGGCAAAGAGAAAAACAATCACACGCATACATTCCTCCCAACAGCATCATGTACGCTATACGTGTGCTCAATTCACACATACACTCCCATTCACACATACACTCCCATTTTTAAATTTCAAAGCTTAATTAAACTAATTTCTAATTAAATTAAAAAAAAAATAATAATTGCTGCAGGTAAAGGAAAAACTAATCTTTCGAATGGTATAATTTTTATCCTGGTCAGTCCACCTGGTTTCCTGTAAAAGGGATAACAAAAAATCGTGTCGCCTATTTATATATAGATTAAGTTGGTTGTACCGCGGCTACGACTAGAAAATTGTAAGAGGGCTTTTTATATGTCCGAGAGTGTTTCTGGACTTTGTATATGTAGGTCAACTTTTGATAACATAGATTTGTAAGTGATAGGCTTAATAAAAATGGATAAACAAATCATTGTTTATACTTGTACTTTGGCAAATTTTTGCTGGGCATGGAGCATAGGGTCATTTTTGTAGATGCAGCAAAAATGATGGTGGTCCAAGACATGATTCTTTTGGTTCATTCTTTAGTTCTTTTCAGACTACACAGTGGAAAGAGTTAAGGTTGAAGTTTATATTTTGAAGTCAAATCATAAAAGTTTATAAGGTGAATTAAATTTAAACAGGTGAGTCCTCTCACTAAGTTTAAGATTATGTGTGAGTCTTTTCACTAGCTGTTGGTTTGGTTTTAATATGAGTTCACTCGCAGAGTTTTGACGATTAATAGGTGTGAAAGTGGATATAGATGATTTAGGTGTTATGCGATCACAAGTGTGACCATAGATAATGATGGATTATTTGAAGGTGTGCAATCTTTTCCACGAGTCAGGTCAGGTTGGTGTTCTCCTGCACCTGATATAAAGTTTAGTTGTTCCTATTGGGTTGGTGTTCTCCCATAGGCTTTATTGATAGTCATGTGGTTGGTTTTCTCCTCATGAACATATAAGTTTGCTTTTAATTTGTGTTCACACTTGCGAACCGAATGGGAATGTTTGTGTTTTGCTAAATTGAAATTAGTACGCATTGTGACAGTAGAGTAACGTAACATAATGATAAATTTATTAAAAATACGGTGAAGATCCCTACAATGAGGTGTGTGGTTGGTGTTCTCCCACATCCGGACGGTTGGTTGGTGTTCTCCACTGTCCTAGAACAAAAGTGCTGCCGATGGGTTGGTGTTCTCCCATCAGATGGTGGTTTTAGGATTCTACATCGTTAATTGCGTTGGTTTTTACTTGAATAATTAATTTGCAATGAAAATGATAGTCTCTTCACGATGCGTACAAATAGAGAAGTGTTGGTGCATCTTAAACTTATAGTGGATTTGTATTTTCAGAGGTGGCGCTTTTATTTAATCACCACGTGACCAGCATCCATGTCAAAAGTGACTTGAATCCTGACAGGTTTCAGTTTTAAAACTAATTTAAATTGAATATGAACATTTTTTTTGTTGTAATTTTAAATATCATTATTATAATTCAGAAGTGGGATACTGGTCACTGGATGTGAAATGCGACGATCTCCACTTAATTGAAAATAAAAGATTTTGCAGCGGGTTGAAAGAATTGTTTTGGTTGAGTGTTGAAATTTTTGTTGATGAATGACTAATTTTATGAGGGTCGTTAATTTGTTTGACTAATTTATTACTTAGATTAAAAACCGTTGCGTAAAATTGTGAAAGCAGCTTTAAAGATGCCAAGACATCATCACAAGAAACATTATCGTGAGCAAAAGAGAAGGAGGTCGACGTCCCGTGCGTCTTCAGAAACTTCATCTCGGAGAATGCGGCGTAGATCAAGACATGCGAGCTCTTCGTTAGAACGATTTACGGAGGCAATTACTCGGGTCTTGGACAGATCAGCAAATCAACCCCCTTCCCAAGCTTTATGGGGTGATACAGTTCCAGAATTTAATCCAAGGGACCGAAACCAATCGGCAGAGAAGTGGTGCCAAAAAATAACCGAACTACGACAACTACATCAGTGGAATGAGGACACCACGATATATTTCGCGTTGACCAAACTAAAGGGGACGGCACAGACCTGGTATAAGGGATTGGGTACTATGAGTTATAGTTGGGATGAGTGGAAAGCAAAGTTGATCAAAGCTTTTCCTGCACGGCATAATTTTCATTGTCTTCTGGGAGAAATGATGCGACGTACAAAGAGGACTGAGGAGTCTTACACCAATTACTATCATGAAAAAATGGCTTTGCTAAATGCTTGCAATATAGTTGGTATGGATGCAGTTGACTGTTTATTGGGAGGAATTCATGATAGGGTCTTCCTTGCGGGAGCGAATGGGGGTCAGTTTCAAACACCAGATGCATTATTTCAATATTTCGGAGCTACTGACAGCAACAACTATCCTTCAACATCCACTAACGATGGTCGATTCCGAGGTAAGCTTGAATATGAGGCGAAAAAGAAATCTCAGGGAAATCGCATACAGCAAAACGAGAAGCGTCTAATATGTTTCAAATGTAATATGCCGGGGCACTATGCTAGCTCTTGCAAAGAGGGAACTAAAGTTGACACCACAGGAACCACCGAAAAGAGGTGTAACTACTGCAACAATCGAGGACATCTTGAAGTAAACTGTTACCGCAAAAAGAACGAGACAAACAAAAAGGTTGCTTTACTTAAAGTAGTAGATAGTGATCCTCTTAATAAGAAATATTTTAAGAATGTAAAAATAAATGATGATACTTTGGAAGCTTACATAGACTTTGGAAGTTCATGTTCAATTATCAAGTTGAATGCCGTCGACAAATTGAAATTAGTGGTCCAAAAGGAAATATCGATAATTTGTGGTTATGGAAGCAGTAGAGTCAATAGTGTTGGAACTGCAAGATTTACACTGAAAGTCGATGATGTAGCAGGAGATATAACAGCGATGGTTGTTTCTAATGAAGAGCAAGATATTCCTCTATTGATAGGCCGAAATTTCACAGAACTTCCACATGTTTTAGTGCATAAAGACAAGGACAATTTAAAGTTTTTAGAAAAAGAACAAGAAAATAACACCGAATTTAAAGATATCAAAAACAGAGTAATTAATAGTTCCTATAATCAATGACCAGATAGACCGACTAAAGGATGGGAAGTATTTCACAAGTTTAGATCTCAAATCTGGTTACTATCAGATTCCCATGCGTGAAACCTCAAAAAAATACACCGCATTTGCCACTCATCACGGACTTTATGAGTTCACTAGAATGCCTTTCGGACTGACCAATGCTCCAAGATGTTTCCAAAGATTTATGAATAAGGTACTAGGACCGGTAAACAATGTAGCAGCAGTGTATTTGGATGACGTGTTACTCCATTCTAAAACTGTTGAAGACGCTATTGAGGCATTAAGGAAAGTTTTACAAATATTTCGTGAACAGAAACTGACATTGAACTTGGAAAAATGTTCTTTTCTGATGACATCAATTAACTTTCTTGGGTTCGAAATCGAAAAAGATACGGTCAAGCCTGGAAAAGACAAAACAAAAGCCGTTGAACAATTTCCCATACCAAAAACGGTCCGAAATGTACGACAATTTTTGGGTTTGACCGGATATTTTCGCCAATTTGTGAAGGATTATGCTTTGATGGCCAAGCCACTTACTGTGTTACTAAAGAAAAACATACCCTGGAAATGGAAAGAGGAGCAGGAAGAAGCGTTCAGGAAGCTCCAGTAAAAATTGATTAGTCGTCCGGTTCTGTCATTGTACAATCCTCAAGCTGACACTGAGGTCCATACCGATGCTAGCTCAACAGGTTTGGCTGGAATTCTGTTCCAAAGGCAGACAGACCAGAAATTGCATCCTGTGGCTTATTACAGCCGACAGACATCAAACGCCGAAAGTAAATACCACTCCTATGAACTGGAAACTTTAGCCGTTGTGGAGTCTTTTAAAAAGTTTCGAACCTATTTGCTGGGTGTAAATTTTACTCTTGTCACCGATTGCAACGCGCTGAAGGCCACTAAGGACAAAAAAGACCTAATACCAAGAATTGCTAGATGGTGGCTTCAACTTCTTGAGTTTAATTTTGTCGTCAAATACAGGCCTGGAGACAGAATGAAACACGTAGATGCATTGAGCCGTAATGTGGAAGAGAAAAGGAAAGAAGAGAAAGTTATGCATATTACGCAAGGAGATTGGGTTTTGGCAGGTCAGTTAACAGACGCCAAAATCAAGCAAATCAACGAGATCCTCAAAAGAGCGCCAGTAACAGAATATGAGAAAAAGATATTTAAAGACTATGCTTTGAGAAATGGAAGGGTATATCGCATCACTGCGAGAGGAATCCAATGGGTAGTTCCACGTGGAATGCGATCACACGTCGTAAGAGCGGCACATGATGAAATGGGACATTTTGCGGCAGAAAAAACGTTGTACCGCCTATGCGAGCACTATTGGTTCCCCAACATGAGAAAATACGTGGAGAATTACATAGCCTCCTGTATACAATGTTTATTTAATAAAAAGAAAAGCGGTAAAAAGGAAGGATTTCTGCATCCCATTCCGAAAGGATGTGACCCAATGAGAATCGTCCATATTGACCACTTAGGACCGTTTCCTAAAAGTAAAAACGGCAACTTTTACATAATCGCCGTTGTAGACGCATTTACAAAGTTTTTGTTCATAAGAGCAGTCAAAACAACCAAAACTAAATATGTACTGGAGTTATTAAAAGATATATTCTCTACTTATGGCTGTCCACAAATTTTAATTTCCGATCAAGGTAGTGCTTTTACTGCTAAAAACTTTGCAGAATTTTGTATACAAAATAATGTTCGTCACGTCAAAAATGCAGTAGCAACTCCTAGGGCGAATGGGCAGATTGAACGTCTTAATCGATCAATACTAAGCGCCCTGTTAACCAGTACTCTGGAGGAAGAAAACTGGGACGAAAATATCAAAAAAGTTCAGTTTGCTATAAACAATTTGGTTAATAAAACCACTGGAAAGACACCAAGCGAACTTCTTTTCGGTTTCCGGCCAAGAGGTGGAAGTGATGCTCTACTGAAAGATCAGGTAGAAGAAGTTACTGGAGTCGTCACAAGTTTGATAGAAGAGAGAGAGAAAGTGTCGAACGTGATCATTAAACAACAAGAACGCCAAAAGCAACAGTTCGATGCAAGAAGGAAAAAACCTAAGCAATATAGGGAAGGTGATCTTATAGTGCTAGAAAAGTTTGCTTCTGCAGAATCTACGAGCAGGAAGTTACTGTCACCTTATAGTGGTCCGTTTATAGTCAAAACGGTGTTACCTAACGATAGGTATATCGTTGTTGATATGCCAGGATCACACAGAACAAGGAATCGAAGCAATTATTCAAAGACTGTCGCTGTAGATCGTATGAAACCCTGGACACAGTTGGAAGAAACAACGGATGAAAGTGAGAATGAGTTAGAATCAGTCGAAGATGGAGTAATAATATCGGATCCGGAACAAAGTCAGCCCGAGGCGTGCTGAAGCCCAGGAAGGCCGACTGTAAGAGGGCTTTTTATATGTCCGAGAGTGTTTCTGGACTTTGTATATGTAGGTCAACTTTTGATAACATAGATTTGTAAGTGATAGGCTTAATAAAAATGGATAAACAAATCATTGTTTATACTTGTACTTTGGCAAATTTTTGCTGGGCATGGAGCATAGGGTCATTTTTGTAGATGCAGCAAAAATGATGGTGGTCCAAGACATGATTCTTTTGGTTCATTCTTTAGTTCTTTTCAGACTACACAGTGGAAAGAGTTAAGGTTGAAGTTTATATTTTGAAGTCAAATCATAAAAGTTTATAAGGTGAATTAAATTTAAACAGGTGAGTCCTCTCACTAAGTTTAAGATTATGTGTGAGTCTTTTCACTAGCTGTTGGTTTGGTTTTAATATGAGTTCACTCGCAGAGTTTTGACGATTAATAGGTGTGAAAGTGGATATAGATGATTTAGGTGTTATGCGATCACAAGTGTGACCATAGATAATGATGGATTATTTGAAGGTGTGCAATCTTTTCCACGAGTCAGGTCAGGTTGGTGTTCTCCTGCACCTGATATAAAGTTTAGTTGTTCCTATTGGGTTGGTGTTCTCCCATAGGCTTTATTGATAGTCATGTGGTTGGTTTTCTCCTCATGAACATATAAGTTTGCTTTTAATTTGTGTTCACACTTGCGAACCGAATGGGAATGTTTGTGTTTTGCTAAATTGAAATTAGTACGCATTGTGACAGTAGAGTAACGTAACATAATGATGAATTTATTAAAAATACGGTGAAGATCCCTACAATGAGGTGTGTGGTTGGTGTTCTCCCACATCCGGACGGTTGGTTGGTGTTCTCCACTGTCCTAGAACAAAAGTGCTGCCGATGGGTTGGTGTTCTCCCATCAGATGGTGGTTTTAGGATTCTACATCGTTAATTGCGTTGGTTTTTACTTGAATAATTAATTTGCAATGAAAATGATAGTCTCTTCACGATGCGTTCAAATAGAGAAGTGTTGGTGCATCTTAAACTTATAGTGGATTTGTATTTTCAGAGGTGGCGCTTTTATTTAATCACCACGTGACCAGCATCCATGTCAAAAGTGACTTGAATCCTGACAGGTTTCAGTTTTAAAACTAATTTAAATTGAATATGAACATTTTTTTTGTTGTAATTTTAAATATCATTATTATAAAATATTTTATAGCCGATAGCTCACGCTGCAGTTTTGTGCACCCCCATTGAAAACTACGGCGGACTATTTTTCTAGCTGCTATTTTCTAGCCGATATCGCGTGTTGTGTTTACAGCATTAGACGCTTGAATGCGTTTTCAATTTAGGTTTTGCTTTCGGACTGACAATAGGTGGGCGATGTTACCGATAGAGGGATTTTCTGTGGCTTGGGTTTTTGTGTTTAGTTTATGTTGATCATCAGTGTAGGTTTTAGGTTGGGATAAATGAATATGAATGATCACTTTGACGAACCACAGATTGTAGTCTGGATGTTTAACGTGTGGATTTTTGATTCACAACATTGGTTTAAATTGTCTCGCTGATTGTTTTCTATTTTGCTTTCTTCTAATGTATTTACTTCATATTCTATTGCTTTATTTAAAACAGATATTTTTGTGCTATTCGTTTACAAAATTTCTCGAATTATCATGTCAATTAATTTTACATTCTTTGCAATCGCATCCATGCCAGTTGGATCAATCCCATCCATGCCAAAACATCATAAGTTTTTTCCAAATTTATTTTTACCCATTTCATTCTAGCATTAATTGGTTGCCCAAATTTTTCGGGACACTTTGTTTTAATATATTCAGTGTCTCTAA
This sequence comes from Chrysops caecutiens, assembly GCA_963971475.1. Classification (NCBI taxonomy): domain Eukaryota; kingdom Metazoa; phylum Arthropoda; class Insecta; order Diptera; family Tabanidae; genus Chrysops; species Chrysops caecutiens. Next base: position 68,716,956 of record OZ020567.1, read on the forward strand.
TAACTCTTCCTACAATGGTACTAACTTGAATTTCCTCGCTACTTACTGTGTTATATAATTCGGTCGCTAAGGCTCCTGCAGTTATTCCTTTGATTTTTAGAACCAAAACACTGCTCAAGTTATTTATTATTTCACTTTGTTATTCACTATATAATGCACATTCGGAAATATCGTCTACTAGAATTCTAATTTTATGCATTAATTCAATTATCGAACTAACTTTTAATGTGTTGATTTCACTCACTATTCGTTCTTGATCCTTTGTTGTCTTATACTGCAGCTTCACCAACACACTGCCAAAAATCTCTTTGATAGTTTGTGTAACCAGTTTTGAATTGATTCCATAGAACATTGCGATCTAACAACTCACCCAGTCACAATAAAGTAAATCGATCAAGGAATCGAATACCTAGAAGACCTAAACCGTCCAAGTAGACGACAGGCAAGTAAAAACAACACAACTAAGAATCCAGGCAACACTTAATAGGAGGAAGAGTTACAAAATCCGGCAGCTGGGCCCAGACTCAACAAGCCAGCAATGTGGAAGAAAGAGAACCTAGTACTGAACCAAATTATAAAACTAATGATAAAAAGGAAAAAACTCAAACAATGAAAAGAAAAAATAACCATTATAAATGACGAAAAATATTTAAATTAATAATAGAAATTTTACTTTTCAATAAAGGAAATAAAAAGTGAAATTGAAATGAAGAATTTCTCAACACTTTGGCGCAGCCGCATCTTAAGGACTTACGACACGCTCATAGCCACGGTACATGCTGTGAACGAAAATGTGACCGCTCGAGAGAAGGAAGGATCTGTGCGACGCAACACATTGACACTATAAGTGGGGATGTTCACATATACGCTGTTGTAAAGAAGAAAGTGGCATATTAACGCTGCAAAAAGAAAAGGTGACTTAATAAGAGTGAAATATCTTCCGAAATAACAAATCTACGTGCAATCGAGAACTTTTACAATCATGAAATGTTAAATGACAAATTGGAACAAGAAGGAATCAGAGTAACAGAAACAAAAAAAATTAATGTAATAAAAAATAAATAACGGCGTTATGAAATAAATATAATTATATAATAATAAAACTTATACTAGTCAACGAAGTGGTATAGATATCTGAAAATAAGTTAATTTTAGCTAAAATGTAAATGTCGAACGCAAATGTATAGTAATGTGGAAAGTCCAAGCAGCAACTGTTGATGTAACGGAAATAAGCGGAAAAACCAACCAACGTGAAAACTTCATCTAAGAAGGACACTCAGACAAACCTGGCTCGCTACTACGAACAGTACCTTAGCTTCGCACCTGGTAAAACACGGAGGGGAAAAAGAACGTCTCTATAATATCAGCAGAGGACTCTCTGGCCTGAAAGAGTAACACCACTTGCGACCGTCATACTCGCAAATATGACGATCATCTAAATATCCGAAACTCGCACATTAAGGAGGGACTTAATATCTCAATTAGGAGAAATGAGACAGCGATGTAATGGACTCATTACGAAGTACATATTCCTAGCCAAAACGTAGACAAGAAAAGATTAATAAAAAATGAGACCAAAGTAGGAAAAATTGAACAAAGATGACAACGAAAAACAAATGAAGAGGAAAACTTATGAGAAAATAAAACAATGAAGATTAAAATAAATAACAAAGATGTAAGAGAAAATAGAATAAGATTTCAAGGAAATAAGGAAATGAACCAAAAGAAAATATATTTGAAAGATACATAAGGAACCCGGGATATAAATAACAGGCTAGTCTAAGCTGCTACGACACCTCCCTAGCCACCGGGCGCGTCCACAGGTTGCGGACAGTGGAACTCCAAGACAAATGTTCTTGGATCGTGGAGGAATCGGCAGAAGAGTACAGTTACTGAACTCGGAAGCTCAGTACTCAGCCGCGGACAATGGGAGGACCCCCCCTTTTAACTATGGACGGTTTGAGCAACACAAATATTACACCAGGTGGTGCGGCGACTCAGTCGTCAAATCCATCCATCTCTTTGGAGGTGGCCGTGTCCCATTCGGATTCTGGGGGGGGTGGAGACACTCAAACCGAGTACAGCAACGATGGTGGAACACTTGGCCAGCGTTGCAGTCAATGTTACAAGTGGGAGGCAGAGCATAGGTGGGTCGACCAGCCTCTCTAAGGCCTGGAGTTGAACTCCCAAACTGACGACGGCATGTCCGTCAATAGTACAGGGAGCATTGACTCAGAGGACGAAAGGAGATTGCTGGATGAGGCTAGCGAAGCCAAGCTCTCCGAGAAGAAGAGGAAGCAGCCGACCATAGCGCAACTGTCCCTAAAAAGGTAAGCAGAGCCAAGGCCAGCCTGAAGAAGCTCTTGTTAGGGAAGCCGAAGGGCTACGTAGCAAGAAATAAGGGGTTGTCGCCGACTTCGAGAAGAACATTGTTTCTAAAAAATTGGGGATAATCACTGCGGAGCTCCCAGGACCCTCAAGGCCTAAAGCCGGAGCATTAGGAAAGAGCGCCAATTTACAGCGCTCCAATTCTGTAACATCCTCACCCTCAGGAAAACTTCCACAACAGACTTCCCAGAAGAAAGCTAAAAGGGTGCGATCCAACGAGGAGGAACAAACGATGAAAAAGGCCAAAACCTCGTCGGTAGACCAAGCGCCCGCCGATTGGCAGATGGCTATCATAGGTCGGTCAGATCTAGATGGCAAAATTTCTAGCGAGAGGTGGGAAGAGGTCGAGATGAGGTTGCTGTATGCAATGGCAAGCGAGCAGAGTGGCTCGAAAGAGGATATGTCCTTTGATGGAGCAAGCTACCACAGGGGTGTCAAGATCATTGGGCGCTCGGGGCGAAAATCCGTTGATTTTCTAAGCCGCGTGGTCGAGGGTCTTGATGAACTTTGGCCGGGTGCCAAATTGGAGGTCGTTCAAAAATCGGTCGTACCTTTGAGGAAACTGGCACTATTGTGCATTCCTCCGCCACTAATGGAGGATGAAGCCAAGATGAAGCTGGTTTCAAAGCAGAATGGCTTGGAAACTGGTAAATGGAGAATCATCTCCTCCAACAAGTGTCCCAACGGGGTAGGCAAAGACCTGGTCGTGACGGTTGACGACGAGTCCTTTGCCAAACTCAAAGACTCAAAAGGAAGCATCAATTTCGGGTTAAGAGCGGCGAAAGTGAGGCTTCCAAATGAGTCGAAGAGCGCCACCGAGGAGGTTGCAGGTGGTGAAAAGTAATTTTGAGGCGGCCACCGAGGATTTTATGCTGTACATGGATGAGAATGGAGTAGACTTGGCCTTAGTCCAGGAGCCGTGGCACGCAGGAGACAAAATCCGAGGGCTTAGGTCAAAAAACTACAGTCTAATGCATTTAAACACAACAGGTAAAAAGAGAGCGTGTATAGTAACAAAGAGGTCATTAAATCTCACTTTACTTTCACAGCACAGCACAAATGATATGGTGGTGGCAGTACTAGAGGAGAGGGGCAAAACAAATCTGCTCCTAGCCTCAACGTATATGCCGTACGAAGAGGGAGACCCCCATGAGCAGCGGTCCAGGCCCTTGCGCAAAAGGCAAAAACCAAGGGATGGCACATAGTGATGGGTTGTGACGCGAACGACCATCACGTCCAATGGGGCAGCAGAGGCATCAACAAAAGAGGTGAGTCAATTTTAGAGTTTATAATTACCACTAACCTCACCATCCATAATCGGTGTGATTCACCCACATTTACTAACAAGATCAGGGAGGAGGTGATAGACCTAACATTGACTACTAACACAATCGATTTGAATGTAGAAAACTGGAGAGTTTCTCCCGAGCACTCCTTCTCAAAATCATGGGAGAATTCTCTTTGATATTAACTGGAAAGTAGAGATATTAACTGGAAAGGTTCTGGAAAGTAAACCATACAGGAATCCGAGGAACACGGACTGGTACAGATTTTCCACAGAAGTGGAAAAGGCAATGAAAACCACGAACAAACAGTGTTCGGGTGCCTGCCTCCACACAGTGGCGGACCTGAGAAGTCCGTAAAACGACTTAGCGAGGTCTTGCTAAAAGCCTTGCAGAAAAGGTTAGCAGAGCTCGAAGGGAAACCAACAGGTTGTGGAAGAAAAAGCTCAATCAGCAGAGGGACGCCACTAGCAGTCTTCATAGCAAGGTAAGGAAAAGTGAAGAAGAGGGAGACTGGGCGAATTACAAGCGCAGTTTGAATGATTAAAAAGGTAAGGTGAGGAAGGCGAAATGGAACTCATTGGTCGACTTTCTCAGCTCCATAGAGGACGGAAACGAGGCCTCAAGGTTCAGGAAAATTCTTTCCAAAGATGTCACAGTCACAGGAAACCTGAGGAGACCAAACGGTTCGTGGACAGAATCAAGTAAGGAGACATTAGAGCTGCTGATGGAGACTCACTTCCCCGGCTGCTCGACGTCATGGGACAAAGGGCAAGGGTGCCCAGGGGTCAGGATTTGTCTAAAGGGAGATACTATTAGGGACTCCATCAACATGGAGAAGGTAATATGGGCGGTGAAAACATTCGAGCCATACAAATCCGCGGGGACGGATGGAATCACACCAGCCATGCTGCAAAATCCGATAGGCAGTATAGCAGAGGTACTGACGGGCATCTTCCAGGGGAGTTTTTTGCTAGGATATATCCCAGAAGCATGGAGAGGAGTGAGAGTTGCCTTCATATATAAATCGGGTAAGTCGGTTGCAAGTGCGCTGCATGAAGTGGTCGGAACCATTGAAAAATCCCTCCACCAAAAGGAATATACCTTAGGGGCGTTTCTTGATATAAAGGGAGCTTTCAACAATGTGAAGACCAATACAATAAAGAAGGCATTAGAGGAGTTTAACGTGGAGCCCCCCATCACGTACTGGATAGTAAGTATGCTAAATAGCAGAAGTATCAGTACAGAAGCGGGGGATCACAAGATCAAAAGATGGGCGACTAGGGGCACGCCACAAGGAGGGGAAATATCCCCACTTTTGTGGTTGCTCGTTATTAACTCGATCTTAAAGGACCTTAGAAGGAGAAGGATAAGGGTCACCGCCTACGCAGATGACGTAGCCATACTGGCAGCTGGCAAAGACCTGCAAACGATAAGTGACATTATGAGAGACATTGGAGCATTATGAGAGACTAATAACTGCATAGAGGAAAACAGGCTAGGGATAAATCCCGAAAAGATGAAACTGGTTTTCTTCACCAGAAGATACAAGATACCACAGGTAAAACTGCCAAAGTTAAAAGAGCAAGAACTAAACCTCTCGGGAGAGGCGAAGTATTTAGGAATCATCCTGGACTCTAAACTCAACTGGAGGAGAAATGTGGATGAAAGGATGAAAAAATGAATAAACACTTTCCACACATGTAGGAAGATGTTTGGTAGGAAATGAAGTCTACAACCACGGATCATACACTGGATCTACACTATGATCGTTAAACCCATTATCACGTACGGAGCCCTTATGTGGTAGAAGGCCATGGAAGAGGAGATCAATAGGCAGATGCTAGGAAAGATACAGCGACTTGCAGCGATAAGCATAACGGGCGCAATTAGGAGAACACCTCAGGCAGCGCTTGATGCGATATTATACTTGGAACCGTTAGACCTCTTTACAAAAGGACTGGCAACCAAAACAGCCCTCAGGTTGAGACATAACACAGTGGAGGCACACAGACCAGAGTCATGCTAGTATACTGGAAGAGATATTGAAAATGGGAGGCACTGTGAAAGCCGGAGTGCTACGACAGAGCACGGACTACATGGTGGCAGAGCAATGGTTTGGGGAGGAGTTGGAGATCAGAATCCCAACCAGAGAGGAATGGAAAAGTAGTTCCATTTTGAAAGAAGGCGAAATAAGCGTCAGCTTCGCGGACGGCTCAGTTACTGAAACGGGGACTGGAGTCGGCATATGCTCGGAGATATTAGGCGTCAAGGAGTCACACAGACTCAACAAAAACCGTAGTATATTGCAAGCGGAAATTAACGCGATAGAGAGAGTAGCAAGACTAAAGCAGCTGACCAACGAAGAAATACAGGAAGTCATGATCTATAGCGACACCCAAGCTGCTCTTAGATCACTGTTATCTAAGACAATCAAGTCAAAGGCTGTGATGAGTTGCCGAGAAGCACTATCCTGGATCCGAGACAAAGTCAGCCGCTGTTGGGTTCCCGCACAAAGCGATGTAGAAGGGAATCTACAGGCGGACAAACAGGCAAGGATCGGAACCGAAATTCATTCAGTGCTGAAGAATCTAATTCTTGTTGAGATGAGATAACTCTCCACAGATGAGGCTGTCGAAAGATACCACCGACAGGATACTTTGGGATCAACATGGCAAGACTCAAGGCAACTGTGGCCACGAATTGAGGAGACAAGAACGGTAGGCTAGACATGAACGAAAGACCTCGGTCCACACCATCATAAAGGTCATTACAGGACTCTGTCCGGTCGGGAGAAACCTCCAAAGGTGGGGGCTCACACACGACAGTCTCTGTAAGGAGTGTGACGTGGCACATCTTTTGTGCTCCTACCTAGTATTGGGCGATAGTAGGAGGCGAATATTGGGTAGGGAATCCTTCAGAGAGTTGGAGGAGATAGCTTGCATGGATATTGAACTATTGAGGAACTTTGCCAAAGTGTGGAAATTTCTCAGGGCAAAAGGATGAAAAAAAGGAGAGGAAGGGGATAACAACATTCAAAGGGCATCACAATGGGCCACCGAGTGGGATTGGACCGAGATCGCACAATTGGTGTGATCATTCCACCCTGTTAACCTGACCTAACCTACATAAAGATGAGAGGAAAACACGATAACGAGACGAAAGAAGAATCAAAATCAAGAACCAACAACATGAATATGGTAAAGAATCACGAGCTGAATTTCAGGAGGTATATATAGGGAAATAAAACAAATGAAAATAAGTTGAAACCGATGGAACAACCTATTGTTGGTAGTCCCAGATGAATTGGGTCCCGATGTCTAGAAGCGTTGGCGTATAAGCCTCAGATAACAAAAAACAGGAGTTTCGTACTTACGACCTAGCATAGAGATTATTCTAGAGCAGTTAGGGAAACTACGCCGCAATCTTATACTGAATGTCAGAAGCAGCTAGCATCTGATAACAATGAAGGCAGAAGACCACTCATAAAGCCACAAGAATATGCAACGACCAATTCAGATTCGCCGAACAGACCCTTTAAAACACAAACAACAGCGAAACATACATATATATACCAACACCATTTTACCACATTCTTGTCAATTATTGAGATACCAACACACAAAGGCAGCTTCCCCCAGGGTATCACACATGAACCATTAACTGGTATGAGAAATAAACGAAAAAGAATAAGAAGCAATAAGCAATAAATACTAAAAAATTATTAAAAATAAATATACATAAAGAAAAAAAGACATGTATCGTAATAATACATATGTAACTACAACCCATATAAATAAAAAACTGGATAATCCCAAATGTAAAAGCAAACGATTTCCGGAAATTTTATGGTCACAGATGACTTTTTAAAAGCTTAAGATACAATCATATAATTAGCAATACATACCGTAGAACTAAAAATACTAGGGGGACGCCCCCTGCTCGCTACGCTCGCCAACCCCCGCCGTTCGCTATGCTCACTCTAATAGCTCGCGTATGGCGCTATATATACAGTAGCATTGTAAGTAAAAAGGTTTTTTAGTTCAGACTGTTGTAGCAATCATTTCACCTCATTTGGCACGTCAAAGTACATCTATATTGAATGAGGCCCTATCTATAATTATCGAAAACCTTGTGGGTGCGGTTGCGGATCTTAAAAGATCTGAAAATTTTCTCATACAAAATCCTTTTTGTAAGAATTCTTTCATCTTTTGCCAAATGACCTTGGCTTTGTGTTTCAGAAATACATATAGACACGCAATCGATCAAGCGATCTAACTCTACTGGCTACAACATACAATTAACGGTAAGAAAATATAGGTGGTTTAAGTAAGATTCCTTCTTTTTGAAACGTTTGGGATTTATGGGATTAATTAATTGTCATCTCAAAAGCCAGAATAACGGGAAATTTAGTTTTTTGAGAGAAAAAAGGCAGAAGTGTACTTTTATAATCAAGGATTATTTGTGGTGTCAATATACGTGTGTTTCGGAAAACTCCTGCTAAAATCTCACAATCCAAACAATTTTCTTTTGCATTTGAACTAAACGAAGAGGTGTACCATCGACCAAGCAAGTCATGTACTGTACACAAATTACGAATAAGTAGAAGTATGCAATTTGGTTTTTAAAATAAATTTGTGGGATCGGGAGCCCACTTACATCAACTGAGTTTAAAAATTCTACTGGAAAATTATTTTGCTCTCTATAATCATCACTCAAGATGTTATCGGAACTTAAATATATTCTTTTCTCTCCGGCCAGGCTGTTAAAGATTTCTGTCTTCATATTTGGGTGCTAATATAACCGAATTGAGAATATCGTTAGAATTTATGGTTTCAGATACGTTGCCATAAGTATCTGAATTGACGAAGTTGCTAACTAAATGGGAAGGAATTTCAATAACATCTTGGCTCTAATCAGGAAATGTGGGTAAAGTTCCATTACCCAGAGACTTAAGAAATTCAACGAATTCAACCTCATGAGGTGAAGCTCTCATGTTTTGGGTGAAAGTTATTTTGTGGAATTTTGAAAACCTGGACCATGAAGTAAGACAATTCTCAATAAGTGGTACACGTATACCGTGAGATGTAGGTGGCAATATTCGTCAAAAATCTCCACAGAGTAAAATAGTCTTATACCCGAAAAGTTTAGTTGAATTACCGAATGAATCGTTTACTGAACAAAATTTCCTCAATAGCTAATAAAGCACGGTTATATGAATAATTTTCTGAAGAATTTCTTAAAAAGTCTTCACACATGAAAATTTTGAATTCATTCCACAAATCTAATGCATTTGTAGGAAAGTTCATACCACATACCTCTTAACTGCTGAGAGGACTTACACTCTTTTACTTCTAATAAATATTCACGCCACTCTCCATCATTTCATGCGACACGTCGTGCATGTGCTGAAAATGTGCAGTAAATAATGTTCCCAACAGTACCCAAATCCTGATGGGACCTCGAAGATGAAGCTTGAATAGTCTCAAATGGAACAACTCAACATGAAACATAAAATAATCTAGCAATAGCTCTACTACTTCCTCTGTGAGATTTTTCCCATTTCTTTTCTTTATCTACCTAAATATAATGCATCGGCGTCTCTGTATATAGAAACTCGGACGAACTAATTCGTTTGACTTCAAAGAATGCAGTCAATTTTGTTCTTCTGTGATTTTTAAGAGCTTGTTGAACATTTCCTTTCCTAAAGACTACATTTTGCCGGTGAGGCAAGTAACATTCAAGTGGCACTATAATATATTACGTGACTGGTAATGCATTGGATACTCATTTATGCGCCAACTATCTTCCGTAGATCCAACATAGTGACCGGACAAAAACTTTCGATTTCATCTATATAAACTTTGCCCTCAACTCCACCTGAAACTCTTCGAAACTATAATGAGACACAGTCGTATCCCCTATAAACATATTTGTACATATATTTTAGGCTCTTAACTGTACCAAGAACTTCCACATTTAAGTAGCAATCAAATTTCGCTAAAACATATGGATTTTAAGGAACTGCATAACGGTTGTCAACATAGTGGCCACGAAAGTCAACTGTTATACCATTAACACGACGCATCTAACATTGGCTTGAGTTGTATTGTAAAAGTCCTTATAAAAGCTTTTGGTGCATTCACCATCTCTCATACAGACGGGGATACCATTCAATAAGCCACATGGACCGTGGATCATATGGTTTTTAATTAAATTGTGAAGTTGTGGGAAATACATTTATATTGTAAATAAAATATATCTGGAATTTAAGTACAAACGAACCAACATTCATTTCCTACCATTTCTTTTTTCTCTAAATTGAGGTTTTAAAGGTGTGTAGACGAAAGTTCGGAAATATGATATAGTTTCAGATTTTGAATTTTTAACAGTTTTTTGCTCGTAGTGGCTAAATCAAGCACTCTAGGGGGTATGGCCAACCCCTATTATTTTTTCATTTCCCAACTTTTTGCCATATATCATATTTCTCTAAATTGTGTTTTAAATGTGGGTCCATACAAAAGTTGGGAAATATGATAAAATTCAGACTTTCGCTCGCTTTCCATAAATATTCGTGAAAGTTAACCTCGCGTTTTCTAGAAATAACTGTAAAATTGTGATTTTCCATATATTTTAAAATAAAATTTGCATATTTTTTATCAATGGTATAAGTAAACGATGGCTTTAAATTTGTCTGTGGTAATGCATCCATATTATTGTTTGTGGCCACATGTTCATTGTTTCGGCTTTTGGCTAAACATTTGACATGACTATTGTCCGTGATATGGCTGCATTTGCCCCTCACATTACCATTGGCATAGATATTGGGTTCGAGCGAAAAGAATGCATGTACTTGGCATAAATGGCTGGTTATTCAGTCGAACGTATGATCTATGCAAATGATAATGTTAAATAAGTATGTTCTATATTTTGATTTTTTCGTAGAGGAATGCAATTATATGTAAATTCTTTTGGTTTGTGTCACCAGTAGAAGATTGATCCATTTGGTTTGATTTTCGACTAATTTAGTACTTGTTCTGTATCAGGGACACAAACCAAAAATTCACATATGGTTGCATATTTTCAGGCAAAAAGTAAATCATTCACACGAACATTCTTCCCAAGAGTATCATCTACGCTATACGTGTGCTCAATTCACACATACTATCCCATTGAATTTTTTAATTTCAATTTAAAATTAAACTAATTTATAATTAAATTTAAGAAAAAAAATTAGGTGATGCACATAGAGGAAAAACTAATCTTTCGAATAGTATAATTTTTATGCTGGTAAGTCCACCTGGTTTCCTGTAAAAGGGATAACAAAAAAACGTGTCGCCTATTTATATATAGATGTAACAACTAACATCAAGTAAACTAAACTAAAAAAGTTGTAATTTGTAAAATTATAAATATGTAACGAATAAATTTAAGTAACGGTAAATTTAATTATAATAATTTACAACTTGTAGAATTCAAAATATGTAACGAACAAATTGATGCAATGGTAAAGTTCAGTATAATGAGTTGTAATTTGTAAAATTACAAATATGTTACTGTTCAAAACTGCCGCATCATTCTTGCGAACGAACGGAGAAAATCCTTACAAGGCTCCGAATTTCGTTCAAACTCAGCTCAGGTTTACGAGAAGAACAAGACCTTCATTCTTCCCGTTACATTGTTGAAAAGTGACGCCGTGTGACGTGAGGTTCTTTTGTTCAATAAAAATTATATTTAAAGTGTACATAAACTAAATATTCATCCAGCTCATATTTCCAAGCATCAACATCATTTCTCTGTTACATTTATGGTCCTTCGCGCCGGTTATTCTGAATTTACCTGTAATTTAATAAGCAGTTCACAAATATAGACAAACATCTACAATGACTGTTGTGATAATCCGTAACCAAAAACGCAAAATGCGGTACATCGATTATGTGCTTAATGAGATAGAAGAGGGTGATGTGGCCAGTATGGACGTATTTGATACGCAGACCAGATTCGATCAGGTCATACTCACTTGGGAGAAAATAGATACGGTTCATGATACCATCATGAGCTATAAAGATCTTCCTGCAAAAAATAATTACATCAAGGAAGATTGGTTTGCATCAGCTCTGAAGCGCTTTGTCAAAACCAAAGCCGCATTAAAACGACGACTCTCTGAATTCGTTGAAGAACACAAAACAATCGATTCACAATGAAATACCAGCGTTAATTATTCAGCTCATGCTCGTCCATCATTACCACCGATTTCACTGCCATCATTTTCTGGAAGCTATACTGAGTAGAGACAGTTCAAAGACATGTTTTTGTCTCTAGTAGGCAGAGATACTGAATATACCAACGTGGAGAAGATGCAGTATCTCAGCTTATGTCTCTCAGGCAGTGCCAAATCACTAATTAAAAATACTCCAGTGAACTCAACTGCATTCCAATCCGCTTGAGATTTATTGATTGTGAGGTATGAAAATAAGCGATTGTCAATTTCAGCCGAACTTGATCGTCTCTTCTCACTCCTAATGATGGACAACAAATCAGCTCAAGGCCTCACTACATTACTTAACACTGCAAATGAAGCTATCAATGCACTTAAGTCTCTTGGATCTCCAGTGGAAGATTGGGATCCACTCCTCATTCATTTGGTAACAAGTAGATTAGATTTCCAGACTCGAAATTACTGGGAAATTTCTCTTGGCAGCTCACCTGAGTATCCACAGTACTCTCAACTAAAACTCTTGCTCATCAGTGGCGTTAGAGCTTTGGAAAGCATTGCTGTTTGTGTGAATTCTCGCAGGCCCAAACCAGTATTTGTCAAACCAACTAAAAATCAAGCTCCAGCGTCAAGAACAACTACAGCTCACGTTTATAGGTCATCCATAGCTAACCCATCAAATACTCAAGTCAGCTCAACTCAAAGCCAACAATGTTCTTGCTGTAAGGAGGATCATTTCATAGTCTTCGGTGAAAGTTCAGAGGTTTTAGTGACCTAGAAAAGTTCAACTGGGTCACTAGTCAACATCTTTGCGTCAACTGTTTGGGCAAACATCCAGTTAATGTTTGCAGGAATAAGAAAAGATGCACTGTCAGTGGAGAAAATCATCATTCAATGCTTCACAGCCTACTTCCTGGCAAACAATCAACACCGAAAATTACCAAGTCTACCTCACCACAACCAGACAATCAACATCCGTCAACATCATCTCAGCAATGACTTGTTGGCGTCTCTCAAAGCTCAGTACAGACTGACTTATCATTTTTACGAGACTTCAAAACATCAACTCCTAGCATAAATCAATTCTCTGCTCTTCCTTCAGTTTGTGCTACATCACTCAGTTCTATTCGATCATCAGAAATGCGCTGTAACACGTTACATTCTGAACGGCCAGCAATCCTGTTCGCAACGGCTCAAGCATTGATCATTTCATCTGAAGGAAAATCTCAACGAATCAGACTTTTAATCGATCCAGGTTCAGAGTTGACTCTAATATCAAGCGAAGTTATTCAGGCAGTTAACCTCGCCATCATACCATCGACCATTCCTATTTTGGGAATTGGAAGCGTTACATCTGGACACACCAAAGGATGTGTCTCATTCACATGTAAAATTTTTTTTGCAGAGGCGGAACATTGATTTTATTGATGAGGAATTTACCTGCGAAGCATGTGTTTACGGGAAACATTGTCGCACTAGCTTCAAGAGCCGTGAAGAGAAATCGAAGATGTGTGGAGAGATCATTCACACTGATGTATGTGGGCTTTTCCAGACGAATTCAATTGGCGGTTCAAGGTATTTTTTATTATTAATAGATGATTACTCACATTTTCGTTTTGTGTACTTCATGAAGCAAAAGTCAGAAGTTCCAGCAATTATCAAAAAATGTTTCAGGTTGATTCAGAAGGAGCACGGTCATAATGTTCGTGTTATGAGATCGGACAATGGCACAGAGTTCGTTAACAAGGAGTTAAAATTATTCTTTGAAATGTCTGGTATTCATCATCAGCGTACTGTACCTTACACACCAGAACAAAACGGTTGTGCAGAACGAGAGATGCGAACTATTGTTGAGGCAGCAAGAACGATGCTACATTCAAAGAATATAGAGAAGAAATTCTGGGCAGAGGCTGTAAATTTAGCAGTTTATATACTCAATCGAAGTGGAACTAGCACAGTTGAAAATAAAACCGCGTTCGAATTATGGTACAATAAAGAAACAAAGTTGGATCATCTGCAAATTTTTGGATCAGAAGTTTTTGTACATATTCCAAAGGAAAAGCGGCAGAAGCTTGATCCAAAGGCAGTGAAATGTACATTTATTGGCTACGATAATCATTCAAAGGGGTATCGTGTTTGGAATCCGAAAACTGGAAAAATTGAAATTTCACGAGACGTCGTATTTTTATCAGAAGATTCTATGACAACACTTGAGTTAAGAAATGATGAAACTGCTGATAAAAACATGAGCTGGGAAAAGAAAAATGATGGAGTTCAGGATGATTACGTTGTGCCAGAACAACAAGGCGATCGTGGTGCAATATGTGATTTAAGTAGATAGCAGAAATGTGATAAATCGAAGACTGCGCGATCGAAGTACTATTAAAACAGCAAATCGTTCAATTTATATCGCATCAGATGAACATGCAGCAATGTTGGTAATCAGCGAAGAACCGAGAACCTATGAAGAAGCAATTCAATCTTCTGAGCATAAACAATGGAAGATAGCAATGGACGAAGAGTACAATTCTCTTATCAAAAATGGTACTTGGTTATTGACTGAATCACCTGATGACCAAAAAGTGATTGATAATCGATGGATATACAAAGTGAAGCAAAATCCGGATGGAAGCATTGGTTGTTACAAAGCACGATTGGTAGTGCGAGGTTTCACACAAGAACATGGCATCGACTATCATGAAACATTTAGCCCAGTTGTAAAATTTACGTCAATTAGAACAATCCTAGCATTGGGCGCTGCAAAGCGAATGAATTTAAAACAATTTGACGTTAAAACGGCTTTCCTATATGGTGTTTTAGAAGAGACTGTTTTCATGAAACCACCAATTGGATACGATGATAAGTGTGGCAGAGTTTGTAAACTTATGAAAAGTTTATATGGTCTAAAACAGGCATCACGATGTTGGAACAAGAAATTCATTTCCTTTATCAGCAAGTTTGGTTTTAAGGCAAGTAAAGCGGATCCATGTGTTTTCATATGAAATAAAAAGGATGGAATGTTGATTTTGGCAATTTACGTTGATGACGGATTAATTGCAGCTGAGCAACAGGAGGACATTGAATCAGTCATAAAATTCTTACAACACGAATTCGAAATAAAAGTTTTTGAGCTGAAATGTTTTCTCGGACTTCAAATTAACCAGCAATTAGACAAATCAATTCATGTTCATCAACAAGGATATGCAAGAAAAATACTTCATGGTTTCAACATGATGAATTGCAATCCAGTATCAACGCCATTGGACAGTTCACAAAATTTTGGAGATTTTGAAGCAGACGAACCGATCAATTTTCCATATCGAGAAGCAGTAGGAAGTTACATGTACTTGGCTGTTGCAACTCGAGCAGATATCAGCTTTGCAGTAGGAAATCTAAGTGGATATTTTGAAAAACCAGCAATGTCACATGTGAATGGAGTCAAACGAATATTAAAGTATGTCAAGGGCACAATAGACATGGGAATTTCGTTTGAAGGGGGAAACTATTTGGACTTTTGCGGATACAGCGATGCAGACTACGGTGGCGACATTACAACACGAAGATCGACATCTGGCTATGTCTACATGTTTGGGGAAGCATAATAAGTTGGTGATCAGAACGTCAAAAATCAGTCGCACTTTCAACAACTGAGTCCGAATATATGGCGTCATCACACGCCATAAAGAAATTTATATGGCTTAAAACCTTGTTAAGTGAACTTCTGCAATCGAAACTAGAAACACCGGTACTCTACATGGATAATCAAAGTGCAATCAGATTGGTGAAGAACCCGGAATTCCACAAAAGAACAAAGCATATTGATATAAGATATCATTTCATTCGAGAAGGTTTTGAAAATGGGGTTTTCAGTTTGGCATATGTTTCAACGAATGAACAAATAGCAGACATCATGACAAAAGCATTGTCAAAAACAAAACATGAAGTTTTTCGTAAGATGATGGGTGCTAATAAAAAAAATAAATAAATAATTCATGTAATTTTAAAATGATATAAACTTGCGACAAATACTGGGAGTGTTAAATATATAATACTTTGTTATGTTTTGTAGCAAGTTAAAACGAGTAGACACTGAAATTTAAAAAAAGGGGCATAAGGGGCAAAAAGGGGCAAGGAAAATGAACCTTATGTAACAATTTGTATAGTCAGTTAGTCCTTCATTGTATCGTTTGTGGTTCAGTTGTATATAACTTATGTAGTTTAATATTCATTTTCATTCAATAAATATTATTTAAATTAATTAAATAACAATTTCAATATGAGGTTCGTAGCTTTTCTGATGCTTCTCAATCAGCAATGGCAGCTGTTGTCTACATCAGAGTTAATCATCAAAGCTCAACTTCATTCTCAGTCAATCTGCTGTGCTCTAAAGCCCGCGTGGCACCTTTAAAACGGCTCACAATTCCAAGATTGGATTTTTCTGCTACGCTTCTTCTAACTAAACTCGTGAAGCATGTTCAAGAGTCATTAGAATTAACAGAAGTTCCCGTGTACCTTTGGACAGACTCATCAGTCTCTTTTTCCTGCATACAGGGTGAACCATGTCGATGGAAAGAGTTCGCGAAAAATCGGGTTCAATCAATTCAAGAAATCTTGCCAGCCGCAGTTTGAAAATTCATCTCTGGGAAGGAAAACCCTGCAGACTGCGCATCTCGTGGTCTCTCACCAACTCAACTCATTAATCACTCATTATGGTGGTCGGGACCGCAATGGTTATCTCAACCATCACATCAGTATCCAACATTTACTGCTCAAGATGATGAAGACGTGGACATGGAAGTTAAACCAATTAAGAATTTCATGGTCATCAAGAAACCTACTCTGCCTCTAAATTCAATGATCGACCGTTATTCATCTCTTACCAGAGTAACAGCAACTCTACTGCGAGCTGTTTCTGTATTTAAAGGAGTTCCTGATTCTCAGCTCAGTACTTCACCGCTCAACCCACCTGATCTACAGTCCGCTCTAATGTATTGGATTCTTGTGACTCAACAGACATAT
This sequence comes from Chrysops caecutiens, assembly GCA_963971475.1. Classification (NCBI taxonomy): domain Eukaryota; kingdom Metazoa; phylum Arthropoda; class Insecta; order Diptera; family Tabanidae; genus Chrysops; species Chrysops caecutiens. The sequence goes on from OZ020567.1 coordinate 68,733,861, forward strand.
TTTCCTTCAAAAATTCATCAATTATCTCAAGGAAAGCCTCTGCGCCAAGCTCATTCTCTATCTCGGCTTACTGCATATCTTGATCAATCACAAGTCTTACGAGTTGCAGGAAGACTACAAAATTCAAAGCGAGATCAAGATTGTAAACACCCTCCCACCCTGCCAAAGAATAGTCAGCTAGCAAAGTTAATCATTTCAGATGCCCATGCTTAGACTATGCATGGAGGCACTCAGCTCACTTTATCGTCCATTAGGAAGAGGTGCTGGATAATTGGTGGAAGAGCACCTATCAAAGCTTACATTCATCGCTGCATCACATGTTCACGCATACGAGGTATTCGTGCTCAACAGCTCATGGGTCAGTTTCCTGCTTCACGTGTAACACCATCTCTTGTATTTACAGGAGTCGACTATGCAGGTCCAGTATCACTTAAGTTTTTCCAAAGAAGAGGAACTAGGTGTAACAAAGGCTGGATAGCAGTTTTTGCTTGTCTTTCAACTACCGCTCTTCATCTAGAAGCTGTGACTTACAGTAACAAAGAAGGTTAAGGAATGGTGAATAAGTTGTAGCCTGTAGAACTAGAAAAATGTAAAATATATAGAAAATTTAGGAAAAGGAAAATTATTAAATTCAAACATAAAAAATAAATTATATAAGAAATTTGGCAAAAGAAAAATAATGAAGCCTAGAAGGAAATAGTGAGTGGTAAAATGTTTTAGTAGAGACAAAATATTAAAGTAAAATTACGAAATATAAGAAACTTAACAAATGGTGAATTTGAATTCAGAGTAAATATTTTTCATAACATGATATATACATATATATAGAGTTTCTTCGTATATTGATAATTCAAAAAACAAAACAACAAGAACCTGTAATAAGGGAAATTGTCAAATTTAGGCACGGTAAACGATATATAAGAAGAAACTCGGATCCGGGGAAGTACACCATACTCAAGGACAAACAAACTGAAAGAGGGGACTTCCAACAACTTCCGACCAGCGAGGAAGACTCACAAAAGCGAGAAACAATAAAAGAAGACAAAAAGATGGCAAATATCGGGCTAGTAAAAAACATTTTGTACAATAACGTACTACTCTTAACTGGGGAAGATAACCCAAGGAAATCAATGAATTTATAAACTGCGCGAGAATGGGGTACGAAACACTCACAGAAGCGCAGGCCAAGGCAGCATTCACTGGACTCGTACCAACAAGATTAAGAGGTCGTGCACTAGAAGTAGTGCAAACGGGACCAAGTGGAACAATAGAAGTCATATTCACCACCCTCAGGACAAACTTAACACAGAATACACCGTATTTAACACTGAGCACACAGTTAAGGAATGTGCAACAGTTGCCCACAGAAACCTTATTGGGATATTTTAATCGTGGGCGAGAACTAATTAACACCTGCAAAAATGCGACAGATTAACAGTACTCACATGGCGGTGACGGAAATAGAAGAAAAACGGAAAGAGAAGAGGTTCGATTACATTGTTCTAAAATGGAAATCATCAATCTCAACTATAAATTCCACCTGCTACAAGATGCAGACAACACCTTAGATGGCATAAGAGCCAAAATAATAAGGCTAGAACAAACGGTACAGTGTATAAGGCAAGGACCGTCAACACAATTTAACCAAGGGGACGTTACAGAGCAATTGAGACAAAATAATGAAAGACAAACATACAACCAGTCTAGAAATTTTGGACGAGGGTGACAGCAAGCCGCACAACCGGGCTACAAACAATATCTACCATAGAGATCATCCCGACACACTACAAGGCCAGTTTTAACATCCACGAGGTGGGCCAGACATGCGACAGGTGAACTGCCCCTTTTGTAACAAAATGGGGCATATAATGGCAGAATTCCGAACAAAACAAATGACCGCCATTTGCCCCAACTGCATAGCGTATGGGCCCAACCAACCAACCAAAATTGCAGCGCGCAAGGGCCAAACAACCAACAGGGTCAAAGAAATGGAGCCAACATACAAAGGAGACTGGTAAATCACCAGATAACAGGGAGAACGAATGCGACACAATGCAAAGAAGACCACACCAAAGATAGGTGCTTCCTACGGGAAACGTGACAACGACTACAGATGGAGGAAAATATGAGAGAAACGGAAAACTCCGCAGAGGCGACCGTGCGAATAGGTGTGAATCATATGAATAGGTGCGACAAAATACCGGCAATCCCCATAGTCACCATACCCTCAGGTCTGACCGAAATACACAACCCAAAATTTATAATAGACACAGGCTCAGAAGTCAGCCTTATAAAGGAAAACAGAATCAAAAGGAATAAACACAAAGAAATAAACAGAGGAGGAAGGGTAACAACCAATACAGATTCGGGAGAACTAATGTCAAAAGGAACAATAAAAGGGGAATTGCAGACACCACCACCATATACATGCGAGTTCCATGTGGTGGACCATATAAACTCCGCAAACATTGTAGGAATAGTAGGAAACGACTTCCAACCCAACACACTAGGTGGAAACTATTAAGATTCCGTTCGTGACTGACGAAGAACGGGACAAAAACACACAACATAACTTCCAGCGGAGGACACTCAGGTTACGGTAGCTCCCACGCTCCCGAGTATAATTTGCCTTCACTTGGGGTACAACAAGACGCATAATAGGCGATATGGTTGTCATCCACCGGAGAACACTCAGAAAACGGCAGCTCGCATGCTCCGGAGTGTAACTTGCCTTCACGTGGTGAGCAACGAGATACACGAGAAGTTATGGAATTATAAAAAGATGGAGAAGCACTGCAAGGTGCAGCAACTCTTTTTGACAGCGAACAGCAGAATGGGAAAAAAGAGACTCTGTTTGTAGAAGCTGAAAAGAACAACTACAGTCTGGCATGCCATACTCGCAAATATGGCAATCACCTGGATGCCCAAGACTCGCACGTCTGGGACAGCGAAGCACTTCGACAACAGACCATCACAATGGACCACCAAATCAATCGCAAGCCAGTAAAGATCAATACGTAACATTGCTAGAGCAAGGAACCATTCACATATCACACGTTACGGAAATGCCCTCACGAATACAAGGAGAACAAATGGTAAGGGGAAAGAAGATAGCATCAGGCGTCTAAGGAAAAGTCAATCGTGCTCAATTTATGAGAAAAATATATGAAGTTATTATATGAAGACGGGCACAAATCAACCAATACTACCGGTATAATCCACAAAAACAAATAAATTCGAAGTTATATAAATATCCGCACAACATGAATCAGAAATTAAGCAACAAATGCAAGATAAAGAAGCTCAGGGCATAATTAGTAAGAGTAGTAGTAAATATACATAGGTCATCTATAACAAAATAATTAGGGAATATGAAAATTTAGGATAGTTGTAGAATATAGAAGACTCAACTAGGTAACTATTGATGACAAATAACCTCTGCCAAATACAGACAGCATTTTAGATAAATTAGGGAAAGCTCAGTATTTTAGTTCAATAGATTTTGGAAAAGGATATTATAAAATTCTAGCATCAGAAAAAGTGATAGAAAAAACTTCTTTCGTAACACCAGCAGGTCTCTATAAGCTTATGAGAATGCTATTTGGATTAAGGAATGCCCTGCCACATTTCAACGGATTAACGAAGTATTAAAGGAATATATTACTAAAAATGCGTCGTTTATTTAGACGATATTCTGCTATTTCCTACTTCCCTGTGAAAAATTCAGAGAAGATTTTTGGAAAATTGATGGAACATAACTTAAAGATTCAAGCCGACAAATGTAACTTTATGAAAAGAAAAATAGATTTTCTAGCCCATATACCAACAAGAGTTAGAATAAGACACTATTCAAATAAATTTGAAGATACAGACGAACACCTCTTCCGAAAACTGCAAAATAGTTAAAAAGCTTCTTAGAAATGACTTAGTTAAAAAGCTTCTTAGAAATGGGATTTTATAAATGATTTATAAACGAAACTTGAAAAAAGATACAAAAATTAATATGAATGGTCCTTAGTACATAGAAGATTTTAAGAAACTAATGTTACTAATATCCTCACATCCGATTCTGAAGTATCCAAACTATGAAAAAGAATTTGGAGTCACTGCCGATGCAGGTGATTACGCTATGGTTCGTTTTTTTTGCGAGAAGACCACGCCGTATGCTACGATTCCAGGACACCTAACAAGTATGAAATGAATTATAGTGTCACTGACAAGGAATTTTTAGCAATTGTTTACCTAGTAAATTAGCTACACTATCGCTGAAACGTCGAGCGGCAACGTCGCAAACTTCAGAACTTAAACGTTTTTAAACATAAAACGAAGAACTGGATCTGTTAGACCCATTAGCGAGTCCTTAAGTGTTAAATATTTAAATACAAAATATGAGGGAAATGAGCTTTCAAAAAGAAATCAAAGATGGATTTTAAAGCTACAGGAATTCAATTTTGATGTTAAACACGTTCAAGGTAAAGATAACAAAGTGGCAGATTTGCAAAGAAGAATTCCAAACAACCCGCAAATTAATGAGGAAAACAACAATAAATTTTAAATGGATTTGTCTAGTACTTTGCATTCGGTAGATGAACAGTTACTAAATCTTATAGGCATAATAGAAGATATTATAAATAAATATATAACACAACGAATATTGACATATAGCCCAACTGAAGAAACAAAACAAATACATGGAAGGAAAATAATAGAAATAAGTCCCGAAGACAACGAAGCAAATGTTAAAAAAATGTTAAGAAACCATATGAAATTAGGGCACATAAGTATATATTCAGAAGTAACAGACACAGATCATAATGAAATTCAGCAAAACATAAAACAGTTATTTTCTGGAGATAAATGATTAAAATTCATAAAAGTAACTATTAGGGCACAAGAAATAGTAAGCGAAGCAGAATGTCATAAGCACATATTCTTGCATCATACTAAAGAATCTCTGCACAGTGGCATAAACGAAACATATAAAACACTGAAAAATAAGATCTTTTACCCAAAATTACAAGACCATAAACAATTGCGAAAAATGTCAAAAAATAAAATACGACAGGAACCCTATAAGGCCATTATTTAATTTAGCAAAAGCAACAACCAATAAAAATGAAGTCATTCACTTGGATAGTTACCACTACAAAAAACAAAGCTCCGTTCCTATCATTGACGTTAACTAAATTTGCTGTAGCTTGTTTAATAAGTGATAAGAATTGGTTCGAAGAGATTAGAAGGATATTTAGTAACATTTAATAAACCAAAGAAGACCATTATGCACAATAACCTTAAATCCGAACAGGTAAAAAGATATTTGCAAGAAAAAGGAATAGAAATACATTGGATAAAACCAAATAGTCATACAGGAAATGCAGATGTAGAACGATTACATTCTACATTAATCGAAAAAATACAGGCAATAGAAGAAGATATGTCAATAGAACAAAAGATACAGAAAGCGATAGGAAACTATAACGACAGATACCATTCGACTTTGGAAATGAGTCCTGGGGAAGCAACCCAGTAAACCGATGTGGCAAAATTAATAGAAAAAGTAAAAGACATGGTATATTCGAAAACTAAATAGAAGCAGGGAACAATATGTGGAAAACAGGAGCGAAGGGTACATTAAGAATTATAAGAGAGTAAGACATAAAGACGAGCCATACTCAGAAAATATAAACTAAGGAATGTACACATATCAAACATTAAAAGACCGTATAAATTTTCAGGTCCGGATGTTAATATTAGCAATGATGATGAGCACAGTACAGGGTCTACTGCAAATACATCCCATCAGAGAGGACAACGGATATGTAAAAATCAAACTCCGACAACGACAAATAACCAATGAAACCGACACCATACTACATATAATAGACCCAGTTGAAATGGAACAAATATTAGACAAATTAGAACCAAATATAGAACATCGGAAATTTGAAGAAAGGCAGGCTCTGTACACCGAAACAAAAATAATAAAAAGTAAGCCTCGAACAATATTATTGAAAATTTTTATGAACCGATCAATTTTCCATATCGAGAAGCAGTAGGAAGTTACATGTACTTGGCTGTTGCAACTCGAGCAGATATCAGCTTTGCAGTAGGAAATCTAAGTGGATATTTTGAAAAACCAGCAATGTCACATGTGAATGGAGTCAAACGAATATTAAAGTATGTCAAGGGCACAATAGACATGGGAATTTCGTTTGAAGGGGGAAACTATTTGGACTTTTGCGGATACAGCGATGCAGACTACGGTGGCGACATTACAACACGAAGATCGACATCTGGCTATGTCTACATGTTTGGGGAAGCATAATAAGTTGGTGATCAGAACGTCAAAAATCAGTCGCACTTTCAACAACTGAGTCCGAATATATGGCGTCATCACACGCCATAAAGAAATTTATATGGCTTAAAACCTTGTTAAGTGAACTTCTGCAATCGAAACTAGAAACACCGGTACTCTACATGGATAATCAAAGTGCAATCAGATTGGTGAAGAACCCGGAATTCCACAAAAGAACAAAGCATATTGATATAAGATATCATTTCATTCGAGAAGGTTTTGAAAATGGGGTTTTCAGTTTGGCATATGTTTCAACGAATGAACAAATAGCAGACATCATGACAAAAGCATTGTCAAAAACAAAACATGAAGTTTTTCGTAAGATGATGGGTGCTAATAAAAAAAATAAATAAATAATTCATGTAATTTTAAAATGATATAAACTTGCGACAAATACTGGGAGTGTTAAATATATAATACTTTGTTATGTTTTGTAGCAAGTTAAAACGAGTAGACACTGAAATTTAAAAAAAGGGGCATAAGGGGCAAAAAGGGGCAAGGAAAATGAACCTTATGTAACAATTTGTATAGTCAGTTAGTCCTTCATTGTATCGTTTGTGGTTCAGTTGTATATAACTTATGTAGTTTAATATTCATTTTCATTCAATAAATATTATTTAAATTAATTAAATAACAATTTCAATATGAGGTTCGTAGCTTTTCTGATGCTTCTCAATCAGCAATGGCAGCTGTTGTCTACGTCAGAGTTAATCATCAAAGCTCAACTTCATTCTCAGTCAATCTGCTGTGCTCTAAAGCCCGCGTGGCACCTTTAAAACGGCTCACAATTCCAAGATTGGATTTTTCTGCTACGCTTCTTCTAACTAAACTCGTGAAGCATGTTCAAGAGTCATTAGAATTAACAGAAGTTCCCGTGTACCTTTGGACAGACTCATCAGTCTCTTTTTCCTGCATACAGGGTGAACCATGTCGATGGAAAGAGTTCGCGAAAAATCGGGTTCAATCAATTCAAGAAATCTTGCCAGCCGCAGTTTGAAAATTCATCTCTGGGAAGGAAAACCCTGCAGACTGCGCATCTCGTGGTCTCTCACCAACTCAACTCATTAATCACTCATTATGGTGGTCGGGACCGCAATGGTTATCTCAACCATCACATCAGTATCCAACATTTACTGCTCAAGATGATGAAGACGTGGACATGGAAGTTAAACCAATTAAGAATTTCATCGTCATCAAGAAACCTACTCTGCCTCTAAATTCAATGATCGACCGTTATTCATCTCTTACCAGAGTAACAGCAACTCTACTGCGAGCTGTTTCTGTATTTAAAGGAGTTCCTGATTCTCAGCTCAGTACTTCACCGCTCAACCCACCTGATCTACAGTCCGCTCTAATGTATTGGATTCTTGTGACTCAACAGACATATTTTCCTTCAAAAATTCATCAATTATCTCAAGGAAAGCCTCTGCGCCAAGCTCATTCTCTATCTCGGCTTACTGCATATCTTGATCAATCACAAGTCTTACGAGTTGCAGGAAGACTACAAAATTCAAAGCAAGATCAAGATTGTAAACACCCTCCCACCCTGCCAAAGAATAGTCAGCTAGCAAAGTTAATCATTTCAGATGCCCATGCTTAGACTATGCATGGAGGCACTCAGCTCACTTTATCGTCCATTAGGAAGAGGTGCTGGATAATTGGTGGAAGAGCACCTATCAAAGCTTACATTCATCGCTGCATCACATGTTCACGCATACGAGGTATTCGTGCTCAACAGCTCATGGGTCAGTTTCCTGCTTCACGTGTAACACCATCTCTTGTATTTACAGGAGTCGACTATGCAGGTCCAGTATCACTTAAGTTTTTCCAAAGAAGAGGAACTAGGTGTAACAAAGGCTGGATAGCAGTTTTTGCTTGTCTTTCAACTACCGCTCTTCATCTAGAAGCTGTGACTTACAGTAACAAAGAAGGTTAAGGAATGGTGAATAAGTTGTAGCCTGTAGAACTAGAAAAATGTAAAATATATAGAAAACTTAGGAAAAGGAAAATTATTAAATTCAAACATAAAAAATAAATTATATAAGAAATTTGGCAAAAGAAAAATAATGAAGCCTAGAAGGAAATAGTGAGTGGTAAAATGTTTTAGTAGAGACAAAATATTAAAGTAAAATTACGAAATATAAGAAACTTAACAAATGGTGAATTTGAATTCAGAGTAAATATTTTTCATAACATGATATATACATATATATAGAGTTTCTTCGTATATTGATAATTCAAAAAACAAAACAACAAGAACCTGTAATAAGGGAAATTGTCAAATTTAGGCACGGTAAACAATATATAAGAAGAAACTCGGATCCGGGGAAGTACACCATACTCAAGGACAAACAAACTGAAAGAGGGGACTTCCAACAACTTCCGACCAGCGAGGAAGACTCACAAAAGCGAGAAACAATAAAAGAAGACAAAAAGATGGCAAATATCGGGCTAGTAAAAAACATTTTGTACAATAACGTACTACTCTTAACTGGGGAAGATAACCCAAGGAAATCAATGAATTTATAAACTGCGCGAGAATGGGGTACGAAACACTCACAGAAGCGCAGGACAAGGCAGCATTCACTGGACTCGTACCAACAAGATTAAGAGGTCGTGCACTAGAAGTAGTGCAAACGGGACCAAGTGGAACAATAGAAGACATATTCACCACCCTCAGGACAAACTTAACACAGAATACACCGTATTTAACACTGAGCACACAGTTAAGGAATGTGCAACAGTTGCCCACAGAAACCTTATTGGGATATTTTAATCGTGGGCGAGAACTAATTAACACCTGCAAAAATGCGACAGATTAACAGTACTCACATGGCGGTGACGGAAATAGAAGAAAAACGGAAAGAGAAGAGGTTGGATTACATTGTTCTAAAATGGAAATCATCAATCTCAACTATGAATTCCACCTGCTACAAGATGCAGACAACACCTTAGATGGCATAAGAGCCAAAATAATAAGGCTAGAACAAACGGTACAGTGTATAAGGCAAGGACCGTCAACACAATTTAACCAAGGGGACGTGACAGAGCAATTGAGACAAAATAATGAAAGACAAACATACAACCAGTCTAGAAATTTTGGACGAGGGTGACAGCAAGCCGCACAACCGGGCTACAAACAATATCTACCAAAGAGATCATCCCGACACACTACAAGGCCAGTTTTAACATCCACGAGGTGGGCCAGACATGCGACAGGTGAACTGCCCCTTTTGTAACAAAATGGGGCATATAATGGCAGAATTCCGAACAAAACAAATGACCGCCATTTGCCCCAACTGCATAGCGTATGGGCCCAACCAACCAACCAAAATTGCAGCGCGCAAGGGCCAAACAACCAACAGGGTCAAAGAAATGGAGCCAACATACAAAGGAGACTGGTAAATCACCAGATAACAGGGAGAACGAATGCGACACAATGCAAAGAAGACCACACCAAAGATAGGTGCTTCCTACGGGAAACGTGACAACGACTACAGATGGAGGAAAATATGAGAGAAACGGAAAACTCCGCAGAGGCGACCGTGCGAATAGGTGTGAATCATATGAATAGGTGCGACAAAATACCGGCAATCCCCATAGTCACCATACCCTCAGGTCTGACCGAAATACACAACCCAAAATTTATAATAGACACAGGCTCAGAAGTCAGCCTTATAAAGGAAAACAGAATCAAAAGGAATAAACACAAAGAAATAAACAGAGGAGGAAGGGTAACAACCAATACAGATTCGGGAGAACTAATGTCAAAAGGAACAATAAAAGGGGAATTGCAGACACCACCACCATATACATGCGAGTTCCATGTGGTGGACCATATAAACTCCGCAAACATTGTAGGAATAGTAGGAAACGACTTCTAAACGAACGAGACCAACCCAACACACTAGGTGGAAACTATTAAGATTCCGTTCGTGACTGACGAAGAACGGGACAAAAACACACAACATAACTTCCAGCGGAGGACACTCAGGTTACGGTAGCTCCCACGCTCCCGAGTATAATTTGCCTTCACTTGGGGTACAACAAGACGCATAATAGGCGATATGGTTGTCATCCACCGGAGAACACTCAGAAAACGGCAGCTCGCATGCTCCGGAGTGTAACTTGCCTTCACGTGGTGAGCAACGAGATACACGAGAAGTTATGGAATTATAAAAAGATGGAGAAGCACTGCAAGGTGCAGCAACTCTTTTTGACAGCGAACAGCAGAATGGGAAAAAAGAGACTCTGTTTGTAGAAGCTGAAAAGAACAACTACAGTCTGGCATGCCATACTCGCAAATATGGCAATCACCTGGATGCCCAAGACTCGCACGTCTGGGACAGCGAAGCACTTCGACAACAGACCATCACAATGGACCACCAAATCAATCGCAAGCCAGTAAAGATCAATACGTAACATTGCTAGAGCAAGGAACCATTCACATATCACACGTTACGGAAATGCCCTCACGAATACAAGGAGAACAAATGGTAAGGGGAAAGAAGATAGCATCAGGCGTCTAAGGAAAAGTCAATCGTGCTCAATTTATGAGAAAAATATATGAAGTTATTATATGAAGACGGGCACAAATCAACCAATACTACCGGTATAATCCACAAAAACAAATAAATTCGAAGTTATATAAATATCCGCACAACATGAATCAGAAATTAAGCAACAAATGCAAGATAAAGAAGCTCAGGGCATAATTAGTAAGAGTAGTAGTAAATATACATAGGTCATCTATAACAAAATAATTAGGGAATATGAAAATTTAGGATAGTTGTAGAATATAGAAGACTCAACTAGGTAACTATTGATGACAAATAACCTCTGCCAAATACAGACAGCATTTTAGATAAATTAGGGAAAGCTCAGTATTTTAGTTCAATAGATTTTGGAAAAGGATATTATAAAATTCTAGCATCAGAAAAAGTGATAGAAAAAACTTCTTTCGTAACACCAGCAGGTCTCTATAAGCTTATGAGAATGCTATTTGGATTAAGGAATGCCCTGCCACATTTCAACGGATTAACGAAGTATTAAAGGAATATATTACTAAAAATGCGTCGTTTATTTAGACGATATTCTGCTATTTCCTACTTCCCTGTGAAAAATTCAGAGAAGATTTTTGGAAAATTGATGGAACATAACTTAAAGATTCAAGCCGACAAATGTAACTTTATGAAAAGAAAAATAGATTTTCTAGCCCATATACCAACAAGAGTTAGAATAAGACACTATTCAAATAAATTTGAAGATACAGACGAACACCTCTTCCGAAAACTGCAAAATAGTTAAAAAGCTTCTTAGAAATGACTTAGTTAAAAAGCTTCTTAGAAATGGGATTTTATAAATGATTTATAAACGAAACTTGAAAAAAGATACAAAAATTAATATGAATGGTCCTTAGTACATAGAAGATTTTAAGAAACTAATGTTACTAATATCCTCACATCCGATTCTGAAGTATCCAAACTATGAAAAAGAATTTGGAGTCACTGCCGATGCAGGTGATTACGCTATGGTTCGTTTTTTTTGCGAGAAGACCACGCCGTATGCTACGATTCCAGGACACCTAACAAGTATGAAATGAATTATAGTGTCACTGACAAGGAATTTTTAGCAATTGTTTACCTAGTAAATTAGCTACACTATCGCTGAAACGTCGAGCGGCAACGTCGCAAACTTCAGAACTTAAACGTTTTTAAACATAAAACGAAGAACTGGATCTGTTAGACCCATTAGCGAGTCCTTAAGTGTTAAATATTTAAATACAAAATATGAGGGAAATGAGCTTTCAAAAAGAAATCAAAGATGGATTTTAAAGCTACAGGAATTCAATTTTGATGTTAAACACGTTCAAGGTAAAGATAACAAAGTGGCAGATTTGCAAAGAAGAATTCCAAACAACCCGCAAATTAATGAGGAAAACAACAATAAATTTTAAATGGATTTGTCTAGTACTTTGCATTCGGTAGATGAACAGTTACTAAATCTTATAGGCATAATAGAAGATATTATAAATAAATATATAACACAACGAATATTGACATATAGCCCAACTGAAGAAACAAAACAAATACATGGAAGGAAAATAATAGAAATAAGTCCCGAAGACAACGAAGCAAATGTTAAAAAAATGTTAAGAAACCATATGAAATTAGGGCACATAAGTATATATTCAGAAGTAACAGACACAGATCATAATGAAATTCAGCAAAACATAAAACAGTTATTTTCTGGAGATAAATGATTAAAATTCATAAAAGTAACTATTAGGGCACAAGAAATAGTAAGCGAAGCAGAATGTCATAAGCACATATTCTTGCATCATACTAAAGAATCTCTGCACAGTGGCATAAACGAAACATATAAAACACTGAAAAATAAGATCTTTTACCCAAAATTACAAGACCATAAACAATTGCGAAAAATGTCAAAAAATAAAATACGACAGGAACCCTATAAGGCCATTATTTAATTTAGCAAAAGCAACAACCAATAAAAATGAAGTCATTCACTTGGATAGTTACCACTACAAAAAACAAAGCTCCGTTCCTATCATTGACGTTAACTAAATTTGCTGTAGCTTGTTTAATAAGTGATAAGAATTGGTTCGAAGAGATTAGAAGGATATTTAGTAACATTTAATAAACCAAAGAAGACCATTATGCACAATAACCTTAAATCCGAACAGGTAAAAAGATATTTGCAAGAAAAAGGAATAGAAATACATTGGATAAAACCAAATAGTCATACAGGAAATGCAGATGTAGAACGATTACATTCTACATTAATCGAAAAAATACAGGCAATAGAAGAAGATATGTCAATAGAACAAAAGATACAGAAAGCGATAGGAAACTATAACGACAGATACCATTCGACTTTGGAAATGAGTCCTGGGGAAGCAACCCAGTAAACCGATGTGGCAAAATTAATAGAAAAAGTAAAAGACATGGTATATTCGAAAACTAAATAGAAGCAGGGAACAATATGTGGAAAACAGGAGCGAAGGGTACATTAAGAATTATAAGAGAGTAAGACATAAAGACGAGCCATACTCAGAAAATATAAACTAAGGAATGTACACATATCAAACATTAAAAGACCGTATAAATTTTCAGGTCCGGATGTTAATATTAGCAATGATGATGAGCACAGTACAGGGTCTACTGCAAATACATCCCATCAGAGAGGACAACGGATATGTAAAAATCAAACTCCGACAACGACAAATAACCAATGAAACCGACACCATACTACATATAATAGACCCAGTTGAAATGGAACAAATATTAGACAAATTAGAACCAAATATAGAACATCGGAAATTTGAAGAAAGGCAGGCTTCGTACACCGAAACAAAAATAATAAAAAGTAAGCCTCGAACAATATTATTGAAAATTTTTATAAATATATAAAAATTAGTAAATATTATAATAAAACACTATTGCCGTAGATCCAAAATTTTACAATAGATAAATTCACCAAATTGTTGAGAAATTCTACATTTCAATTTCACTCACTAAAATGTAGAATTACTATTATTAAAACGCTTTTATTAGTTCGACTTGTAACGAGTTAACTATGTCATTAAACCTAAGAATCTGAATTACACTTCTAATTCTTGTATCATTATGAAACTTGGCAATTATATGTAGATTAGATGACAATACAATATTATGCTACCATCGAACTGGTCTGACGATGGGACTGGAAGGTGGCTGATGGAACCTTGGACTGCCTACTAGTAAACATATCGAGTTTGAGCTCATTAGATTCGTCTTAACATATCCTGTTCATTTCTTCTGATGAAGAGGACCTGACGATGGACTCGAAGGTGGCTGATGGACCCTGGACTGTCTACTAGTAAACATATCGAGTTTGGGCTCATTACATTCGCCTTAATATATTCTGTTCATTTCACGTTAAAGGGGGGTGATAATAATAAACTCGTTCTATGTTTTGTAATAAACTAAAACGAGAAAAATAAATTAATAGTTTAAAAAATTAAAAACGCGCTTTTATTCACTGCTCTGAAAAGCCAAAAATAAACAAAAAATACTCTCTGTTTACTTCATAAGGGTCTAAGAGTAAGTTTATTTTAACATATATATATTTATGTATTTGGGCAACGAGTAAGACTTAAAGACGTCTTAGCCCTATCCACATTAACTCACAATTAACTCAAATTGATTGTCTATTGCTAAATATTCACTGAGTTTGGAAAGTTGGAACAAAATCACTTTGAATAATAATCGGTGCCAATAATCATACAACAACAACAATTATCTAGAAATCTAAATTAAATTCGTCCCAACGTCGTTTATGATGTTTTAATTAAACACAGAGGTTCAACTCAGTTAAATTAATCCTCTATTCACATAAAACAGTTTTATATATTTTATACAACAATTTTCTTTCAAATAAAAGCCTTAATCATTTAAATTAAAAATAATCCTTTTTCTTTTTTATTGACTCAACAACTAGACTCAAATCTTGAATTTAAACTGAACTTAGATAAAAACGGAATTTTACTTCGAACAAACTCGACTGGACTTGGACCGCACTTGCAGTAATAACCAAAATGACTGATTGAACTGACTAAAAAGACTAACTGCTCTGATTTCGATATCCATTTATAAAAAGTTTTGTCTCGGAAGAGGAGGGCCATTGATGGATGGGGAATAATTGAGATTTGAGAGATCAGTTGGGTCAGGTGAGTTCAGGTGATCTATGGATGTGGGAATCTGAGGAAATGGTTTTCTGTGGAAATTTGGCGAAGGTAAACTTCGCTCTTAAAATATTGGGATTGGCCTTGAAATGGCTTCTTCCAAGGAAATTTGCATTTCTTAGGAAGTGCAGTTGCTTGCATTTGTTTGGTCTAGAGACCATTGAGGATTCCAGGCAATTTGGTATGGGAAGATGTACCTGGGAACATGGTTTTCTGGGAATTCAGATGTAGAGTTTTATTGTGGGAAAATTTGGATTGGAAATTTCATGAGAAACTGAAATTTCCCTTTTATGCCTATTCGCGTGTGTCTTCATTTTGCGTATAAAACTATAAAATTTTGCGTAACTATATATAACTGAAAAAGCGTCTTGGGTCCAGCTGTAGAGTTCTTCGGAGCTTCTTCTAAATTAGGCTTGCCCTACTCCTTCGTTGGATGTTTGTTATTGCCAGTCGTCCACTTGGACGGTTCAGGTCTTACCAGGTAGCCGACTGCTTAATCGGGTTATCCTGTTACAAATTATCGCTGTCTCGAGTATCATGCTACATGGCTGGGTTCGTTTCTTCTTCTGCCAGCCTGGAACTTGTCTTCTTTGGTTGGGCTGGAACATGTTTTTTTCTATTGAACTGGACTCCTCTCCTCCTTGAAGCATAGCTTCGCCTCACCGGACCCAGACTGCCTGCTGATTGCCTTTTAGTTCCTATATATAGCACCAATATTGCTTATATGTCGCTTTTCCACGATCAGAAGTTGCTGTTACTTAAATTGTCATGATCGCAATGTTCTCAATTCCCATCGTTCCCGGATACACGTGTCAGGTCAATGAATTTCTTACCCTCCAGGTCATTCTCTCATTGGGAATTGGAGGTGTGATTGGTTTCATCGACCATTCATCTATTGTAGAATACCCATATATAATATCTGCAAGAAAAACGAATCAATTTACTTAATTAAGAAATAAGTTTACCTTGTTCCCATGACACCATTCCCATTCCGATGACACCAATTTCGCAAAAAATGTCAAATGCATCCAGCGAACTACTTTTCGCTCGCTGGATGGATTGAGCAATTGCAATTTCCCACAGTCCCACTGAACGTTCCCACAGTCTACGTGACTATTTAAGCTACGTTTGCATTGCAAATGCAAATAAATACCGCAGTATTTTAAATCGTTAGTTCAGTTTTAAGTTTGAATTTGTTTAGTGCAGTTAAATAAAAGTATAATCGGACTTCAATTCGCTGATTATTTGTTTAACCAAGAAACCTCCCAGTCTCCCAATTAATAACCTTTCGCTTCCACGCTTCCATTATGGGTATGGCTTGTTAAAGCGGCACCCCTTTTGGAAGTTTCCCGAAGTATTCAATTAATTCCCTAACTTGCTGGACCCATATGGATGAGAACATGACACTATCAATTAATTGCTTTCCCTGTGTATTTGTTGTTGTTATCAGTTTCTTATTCCTTAATGACTGGCCATGTCTTTTCCAGTTTCATCCGCAGTCGTAGTGACCGGCTAAATTCTAGTTTCGTCCTCAGCCGTAGCGGCTGGCTGTTGGTCATTGCCGCGTTTCTGCTGAGTCAGTGATTTACGTTTTCTTGGCGTGAATGAAGACTGAATGTGTTCGAATGCGTCAGGTTGCATCCCATGCGGCAACCGAACGGCGGTCGTTATCACCGCGATTCCGCTGGGTCAGCAATTTTTGATGACTTGGCGCTAATTCCGTTCTCTGTGGAATGCACTGGCCAAATCAATTTCATCCGCGGCGTGCCTTATTGGGCGAAGTCAAGTTTGTTTGCTGTAGTGACCGTGACCATTTGTTTACGTCGTGACGTCACCGGTTTGTTTACATTTTGTATGAGGAATTGTTTGGTGGTGTCTTGGGAGGTTTTTGACGACATTTGCGGGATTTTTTCGACGTAGCATCCTCGTGAAGTCATGCAATTGTCTTCTTGGCTCTGTTCCGGGATCTTTTTAGATGCTTTACAGGTCCTTTTTGGTCCTTTTGGTGATTCTCCTCTGTATGAGGCCTTTTGATGGCCTTTGGCAGTACTTCAAAAGTTACTTTGGCTTTATATTACAAAATGTTGTTTTTAAATCGAGGAACATAGCTCAGATATTTTGAAAATAAAGTAAACCAAATTCTTGATAATATTATGGCAACAAAACACAATATGATTCATCCAAGTATGTTAACATCGGCAGAACTAGATTTTTATAACATAGATTTTTATAAGTTGAAAGTATTAAAGGCAGGATTAATTGAATATAGAAATTAGTTTTGATTTTTCGCGATTAAAATACCAATAAAATATACAACAACAGATCTACAAATAATAAAGCCAATGCTGAAGTTAGAAACTGACGAATTTGAGCAACTGATTGTAGAAATAAAAGGCAAACAGTATGAATAGAAGGAAGAAGCACAATTAAAAGACCTTGAGCTAAGCAAAAACTGCATTTTTCCACAAAAGTGTATTTTAACTTATAAAGTAAGTAACAAGTACAGTAAGCATCGATGATGAAACCATATTGTTCAAAATATGTATAATGAACCTTTATAGCAAAATTGTGACAATATATGATTAATTTTCATAATTCATAATTGTACTCTAGGAATTAAGGAAATGAAATTTTACAACAAAAAGGTAGTTATATATGATCGATATTATTACCCAACAAAAAATATCATATCAATAACGGTAAAGCGGTAACGGTAAATCATCTGTAACGAAATTATTCTGAAGAACATAAATAACATCGATGAATAACAGGAATTAAAGTTGTTATGACCCAGAAATTCTTCAGCAAACTTCGAAGTACCACCAGAGGCCACCAAAAGAATCCCTACAGAAATTGATCGCCGAAAGGACCAAGGAGGACCTGAAAAACACCTGGAAAAAGCGCCCAAAAAGACAATTAGATGACGTCATGAAGAAGCTACATCACCAGAGGAGGATAATACGTCGAAAAACTCCCGATAATGCCCTTAAAACCCGCCAAAACCCCACCAAACATACTTTCATTCCAAACTAAAGTCCCCAATGACGTCACGACGTCAAAAAATGGTCACGGTCAGCGCTTGTAAATAAATCTGACCTTGGATAAAAGTTCTAATGAAAATTGAAACATGATCCGACCATCACATTCCACAGCGGAATTCGCGCCGAGTCAGCAAAAATTGCCTGACACGTGCATCCGGGAACGATGGGAATTGGGAGTATTCGATCAGGAAAATTGATCAGGAAAGCGACATATCAGCAATATTGGTGCTATAAATGTGAACCTAGAATCGATCAGCAGTCAGTCTGGGTCCGGCGAGGTAGCGGTACGCGTCGAGGAGGAGATGAGCCCAGTCCAATGAAGGAAGACATGTTCCAGCCCAACTAAATAAGACAAACAGAAGAAGAAGAGATGAACCCGGCCAAGCAGGTGGAGACTGACAGTCGACGATAATTGGTAAAAAAGTAACCCGATCAAGCAATCGGCTACCTGGTAAGACCTGAACCGTCCAAGTAGACGACAGGCAATTATAAACGTCGAACGCAGGAGTAGGACAACATAAAAGTGGAAGAAGCTCCGAAGAATCCTGCAGCTGGACCCAGACCCAAGAAATCAAGTGTAGTAAGTGTTAGGAAGCTAAGAATGAGACAAATTGTATTATGTATAGCAAATAATAACAAGCTGAATTGTTATATGACTAAGTGTAAAGCCAATAGCATAACAAATAATAATAAGTTGGATTGTATAATGACCAAGGATTAGCTAAATTGTATTAGGAAAGAAAAAGTAATGCAAAAAAGAAATATTAGTAAATATAACAATCAAATATGAAATAAATACATAAATAAATAATAGAAATTCTACATTTCAATATGGGAAGTTGAAATGTAGAATTTCATAACATTTTGGCGCAGCCGCAACTTAAGAACTTACGACACGCTCATAGCCACGACATATGCTGTGAACGAAAAGATGACCGCTTGAGAGAAGGAAGGATCTGTGCGACGCGAAATATTGACACCAAAAAAGGGGAAGGTGACATATACGCTGTGTAAAGAAGAAAATGGCATATTGACGCTGAAAAGGGGAAGGTGACTCAATAAAAGTGAAGTAGCTTCCGAAAAACCCAGCGACGTACAACTTTTCCAATCACGAAATGTTAATTGACAAATTGAAACAAGAAGGAATTAAAGTAACAAAAACAAAACCAAATAACGGTGATTTGAAATGAATACGACAAATTGGCAAATTGGTATAGACATCTGGAAATAGATTAAATGCCGAAAGTAAATGTACAGTAATGTGAAAGGTTCAACCAGCAACTGTTGATGTAACGGAAATAGAAAGAATAACCAACGAACGTGAAAGTTTCATCCAAGAAGGACACTTAGACAAATGTGGCCCGCAACTACGAAGTGTGCCTTAGCCTCGCACTTGAAAAAACACCGAGCGGAAAAGGACGTCTCCATACTATCAACAGAGGACTCTCAGGCCTAAAAGAGTAACACTCCTCGATACCGTCATACTCGCAAATATGATGATCGTCTGCATATCCGAAACTCGCACGCTACAGAAAGAGTTAATATCTCAATTAGGAGAAATGAGACAGCCATGAAATGGACTCATTACGAAGTACATATTTCAAACTAAAATTGAGAGATTAGAAGATTGATAAGATAGAAAGGAAAACACGATAATAAGACGAAAGGAGAAACAAAATCCAGAATCACCGACGTGAATATGGAAAATAATCACGAGCAGAAATTCAAAAATATATATAGGGAAATAAAACAAATGAAAATAAGTTGAAATCGGTGGAACAACCTATTGTTAGTAGTTCCAGATGACTTACCCGATGTCTAGAAGCTTTGGCAAATAAGGCTCAGCTAAGAAAAAACAGGAGTTTCATACTTACGACCTAGAAAAGAGCTTATTCTAGACTAGTTAGGTAAACTACGCCACACTCTTATCCTGGATGTCAGAAGCAGCTAACATCTGATAACAATGAAGGTACGAGACCACCCATACAGCCACCAGAATATGCAACGATCAATTCAGATTCACCTAGGAGACCCTTTTTAATCATAATACCACCGCAAACAACAGCGGAACATAGATATACCAACATCATCTCTGCACCTAATTGTTGTCAACTACCAAAGCAACAACACACCAAGGCAACTTTTCCCAGGGTATTCATCACACACGATCCATAAACTAGTTATTCAACTACTCATGTCAAAACAAAAAAAAAAACACACTGCGCAACGACGCAACCCAATTGTAAGTGAAAGCTACAGAGAGACACAAGCGCTAACGCTGGATACTGAAACAACAGATAACCTGAAGATGAAAAGATGATGAGCTTGACACAGGGGACTAATAGGGGTAAGAAGGCAAACACTGGTAATTTAGAGAATCGCAAATTCGCATCTCAAACAACAAAATAAAATGAACGAAAAATGCCCAAATTAAATTAAAAGAAATAATATAAATATAAATAAATACGCCAATTGAAATTTTATCAAATATGTAAACTGTATTAGTATATTACCTATGTACTTTAAATTCTGTTATTTTGGTCAAAGAAATCCGAAAAATTACGAGAAAAACAACTTTCAAATGGTTTAAGATTTTTTGAACCCTAAGACTAGTCGAAGATAATAAATGTAATTATTCAATTACAAAAGTCAAAAAAAAAATAAACAAAAAAAAAATTGATCACAAATGAATAAAAAGAAATAAAAGAAAGAAAAAGGAGAACGCATATGTAAAACACTCAAACTGAAGGCAAGTAAGTAGATTAAAATATATTTGACCATCACATGGAACTATGGAGCAACTATGTGTAGAAGTAGATGGCAAATGTAACAATGATACAAGCAGGAGGATGGTATAAAGATTATGTATTATAGAAGGCCCAGCTATCAAATTGAGGATGTAGAGATGTTATTGAGATTGGACGAAATAACTGCTCAACGTGAAACCATCGAAGGTAACACTCATATTACCGCGGCTCGCAAACTGCGGAGTGTAATACAGTTTCGTAAAAATGTTCCAAAATGCGGTCAACGTCATACTCGCAAACATGACGGTCACCTTATTCTCCAAGACTCGCACGTTTTGGTAGGTGAAATATACAAAGGACACACTAGCGAAGAAACGGACCCAAGATAGTAAAACGAGAGAAATAATAAGAAAGAAACACTAAAACGAAACAACAGATAACTGAGAAATAACAAAATACATAGATATCTATATATAAATAGACGACACGTTTTTTGTTATCCCTTTTACAGGAAACCAGGTGGACTTACCAGCATAAAAATTGTACCATTCGAAAGATTAGTTTTTCCTCTATGTGCATCACCTTATTTTTTTCTTAAATTTAATTATAAATTAGTTTATCTTCAAATTGAAATTAAAAAATTCAATGGGATAGTATGTGTGAATTGAGCACACGTATGGCGTAGATGATGCTTTTGGGAAGAATGTGGGCGTGTGAATGTTTTGCTTTTTGCCTGGAAATATGCAAACATCTGTGAACTTTTGGTTTGTGTCCCCGATAAATAACAAGTACTAAATTAGTCGAAAATCAAACCAAATGGATCAATCTTCTACTGGTGACACAAACCAAAAGAATTGACACATAATTGTATTCCTCTACGAAAAAATCAGAATATAGAACAAACTTATTTAACATTATCATTGGCATAGATCATACGTTCGACTGAATAACCAACCATTTATACCAAATACGTGCATTCTTTTCACTCAAACCTAATATCTATGCCAATGATAATGTGAGGGGCAAATGCAGCCATATCACAGACAATATTCACATGTTCATTCTTTTGTTTTTTGCCTGGAAGAAGGCAATATTTGGCTAATAAAACAATGAACATATGGCCACAGACAATAACATGGATGCATTACCACAGACAAATTTAAAGCCATCGTTTACTTATAGCATTATTTTTTGCTAATTTGATAAAAATAAATATTCTAAAATATATGAAAATCACAATTTTACAGTTATTTCTAGAAAACGCGAGGTTAACTTTCACGAATATTTATGGAAAGCGAGCAAAAGTCTGAATTTTATCATATTTCCTAACTTTTGTTTGGACCCACATTTAAAAAGATAATTTAGAGAAATATGATATATGGCCAAAAGTTGGGAAATGAAAAATTAATGGGGGTTGGTCATACCCCCTAGAATGCTTGATTTAGCCGCTACGAGCAAAAAACTGTTAAAAATTCAAAATCTGAAATTATATCATATTTCCAAACTTTTGTCTGCACACCTTTAAAACCTCAATTTAGAGAAAAAGAAAAGGTAGGATATGAAAGTTGGTACGTTTGTACGGAAATTCCAGATTTTTCCAATTATTTACAATATATACATATGTATTTCCCACAACTTCATAATTTAATTAAAAACCATATGATCCACGGTCCATGTGGTTTATTGAATTGTATGATGGTAAATGCAGCAAAAGCTTTTCCAAGGACCTTAACAATACAACTCAAGCTAATGTTAGATGCGTCGAGTTAATGGTATAACAGTTGACTTTCGTGGCCACTATGTTGACAACCGTTATGCTGTTCCTTAAAATCCATATCTTTTAGCGAAATTTGATTACTACTTAAATGTTGAAGTTCTTGGCACAGCTAAGAGCCTAAAATATATGCACAAATATGTTTATAAGGGATACGACTGTGCCTCACTACAGTTTGGAAGGGTTTGAGGTGGAGTTGAGGGCAAAGTTTATATAGATGAAATCGATAGCTTTTTGTCCGGTCACTATGTTGGATCTACGGAAGCTAATTGGTGCCATGAATGAGTATCCAATGCATTACCAGTCACGTCATATATAATAGTTCGGCTTGAATTTCACTTGCCTCACCGGCAAAATGTAGTCTTGAGGGATGGAAATGTTCAGCAAGCTCTTAAAAATCACAGAAGAACAGAATTGACTGCATTCTATGAAATCAATCGAATGAGTTCGTCCGAGTTTCTATATACAGAGACGCCAATGCATTATATTCAGGTAGATAAAGAAAAGAAATGGAAAAAACGTCAAAGAGGGGGTAGTAGAGTTATCGCTAGATTATTTTATGTTTTATGTTGAGCTGTTTCATTTGAGGCTATTTTGCTTCATGTTCGAGCTCCCATCAGGATTTGGGTACTATTGGGAACATTATTTACTGCACATTTTCAGCACATGCACGACCTATCGCATGAAATTATGGAGAGTGGCGTGAATATTTATTAGAAGTAAAAGAGTATAAGTCCTCTCAGCAGTTAAGAGAGTTATTTGCCATATCCTATTTGTGGTATGAACTTTCCTACAAATGCTTTAGATTTGTGGAATGAATTCAAAATGTTCATGTGTGAAGACTTTTAAGAAATTCTTCAGAAAATGATTCATATAACCGTGCTTTATTAGCTATTGAGGAAATTTTGTTCAGTAAACGATTCATTCGGTACTTCAACTAAACTTTTCGGATATAAGACTATTTTACTCTGTGGAGATTTTGGACGAATATTGCCACCTACATCTCACGGTACACGTGTACCACTTATTGAGAATTGCCTTACTTCATGGTCCAAATTTTCAAAATTCCACAAAATAACTTTTACTCAAAACATGAGAGCTTTACCTCGTGAGATTGAATTCCTTGAATTTCTTAAATCGCTTGGTAATGGAACTTTACCCACATTTCCAGATTACAGCCAAGATGTTATTGAAATTCGATCCCATTTAGTTAGCTGCAACTTCATGATTGCAGATACATGTGGCAATGTATCTGAAACCATAAAGTCTAACGATATTCTCAATTCGGTTATATTAGCACCCATCTTGAGTGATGATTATAGAGAGCAAAATAATTTTCCAGTAGAATTTTTAAACTCAGTTGATGTAAGTGGGCTCCCGATCCCACCAATTTATTTTAAAAACCAAATTGCATACTTTTACTTATTCGTAATTTGCGTACAGGACATGACTTGCTTGGTCAATGGTACACCTATTCGTTGAGTTCAAATGCAAAAAAAATTTTTTGGATTGTGAGATTTATGTATTTTGACACGTGTAACGTATCTTTGTCTTTTTCCTTTCAAAAAACTCAATTTCCCGTCATTCTGGCTTTTGCGATGACAATTAATAAATTCCAGGGGCAAAAGTTTCACAAATCAGGAATCTTAATCAAACAACCTGTATATTCTCACCGTCAATTGTATGTTGTAGCCAGTAAAGTTAGATCATTTGACCGATTGCGCGTCTATATTATTTCTATGTCTTGCGTTTTCTATTGCGTACTTCTGAAACACAAGGCCAAGGTCATTTGGCAGAAGATGAAAGAATTTTTACAAAAAGTATTTTGCATGAGAAAATTTTAAGATCTTTTAAGATCCGCAACCGCACCCGCAAGGTTTTCAATAGTTATAGATAGGGCCTCATTCAATATAGATGTACTTTCTTTAATACAATTTGAATTATTCTTTTTTTTTAATAAGGAGATCTTAAGGATCGTCCATTAATCACGTGAGGCTCGAAAGGGGGGGGGGGGGGTCGGAAAAAAATCACGAAACATCACAAGGAGGGGGGGGGGGTATAAGGAGACCTCACGTGCATTTATCTTGTGTTTAGCCCTCAATGTTTTTTCGGGTTGAAAATTTAATTTTTCTTATCTGTTTGAAAATTGCGTCGTCCTAGCGTCGCTGTTGAATTGAAATTTTACAATTTACAAATTATTCCTTTAAGTTTACAATTCACAATGCGTAGTTGGCTGCAACAAAGTACCAACAGCCGAATACGTAGTTGGTCGCAACAAATTTACCAGTCGCCTTTGTTAGATACTCGTCGTTAGATATTCTTAACGACTGATAAGGACTGTTTGGGTTCCTTTGTCCCTTGTCCAGCGAATGAACGCAAAATTCTTGATAACGCGGAAATCCTACGCGGTTTCATTCCGTGCCAAACCTTTCAAGTGTAAAGTAGTAGTTTTCAAAGTGATTTGCCTATATTTCAAAGTGATTTTCAAAATAATAGTAGTGTATAATAGTATGAATAGTAGTATAAATAATATAAATAGTGTATAAATAATAAAAGTGTGTTTTGCCTTAAAACATTGGAACAATGAGTAAACTAGGAGATCTGTACAAAGACCTTTTTGCAGAGTATAAAAAGGGAAAAAAACCTAGTGTAGCTCAGAAGGAATTTAATGAGTTTTGGGCTGAAGCGAAGAAAAAATATACCACAAAGGAAGAATTTGCAAAGTGGGCGAATGACCTTTTAGTAGACTATCGCCGTAAACAACAAGCAAAGAAGTCGTTAAACATTCTGTATTACTGTTCTACTTCTAAAAAGGTAAGTTATAACTATTACTTATTCAGTACATTGATCTAATTAATTAAACTTTATGTATAGTTTATTTGTAATAATATTATTGTTATATCTTATATACATTTTCGATAATATTGAGAAAATAAATGCAGAGAAAACATAGCATATTGTACCTCTTAAAGTATTAATAGAAAGATATATTTCTATTTTCACGTTGTATAAAAGTTATTCACTTTGGTTTTAGTCTTTTAAACAAACATAAACGTTAACGTCCTAAAAAAAAAACAAAATAAACGTAAGTCGTGGTGGTTGTGTGGTGAAGGTATAACATTACGATTATTATGACTTAAAAATGCTAATGAAAACATGAGGATTGTGCATGTGTTGCCATTTCTTATTATATCAGAAAAATGAAAGTCACTGGAGATGGTTACTTTACTTGCACGATAATTATTAAATTTTCAGAGTGCTAGCGAGAACATTACTATTTTGCCAGGCACATCCACTGAGCCAAGTCCACCTGTAACACCTCCTACGACATGCATCTCTGAAACGATCTGTGCGGGAACTAGTGCCGAAGGAAGTGACACCATTAAAAGCACTTCAATAGGTAAGTAAACATCTGAAAATTAAAGCTCTGCTTATAATACTAATTAATTACTAAAATTTGTAACAATATTTTAAATGTTGCCATGTTGTTTAAATGTGAAAAATTCAAGATTTGGAATGTAGCGACGAGAATGCAAAAAATTGATAAGTGCAAAAAAGAATTACGGAAGAAGGAGCTGCATATGCGTCACTCCCAGTCACATAGGCTATCAATAAAATCAAAAATTAAACTTGCCTGTGATCAGAGTCCCAATGTAGCACGTCTTCTTAAAGGGCGCACTGCTCCAGGTCGTCCACGTCTGGAAGAGCAACAGCCGGAATTGCTAAAAACTATCGTCGATTTGGCCATGTTTGATGCATCTGCGGAGGAACGACGTCGTTCAGAAATCGTCCGCAGTGTCCGAACACTAACTGATCTCCATGAGAAACTAAAGGAGCACGGATTTCAAATTTCGAAAAGTGGCACGTACCTTCGGCTTCTCCCAAAAAATTACACTACCTTGGAGGGTAAGAGACATGTAGTCACTGTACCTGTAAAATTGAGTCGCCCTGAGGCAGATCATCATAAAGCTCACCCCGATCAACATTTTTGTGTTGCCACAATAAGATCTTTGGAAACCTTGGCATCTATTCTCGGACCAAAGCAAGTGTTTTTTCTGTCGCAAGATGATAAAGCCCGGGTACCTATTGGCTTGACAGCGGCAAATAAACAAGCTCCTATTCTAATGCATGTCAAATATCGTGTCTCATTGCCTGATCATGATTGGGTGATTGCTTCGAGGCACAAATTGATCCCCAGTGTATATGCTGGGTGCATCATAAAAGGAAATGATATGGGCCGTGCCGAAGCAATTACGTACTCAGGGCCCACATTCGTGGCTATTAGAAGCGGCAAACATTCCTCTTCGACAGCTTCATCACATGCTGTGGACTTCAACAAGCTTGCCACTCTTGACAATTTCAAGGAAATTATGCGGAATCACAAAGGATGCCTGAAGCCAGTTGTTTTGATTTCAGCTGATGGGGGACCCGATGAAAACCCGAGTTATCCGAAGGTTATTTCCCATGCTGTACACCACTTCGTCAAGTATGATCTAGATGCAATATTCATCTTCACTAATGCGCCTGGTAGAAGCGCGTTCAACCGCGTCGAGAGACGAATGGCACCTTTGAGCCGGGAATTATCTGCACTCATTCTTCCGCATGATTCTTATGGAACGCATCTGGATGAACAAGGAAGAACAACAGATCGTGATCTTGAAAAAATGAACTTTCAGAAGTGTGGAGAAGTTCTCGCAGAAGTATGGAGTAATATGGTTCTCGATGGCCATGACGTTGTAGCAGAGTATGTCGAGCCCGATGACAGTGCTGACAGCTTTATTCGAGAACTGCCTTCTCCGCAGTGGTATAGCGAGCATGTGCGAGAAAGCCAGTAGCCGTGTTCTTTTGGTCACTGTAACAGAACAGAACTGTCAAATCCCATACATTTAACAGAACAAGGTTAGTTCTCGATAATACCTGGAACTAATGTGCTGTTCTGAACAGAATAGTTGAGCTAGAAATGTCCAGATGGCGACATGGATCATTTTTCTTGACGCGAACCTAAATTTTTCTTTAAATTCAACAAACTTATAATTTCTTCAAAACTTTCAGTTAATTTCATCTGAAAATTTAAATTCATGTAATATGTGAGGAATTTATGCAACCAAGGGCTCACAAAATGGGAAAAAATCGAAGAAAGTTCATATAAATGGTAAGTGAAGTTGGTAAAGGTTTGTAATCTATCGAGAACAAGTCCGATGCGTTCTTTTGCTACTCTAGTTTTGTACTCGATATCGATGACCAAAAGAACGCGGCTAGTATTTGCTTCAGGTATAGTAGAAAAATCACTAATTATTATTTTGTCATTTATTTTTCTTATGGCTAATAAGACAATACAATTAATTTTTCTAATATCATCCAGAAATACACAATGATCGTCCTTTACGCATTCTCACGCGACGATCGATCGGTGGATCGAGAGAGATTCTCTGCGTAGTGCGCGAAAATGATGACGCTGAGTGGCTTGATGAAACCGACGTTGATCTTCAACAAAGCACAGTTTCAACAGCGGACCTTCAAGATGCTTATCCACTTGTTAGTGTTCAAGAAAGTCTCGTTAATCCGTGGACCGAGGACAATATCCAATAAATATGTATTTTCATGTACAAATATATGTTTTTTTTACACCTTCCTTTATTATTTAAAGAAAATTTCAAAATACTTTGTAGTAAAAATATACACGTGATTTAGGGGGGGGGGGGTTTCAAAAAGTGGCTTAAAAACATCACGTGATTAATGGACGACCCCTTATTAACTCCATTCAAATCAAATTCAAAAACTAGCTTTTTAAAAGTCAAAATTGAAATTATTAAATTGAAATGAAAATTAGATTATAAAAAATTTTAAAAAAAGATTACTAGATTTTAATATCATTTTACAAGGTGAGTAAAAATAACAAGGTGAGTATGTGGCTTGACACCACCACAGTACCCCCTTTGCCAGTCTGGAAGATTATGCAAATTTGACTTTTTTATTTGGTATATTCTTGGTTGACTCTTCCAATGTATTAATTTTAATAAAATTGGTAGGTTCAAACTCATAAACAACTGACGCATTATATGTACTACTTTTTAAATGATCATTAAGAACATATGCTGGCTTTATACGGTCAATAGAACATTATTTTAACAGTATCATAACATAACATTATTTTTGCCATTTATTGCAATTTCAAATGCTTTGGTACCTCTGTTAATAACTTTAAAAGGTCCATGATATGCTGGTTGTAAAGATTTCTTATTTGCATCGTTTCTAAAAAACACATATTCGCAATCCTTTAAATTTTTAAATATAAAGGTTTTTTTATTGTCATGTCTTTTGGGTGAAATTGGACGTAGTTCTTGGAAATACTCTCTTAAATTTTTTACAAATTGTGATGAACTATTATTGTCTTCGTTTGATTCACTAAGAAATTCTCCAGGAAGTCGGATATGTTCACCATATAAAAGTTCAGCTGAAGTTGTATTTAAATCTGATTTGAAAGAAGCTCTGATTCCTAATAGAATTGTTGGTAAAATTGATTTCCAGGATTTAGTTTGGTAGCAACGAATAGCTTCTTTTAATTGGCTTTGAAATCGTTCTATCATTCCATTTGCTTGGGGATGATATGATGTAGTTTTGAAATGTCTTGTTCCTGTCAAACGATTGAGAGATTGAAAAAGGTGCGACTCAAATTGTCGTCCTCGATCTGTTGTGATATTGAGAGGTGTACCATATCTGCAAATCCAACCGTTGTAAAAAATTTCAGCAATGGTTTCAGCATCTTGGTTTTCAAGAGGAAAAACTTCAGGCCATCTGGAGTAGCGCTCTATGCATGTTAGACAGTATCTTTTGTTTTCTGATGGAGGTAAGGTTATAATATCTAAATGTATATGTTGGAATCTTGAACTTGGTACAGTAAAGGTTCCAATAGGAGATGAAACATGTCGCGTTATTTTTTTATTTTTTGGCATTGAATGCAACTTTGAGTCCAATCTCGACAATCATTTTTAATTGATGGCCAAACAAAGCGTTGAGTAATAAGTTTGGTCGTTGCTTTAACACCTGGATGAGAAATGCGATGAAGAGAATTGAAAACTAGTTTTCTAAATTGTTTCGTGACAAACGGTCTTGCAAAATTTGTTGAAATATCACAAAAAATTTCATTTTTGGTTCCAGGAATGTTGATTTTTTTTAAAATAAGTGAAGTTTTATTTGGTTGTCAATATTGTTTAATTTCTTCGTCAAAGTTTTGTGAATTTGAAAAATCCGAATAATCTAATCCATCAGTAATATCTTCAATTCTAGACAATGTATCAGCAACAACATTGGCTTTTCCGGAAATAAATTGAATATCCGTTGAAAACTGACTTTTGTAATCAAGTTGCCTTGCTTGACGAGGTGACGCTTTATTAAGATTTTGTTTAAAAGCAAAAATCAGTGGCTTGTGATCAGTGAATATTGTAAAGTCTTGAGCTTCGAGCATAAATTGAAATTGCTTGATTGCTTGGCGAGCGTAGCGAGCAGGGGGCGTCCCACTAGTATATATAGATAAGTCAAAAGAAAGAAACAAAAAAGAGAATAAAATGTGGAAAAGTAAATTGAGAATTTAAGTGCGAAGTAAACTAAAAAACTAAACAATGAAATTAAACAAGAAGCAAATAACAAGGATAATCAACACTTTGAACATTGGAGACAGTAAAAACCATCTTTGTTAGTAGTTGAAGGACAGAAGCCATGGTAAATAAAAGTCAGCAAAGTTTATAAAATAACGAAAGGAATGAAAAGTTTATAAAATAACGAAAGGAATGAAGACCCACTGCCTAGGATAGAGAACATACCAGACCAGTAAGGGAATCAATATCTTAGCCCGGTATTCAACCCCATAAGCAGCCTCCATCGAAAACCATAAAGGTGGAAAATCTACACCCTCTCCCGAAACGCGAACGTATTAGAAACCCATTCAAACCGTCATCTGTCCTGTCGAAGAGCACATTCTAAAATATAAGACGAAGAATTTACATAAACTGGTTCACATCAAATACACATAAAATTAGATTACATGTCAACAAAATTTTCTTTGTATAACGGTAGCCGTAATAACGCCTATAATCCGAATAGTATAATTGAAATCGAGAAAAAAAGATACTAAAGATAACAAAAGCCATAAAATGGCATAACGATCATTAACTATGTTGATCATCAATATAAATTAATAAACGTGCAATCCTAAAATTAAAAATTTATACTCAGTAACTTGTAACCCGTGATGTAGAACACATACTTTAAAATATACTGTAACCATACAACTTGCAATTTATCATGTAAACGCATACAAAAAATGTAGTTTACTTCATAGTAAATCATCAATATAAATTGAGAAATAGATAATTCTAAAATTTAAAGAAAAAAATAGCAAAATTTGTAAGAGTAAATAACTAAATTTGGAAATAGATAAAGTTTAAACGATGGGAAATTTAATTATAATATGTTTTAAAGAATAACATTTAAGTAATGGTTAATTAAATTAAAATGAGTTGTAATCTGTAAAATTAACATATGTGAAGAACAAAATTTAAGTAACGGTACATTAGATTATATTAAGTGGTCATTTGTAAAAGAAAAAATATGTAACATAGAATATTTAAGAAAATATAGGAAAATTAAGAAATGAAAATATATTAAATTCAGAAAAAACATGCAATAAATTGCTTCTCAGGAAAAATGTAAAATAATTAACAGTCCTGGGTATGACGTTAAACTGCAACCACCAGGATTTAGTAACAATGAGAGAAAGAAAAAATGTAACAAAAATAGAGAATTGAGAAAAATCAGTTAATAGAACGAAAAAAAAGGGAGACTGTAATCATTAATGTAAAAGAATAGGATATTGAATATTGTAAGAATATTATAACAAAAATATTGTAAAAGAATAGGACTGAAATTATTGAGTAAGATGTTAACGGTAGATGTTAGTTATTAGTTGACCAATAAGCTAGGAGTACAGGAGTAGGCACTTTAAAGATGAATGAATTAGCAATCCAAAAAAAAAACAACAACAAAAATAAAGAACAAAAGGGGAAAGCTTTTCTAAGGAGGGGAGAAGTGTTATGACACAGAAATTCTTCAGCAAACTTCGAAAGGCCATCAAAAGAGTCCCTACAGAAATTAATCGCCGAAAGGACCAAGGAGGACCTGGAAAACACCTGGAAAAAGCGCCCAAAAAGACAATTAGATGACGTCATGAAGAAGCTACATCATCAGAGGAGGATAATACGTCGAAAAACCCCCGATAATGCCCTTAAAACCCGCCAAAACCCCACCAAATATACCTTCATTCAAAACTGGAGTCCCGAATGACGTCACGACGTCAAAAAATGGTCACGGTCACCGCTTGTAAATAAATCTGACCTTGGATAAAAGTTCGAATGAAAATTGAAACATGATCCGACCATCACATTCCACAACGGAATTCGCGCCCAGTCAGCAAAAATTGCTGACCCAGTAAAATCGCGGTGATAACGACCGCCGGTCAGTTGCCACATGAATGCTACCTAACACCTCCATTCACGCTGTTTGAACGAAAACTGCTGATTCAGCAGGAACGCGGAAGTAACCGACAGCCGGTCTCTACGACGGAGGATGAAACTTGAAACCTGGAAAAAACAACAACAACTACACGGGGACGTTCATGAATCTAGGAGAAAATGGGAAAGCAATTAATTAATGGGTGAATGTTCGATGTAATGAATCACAACAACAATTCACAGTGAGAGAGTGAGCTGCAGAAAAAGAAATTCATTGACCTGACACGTGCATCCGGGAACGATGGGAATTGGGAGTATTCGATCAGGAAAATTGATACATCGGCGATCACGATGGGACCTTTCTATCGTGGGAAAGCGACATATCAGCACTATTGGTGCTATAAACATGAACCTAGAATCGATCAGCAGTCAGTCTGGGTACGGCGAGGCAGCGGTACGCGTCGAGGAGGAGATGAGTCCAGTCCAATGAAGGAAGACTTGTTCCAGCCCAACTAAAGAAGACAAACAGAAGAAGATGAGACGAACCCGGCCAAGCAGTTGGAGACTGACAGTCGACGATAATTGGTAAAAAAGTAACCCGATCAAGCAATCGGCTACCTGGTAAGACCTGAACCGTCCAAGTAGACGACAGGCAATTATAAACGTCGAACGAAGGAGTAGGACAAAATAAAAGTGGAAGAAGCTCATAAGAATCTTGCAGCTGGACCCAGACCCAAGAAATCAAGTGTAGTAAGTGTTAGGAAGCTAAGAATGAGACAAATTGTATGATGCATAACAAATAATAACAAGTTGAATTGTATTATGTCTAAGTGTAAGGCCAATAGCATAACAAATAATAATAAGTTGGATTGTATTATGACTACGGATTGGCTCAATTGTATTAGGAATGAAAAAGTAATGCAATAAAGAAATATTAGTAAGTATAACAATCAAATATGAAATAAATACATAAATAAATAATAGAAATTCTACATTTCAATAAGGGAAATTGAAATGTAGAATTTCATAACAAAGTGCAGTAGGAACGTTATGTATGGAACTAAGTTAGGCATATTCTTTTTACTGATATTAAGTGAGTTAAGAGCAATTACATTCCTATGCTGGAAAAAGAAAGAATAAGAATAGTAAACAATGTGAAGCCAGAGACTTCAGATTTTACCAAGGACCGGTTACATATGTACCTTCTAAAAAGGCTGTTATAACAGAAGATATATATGATTCTCCTACCAATCTGGATTTACCAGAACCATAAAAAATAAAACAATAAACAAAACCATTGGCATGATAACATTGCCAATTACAATGCTAAGCACATATGCTCACCATTGAAATTGATCGATGTTCAACCGGATGTAGATTCCACCGCCGGAAGTCTGAAAAAAAAAGTTTTTAGGAAAAGGGCATGACTTGCTAACAAAACGCAAATAAGGTGCCTGGTAAGCAATGTACTAAATTTAACAAAATTGAATATTTGAAAATCTTGGAAACAGAAAAGTCAGTCAAAGTCCGGAGCTATTGAAGAACATTTTGTAAATAGTTCGATTAACTTAAATAGATAATTCGTTAAATTAATAAAAGAAGACAATTAAATATTGAATCAAAATAAAAACTAAGATTGAATCAAATAATGACTTCTTTTTATCAATATGAAATTCGGATGACATACGCTCTCCTTGTGGGAAATTCTCAGGAACAATTATCGTAGAGTCATTACTGACTTGAGACATGGAGTCATCATCAAATACAGGCTCCTCTTCATAACAGGGTTCATATTCACTTCCATCCGATATCTCCAGGGACTGCAACACATCCTTTCTGTTCTGTGGGTCCTCGTTGACACTGTTTTCATCAACATTGTTCTCTGTTATGGTAACTGTTTCTTGTGGTATTGTGGATTGTGTTTTCTATGTCACTATTTATTCATTTTCTTTTTCGTGTTCCACGTCTATAGATATCATTGCTACCTAGTTCTTCCAGCGAACCCCTTGAACTCATTTTTGTTAAAGTCGTTCAACCTTTAACCTTATCATTTTTTCCTGCTATATACCCCCTCGATCCACTTAACGGGTTTTCCTTCACCTTGCAACAGTATTAGACTCTTTGTTAAGCTCCACTGATGTATAATCATCCTCCTATTGTATCCTCCTAGCTGGTGACTTTAACCTTCCACACCTCGACCGGTGCGTGAATCTTGATACAAACAGTTTATCTTTCACTCATCCCACCTCTCCTGCGGAAATAACACTTTTTGACTCCACTTCTTCCCTCTATTTGTTCCAAATGAACTCAGTCAGAACGTAATGTTAAAATCAGGGATCGAATGGGCGAGGCACGAGCCGTCTTATTCGCCGACCTGGTAGATTCTTTTTAGTTAAGGCGAGGCAAGATGCGGTTTTCAATTCGCCGTCTTTTAAAAAAAA
The DNA here is from genome assembly GCA_963971475.1 of Chrysops caecutiens. Classification (NCBI taxonomy): domain Eukaryota; kingdom Metazoa; phylum Arthropoda; class Insecta; order Diptera; family Tabanidae; genus Chrysops; species Chrysops caecutiens. Next base: position 68,768,471 of record OZ020567.1, read on the forward strand.
AACACAATGTTTGTGCTTTGAGCCTGATCCAGAACTAACATTTTATTCGAAGAACGGTTCTTATTTATAACAAAAGTATTTCTTAAGACTAAGCATTAAAATTTAAATTACATGTTGCAATCATAAGTATGAAAATTGAGAGTCGTAAATAATTAAAAATAATATTTGAGTCAATCGAAAGGTAAGCATTTCTGAGTCAGGAAAGGTAAGTATTTGGACCTCTATGAAAATAATATTTAGGTTAATCGAAAGGTAAGCATTTCTGTGAGTCAGGAAAGGTAAGCATTTCGAACGCATTTCTGTGAGCTAGGAAAGGTAAGCATTTTTGTGGGAAAGGTGGGCATTTCATTGAATCGGTCGTCGAACTCAGAAAAGGTAGTTAGTTAATTATTAGTTAGTTGATCCTCTACAAGAAACATGAACCACCGTTTGCTTGATTTCGTCTTTATGAACAACCCGAGCAATGTTAACGTCTCCCCCTCCACCAACGTTCTCTGTAACACTAACCCTCATCATCCTCCCCTCACTATATGTGTCTCCCTTTCCTCCCCAACAAACACTAATTCTTCCCTATTGCCACCTTGCCACAACTTTCATCTCGTCCTCACGACTCTCTATGACCACATCCAAAAAATTTACTGTGTCGCTCCCTACAATGTCTCTCTCTCCCAGTTTTATATATGTATTATATCATCTTGTGTGATTCCATCTCTACCACCATGCCAATATCCACGCCATCCCCGGCCGACTCCTCTCTCATATGGTACTCCTCAAAAATTTTGCTTTAAGGAACAAACGCTTCGCTCCGGCTATCCAGATGACTACGCTCAATTCAGTACTTTGAGCAGTGTCTTTGCTTAATAAGTTGACCTTCAGTACCATAACTACCTAACTTCCTCGAATCCACACCAGTTTTTTTCCTTTGTGAACTCCAACTTTCCGCAGTCTCTTTCATATCTTGGATTGGAGCTTGATGATCCCCTTTTCATTGCTAACTCTTTGGCAACCTTTTTCTCTTCTCCCTTCCTTAAAAGTCAATTTGTTTCCGACTTGTTCTATACTTTTCTGAACTTCATCCTGCCGCCTCCTCCAACTTCCATATCCACCGCATTACTGAACATGAAAATTTTTGTTGAACTCCAGCGCCTACATGACGATTTTTCCCCCGGCCCTGATGGTATCCGATCTAATCCACTCAAGAAATGTGCGGCCCTCTTTGCCTCACCTTTATCATCCTTTTTCAAACTTTCTATTCAATCCGGAATCTTTTCTGACTACTGGAAGGCAGGATTCGTGATACCTGTTCACAAAAAGGGCTTGAAATCGCTTGTCATGATTAACAGGCCGATTGTCAAACTGTCCACGATCCCAAAAATATTGAAAAATGTTCTCGTGAGCAAACTGTAGCCTTTCCTTTAATCCCTTATTGGCTCTCACCAGCATTGGTTCTTTAAACCTCATCCACTTCACGTCCTTCTCCATCAATGCTCTTAAGCGTGACGAAGCTGTTGAAGCTATCTTCACTGACATGAGCAATGCTTTCGATATCACCCCACACCCTCTTATTCTACTTAAACTTAGATTGGCCGATTGCGATGACTCGTTTCTTAGTTGGATCAACTCCTACTTATCCAACCGTTATTATCGTGTTCGCTTCAGATCCACCCTCTCCCATTACATTACGGATACGAGCGGAGGTAAGGTAGTCATCTTGGCCAGCTTCTCTATATTGTTACTTTAAACGATATCTGCAAAGTCATTCACAATTCCGTGGTTCTCTCCTGTACGAATGACACCAAACTTTTCAAGTGTATCGTTTCTGCTTATGACGTTGTCAAGCTGCAACAGGATTACAATCGGCTTGCGACATGGTGCTCCAAAAGTAATTTGTTTCTCTGTCGGTTTTGTTCTCCTTCTGTCGGAAGCGTAACCATGTGCCACACTCCTTTTACGTCAATGGTATTGCGTCTAGGTCGGTAAACTCCACTCTTGAGTTGGGTGTCCTCCTTGACTCGAAGCTTTCTTTTCAAGAACATCCAAGCCTCGTGATAAGTAAAACGAGAGTCATGCTAGGCTTCATCAAAAGGTGGTCTAGAGAACTAGCGGACCCTTATACCTCCAAAACCTGATATACCTCCCTGGTTCATCCTATATTATAATATGCCTCCCAGATTTGGTCACCTTATCATAAAGTTCATATTGAGCGTTTTGAGGCCGATCAAAAACTGTTTCTGCGTTATGTCCTTTACCACCTCTCCTGGCCCGATCCCTTTCATCTTCCCCCCTATGCGGATCGTCTTCACCTCCTCAATCTCACATCCCTCGCTGAAAGCCGTGTTATGGCTGATCTTTCTTTCATACAAGGCATCATCCACGGTCATATCGTTTCTCCTTACATCCGCGAACATGTGCTCCTTGCCACAATGATTTTAACCTTAGATCGGTCGGCTCATTTATTCTTAGGTTCCATCACACGAAATTTGGCAGCAAGCCTATCACCTGCATGATTCGTGCATATAATTTAGCTCCCCTACAGGACGCGGTGGGCAGGAATAGTGTCCGTAAGGCCTTCCAGGACTTTGCTGGCGTCTCTGTTGTCTAACTTTACTTTTTAGTCTTATGTTTTCTTGCTCTTTTGTGTTTCTCACCATATATGTTCGTATTCACTTCTTCAGATTTTTATTGTTTTTAGTGTTTTTAATTTTTTTCTTTATTATCGTTAGATAGATCTTCCCAGTTATGTTGTTAAAATTTAACTTGTAATAAGTTGTAAATAAGTAAATAAATAAATAGATAAATAAATAAATACTACATGTCGTTTAATTTCCACCTTATTCTTCTGAGGAAAATCATGGTGATAAAAATTCGATCGCGACAGAAATTTCTCGCGTATTGGACCCAAAATAAGGAACGATTGGGTTCCCATGAAAATAGCTTACCGCAGGTGACGGTAAGGGAGAGAAGGGGAAATTTAGCATGTGTGTATGAGCCTAGACCCAGTCACAACATTGACTCCCACGCCGATACAAAATGTTTCTAGCTGTCCGGTGGCGACATCACAACCTCTGTAATGACGAGTTCATCTGAGACATTCTATACCAACTGTTTCACCTTGTTATTAATTTCTTGTATTTTTGACAAATATACAGACATATCTTCGTTTTTATCGTATTTTAATAAGTGCTTCCTAATGTGAATACTTGTCTCGCTTTTCTGTTCAACGATACTTAAGAGTTTATGCCACATTTCAGCGGACGAAGTATATGCGGCATCACATTTTCATACATCCTAGAATAGTATGGGATTTCACATCTTATATTCCCCGTGTAGCTTGCCTTCCTGCATGCGTAGCTCTTTCCCTGATAGTGGTTTTGGCCTTTTGGCATAATTACGGTTTGGAACTTCCATACGTTCCAGTTTCCAACTGTTCCTTGCTGTGCGATATTGTCATTCCTGTAGCTCTTGCAAGAATCACGCATTCTCGGTTTTCTTTTCACTCACTTTTTCAATCAGACCACGTATCTGGGCCCATAATTTGTTATGATTAATGAACTTTGGCTTATGGCAATTGAAAATACTACTAGGGTCTATTCTGACCGTCGATAGCAGATTCTGCTATTTCCCCATTGAAAAAATATCTAAGGGAAAGAAAATTAACAGAAAAGTTGAAGCAAAATATATAAATATGCTTCGAGATATGAGTAAACTCTTCTCTCTATTATTATAAAAATTTTCACGAACAAAACATTCGATACCTCAAAAATTCCATTCACCAACCCATAATGCCTAGTTTGTTTCCAGTTTCACATACTTTCTTGCAACAAACTGTTTTGACATATTGAGGAACATATTAATACAATGTCATGCCAAAATAAAATTTGCAATACATCCAAAGGAAATATTTTTTACTGAATAATATTCAACGCGATCGTGTTACAAACACTTACATACTGACCAATCTGGAACACTTGTCCACTACACAGACAAATCATGAACCACAAGTGCAAATTGACTAATGGAGACAGCCGTCTTGACATATTAGGGACCATAATACATAGAAAATCAATATATTTTGTTATAACAGCTCAGAAAAATCTATTTATCAATTATTTTCCAAATATTATGGTGTTCTAGGTAGGTGAAGGTCAAGGCAAAACCCCAGTAGTAATGCATTCCATGAACCAGAGCCCGCTGCATGTATTAACAAGCCATGAAGTAGGCCTTGTCAACGTGTGCATGGTAGCCCGTTGCCTCTCGATATTCCGCGTATTGAAGTACGGAAAATGCATCGCGTTTGTTGTTTTGTGCGCGAATTTAACTTAATTAAAGTGTAAAAAGTAAATATTACATATAAAATTTTAAATGAGTTTTATTATTAAGTTTCTTAGGGTATGAATTTTGACGTTTGTTGTTTCGGTGGAAAACATACGCAAATATTCATTAAATTTAGTGTTCGTGATACTAAACGAGTTAAATAATATTATTATTCATAATATAATAATAGTTAAGTGTGATGTTTTGTAGATAAAATACATCATAGCAATATGCAAATGCTAAATAGAAATTATTTGTAATGTTTCAAATTATGAAAGCAAGTAAAAATTTATTAAAAATGTTTATAAACGTAAATTTTTAAAAACAATTTTTTTTAATTTCAATTTGCGATAATTAAGAAATCTTGAAAAATATCAAAAAGTTTTTTTATTACATTTTTCAGGTACAAAATTTGTTTAAATTTTATTTTTATACCTTATCATTTTAATATTTGTATTATTTTTTGTTAATTTCTCGTTATATTGTTTTATATTTCATTTATTTGGTTGCTTTTTGTTGTTACTTTGTCTGGTCACAGGTGATTGAGCTCATTTGTGCGTATTTCTTGTGCTGCGTTTGTTTTGCTAATGTAAGCGCCTACGCTTGATTGATATTCTCCGGAACAAAAGCAAAAATTGGTATGAATTTAAAAATGGAAACAAAATGAAAAATATCGTCTCATATAAGTCGTAAATATGCACCGAATTTTAAAAAACTCAAATCGGAGGAAACCCGGATCAAAATGAAAATTAAAAACCAATAATGTCTAGTGCTGAGCAAGTGTGATAGCTACGACAGAATCGAAGCAGAAATCAAAAAACGGCGAAAACATTGGAATTGTGATTTATCTATTCTGTTACTGTACTACTCTCCATAATCCTTGCACGAAAATCTTGTTGTAATTTTTTTGACGTAAAAACGACTTTTCGCTAAGTTAAGTCAAACTTTCAATCGCTATTAGTAACGAGGTCAATAATGTGATAACAATGGTCGAAGCCACAATGGATATAGCATGCCTGCACGTGTCTTTCAGGCAGCATTTGTTTTGCACGTGACGTCATCGGGCTACTGCACCGTAAGTCGCAGGATTGTTGTTAATATGGATTGTGTAAAATTATAAATCAGTGTAGCGTGACAAGACGATCAGAAAGGACGTTTGTTTGGGTGTCACTGTAAGGAGTGTGAGAAGAACTACCAGGATCTAAGGTGTAACAATAAAAATATTCACCGGAATATAAGTTAAAATCGGTATAAAAATGAAAATTTAAAAATACATCAAAAATATTGTCACATCTGAGTCGTATATATGCGCCGAACTGAATAAAATGCAAATCAGAGAAAGCTTGCATCAAAACGAATTTAAGAAAAAACATAAAATGTTCAGTGCCGCGTAAGTGTCAGAGGTACTGCAGCATCAAGGAAGAAATGAAAAAAGGCGCATAAAATACACTTGTGATTTATCTTTTCTGTCACCGTACCACTCTACATAACCATTGTACAAAAGATATTGATTTAAGTACATACTAATAATGAACTTTTATTGTATTTTAAACTCGAAGTTTTGACGGAAACAGTACGGTCTGAACCTTGACTGGGCCTTTCGTTTTTTGACAATCTACAAAAATCGAAACAGAATTACACAGAAATTGGTTATATAGTTAAAACTTTGGATTCCATTCCATTCGATGAGCATTGTATAAAATAGTTGTTGCAAACATTACAAGGAAATTAGTTATATGGTTAAAATATTGGTTCGTATTCAGAAAGGATATATATTCTTCGTAATTGAAACTAAATACAATATGTTATGTATAAGCAGGTAATTCTTTGAGCATTGTATAAAATAGTTGTTGCAAACATTACACAGAAATTGGTTAAATGTTTAAAACTCTGGATATATATAATAGAAAGTAGCAATAAATAGATACGTCATTCAACCGGGAATTGTGTTTGAAGCTTACCTTCGAATTCTCCACAAAGTTTAAATAAAATAAAAATAAAATAAAATGCAAATAAAATAACTTAGTGTGCTGACGAGCTCCCTCTTACTTCCTTTCATGTTCCCATATATTGAGTCGCCACAAATATAACAATTATATAATAATATATTTGTAAAATAACATATATACCAAAATTAAATATAACAACCTGGTCTATGTTGGTATCATTACTCTTATGGGACCAATGCTACTGTTGGGGTTTTTGGGGGTTCTTTAACAATGTTCATAAGACCAGGATTGGTTGAGGCGTCCAAAGTCATACTCAAAAGTAGAAATATATATATTTTATTTCTTGAATTTTATATGCTACAATGGCGGGTAGATTCTCATTAAATTAGTGTGCTGACGAGCTCCCTCTTACTTCCTTGTCTGCTGGAGGACTTTCTTCTGGTGACGATAATTCTTCAGCTCGTTGATCTTCTGGCTGGCTTCTCGTCGGGCGTCCTTGGTTTCTGCGAGGATGAGGGCTCACTGGGCCTCCTGTAGCTTCCTTTTGAAGTAGGTTTCAGAACCAGACTTCTGCTTCTTTGCTGGTTGTTGGTTTGGCTGCTTCGATGCCTCTTTTGTTCGTTAGCTGGCTTGGCTGGACCTGATATACTTCTAGGACCAGCTGTTGGATTTCTCAACGCTTCCTCGAAGTTTGAGGTTTGCTGGTTGGGCATTACTCCCTCAACAAGAGAGAACTGAGGTCTGCTAGGACCTTTCAGTTACTTGGTGTTGACTACTAGGTCAATTCACCCGAGGTAAACTAATTTCTCTCTCCAAGTGTGGCGAGAGAGTCAATGTCTTCCTTCAATGAGGCTGCATATGCGATGTTTTCCGTCAGAGTAACTTTGTTGAAGCTGGTGAGGCGATGTCTTCCTTCAGAGTAACTTTGTTGACGCTGAAGAGGCGATGTCTTCCTTCAGAGTAACTTTGTTGAGGCTGGAGAGGCGATGTCCTTCTTCGGAGTAACTTTGTTAAGGCTGCAGAGGCGATGTCTGCCTTAACAGGGCTCTTCTGGATAGCGAAGAGACGTTGCCTTCCTTATAGAGGCTCTGCTGGGTCACGAAGAGTTGATGTCTTCCTTCTTTTACCGATGGGTGATCTAAGACTGCCTAAGTACGCCAATTTTTCACTTTTTATACCACTTTAAGTGCTACTCCAGCTATTTTCAGTGTGAAAAATGGTTTACGGGTAACAGCTCATTCAAGGCCACGCGTGCCACCAAATTTCCTTGCGCTTGCGGTAGTTATGGGAGCGGAATTCCAATTTTTAATATTTGCCCATGAATTCCTGGAATTTTTTGAAGTTTCCCATACGAAATTTCGGCAATCCGTTGAAGGTCATCATCGGGTAAGTACTTCAAAGAAAAGAATCGAGCGCATAACGCTGAACGGCCATGATTCCATGGGAATGTGCAATCCGTTGTCATCACGCAACTTTGGCTTATCTCTTTCTCTGCCTGGTTGCATTCCTCGCGGTAGAATGTGTCGTGGCGTGGTGTCACTACATCAGTTCATTGTGGCGTGTCGCGTGCTTGGCACCGTGTACATTGTCGATCGATAGTAATTGATTGTTATTTTTAGTTTGCTTGGTTCCGATTATAATGGTTAGGAGCTGATTCGTTTTTTTAATTTAAGTCTTGTGTTATAATCGGTTTAATGTTTTGATTTTAGTCTGATTTTTTTGAAATAAAATAAATTTTGTTTTATATTTATGAGATTTTTGTTTGTGGTGCTTATGTTTCAACGGGTTTGATTGATTTTATTTTTCAAGTTTGTTTAGTTTCCTCTTTTTTTATTATTTTTGATTTTTTCAATTTGATTTAAATGTTAGTTATTGTTGTTATATTATTTTTCTTTGGTATTGTCTTGATTGGTGTTTTTGGTTTTGTTTAAATTGATTGATTGATTTCGTTAATATGGTTAAGATATTATTGTTGGTTCGATAATTCCTGGTTAATTTTTTGTTTGTCTTAAGTTTGTTTAGTTTTCTTCTTTTATTATTTTGTTTTAATTATCAATTCTGTTGATAAATGCGATTCGATTGTTGTTTATTATTGTTTGATATTGTACTAACTCATTGAGTTTATTTATTTTTAGTTTTGCATCTGATCCTGGTTATTCGATCCTAGGTGATATTTGTGGTGTTTAGATTTCATCAAGTGATGTAAATTTAACTTTTGTGTTTTAGTTTATCTGATCGACAGTTTAATAAATTTACAATTTTTTCGTTTTGGCTTATGACACTACAAAATATAAACACCCTTGCAATTTAAATGGAAACAAGGAAAACGAAAATTGTTGTCAAGTTCGGCGACCATTGACGATTTCTATTGAACGCGTCTTTCATTTACGATAGAAATTCTACTAAAGAATTTTCAATCGACACTGGAGCAGATTTAAGCGTCTTTCCTCGCAAACTAACCAGAGGACCTCACAATCAAACGTCTTTCAGTTTGACTGCAGCTAATGGAACCTTCATCAATACATATGGTTTCACTTCTCTAACTTTAAACTTGGGTTTAATAAGGGACTTTTCTTGGAATTTTGTTATTGCCGATATTCCTACCATCAAATTAATCACACCCCCGAAATCATCTCTTTCCTACAACCAGCTCTCGAATCATCCGGATATCACCAGACCCGCAGGAAGAGCTCCATCGATAAAACATTACATTAAACATTTCATTCATACGACACCTGGGCCACCTATTACTTGTCAACCTAGAAGACTGCCGCCTGAGAAAAATCTCTATTGCTAAGAAACAATTTTAAACCCCGATACAACTGGGTATTTCTAGACCATCCTCTTCTAGTTGGGCTCCGCCATTACATCTAGTTCCCAAGAAAGATGATGACTGGCGACCTTGTGGAGATTATCGTGCCCTTAACTCAAGAAAAATTTCAGACCGATATATCATTTAACATCTCCATGATTTCACTCACAATTTATACAATAAATCTTTGTTTTCAAAAATTGATTTAACAAAGGCATATCATCAAATACCAGTAGAAGAAGAACACATCAGCAAGACTGCTATTACAACACCTTTTGGACTTTTCGAATTTCCATACATGAGTTTTGGTCTTCGAAATGCAGCACCAACTTTTCAAAGATTTATTGATGAAGTTTTAAGAGGTTTGGACTTCTGTTTTGCATATCATGATGATATTCTGATCACATTATCCAATCCTGAAGAACATTTGTCAAATCTTTATACAGTTTTTGAACGATTTCAATAATTTGGAGTAGTCATCAATTTATTTAAGACGATATTAAAGGCAACTGAACTTCCATTCCTTGGATTCCAAATTTCTAAAAATAGAATTGCTCCTTTAGAAGAAAGAGTGACGTCATTTCAAAATATGCTACTTCCTCTACGGCCAAAGAGCTAAGAAGATTCATTGGAATTGTTAATTTCTATAGGAAGTGCATTCCTAATGCTGCACATGTTCAAATTTCACTTAATGAACTGTTAAAGGGAAGTCTAATTGGAAAGGATACAACTGCTTGTAATGAGAAACCTAAAGAAGATTTCATAAAGATCAAGACCAAATTAGCAAAAACCACACTACTGGCCCATCCTTCCAACACTGCTGGAAGGTCAATCTTTTGCGATGCATCAAATATCTCAATAGGAGCAGTCATACAACAATGGATTATTGGAAATTGGCAGCCCTTAGGTTTCTTTTCCAAAAAGTTGAATGACACAGAACGGAATTAAAGTGCTTTTGACCGCGAATTATTGGCTTTTGATCGTGCAATTAAACATTTTCAATACATGTTCGAGGCTCAAGACTTCACCATTTTTACGGACCATAAATCTTTAATTTTTGCCATTAAGCAGAACCTTAACGAGGCTTCTCCACACAAGCTAGACAATTGGACTTCATAAATCAGTTTTCGACTGACATTCAATATATTTCCGGGAAGGGCAACCTTGTCGCTGATTCTTTGTCAAGAATTAAATCTATTACCAAAACTTTCAATTATTCGGCTCTCTTTAGATCTCAACAACAAGATGAAGAACTAAAACATTTACTCCAAGCAAATTTGAGTTCCCTTGCTTTTAAAAATTCAAATTATCTGGTCTCCAACAAGATATCTATTGTGACACCTCAACAACTGTTATAAGACCCCGCCGGGGGGTGTCCTAGTCCAAAAACAAAAGTAGCGAGAGGTTATACCTTTATTTCAAATGATGATAAAGCTTTCCCAGAAATGAAAACGACAACACCGTTGTGTACGGAAATGTAGCTTAGTATCACTTCCAAGATTGATGGGATAAAAATGGTAAATCTGAACAGATTTATGCTGGAATATTCCTTAGGTAACATCACTAAGAACTGGACAAAGGCGTCCTTCAACAGGGAAAGTGACTTAGTCCTAAAGGTTAAGGACATGCTCGCGGCCGAGAAACTTTTAAAAAGCAGTCACATCGGGGACTACAAAGTGGAGGTTAGGAGACATGATACTCTGAACTGTAGCAAGGGTGTCATCTTCTGCCCCGGTCTAATAAACATGACAGATGAAGAGATTAAGGAGGGTCTAGCTCTGTTCCATCCCGTGAAAGATGTCTTCACCCCAAAAAGAATGCCAAAAAACGCACACAATGGACTGTCCGTAACGAACCAAACTCCAAGACCATTCGGACTATACTTTCGACCAACTAGAAACACCGAAGAAAGTCACTGTAGGGTTCAGGAAGGTAGACGTGAGGGTCTACATCCCTAGTCCAAAGAGATGTAGAACCTGCCAGAAATTGGGTCACACGACCTAATTTTGCTCAACGGGCATTGATATCTGCGGGTAATGTGGCCAGACCAGATTTGAAGGACACGCTTGCACTGGAGTTTTGTGTGTCAACTGTAACTCCAACGACCACGGATCCACGGATGCCAACTGCCCATGTCGGATCATGAAAAAAGAGGTTGAATCGATCGCTACATGGGAGAACAAGACGAAATACGAAGCAAAGAAACTGTTCTTCGAGAGGTATGGAGGCATCCAAGGGTTCATATCCACATAAGGATGAAGAATATGACCATAGCAGAAAGGCTCAGGACAACAAACACCCCAGACCACCTTTCAGTACACACTACACCCACAACTTCTACTCAATATAACAAAACATCAATAATCCCCAACAACCCAACACAACAATGAAACAACCAAGATACTCCAAAAACATCAACAACAGTAGCAAAGAGAGCAACAACTACGGAGACAAAAAACGCGGCGATATCTAGCTCCTCCAAACCAGGTATAGTAGATGAGGTAGATAGTATAAGAAATAAAATCAGTAATAAAACTAGTAAGGTAAGTCTAATTCGTTGGGAGGAAAGAGAGGAGGAAACATCCTTTTTTCTCAAAAACCTAGGTACGGAAGTAACTATCGCAACCTTAGGTACCAACAAACACAGGAACCTTACTAAAAGAGATAACAAGATAATTAAAGAACAAAATGAAATCTACGAAATCATGAACGAAGAGATAAACGATACAATAAAAAACAACATTAAATAAATATCAATATTTTAAAATACCCACAAACCAAGGGCTTCATACTATCAAGCCTATCTATGGCGAACTAGAAGACAAATCAAGCTGTAGGCAAAAGGTAAGTTTGGGAGACACTTCATCGAAAAAACTCTCCGACGTGGAGATGAAAGATTAGTGAGCAATACATCTTCCCTATCTCCATACCAATCCCCAACTCCCCCCACAGATCCATGTATATACAACCAAAACCCCTCCCTTCCCACAAAGCTAATGTCTCAATTAGAACATTAGGGGTTACTACAACAACATTGGATCCTTAAGATACATCATCTACAAATATATTCCCGATATAGTGCTACTGCAGGAAACAATAACAAGAGGTAAACCCCCCGAAACTCATGGGCCTTATAAGATTTATCATTATAGCAGTAATTGTACCTCCATTTAATTAATTGTACCTCCAGTATTATTATATAATTGTACCTCCATTAGAGGCGCGGTAATGACTCTAATTAAAAGTAGCATCCCGCACTAGGATTTAACCATATCCACAGGAACCACAGCTAACGCCGTAACGTTGAAGGGACGGCCAGGAGTCTTGATCTGCAACGTGTATGTGGAACACGGATACTATCAAGAGATACTATCAAGGACCACTTGGTACAACAATTACCAGGAAGAAAGTTTATTGGATACAACTTCAATGCTCATTCTACGGTCTGGGGGAACTCAAGGACGAACGGAAGGGGTCGATGTATCGCCCACACCTTGGAGAGGCAACACCTGGCCATACTAAACGATGGATCCCTTTTTATCCTCTCGGGGCACCTTCCTGACCATCGATGTTCCTATGGCGTCATCATCTTTAGCCCAGGGTTTGTTCTGGGATGTTCACCCGTCCACAGGGAACAGTGACCACTTCCACATATTCATATCATCACTGATCGAAATAGGAAAAACTAGAACTCCCACCATCTACGCAGAATCTAGAGCGGATTGGATCAAGTTTAAAACCACGGTGACACTGTTATCGGAATGGCGACCACCGAAAAACAGCATTATCGCGGAAGCTACAAACCTCAAAAGAATAATCAGAGGTGCAGCAGATGCAGCTATCCCTAGTACAAAAACACGGTCAACCGGACCAAAACCGTGTTGGCTCTCAGACGAGATCCAGAGAGCCATGAATGTTAGAAATAGCATCCTCAGAACCTACCGAAGACGACCAAACCATAGACTTTGCCAGCAGTTAGGCGACGCCAACCCAAAAGTCAAAACTGTAATACGGGAGGCTGAGGAGAAATCATGGTCGTTCTTGTCACTTGTCGAAGTCAACCACATGAGGAAAAGTGAGTTCTAAAAACTCAACTGGTCACTACATGATGGAGCCACCGTACAATAAAAGGAATTTAGCAACACATGAAAACATCGCAACAACGGACAAAATTCACGGTTTCAAAATATAAAAAGCCGGCGAAAGCTAGGGAAAGCATCAGTTGACAAAGCTAGACCTGACTAGGAGAATATCCAGTGAAGGACAAGTGAGTGGAACTAGCGCCGAAAGTGGTCCGTGAAGCCCATCGGTAACAACGAATTGTGGTTGAAAGAGGTTGAAAAAGCCATCATCCCAATTTCAAAAATCCTCTACCGAACACGGTTCCAGAAACCTATCGGTCTTTTGGGGGCGTCTAAGCGAAAGTGGTTGTATAAGCCCATCGTTTAACGTCCAAACCAACCAACCGAACACGGTTCCTGGAACCTATCGGTTTCAGGGGAATCCCCAAGTTGAAAGTGGTTGATAAGACCCATCAACTAGATTCCTAATCAACCAAACTAATAAGTTGGCCCATTCTTAGTGCCAGCATCCAGCAAATCGTTGACGGAGGCTCTGCGTGACTCGGAAGCCGGTCCTAGGCCCATCACTCTAGAGAAGTACCGCGCCCGGAACTCAGCCAGACGGGAGACCACACAGCCATCCCCCTGCCCAACGTCCGTGTCCCAAAACGCCGCACAGGAAAGGAAGCTAACTTCCGCCGGGCTATAGAGGAGGTCCGTCGTCGCCTGCTGTTGGCCGTAGGGCAGGAACAACGTCTGCAAATCAGTAGGGAGTTGCAGAAGCTGCACAACGAGCGACTCAATTATCGAAGGAAAAGCGAGTTGGTAAAAATAAAGAGAAAAAGAAATAAATAGAGTTATAAAAGAATAAAAATAAAAGAAAAGAGAATTATGAAATAAATAAATAAGAACGAAAGGAAAAGCAAGTTAGTAAATATAAAGAGAAAAAGAAATAAATAGAGTTATAAAAGAATAAAAATAAAAGAAAAGAATAAATAAGAAATAAGAAAACAAAAATAAATAAATAAGAACGAAAACATAAAGATACCCTGGAGAACGCGAATTCAAATCCGCCCAACAGCCGGCAATTTTGGCTAAGTATAGGTGTTAGAATTATCCTGTAAATCAAGTTTAAAGTCATTAGCGTACGAAAAGAAGTTAGTAGGATATAGAGATTTTGCAATAAGGTTTAAAGAGTTATCGTGAATTTGGTTTATATAGAGACCTTGTAAATTTGGATTGTATAGAGATTTTGCAATTAGGTTTAAGGAATTACCGTGAATTTGGTTTATATAGAGACCTTGTAAGTTTGGATTGTATAGAGATTTTGCAAGTAGGTTTTAGGAATTATCATGAATTTGAGTTTATATAGAGACATTGTAAAGTTGGTTTATATAGAGAGTTTGTAATTAATTGGCATATGTAAGGAACTTAGAATAAGGTTCAATTAAATAACAACTTCCAAAAGAGAAAGTAGGACTTGGATTTATCAAATGAGTTGTCAACCTTCGACATTTAACTGTAGTGAATTCAAGAACTTGTTGTTAGAGTGAAGTTTAACAACTAAAAAATTAAACTACAACAACTGGCGCAGCCGCATTAAGGACCTAAACGCACAGAAAATAATATTAATGAACAGCAAAATTAATGAAATTAGATATAAATAGGGTAAATGTTGAAGGTACACTGTAGAATATAAGACATAAAAAAAGGATTGCTTGTATAGGTTATTTACTAAGGAATATTTGTATTAAAATTGTTACAAGCTGAAAAAAGGAAAATAGAAACAAAAAACAAAAACAAAGATATACGAAATTAAAAGAAATAAGAAATATAAAAACAAAAAAAATATATATATATTAAAAGAATACTATACACAAATACACAAAAAAAAATATATATATATATCAGAAAAAAGAAATATAAATAGGAAAAGAAACTAAAACAAGTATATTCAAGAAAAAAAATATTTAAGTAGAAAAATTAGTCATAACAAAATGATAAAACAAACGAGAAACACAGTATATGGCCCAGTCAACCCCGAAATCGTCTCTGAAATCATCTATAACTAGATTTTTGAGGTTTCTAGAATACTTCTCAATTGATAATCCGGAACCGGAATTCTCCACTAGCACTGACGAAGCCCACACAGGGGAAGAATCTAACGGAAAGAAGGACAACGAGGAAGGAACAAATAACAGAACCGGAAACCGAAAATCAGATAGAAGGAAATATAGAAACAGGAGATATACAACAAACACCAGAAGAGCCTGAAACAGACATAGTGCAGCTGAGACACGGGAGAAGATATTGTAAGACGAACTCGGACCAAGGAAAAGACGACCACGCCAGCAACAAACAGGAGCCAACAGCAAACACACGAACAGAAATCGAGAAAAAAGAAATTGGGGAAACAAAAGAAATAGAAAGCAAGAAAATGGCAAACATAACGTTAGTAAACAACGTGTTACACAACAACGTACCGATATTAATGGGAGAAGACAGCCCCCGAAAACAAAATGAGGTATATGAATTCTTTAGCTGTGCTCGCCTGGGATACGAGACACTGTCCGAAGTACAAGATAAGGCGCTCTTTATAAAACTATTGCCAACACGGTTAAGAGGAAAAGCCCTAGAAGCTGTACAAGCTAGAGTTAACGAGACACTTGAGGATATATTCAACACCCTTAAATCAAACTTAATGCAGAACACCTCCTACATAACACTAAACACGCAATTAAGAAACGTGCAGCAATTACCCATGGAAACATTGATGGGCTATTTCAATAGGGTTAAAACATTAATAAATGCTTGCAAGAACGCAGCAGAACAACAGTACGCCAACGGTGGTGAAGAACGAAATCGAGGAAGTAGGTCTGCATTGCTTCAAGCTAGGGATAACAAACGCTAACTATAAATTTTACCTGCTCCAGGATTGCGACAACAATTTGGAAGCGTTGGGAAGAAAAAAAGCAAGGCTTGAACAGACTGAACAATGTATGCAGCAAGGCACTGCCAATCAGCAGATGACAAGTCAGCAACCAGCAATCCCAGGGTTACACACGATGAGCCAGCCCGAAAGTCGGTTTCAAATCAAACAACAAGGGAACCCCGAACCGTCGGACAAAACCAGCAACAACCACAATACCCATCGGTGAGAAACTACAATGGATACAATAGTTACCACTCGATGCCAAGAAATGCCGTGGAAAACAACACCAATACACCTCGAGAAAGACAGGATAAACGGCAGATAAGATGTCATTTCTGTGGAAGACCAGGACACGTGATAGATGAATGTCGTACAAAGCAGATGACACCATTCTGCACGATGTGTAAAACCTACGGACACTCAACCCAAAATTGTAACAATCAGAGGCAGCGTAACCATACGTATGCAGCTACAAATGACCATAGGAACCGACAGGTGAACCACACCACCGCAGCACTCCCAACAGAAGTATGTAACTTTGGCATGGAAAATGGACACACCGAAAACAGGTGCTTCCTAAAAGAAAGATGGGAACGACTACAATTGGAAAAACAAGTGAAGACCTCATTTTCGGAAAACTGCGAAGTGACAATCGATCAAACCGCGAGCCTTCACTAAGTAAAAGAAAAAGGTGTGAAGAAAAACCAAACATACCGATGGTAAACATATCCCTGGACATCCTAGAAAACAAAATCAGTACATTTATAGTTGACACGGGGGCAGAGATCAGTCTCATAAAAGAAGAAGAAATTAATAAACATAAGCGGGAGCTCATAAATAGAGAAGAAGTGATAACGCTTAATACGATTTCCGGGGAGGTATCATCGAAAGGCACCATTACAGGGCACGTAAAACTGGACCAAAATTATCCGTGTAAATTTCACCTGATAAAATCCCTGACTCACACTAACGTAGCGGGTATACTGGGCAATGATTTCCTGTCCAGAAACTGTAATATCGAAGGACCTGCCAAAAGATTAACATTTCCATCCGAGGATGGCAAAAATAAAACAGTGATAAACTTTGTAGAGGATCAGGAACAGCAGGGAACTCGACAGCGTTTTGTTGACGTCATAGCTACAGATAGACCAGAGACGGGAGCAGTCACCCGAAAAATTCATAGCGAAACTGCTATGGGGGATGACAGTACCGTGGATCCAGATAGCTACTACGAAAGACAAACAATAGCTACCCTACCAAGTCGTCAACGTTTTGGCGATGATATAGTTCCAGATAGGCCAGAAACGGGGACAGTCATCCGAAAATCTCTTAGCGAAACGGCTATGGGGGATGACAACACTGCCAGTAGACACCATGATAAGGACTCACAGGAGAGTGAGTGGATGGACACGCTGACAGAAGAACTACCGGAAGGTTTAACAAACCTCTTCGAAATTGGTACATGCATGTAAGACCAGGAAACAGTGTGTACCGGGAAGAGCGAACCTAAATCTGACCAGGATCATGCTAAGGAACCCCACCCAAACGAAGAAATCAAAACCACCAAACCCAGAAATATTACAATACCAGCTAGATCCTTAACATTCGTTAGTCTGGAAACCAATACAACGGGACCCCAACTCACAGAAGGAAAGGAAATATCACCAGGTGTATATCTATGTAAGTAACGCACTGGTGCAACTTAACAACGGGAAAATAACACTCAGTGTAATAAACGTGAATATCTATAAGGCAAATATCCGAAATCTAACAATACAAATGACATGATACCAAGAAGAAACGGCAGGTGTAGAGAATACAGAACCAATAAATAAGAAAAGCATACATTGTATCATAATAAAAACGGAACAAGCAAAAAGAGAGATACAAGTGAGGAAGCTGATGAGTGTAAAATCGGAATTAAATTCGGAAGAAAAGAGAGAAATGAACAAAATTATTAAGAACTTTCACGACGTATTGCACTTACCGGGAGAAAGATTGGGCCACACAACCACTACCCAGCATGAAATAAGGATACAACCAGGACAACACCCGATAAAATGTACGATGTACCGGCTACCGGAAACACAAAAAGCGGTAATAAATGAAGAAATAGGTAGATTACTGGACGAAGATATAGTCGAACCAAGTTGGAGTGAATGGAACGCACCACTACTAGTAGTTCCAAAGAAACCAGGGCCTGATGGGCAGAAACGATGGCGAATCGTAGTCGATTACAGAAAATTTAACAATGTCACCGAAGGAGATGCGTACCCACTACCCAGAATTGAAGATATCCTGGACCAATTGGGAAATTCTCGGTACTTCTCAGTACTTGACCTCGCCAGCGGATATCACCAAATTGCAATGAAACCAGAAGATCGGGACAAAACTGCGTTCAGCACCCCTTACGGACACTACGCCTTTAAGCGTATGCCTTTTGGGCTAAAGGGAGCACCAGCAACGTTCCAGCGTCTCATGAACCACGTACTAACTGGGTTACAAGGTCTGCAGTGCTTCGTATACCTGGATGATATAGTTGTATACGGCAGGAATTTAACTGATCATCAAACAAAACTACGGGCGATACTACAACGATTGAGAGCGCATAACCTGAAGTTAAACGCAGAGAAATGCAATTTTCTCAAAAAGGAAATTATATACCTTGGGCATAAATGCACGACGGAAGGAATGAAACCAGATCTGAGTTTGGTGGACAGCGTGAGAAACTTCCCTACCCCCAAAACAATCCGACAGGTGCAGTCCTTCTTGGGACTAGCAAATTATTATCGAAAGTTTATATCGGATTTCTTTAAGATAGCGGCACCAATAAATAACCTCCTGAAGAAGGATGTAAAATTTAAATGGGACGAAAATTGCACCAAAGCATTCAACACAATTAAAGATAAGTTAATCAGTCCACCGGTACTAAGATAGCCAAACTTCAAAGAGCCGTTTAAACTTCACACCGACGCCAGTGGAGGAGCTCTTGGGGCAGTGCTAGCACAAGGCCCGGACAAGGAAGAGAAACCCATAGCCAACGCTAGTCGCACATTGAATGCCGCAGAGAAGAATTATTCGACCATAGAAAGAGAACTTTTAGCAATCGTATGGACAGTGAAGAACTTCAGATGTTACTTATACGGCAGACCATTCAAAGTATTCACCGATCACAAACCCCTGAAAGGAGCGATTAGGATTAAAGATCCGACAAGCCGAATACTTCGGTTGTGGCACAAGCTTTCCGATAACACCTTTGAAATCGAGTACAAGGAAGGCAGGAAAAACGGCAACGCGGACGCTCTGAGAAGAATTCCATACGAGGTGATGGTGACCACACGAAAACAGGCAAGACAGCAACAAGAACAAACCTCAGAAACCGGGAAGGAGATTGCCCCAGCAAAAGAGCCCACGAAACAAAATCCACTGGAGGAACCATCTGTACAAGAAAAACCACAAATAAGAATCCTGACAGACCCTCAGGACATCGAGACGATACTACGCGACTGTCATGACGCCCCTCTAGGAGGACACCAAGGAGTTCTTAAAACATATCACCGCTTAAAGAAAGAGTTCTACTGGAAGGGAATGATGAGGGATATTAAAAAATATATACGAAAATGCAGAAAATGTCAAATAAATAAGTTAAGTAGAGAACACAGAGAGCCGATAGTCATTACAGACACCGCCAAACAACCGTTCGACAGAGTTTATATGGACATTGTGGGTCCACTTCCAGAAACACCACGCGGGAACAAGTATATCCTGAGTTTCGAAGACGATTTGACTGGCTTCATGAACGTAATACCACTCCAAAATATGGAGGCGAAAACTGTGGCACAGGCTTTTGTGGAGGAAATAATAAGTCGTTACAGAATACCAACAAAATTAATTACCGACCAAGGAGCCAACTTCACTTCCGAAATGTTCAGGGAAGTGTGCAAGTTATTTAAGATACGGAAGATCGAAACAACACCATACCATCCTCAATCCAACGGAGCATTGGAGAGATCACATAGGCCTCTAATCGAATATCTAAGAAATTTTGTAGACGACAACCAAACAAACTGGGATGAGCATCTGCGAGCAGCAATGTTTGTCAGGAACAATAGTATGCACACAACCACAAAATTAACGCCTATGGATTGCTTATACGGCTTCTCCGCCCCCCTTCCCAACAATTTGAAGAAAGCTCCCCAACCAGTATACGATCACGAGAACTATTTCCTACAACTAAGAAACAAACTCCAGCGAGCATATCAAACCGCACGAAGGAATTTGGAAGAGAGTAAGATCCAGTCCAAAGAATACTACGATCAAAAGACAAATCCAATTAAAATCAATGTTGGAGATCAAGTGCTTCTCAGAAATACGGCCCGACGAAACAAACTGATTCAACACTGGACAGGGCCCTACCGAGTCACAGCAATAAATAACCCCGTCAACACAACAATTTTAATAAAAAATAAGAAACGTCGCGTACATAACAACCGTTTGAAATTATTTAATTAAGATCAGAACACCCACTCACACACACTATAGACCGAACATCATTAATAACTACAATATTCCTAATTATCAGATTTACAATGGACCAGAACATTACACCCGTTGAAATCGATGACCTAGGATTGACCAAGGCCGAGTGGGACGACATCCTACGGGAAGCAGACCGGCTATACCAACAAATCCAACTTAATATCACCCTGCAGGAAACAGACCAGATATTCCAGCAACTGCAGTTAGGCGAGCCTGAAACCGAAGATCAGTCAGCCATGTACGTGGATAAATACTGTCAACCCCAGGAGGGAACGAAAAACACACGTAGACGAAACCCAAGGCGGAAAAACAAAAACAACTAAGTTAAGGCGAAACAAAATAGATGTAAATTGCAAAATTAAATAAAGAGAAACCAATGAATACAAGAGTTACAAAACTAGAAATTTAAGATTAAACTACCCTAAGTATAAAAATAACACTTATACTTGAATCGCGCGAACCCTCTAACCGCCTAACATTCAGAATTACAAACGCAGACTAATCAGGTTGAACCACTCTTACCACAGAAACCGCCACACTCCACACTACAAAACTGATACTAGTCCTTGTTACCCCAGGAACGGGGAGGACTTCTAAAAGGGGGAGGAATGTTGTGAGACGCCGCATCACCTAGAAACAAAAGGGGTTAAAACACCATAATAATGCAAACACGAAGCACCTACCATACCCATTACACCGGATGACCTAAAAAACAAAGTACACAAAAAACACATATAATCATAATCACCATTTCACTCACCAAGAGAAGTGATGTTTATGTTCACGTTGACAATGGTAATGCGCAACAGTTCAGCATATAAACATAGGAAAGCATAATGTCACATGTCACCATGGTCACCATCAAACAGTCACCGAAGTGTTTCAAAACAAAATACATCTAGAAGGAATCAAACATCAGACATCAGCTGGTTCCATAAAACTTACCCGAACATCGCCGTCCACATGAATCTGCATAGAAACACATAAACCTACATAAAAAAAACATAAACAACTGCGCACTTTCACTTGCCAAAACCGACTGTCACTTGTCGAAGTCAACCACATGAGGAGAAGTGAGTTCTAAAAAACTCAACTGGTCACTAGGTGATGGAGCCACCGTACAATAAAAGGAATTAAGCAACACATGACAACATCGCAATATCGGTTTCAAAATATAAAAAGCCGGCGAAAGCTAGGGAAAGCATCAGTTGTCAAAGCTAGACCTGACTAGGAGAATATCCAGGGAAGGACAAGTGAGTGCAACTGGCGCCGAAAGTGGTCCGTAAAGCCCATCGGTAACACGGAATTGTGGTTGAAAGAGGTGGAAAAACCCATCATCCCAATTTCAAAAATCCTCTACCGAACACGGTTGTTTTAACTCCCTAACTTGAGTTAGGAAACGGGGAGTGCTTGTGGTAGAAGTTCACCCGCACCTGTCTTTTGAATAGGACTTCCTCTAATATTTAAAAATTTATTTTACATTCATCTATTAAACACTATTCAAAATTTATAGAAACACTGTTCAAAATTTAATAAACTTTTATTTTCTGTCTAGGATTTTGGTAATCTTTAACTGGGATTACTATTTAAATACTACTATTTTATTGAACATTCATTTATTATTTTTTTTTTTTTATTTAACACTATAAAATTCTCATTATCCATCTAGGATTTTTGTTAATCTTTTATCTAGGACTTCCTTTAATATTTAAGATTAACATCCAGTTATTAAACACTATTCAAAATTTATAGAAACACTGTTCAATCTTTACAGTCGCTTATCAGCGGGCGAAAACCGCTGACCGCGCATTTCTGACATGTCGCGCATGGCGACCAAGAATGCCCGCGATCAGCAATCTTCGCTTCTCGCTTTTTCCAACGCGATCGGATTTCTATTCGTGCACCGAAATCCGATCGCGCTGGGCAACAATGTTACGACAGTTGCAAAAATGATGTGGCGACAACATCGGAGCCCAGAACGCTGCGTCAGCTGGGAAACAATGTTGCAAATTGTATGCGCGTGCGCTGACACCGCGTTTCGGGCCGGCGAACGGGCGGTCCCTTGTTAACTACAACGGGGGGGGGGAGAAAGGGGCTCTTTTCTGAGGCATGCGTACATGTGTGACTTGGTCTTGGCCCATTCACAACACGGTTCCAGCAACCTATCGGTCTTTTGGGGGCGTCTAAGCGAAAGTGGTTGTATAAACCCATCGTTTAACGTCCAAACCAACCAACCGAACACGGTTCCTGGAACCTATCGGTTTTAGGGGAATCCCCAAGTTGAAAGTGGTTGATAAAACCCATCAACTAAATTCCTAATCAACCAAACTAATAAGTTGGTCCATTCTTAGTGCCAGCATCGCCCCGAAAATCGTTGACGGAGGCTCTGCGTGACTCCGGGGCTGGTTCTAGGCCCATCACTCTAGAGGAGTACCGCGCCCGGAACTCAGCCAGACGGGAGACCGCACAGCCATCCCCCCTGCCCAACGAAGCTAACTTCCGCCGGGCTGTAGAGGAGGTCCGTCGTCGCCTGCTGTTGGCCGTAGGGCAGGAACAACGTCTGCAAATCAGTAGGGAGTTGCAGAAGCTGCACAACGAGCGACTCAAGTATCGAAACGAAAAGCGAGTTGGTAAAAATAAAGAGAAAAAGAAATAAATAGAGTTATAAAAGAATAAGAATAAAAGAAAAGAGAATTATGAAAAAAAAAATAAATAAGAACGAAAGGAAAAGCGAGTTGGTAAAAATAAAGAGAAAAAGAAATAAATAGAGTTATAAAAGAATAAAAATAAAAGAAAAGAATAAATAAGAAATAAGAAAACAAAAATAAATAAATAAGAACGAAAACATAAAGATACCCTGGAGAACGCGAATTCAAATCCGCCCAACAGCCGGCAATTTTGGCTAAGTATAGGTGTAAGAATTATCCTGTAAAACAAGTTAAAAGTCATTAGCGTACGAAAAGAAGTTAGATAGAGATTTTGCAATAAGGTTTAAGGAGTTATCGTGAATTTGGTTTATATAGAGACCTTGTATATTTGGATTGTATAGAGATTTTGCAATAAGGTTTAAGGAATTACCGTGAATTTGGTTTATATAGAGACCTTGTAAGTTTGGATTGTATAGAGATTTTGCAAGTCGGTTTTAGGAATTATCACGAATTTGAGTTTATATAGAGACATTGTAAAGTTGGTTTATATAGAGAGTTTGTAATTAATTGGCATATGTAAGGAACTTAGAATAAGGTTCAATTAAATAACAACTTCCAAAAGAGAAAGTAGGACTTTGATTTATCAAATGAGTTGTCAACCTTCGACATTTAACTGTAGTGAATTCAAGAACTTGCTGTTAAAGTAAAGTTTAACAACTGAAAAATTAAACTACAACAGGGTGACACCGTATGTTTACTGTTTGTGGCACAATCTTGTGAACATCAATTTTCGTGTTGCTAGCAATTCTGCCAGCCTAGTTGCCTAGATTGGATTTTCAAAGTTCGACCTTAGTTTTTGTTTTCAAGGAAACAACGATCCTATCCGATTTTTCGTGGCTTCAATTACTCGAGCCACGCAACTGCATGTTGATTTTTGCAATGTTCGTTTGTGTTTTTCTGCGCTCCTATTACTTGAGTCGCGAGATTCTCAACAGAAATAATTATTATTTATATTTAATACTAAGCGATCCCAACTTCATGGTCATGACTTGATATTAAGGCTAAAATTTTAAACATTACGAATTTGAATTAGATTTAAAATTCAAGGAAAATAATGATAAAGTGTTCGGATACAATTTTTACACTCAAAACGCTGTGGAACAAGGATTCAAAATCTAATGCGCCATACTTTTTCGATTGAACTCAAATAACAATATTGGCTTGGGGTTGAACTTTGGACTTGTAAGTCGAAAATTTCTGTTAGTATAAGGATGTGTTTTCTTGTTCTCGTTTTATTTATTCTCCAGAGTTTGTTTAGTGCCTGCCCCCATCTGTTTGTGAATTGCGCCTTGGTTAGTTTGGGTATAGACTGCTACGCATCTATATATAAATAGGCGACATGTTTTATTGTTATCCCTTTTATGAGAAACCAAATCGACTTACCAGGATAAAAATTATATCAGTCGAAAGTTTTTATCTTCCTCTACCTGCAGCAATTATTTTTTTTTCTTTTAATTTAATTTGAAATTAGTTTAATTAAGCTTTGAAATTTAAAAATGCAATGGGAGTGTATGTGTGAATTGAGCACACGTATAGCGTAGGTGATGCTTTTGGGAAGAATGTGTGAGTGTGAATGTTTTACCTTTTGCCTGGAAATATGCAACCATATGTGTATTTTTGGTTTGTGTCCCCGATACATAACAAGTACTAAATTAGTCGAAAATCAAACCAAATGGATCAATCTTCTACTGGTGACACAACCTAAAAGAATTAACTTATATTTGCATTCCTCTACGAAAATATTAAAATATAGAATATACTTATTTAACATTATCATTTGCATAGATCATACGT
This sequence comes from Chrysops caecutiens, assembly GCA_963971475.1. NCBI lineage: Eukaryota > Metazoa > Arthropoda > Insecta > Diptera > Tabanidae > Chrysops > Chrysops caecutiens. The sequence goes on from OZ020567.1 coordinate 68,793,580, forward strand.
TCGACTGAATAAACAACCATATATGCCAAGTACATGCATTCTTTTCACTCAAACCCAATATCTATGCCAATGATAATGTGAGGGGCAAATGCAGCCATATCACAGACAATATTCATATGTTCATTCTTTTGTTTTTTGCCTGGAAGAAGGCAAATGTTGGCTAATAAAATTGCATTCTTCCAGACAAAAGCCAAAACAATGAACATATGGCCACAGACAATAATATGGATGCATTACCACAGACAAATTTAAAGCCATCGTTTACTTAGACCATTGTTTTTTGCTAATTTGATAAAAATATATGCAAATTTTATTTCAAAAAATATGGAAAATCACAATTTTACAGTTATTTCTAGAAAACGCGAAGTTATCTTTCACGAATATTTATGGAAAGCGAACAAAAGTCTGAATTTTATCATGTTTCCCAACTTTTGTATGGACCTACATTTAAAACATAATTTAGAGGAATATGATATATGGCCAAAAGTTGGGAAATGAAAAAATAATGTGGGTTGGATCACCTTGAATGCTTGATTTAGCCGCTACGAGCAAAAAACTGTTTAAAATTGAAAATCTGAAATTATATCATATTTCCAAACTTTTGTCCGCTCACCTTTAAAACCTCAATTTAGAGAAAAAAGAAAAGGTAGGAAATGAAGGTTTGTACGTTTGTACGGAAATTCCAGATATATTTTATTTACAATATACAATGTATTTCCCACAACTTCATAATTTAGTTAAAAATCATATGATCCACGGTCCATGTGGTTTATTGAATCATATCCTCTTCTGTATGAGAGATGGTAAATGCAGCAAAAGCTTTTCTAAGGACTTTTACAATGCAACTCTAGCCAATGTTAGATGCGTCGTGTAAATGGTATAACAGGTAGCTTTCGTGGCCACTCTGATGGCAACCGTTATGCTGTTACTTAAAATCCATATCTTTTAGCGAAATTTGATTGCTACTTAAATGTGGAAGTTCTTGACATAGTTAAGAGCCTAAAATATATGTACAAATATGTTCATAAGGGATACGACTGTGCCTCATTACAGTTTGGAAGAGTTTGAGGTGGAGTTGGTGGCAAATTTTATATAAATGAAATCGATAGCTTTTTGTCCGGTCACTATGTTGGATCTACGGAAGCTAATTGGCGCATGAATGAGTATCCAATGCATTACCAGTCACGTAATATATAATAGTTCGGCTTGAATGTCACTTGCCTCCCCGGCAAAATATAGCCTTTAGGGAAGGAAATATTCAGCAAGCTCTTAAAAATCACAGAAGAACAAAATTGACTGCATTCTATGAAATCGAATAAGTTCGTCCGTGTTTCTTTATACAGAGACGCCGATGCATTATATTTAGGTAGATAAAGAAAAGAAATCGAAAAACCTCAAAGAGGAAGTAGAAGAGCTATTGCTAGATTATTTTATGTTTTATGTTGAGGTGTTCCATCTGAGAATGTTTTGCTTCATGTTCGAGGTCCCATCAGGATTTGGGTACTGTTGGGAACATTATTTACTGCACATTTTCAGCACATGCACGACGTATCGCATGAAATTATGGAGAGTAGCGTGAATATTTATTAGAAGTAAAAGAGTGTAAGTCCTCTCAGCAGTTAAGAAATTTATTTGCCATATCCTATTTGTGGTATGAACTTTCCTACAATTGCTTTAGATTTGTGGAATGAATTTAAAATGTTCATGTGTGAAGACTTTTTAAGAAATTCTTCAGAAAATGATTCATATAACCGTGCTTTATTAGCTATGGAGGAAATTTTCTTCAGTAAACGATTCCTTCGGTACTTCAACTAAACTTTCGGAAGTAAGACTATTTTACTCTGTGAAGATTTTTGACGAATATTGCCAGCTATATCTCACGGTACACGTGTACCACTTATTGAGAATTGCCTTACTTCTTGGTCGAATTTTCAAAATTCCACATAATAACTTTTACCCAAAACATGAGAGCTTCACCTCATGAGATTGAATTCGTTGAATTTCTTAAATCTCTTGGTAATGGAACTTTACCCACATTTCCAGATTACAGCCAAGATGTTATTGAAATTCCTTCCCATTTAGTTAGCTGCAACTTCATGATTGCAAATACTTATGACAATGTATCTGAAACCATGAAGTTTAACGATATTCTCAATTCGGTTAAATTAGCAAACAAAAAAGAAGACTGCACTTTCATCGATGCAGAAATCTTTAACAGCCTGGCCGGAGAGAAACGAATATATATTTGAGTTCCGGTAACATCTTGAGTGATGATTATAGAGAGCAAAATAGTTTTCCAGTAGAATTTTTAAACCCAGTTGATGTAAGTGGGCTCCCGATCCCACAAATTTATCTTTAAAACCAAATTGCATACTTTTACTGATTCGTAATTTGTGTACAGGACATGACTTGCTTGGTCAATGGTACACCTATTCGTTTAGTTAAAATGCAAAAGAAAATTGTTTGGATTGTGAGATTTTGGCAGAAAATAAACCTTAATTATACAAGTACACTTCTGCCTTTTTCCTTCGAAAGAACTCAATTTCCCGTCATTCTGGCTTTTGCGATGACAATTAATAAATCCCATAAATCCCAAACGTTTCAGAAAGAAGGAATCTTACTCAAACTACCTATATTTTCTCACCGTAAATTGTTTGTTGTAGCCAGTAGAGTTAGATCGTTTGATCGATTGCGTGTCTATATGTACTTCTGAAACACAAGGCCAAGGTCGTTTGGCAGAAGATGAAAGAATTCTTACAAAAAGTATTTTGTATGAGAAAATTTTAAGATCTTTTAAGATCCGCAACCGCACTCGCAAGGTTTTCGATAATTATAGATAGGGCCTCATTTAATGTAGATGTACTTTGACGTGCAAAATGAGCTGAAATGACAGTCTGAACTAAATAACCTTTTTACTTACAATGCTACTGTATATATAGCGTCATGCGCGAGCTATTAGTGAGCGTAACGAACGTCGGGGGTTGGCGAGCGTAGCGAACAGGAGGCGTCCCCCTAGTTTTTATAACCATAAGAACCATTCCTTTCTCTCTTCGTGGTCTATACGCTCAGCGTATCGATGCCAAACTCTCGGTGGGTTATGCGGCTTCATTCCGTGTCAAACCTTTAACCAGTGAATTGGAAGTTGTTTAACGAATTTAATAATTAGATTATGAAAGATAGTAGAGTTTTTAACTAGGTGTGTTCCCTCACTGAATATTCTATTTGTTGTTTGCTTATTTGGGCAAAGAAAATACATATACCTACTTAAAAACTTTCGATGTTATAGACTTGAACGACTACTGCAAATTTAGATTTGGGAATAATTTGAGATACATACATAGATAAATTAATTTGCTAAAATGGCGCTATCACGTGAAACTAAACGTGCTCGAGCATTTATTCAGAAATTAAGGGTTGAGTCGCCAAATGCACGTGAAAAGCGTCTTCTGAAAAAAAGAAGGAAGTTTCTGTGCTACTACCATCAACTTTCCCCTAGTTCACGTCAAAATATTATTAATGCACAAATAATCCGGAGACGAACTCAGCCAGGACGAGAATTTATCGCTGATAAAGAACAAAGGTGTCACAAGCTCGCGACAGTTAAATCTCAAAAAAGAGTGTGCGAAACCTCTACATCTCGTGGTCACAGGATAACTAAATTGCGAGATCATGCAAAAAATAGACCCGAGTTTGAGTCTCCATCGTCTCGTAGTGCTCGTCTCAAGCAAATGCAAGAATTTTCCGCAACTTCTCGTGCTATAGAGTCACCAGAATCATGCAGGCGAAGACTGTTTAATAAGAGGTCACAAAGTCGTGTTAATTGGAAATTGGTGGGCACTGATTCTCCATTCGATGAAGCAATCTCGCAAGTAGCGGATTTAGTATGCTACGTATGTCATAAGCTTCTATATAAAAAACAATCACGTAGCATCTCAACTACTAATATTTCAATCTTACCAAGAAATATTTCTGGCTGCATAGATTGTTGCAATAGATGTGCCACCAAATTGCTAAAAAATCAATGCCCATCTCATGCATACGGGAACAATATGATTGTTGCATCCATGCCACCTGAAATAGAATGCCTTTCAGAAATGAAGATACGGCTTATTTCGCGAATAAAATCATTTATCAAAAAAGTACGTTTGGGCGAACGTTTCGGACAACAGGGTTTTAAGGGCCAGGCTGTTTTGTTTGCGCAGCAAGTTGAAGAAATTCAAGAGCAGCTTACAATCAGTGCAGCAAATGCAGGATTAAGTATCGTTACTGAACATTTGGAAAGTGTTACGAGCATTAGAAGGTATTTGGTAGATATTGAAAAAATAAAAAAAGCCTTAGAATGGCTCGTGCAAAATAATCAATTGTACAAAAATGTGCAAATCAATGTAGGTATTACAACTGAGCAGCTACAGTCAAGTGTTTTGAAGACTATAGTGACTTTAGAAAATGCAAGTTTAGTTAGGAGTGAACCTCAAAATCATTTTAAGCCATTAGGCAATGGCAAACAAATCTTACGTGGATCATTTCACCAAGGTAGTGAAAGCTTTGAACAAAAATCGAGGTCGCCAATGCACAGCTAATGCTGCTACAGCAATAGCGTGTCTCTCGTCTAACCCATTTCACGAATGGAAATCTTCCGACTTGGACCGTGTTTTACTATCTGGTAGCACGAATTCTAACCAATGCATGTCAGAACTTGAAACTAGACCTCAATTTTTAAATACAGAGGAATTACTTCGTATCATTACGGTGGCCAACATTGATTTTCATCTGGACATCCAAACTGACGTGTTCATCGGAGTCATTAATTCTAGTGCACTATTAGAAGTTCTTGAAGGATATGCCTCTACTTTGATTTCAGGAATTCAGCAATTTTTTTCCACGTATGATGAAGGCATTGTAACATGCGAAACAAATATCGCAGTAACGAAAGTTAATGATTCCTATTATTTATTTGATTCACATGCACGGGGGCCTAAGGGTTTTGTTGCTCCTACTAGAGGGACTTCAATGGTGATGAACTTTCCTGACCAAGACAGTTTGTGTCATCATCTTGCAAGAGTATTTCAAGTAAAACGGCGCAAGGACATGCAGTATAGTATAACAGCTGTAAATGTATCTCTATCTACTTTGGAAGAAGTTCGAGTAGATCTACCACTTAGATAAAATGATATAGATATGGACATTAATGACAATATATCATTTAGCGTTACCAGAAATCCAAAAAATGATAACACCCCTGTAGGAATCCTCTTTGATTGTTTGGGAAAACGCGAGGGATTGTTCCGCAGGGTTCCGCTCTGATCAAGCAGATCCCGTTGGAATGGAAAGAGAGGTAATTTACTGGGAAGTATGGAAAAATTATTCGGTTAAAATAAGTTTATTTGATTCACTAAGCTTACAGCTCTAAGTTACTTACTGACTAACTATCAGAATTTTGCGGGGTTCTTATACTTATTTTGCAGTGCTACCGCAGCACTAAAGTGTCGTCACCTCAAACTTTCCCATCGGAATTCTTTCGATGAGGCAACACCTAACGAGGTCAGATCGATCTGCATTGGTTTGCAGATCGCATTGTAAGTGGGAATGTCTCCAGACGATCGGTCAATGGACAGCGTGGGAAACTGGAGGCGGAGCCAAACAGCGGTCAGCGTGGGAATGGAACAGGAATGAAATGGAATGGGATGACCAGGGAAAGAAAACCTTTTCTGTGCCTCAGGGGATTAAAACCTTTTCTTTTTCTTCGGTCCGAATGGGAAAGTTTAGTTTGCTTCGCTCATTGCTGCGCTGCATCATGTGGTACATTACACCTTCCCCCTTTTGGAAGAGAGGTTTTTCTTGTTTTATTGAGAACAAGGAAAATCTCTCTTCTGTACATCATTAACTTAGAATCTACCTTATATTAACATTTCATTATTAACATTTTCATATATTCAACCTAATACTACTTGATCTACGCTGGTTATATTTGTCAAAAGTTATTACGAATTATTATATTTCCTTAATCTATTTTTATGTACGGTAATAAGTTTATTGTTTGAATCTCTTATAACACAATTTGGTTCAGATATCTCGATTACTTCATATGGTCCTTCAAATAGTGGATCCATTTTCCTTCTATTTTGTATTTTTATAAAAACTCGTTCCCCACCCTTTAAGCGTAATGTGTTACGATCTTGATTTTCTGTATTTATTCTTCTGGCCTTAGATTCTTGTAAATATTGTCTTGCTTTTATTACACTGGATTGTAGTCTTTATTTTAGTTCTTTTGCATAGAGGTCATGATTATACATTGGATCAGGACGTTTGTTTGGTATTTCCGTAAGTACCGAGGGAGTTTTACCGAATATGAGTTCAAATGGTGTATACCCATGCACGGTGTTTGGAGTTGTATTGTAACAATACGCGTAATAAGGGGTCCAAGTGTCCCAATCGTCGTGATTTTCGTTCACAAAGCATCTGAGATATTCGTTCAGGGATTTGTGATTCCGCTCTAAAGCCCCTATTGTTTCTGGATGTGCCGCAGTTGCAAACAGTTGGTTGATATGTAGGGACCAACATATTTCTTTAAATACCTGATTTTTATACTCCGTTCCCAAATCAGACTTAATGTAGCTCATTGGACCATATTTGAGAATGAACTCATTCACCACAGCTTTTGCTACGGTATTTGCTTCTTTGTCTTTTATGGGTATGACTACCACATACTTGCTTAGATCGCATTGTAATGTTATCCCGTATCTATTATTGCTAGCAGTTTTGGTGAAAGGTCCTACCATGTCTATCGATACTACCTCAAATACCTTAACCGGCGTGGTTGTTAGCTGCATATGTTCTTTAGTCTCGACCTAATGTTTGTTCCTTGAGCATTTTTCGCAATTATTTACGTGTTTCGCTATTGATTTTTTCATATTTCTCCAAAGATATATAGTTTTTAGTTTCTTATACATTCGGGCCTGTCCTAGATGTCCTCCTGTGGGTGTATTATGATATTGATTCAAAATGTCGACAATTTTTTCTTCATCTGCTATATGTATGAGCGGCTTGTACAATTTTATTGAAACGTTTCTTAGACTGCGATTGCATATATCCTTGAATATAGCAACGCTTACATAATTAAAAATTTCACTTTCTGTAGAAAGTTTCAGAGTCTCGGTCTGAACTTCGTAATAAATTTCTTCATCCAACCTTCGGATTTCACGCTCTAATGCGGATTCCATGGATTCATTTATATTTCTTCTAAATAACCGCTTTATTAGTACTGACTTGCTATCCTGTATTAGGATGTTTAGTTCATTCGTGGCGCAGCTGTTCGCCATGAACTTTAATTCTACCACATTTTTTAATGATTCGGACGGAGATACCTCTAGCACTCGCAGTTGATCAGGCTGCTGTGATTCTGTATCCGACCTTTCTGAGTGTCTGATTGGTTCTTTCGATTTTGACATCATCGCCCTTGTTTTAACTTGTAGAACACTGACGTTCTTTAAATCCTCTATATCGATTCTAGATAATGCATCTGGTCCACTGTTTTGCTTCCCTTTCACAAATTCTACCGTGAAATCGTATTCCTCGATATCAAGCCTCATGCGTGTTAGCTTGGATGATGGGTTCTTCATTGCAAATAGATAAGTGAGCGGCCGGTGGTCTGTTCGTACTACAAATTTTCGACCATAGATGTAAGGTCTGAAATGATTTATCGCCCAATGAATAGCTGCTAATTCCTTTTCGATAACGGACTTATTTTTTTCCCCAGGTGTAAAAGTTCTGCTTGCAAAAGCTATAGGGAGGTCCTTATCTTCGAATTTTTGGGATAATATAGCTCCACAGGCCTCATTTGATGCATCCGTCGAAATTATAAACTGTTTTCCGAAGTCGGGGTATTTAAGAATTGTAGGCGACATTAGCGTCGCTTTCAGTTTATCGAATGCCTCTTGCTGCAGTTCTGTCCATTCAAATGCCGCCTTTTTTCGCAACAATTTGTTAAGTGGTAGGGCAATGTTCGCAAAGTTGGGAACAAATCTTCTATAATAGTTGCAAAATGCAACGAATCGTCGAGTATCGTCAGCTGATTTGGGTGTGGGATAGTTCTTAATGGCTTCATATTTTGAAGCGTCGGGCTTATTTCTTTCAGCTGACACCTGATGTCCCAGAAAAGTTACCTCTGTCTGGAAAAATTTGCACTTTTCAGGATTTAGTTTAAGATTTTTGTCTTTCAGTCTCTCGAAAACGCTTTTAAGGTTTTTATGATGATGCCTGAGTGAACTTCCAACGACGATTATATCATCAATATAGAGAAATGCAATGTCCGGAGGCAAACCTGCTAGCGCTATGTTCATCATTCTCTGGAAACTATTTGGACTAATTTTTAATCCGAAGGGCAATCTACAATACTGGTAATGGCCTGAGTTCGTTGAAAATGCTGTATACTTTCGTGAGTCTTTCTCTATTGGAATTTGATGAAAACCCGACATAAGATCAAGGGTTGAAAAGAATTTGGCTCGCCCCATTTGATCTAAAATTTCCTCAATCCTTGGTAAGGGAAATTTATCTCCAATTACCTTTTTGTTAAGGTTTCTAAAATCTACTACCAGCCTCCATTTTTTTACATCTTTGGACTTCTTTGGCACTAGCAGAATTGGTGAATTGTATTGCGACACTGAATTTTCGATGATTCCGTCGTTTAACATTTTCTGTACTTGATTATTGATTTCTTCCTTATGAGCTTCAGGAAGTCTATAATTTTTTATGTAGACGGGTATATTGTCCGAAATTTGTATTGATTGCTCATAGAAATTGTTCACTGCCAATGGCTCATCATCCTGGGCGAAAACATCTTCTTACTCGGAACATAACTCTTCCAATTGTTTCCTTGCAAACTCTGGGGTATTCGAGAAGTCAATTTTTGATATTAGTTTATTTGCCCGTTCAGCCTTTGTTTTACACCTTAACACTCTATATTCCGATAGTAGACTTAGCTTTAATTTACTTACATCGACTTTCACTGTATGGTCTGTTGTATTCAATATTCTGACAATAGGATTAGCTGCTGAAATTATTGATGCTGCTGTATAGACTTTTGGACATATTTCTTGGTTATGGATTACCCAATCATCCTTATGCTGGCTCTGTAATTTAAAGACACGCATAACTTCACACCTAGCTGGTATCAACAAGGCGTCCTTTTCTGGACTGTTCTGAATTGGAATTTCTAAAACTTTATCCGGTAGATATAACGTTAACAGCCACGTATCGTAGTTTATCTGGGCCTTATATTTTACTAAAAAATCTATGCCTAGTATGGCGTCTGCTTCGAACGATGCGCTATTATCAACAACATGGAACGTATGTTTGATCGCGGTGTCACCATGAAATATCAAGTTAGTTTCTGTAGAACCCATAGAAAGCTGAGTAGTGTCCGCTATTCCTCGTAGTGTACATTTATTTTTGGGGTAATACATTTGGGTTGGTTTAATTAAGTGTCTTTTAAATAAGGATACATCCGCACCGGTGTCTACAAGAAGAGTACACTTCTTGTCACACATCTCGACGTCAGCAACTATGAAGTTTGCCAGATTTAAACTTATGTTGTATATTCTCCCATTTGTTCCTGTCCCCCCAACTGACTTGGGTCGGCCTCTTGCTGAGGGGCTTGGTCTTCCCCCGAATTATAGTAGTGTATCCTTTGATTATTCTGCCCTCTGTTGCCACCAAAATTCCGTCGGTTGCTATTGTTGTGTCCGTTGCGTTGATTATTGAATCTATTATTTGCCTGCCATCCACCACCTGAGGGCACATTGTTATCTCTATTTCTATTTTGTGTGCCCGTATTTTGATTATTGAAATTGTTTTGTCTTTGCCGCCAGTTACTCTGCCTACTCCAACTTCCTCCGTTATTCTGAAACTTTGGTTTATTTTGCCTTTCCTGTGCATTAAAATGTAACACATTGGCTTTTACCGGCTTGTCTATGGTAATTGCCTTAGCTGCAATTTCGGAAAGCTTCGTGTAGCTTGTCGCCTTTAGTATGATAGATGTTTCAGGATTCGAAACATTTTCTACCAGCGCTTGTTTTGCGAATTTTTCGGCAAGATTCTCGGCCGATTCACCACTTGCTACGTTCTCTGAAATGAAGGCTTTCGTGAGTTGATTTGCTAAATCTTCAATTTGACTAATATAATCAACAAGCCTTTTATCTCCCTGTTGAGTTCCCTTCAGTTGTGCCAGTAATGCGTCCGATGAGTATTTTACCGAAAATTTTTGACGAATTTTTCACTTAATCGCTTCCACTGTAGTTAGCTCTTCAGTTATAGCCAGTTTTGCTCGACCTGTTATTCGAGTCTTTATAAATTTAACCATTATTTGTTTATGCGCCGTCTCCGTAAGTTCATCGAGTAGACTAACCGCATCGAGGAAGGATTCCGTTTCATCCTCCTTGCCACTGTAATGTGGTATCAAAGCTGTTGCCGTCTTAATATCGAACGACATGCTGCTGCTGGTATTTACCGTACGAAGGTCCTTTTGAATCTTTATGAATTCTTCAATTTCTTTTCCTAAATCTCTTATTGTTACATATATTTTCTCCAGGTCTTGTGCTATACCAAGAGTAGTTTCCGTAGGTTTCAATGCTTCTGCTTTTGTGAGTAATTCTTCTACTGTATTTTCCTTCTCTATTAATGTTTTAATAGTATATACTGCAGACCCTTTTTTCTTAAAATTTATTAATATAGCTTCTAGTTGTGTTTTTATTGCTTCTAAACTCTCCATTTGACTCATGCCTTGCTATCTACTATAGCTATTCTAGCTGGTGAACTTAAGTAACGCTTTCGAAGACCTCTTCGGTGATTCATGTATATCTTATATACCATATTCAAAATGAGCACTATCAGTATTGCGCATAGCACAAAGAAAATTTGCGGGTTGTTGGTCCTTACTATGTCTTGCACCGTCACATTGTTAACTATTTCTCCATTATTGGATGTCTTAGTGTTTTTGTTTCCCATTCTGTATTGGTTAACCAAGATCGTAATTGTCAAGTAAGTAGTATCCTAAATTCCAACAAGATTCAAACAATATTACAAACTTTCTATAAATATTTTAATTTATTTTCTTCTTTTTATTTAGTCTATTCAAATCATTCTTGGCTTTGTTCAAAAGTAAGTTAAATCTAATTTTTTCCTCCTCTGATCTACAATTTTCTAAAATGTCTCTTAGTTGCTTAACATTCTTTTTGATTTGATGCCTTTTTCCACCTCTAGTTTTTTTTTATTTATTTTCTTGATTTTATTTTTATTTTTATAAAATCTCTTTAAGTCCAGTGGTTTAGGCCCGCAACGCGCATCTTCGAACGTAGGTCTTTGTATCTCTGTCCCTTGCTTCACTATCCCTGCTGGAATCCGGTAATTTGCCGGAAACAACACTAACTGCTCCTTGTTCGTCTGCTCTGGTTTCTTCTGCTTCATTTGTTGTTTAATTTCTCCAGTTCGCTATATTACTCGTATGAGTAATTTGTCACGGTCGCCATGTAGGATTCCTCGTTGATTGTTTGGGAAAACGCGAGGGATTGTTCCGCAGGGTTCCGCTCTGATCAAGCAGATCCCGTTGGAATGGAAATAGAGGTAATTTACTGGGAAGTATGGAAAAATTATTCGGTTAAAATAAGTTTATTTGATTCACTAAGCTTACAGCTGTAAGTTACTAACTGACTAACTATCAGAATTTTGCGGGGTTCTTATACTTATTTTGCAGTGCTACCGCAGCACTAAAGTGTCGTCACCTCAAACTTTCCCATCGGAATTCTTTCGATGAGGCAACACCTAACGAGGTCAGATCGATCTGCATTGGTTTGCAGTTCGCATTGTAGGTGGGAATGTCTCCAGACGATCGGTCAATGGACAGCGTGGGAAACTGGAGGCGGAGCCAAACAGCGGTCAATGTGGGAATGGAACAGGAATGAAATGGAATGGGATGACCAGGGAAAGAAAACCTTTTCTGTGCCTCAGGGGATTAAAACCTTTTCTTTTTCTTCGGTCCGAATGGGAAAGTTTAGTTTGCTTCGCTCATTGCTGCGCTGCATCATGTGGTACATTACACCCCATATGACGAACCCGAGTTTGTAACTACAGCCTTCATGCCTATAGACTGCAACACACCAGATTTATCTGATGTTGTTTTGAATAATAACGTGGAGGAAAGAAATAGTCCCATCTATGAGTTGAGACGAAAATCTATGGCCCCATTAGTGCATTGAGAGAGCAAAGAGCAGAAGAGTTAGCATGGGTAAGGTTGTTCCCAGATGGCCGAAATGGGCTTAAAGAGCAGAGATCTGTTCCTATCACCCCAAATGACTACTTTCAAACTCGAGTGATGAGTAGCGACAGAAGATTCCAGTTAAACGAATACTTACTTTATGCACTATCAATAGTTGAACTATGCAAAGGCCAACAAAACGTTTCGGTGTGTGGTAGATTACCGCAGGATGGTGCAGAACCCACTGATATTGTGCAGAGCGTGCATTTAGTGATGCGGAACATTCGCGGAACATCTGCTTACTGGCATAAGGCATACACAGATCTCCTTCCAATGGTAAATGAAGATGATGACTTTCGTGTAATGATCTAAACTGGCGTGATATGTTGAAAAATCTATTAGTCGCTGATAACCGGCTAAATTTTCCTGTCGAAGAATTAACCTTTTCTCAAAAGCAGCATCTCGTAGAATCATATCCTGTAACGTTATCTAGGCATTTCATGTTGCGTTTGAATACATTGTTTTCCAGAATAAGACGGGAACATGACCCGATTTTAGGAAGAAAAGTAATTGATTTCTGGTGGCAAATTGAGTTTCAGTTAAGGGGTAGTCCACATGTTCACATGGTCTGATGGAGTGCAGATATGCCACCGTTTGACAGTACTGAAGGCAAAGAATTATTGGAGCGGGTTGTGACTTGTGAAGTTCCTGATGCTGAGAGTGACCCAGCGATACATGACCTGGTAGTGCAGTTGCAAACCCATAGACATACCCAAACGTGTTATAAAAATAACCGCAATGTTTGTAGATTTTCCTTTCCAAGACCTGTTTCTGAAAGTGCAAAAATTTTAGATGATGAACAGGCAGTCAGAAACGGTGGTAGATTTTATGTTCTGAAGAGAAGGGAATCAGAAACGATGATAAATTGTTACAATACTAAGTTATAGGAGTTATGGCGCGCAAATATTGATTTACAACCATGTGGTTCCGCGTTAGGTGTAGCCTATTACATATCTAAATACATCTCAAAGGCCGAACCCGCAGAGGTCACAAGATCAATCAGAGATGCGATTCGGAATGTCCGAGAGAGACGCGGGAATAATCTAGGAAGGTTAGTTTTCGCAATACAAAATGCTATTCTCACGCAGAGAGAAGTGTCCGGCAATGAATGTGCGTTCCGTCTATGCCATTTAAAACTAAGGGACAGTTCACGTAAATGTGTGGTTGTTAACACTTGCATACCTCAACAAATGTATAGAATGCTTAAGTTAGACACCAAAACTTCAGAGACGTATAAAAATGTCTTCGACAGATACGTTCACAGGCCTCTTAATCTGGAACATATAAGTCTAGGTGAGTTCGCGATGTGGTATGAGGTTGCTTCAATCAGAAATGACGTGGAAGATGATGAGCAGGATGCTGACGTTTACGATACTCACGGGGGAGGCTTGCCAAGTCGTCGGCTCATTAGTTTGCTAGATAATATGGGTAGCATGAGAAAGATAACACGTCCAGCAATACTGCAGACGCGATATTTTACGCTAGCATCAAATCCGGAAGCTTACTTTTACTCATTAATGATCACGCATACTCCGTTCCGGGCTGAAGCAGCATTATTGGATGGATTTAATTCGGCAAAAGAAGCTTTCTGGGTCAAAAGAGATCAGTAACGTCCATTGCAAGAACGGTTTGATGCGGAAACTATGATTAGATGGGAAAATGAAGTTCAACAAGTAATAAGCAGAATTGTTATTGAAAATTTGGTAGGTGGAATTGTTGACCAGTATAATAGTGATGTTAACGATAATTTTGAACATGGGCTTTTGGATGATGGTGATCATATATTAATTGATGACTTTGGTGATGATCCAACTGATATAGGTATGCCAGACGATGAATTTCAAACAGCTGTTGCTTCTTTAAACATGAGTCAGCGACAGCTCTTTCAACATATTTCAGCAAGTTGTGGGGCCTATCGAGTCCTGATGCGTTATTAGTTTTTATTACTAGTGGTGCGGGTACTGGGAAAACCTTTACTTTAAAAATCTGACCGAACAAATCAGAAGATTAAGCTCTACAGATTCCGGTAAAACTTATGCAGTTACGGCACCTACTGGTGTAGCAGCAAGGTTCGTTGAAGGAAACTTGCTTATTTGCTACCTAGTTACTCTCCCACTTCATATTAAACTTAAAAGCCAAAAATAAAAAAAGTTAATTTAAAAAAACCAAGAAACCCGACTGACTCAACGTTTGCACTTCCTATTGAGAAGGGAAGACCCGAGGCATTACGACCTTTAACTGGTGAAAGACTTCAAAGGGAACGAACTAAATGGAGGCACATAAACTGGCTTATCATCGACGAAATCTCTATGGTGCCGTACACGACACTGAAGAACATTCACCTTCGCCTGCAACAGCTTAAACAAGATCAAGGCTTCTTTGGTGGAATAAACGTAATTTTATTTGGAGATCTTATGCAATTGCCTCCAGTATCAAGAACATTAGGTGGTGCTTACTGCTTGCAACAACCAGTTAACTTGAAGTTAGCTGGTGAAATTAACCTGTGGCAACTCTTTAGCTTCTGTGAATTACCACAAAATATGCGACAGGCAGGAGATAGCACTTTTGTAGATATCCTCAACAATATTCGCGTTGGAGAGTTGACGATGGGTCAACATGAGATCCTGGATAATAGGAGGGTTCCACTAGAGGGCCTATTTTCTGACGGAGAAGCGGTGCGAATTTTCCCCACAACAAACCAAGTAGACTCGTACAACTCACAAATGGCTGAACAATTAGGAAAATTTCACAGGCTTTATCAAATTAATGCCACTGACATTTCATTAGAAACAAAAATTTACGGTCAGTGTCCTAGGAAAGAGTACGTACCCAATGATCCAAACAAAACAGGTGTCATTCTTAGTACAATCAGCATTGGCCTTGGATCTCGAGTAATGTTACGTCGTAACATTAACATAAACCATGGTCTCGTTAATGGTGCTATGTGTATTGTCAGAAGTATTGAGTGGCCCGCTCTCCGTAGGGACCAGTTGGAATCAGGCGAGCTACCACAGGCAGTGTACGTAGAATTTGACGACCTCACTATTAAGGAAAATCTACCAGGCGTAGAAGGTCTAATAGAATCCTGTACGATAGACTTTGACGCATCAAGAGGGCAAGGAAAAGTTGAGAGAAGGATGTTACCTTTTATACTTTGCTGGGGTGTTACTGTCCATAAGCTGCAGGGCACTACATTGGACCGAGCTGTTGTTGACTTAGGTTCACGAATTTTTGCAAAAGGTCAGGAATATGTAGCACTGAGTCTAGTAAAAACACTTAATGGGTTAGCTACCAGTACTCTTGTTCCCAAAAAGTTGCTAGATCGTCCACATGATCAAAGTTCCTTAAATGAACTTTTACGCTTGAGAAGTCTCAGTGCTACCAACGGAGTTAGAACATTATAAACTTACCTATTTGTTACTTACCCTCCGACTGAAAAAGTTAGTTTTAAAAATAATAAAATAAAAAAAGAATGAAAAGCCTAAACTGTCTGTTTCTTCGTTACCTCCTGTAGCCTAAGGGGCTTGACCGATTTTGAAGTGATAGGTGTCATGAGACTCGTACTCCTCTCCCAAGTGTCACAGGCTGTGTGACGAGCCCCTTGTCCGATTTTAAAGAGTGAGGTTCCATTAGATTCGTATTCCTCGCCTTAGTGCCATAGGCTATGTGACGAGAGCCAAAACACAATATGGCGGAGGAAAACCTTCATCTCTAGAGTTTGCAAAGGCTAAATGACGTCAGCAGAAAACTCCTTAAAACATTATAAACTTGCCTATTTGTTACCTACTTACTCTCCGACTTCATATTAAACTAAAAAGCCAAAAATAAAAAAAGTTTATTTAAAAAAACCAAGAAACCCGACTGTTTGTAAAAAAGAACTGAAAAGATGTAAACAGGACACATTTATAATTAAGTCTATAAATCAGTACTATTAAAATTGTACTTGTGCCATTCTAGTTGTATGCTGATAGTAAGTGCATCTGAAGGTATATTGTATTGCTAATATAAGTACTGATGTACATAGGTATTTAACTGGTCACTATTTGTAATAAACAGACAAAGAATAACTAATTGACAGTCGGAGGCTATCATATGTTTGGTTAGTCTGTGTAGGTAGTCTCCGATTTTCAGTTAGTTATTCTTTGTCTGTTTATTAGTGACCAATTAAATACCTTTGTACATCAGTACTTATATTAGCAATACAATATACCTTTAGGTGCACTCACTATCAGCATACAACTAGAATGACACAAGTACAATTTTAATAGTACTGATTTATAGACTTAATTATGAATGTGTCTTGTTTACATCTTTTTATTTCTCTTTTACAGTCAGTCGGGTTTCTTGGTTTTTTTTCAAATTAACTTTTTTTATTGCTTTTTGTCTTGATCTATAGAATTAGTCATTTTTCAATATGTTTAGTTAAGCTTTTTACGCATAATATGTACAAAACTTTAACTTCTCGTCTAACACAACTTGTATCGAAGTTGATATACATATATAACGCCTAATATAAAATATGTATATAGAAATAGATGTAGCTAGATCTAAGAACTTTTCTCTATCTCTACTTGTATCCTTACTTGTATTATTATTATCTTTACTTGTATTTTGAATCTTTTGTATCTTTACTTGTAATAAGTATCAAATAAACAAAAAAACACGGTTGAAAACTTAGCGAACGCCTGGAACATAATTAAATTATGGTGCACGGTGGTAAGTGTGATCATACCTGAAGGCAGTGCAGAATTGCTACATGTTTGCAGGAAGCGAAAATGGATTATAGTGAGGGAAGCTAGGATCTCCATGGATGTAACCCCACTCCTCACATAAAAATCTTGGTGGTTTACTTTACTAAAGTCCTGAGGTGGAACCGACTCATTAACATCATCTGTGGTAAGATGGAAAGCATAATAATTCTCACAAAAGTACTGACTTCACGAAACTCGCATGGTTGATGGTGTCAGCAACTACTCTGGGCAACACTAAGCGAGGAGGCTAATTTGCGGGGCAGCACCACAGATGTGGCTTGCAGAAAAAACATAAGGAGAAGACATATCAAGAAAGCGGCCATTAAAAAAATGTACGTTGTGCAATTATTATTAATAATATCTCTATTATATTCAGAAGTGGAAATAGTGGTGAAATAAACAAAATTCGGGGAACTGCTTGGAGTGAGTGATTTAATTTTGCTTACCTAAATAATTTTGAATTCTGCTAAATAAAAATTAAAAAGGGCCGACATAAAAGAGCGCGTTGGTCAGATAGCAGCTCAACTGCAGCTTGAAGCTCACAGAGTTTAAAACCTCATTATAAGGAAAAGAAGCATAGGAAAGAATTAGAAAGAAGCAATTTACGCACTTTAGCTTGAGAGAATCTTGTCCGAGAACTGCGAATAAAATTGATTGATCGTCGGGATAACTCTTTGGAGAATCCACGACCGTCTACCCCAGCGGTTCGATACGTCGGTCGAAATGATTTTATTCCTGAGTTTGACCATCAGATATCTACAGTTCCAATAGAACATTGGATTAGAAATCTAGAGGGTATTGCCAACATGTATGGATGGGATGAACCTACGCTGATTTGTAATTGTACGTCAAAATTACGTGGATACGCTAAGAGTTGGTACGAGCGGCAGACATCATATGAAATAAGTTGGAGTGAATGGAGGGACAAGCTGATTAAAGCTTTCCTGTTCACCAAGAATAAACTTTCCCAAATTAGAGAACTCGTTAACAGAATCAAGTTGCCTCATGAAAATGTTAAAGGGACTATTATCAACCGTGGTGCGCTAACATTTAATGATGCCATTCTGTAGAAATAATGTGAAAAACAATAAAAATCATATTTTTAAACTCTATTTTGCTTTTATTTACCTGAAAATCGAGAAATAAATACGTCTATCATAACCTCAAATTTGGTGTTTTTGTTTACATTTTGTGACGTAAATATGGATGTTTTGGTTTCTCATCAAGTTTGCGCATGCGCGATGAGTGAGTGCTAGGCGCGCCATCTAGTTTTCATTATTGCAACAAACAATGAACTTGCTGTGGTGCTTTCTTATGAAACATTTGTAGGAATGCCGCGAAACTCAAATCAGAATTAATTTATATACACGAAAACTGCGTTATTTACTTATTTAATTAAAATTTCACATTTTGTACTCAAAAACAAACATTGTGAAATTTCCTTTGTTTTGTTATATACATAATACTGTGTTAAAACCAATAATGTTTAATATATGACAAATAATTAGTTTTAAATTGCTATTCCTCTTAAACCCTGGTTTCCTTTTGCATATTACTAAACTATTAAGTAATTAAAACTAAATAATTAAGGAATATGAAATATGTTTGCCATGACTTAAGAAAAATGATGGGTTTGATGGGTTTACCAAAAAAAACGTCACAATTTAATGTAAGCAATTCAAGAACATCCAAAAATGGAAATATAAAGTTTTATTTAGTGTTATGGAATTCATTTGTGGAAAAATTTAACATGAAAATAGCATGAGGAAGAGATTCCTCATTTCTAGATAAAAATCAAATTAAAGACTAATTTTATTTTTAGTACAACAGCTTTAATTGTGTAAAATAAAGTAAACAAATAAATAAATAAAATAAAATAAAATAAATAACAAATAACATTTTTATATAATTTGTATATGTCGTCCTAATTAGTCTCTTCAAATCTACTTCGGATAAATATTCTTAATCTAATATTCACTTGAACGCCAACCTAACATAGAATCCTCTGGCCTCAAGTTGGTGTGTGACAACAGATCCATTTGATTGCATTTTATGATTTCCATTAGGAATGACACCATTTTGGTCAGAATTTTTCCATACTCTACCCAATTTTGTTCCTCGTCGATAATTTCGTCATTCATACCAAATTTAGAAGCGGACAAGGTTTTCACACGAACATACTTTCCTAATAAATTTTTCTTCATTGGAAGTAGCACTTGCTCATAAAATTTGTTGTGTCCAACATAGTGCTTTTTATTGTTTGAACCTTCAGTGATGAGAACGGTTTGAATTTCACCTACTTTCTGGTTGTATGGCTCATAAGTATAAAACAAACCCGTCAGTCTTTTCGTTCTTTTCTTAATTAAATTTGGTGGTATCCTCTCCATACGAGCTGCTGGTGTACCTGGTCTGCGAAAGAATTTATTTATAAAAAGACTTGGGAACTTATATTTCGTGGAAAGCGTCATCGTTTATTGTGTATACCCCACTCAAATAATATAATTTTCAAACTTTTCTAAAAGCTGTTTTTGTATGTGTCGTCCTAATTATTCTCTTCAAATCAACTTTGGATAAATATACTTAGATATATATATACGTAGAGGATTGACTACGCGAAGGAAATTTATCTGGAATTCTTTGTCTAAAAGCCGATCTCCTGAACTGTAAGAACATTAATATGAGATTGATTGATTTTTTAAGTTATCTGTATCACCTTCCAGTATTTCGTATCATATCGCTCTGTTCCTTAGTCTTATATAAAATGTTTAAAATGGCATTGGCGTAATCAACTGCATCTACAGCAAAAAACCAGTTTGACTTTCTTCTGATGTTTCAATTATGTCCAGCAGAGGAGCACAAGATCTATTTGCAATCATAAGAAAACCTACTACCATGCACTCATCTATTCCTATCCCGAAATGTTCATTCCACAAAATATGTATTCCTATTTTAGCTTGTTGAAATAATTGTATCAATTCTTGGTATGAAACATTTACTTTAAATTCAACAGCATTTTATAAGGACAAGTGCTTCCTTAAGTCTTGAATATTTTTCAAATGTTCATTCTCTTCTTCGTTTCTACGTGATGAACCAACAATTACAAGTCTCATTTTATTCCATAAATCCTCATTGTTTTGAAGAAGCTTTCGAAGTTCATACATGGCTTGTAGTCTTAATGGATGATCCTTCAGGACGAAATTGGCCAACAGACATTATACAATTTTTGTCGTTATCATTTCCAGTGAACTGCAGGTTCTTTAAGTGATTCACTTCAAATGGTGGTCTTATATATGATTTTCTGTCCACGATGAGTTGACCATAACTGTTTGGGAACAACGTCCAACTCACTTGTATTTATAACTAGAAACTACAATTTGTTAACTATTTGCAATGCATGACAATTGTTACGGACCTTAGCAAACATTCTGTAGTAAACAAGTTTAAGCCAGGAAATATGTTTCTTACAACATAGCTGCTCTTATTATGGGCATAGACCCTGCACTGTTGGTTAATGGACGTAAAAACCCACATTCACGTCTTCAGTATGTAGGTATCACTATTATTATCCCATCGAATTTCTGTAAGAAAGGACATACAAATCATGAACGTCATACGTGGTCAAAAAGCATTCCTACTTGAAATGAGTGAACTGCAAATCAAAGAACCCGTTCTCCTGCACCGGCATTGCAGTCTGGATGAAATATACCCACTTCTTCTTGTCATTTAAATATTTCTTGAAACTGCAAACATGTTTATCAAATAAAGTGAATAGAACATAGTTTTTCTAATATCACTTGCATTTCCATAAATAATCCTCTTTAAGTTTTTCGCGTGTCCTTGGCCATTAATTCTTCTTTCCTAACTCGACTAATCAATTCGATGGGTTTTCAATTGTTACGACTTCAAGAGTAATACTTAGCGGGTTTTTTTTTTTGCGGTATCGTCTTCACGGTCTTCGGTGCCTAGCCTTTGATGAATTCGCGTGTCTTCGGCTATAAATTTTCCAGGTCCGATTCATATATTCAATTCAAAGGACTATTCAAGAGTAGTACTTAGCGGGTTTTTTTTTTTGCGGTATCGTCTTCGCGGTCTTCGGTGCCTATCTTTTGATGAATTCGCGTGTCTTCGGCTATAAATTTTCCAGTTCCGATTCATATATTCAATTCAAGAGGAGTACCTAACGGGTTTTTTTTCGGTTTAGTCTTCGTGGTCGGCGCGATTTTCCTAGTCTTCATTTTGTGGGTCGGGCCTTTTTTCTTGAATGTGGTTTTTCTTGTATGTGGTCTGCCTTTTGCAGGAGGGTATAAGCGCTAAGTAGCAGTAAAATCATGGACCAGTATTCCGAAATCGTCTCACACCAACAAAAATATAGGAAATTGTTTTTCCAGGTAAAACAGAATATTTATTATTTTATTCAAATCAATATAAATTAAAAAATTGAGGAATCATCAGTTAGACAGTCATACATCGTTCTAGAAGGCCAAAGAAGTAATAGGGAAAAATCAGGGAACAACTCTGGACCGCCTTCATCTTCAGCCCATTCGAAACATCAAAGGAGATAAGCTTTGATACCTACATTTCAAAACAATATAATTACAAGTTTTTACTGTCTTAGAAATGATAGAAAATCAAGTGATAAATTGATCCATTGGAAAGAAATGACAAACCAGATGGATAGAAAGAAAAGGAGCGTTCCAAACATGATTCAACATGTTTGGATGCTATATCTACAGGTTGCTTTCTTCTTGTCATCAACTGACATTGCAGATGAAAATTGTAAACAGTTTCTCGAAAAGGTTATTTACGAGAAACGAAATTTTTCAATTTATTAATTATTGACGCATTTGTAGGTACTCAGAATGTAGTGCCGTAGTCGTGGGATCGTGTCATTTAAATTTCAATAATGATTCTAATATTCATTTGTTTTGGAATCTACTTCATCTACTTATCTATTCTACTTAAATGAGGTAAAACAAAAATAAAATGTTAGATAACTTTTTTCGATATCTCATTTCGTTTTCGAGATATCGCTATTTAAAGTTTCAGTTTTCCGAGACATAACGTTTCAAACATATAAATTCAATGAATTGCAAATATAATAAATAAGATAAATTTTACGAATAAATTATATATAATATAAGAGATAAAAAATTCAATTCATTTTCAACATTTACTTTATTTCTGGGATTCACTATAAATTACATTGCATTCAGTTCAGCGCTTAGATTATAGAGTACTAAGGTTCAGTGTTACTATTACTACTAAGGTTCTAATATTTTATAACACAATAAGCATTGTAAACCAACCTTAGTTGGTTTAACATTATTTGACAGCACACAGATGATTAACATTGACGAAACTGGTCATGCAGCGGAAATTTCTGCAATACGTCAGAAGAAACGAGCGACTGTTGACTCGATTAAAGGACAATTTGGTTTTCTAAATTATGAAATTGAAAATGGGAAAAAATTATTTTTCCACATGTCTGAAGTTCAAGGAAATACTTCGTCACTTCATCAAGGAAATACCGTTGAATTTTCGGTTGTTACGAATCAAGTGAGTATTAAACATGTTCTTATTAAATATGTATTCAATGTATGAACATTTTTGAGAGAAATGGAAAATCATCCGCTTGCAATGTGGTTAAAATTAATGATCGACCACATCGTTTGATATCAAGAATAAAATTAAACTTGGTTAATGAAACAGTTCCACGACTAATAGTGATTCGTTCACCAAATTGACCTCAAGGGAAGGGATTACAACGTATTCCCGGTAAATACATTAATTTATATTATAATCCAATTTCTTCATAATCATAATTTCGTCCATTAGGTTTGTTTGTCGAGTGATAAATGAAATCAACGTAAAAGTCTAACAATAATATTCTTCTCTATTGGCGTATTGCATGAACGAAAGCCAATATATGAACAAAGGAGATGCTTCAGGACTTGAATTACTTTTAAGAAAATATTTGAATAAATGACTTTATCCTTTTAAAATTATTTTAGGGGATGGTACACTTAACTCCATCTTCTATTTATCAATTTTTCCTGAAAAAATCACATATTTAGATATATTAGACTATTCTGAGCATTTTAAGATGAGGAAAATTTTTTTGCCCTCCCACTACCCCCTGGTCCATTTGTAAAAGGCAAATTTGTCTGATTTATACTAGAACTTTGACAAATGTCAAAATTTTGTATGAGCGCCTCGAGAAATAAAATTGAAAATTCAATGATTTGGAACGGAAAACCCACTTTTTCCTCACCCTAAATTAAAGATATTAACCATATCTACCTAAATATGTGATTTTTTTTCAAGAAAAACTAATAAATAGGAGATGGAGTTAAGTGTACTATAGCCTTATTTTATTTTCTATTTTGTATCTCTTTACATAAAAAATTACAAGCATGATTTGAAAATTTAAAATTAAGAATTATTTTTATATCGATGTTAAGTTACGGATTGAATTTATACGAATGTCATTTTGGTTTCCAACTACAATTACAAGCATTAAATTATTTTATTTTCTATTTTGTATCTCTTTACATAAATAATTACAAGCATGATTTAAAAATTTAAAATTAAGAATTATTTTTATATCGATGTTAAGTTACGGATTGAATTTATACGAATGTCATTTTGGTTTCCAACTACAATTACAAGCATTAAATTATTTTATTTTCTATTTTGTATCTCTTTACATAAAAAATTACAAGCATGATTTGAAAATTTAAAATTAAGAATTATTTTTATATCGATGTTAAGTTACGGATTGAAATTATACGAATGTCATTTTGGTTTCCAACTACAATTTAAAGCATTTCATTAATAAACCTTTTTACTCGAATAAAGCAGTCAAAAAGTATCAATATATTGTATTCTTCCTTGCATTTATTGCTCCAGAACTGTAATTTATCATTAGTTCATACCAGAGAAAAGATTTGTCGGATTGGAAATTTTAGTGGTTTCGTTGATCTTTTCATTTCCCTATAAATCGGAATATTCTTCCGGGGTAATAAAGAACTAGGAACATATAAGTTAATAAATTAAAGACTCAGATTGGTTTAAAACTGAACTTTATTTTCTTGCATCAACATGCTTGGTTTTAACCTAAATCGCGACTGACTTGCTTTCCGAAATTATTACAATTTTTATTATTGCATTTTGCTTACAACTAAATTTTGCCCGTGGGAACTGTCTGGCCGAAAAGGTTTTGAACGGAAGAAAGGGTTCATATTTCGCGTTTCCAGAATGCTGGAATTATTTGATCGCGCATAATTTTCACGCGCGTGTTGGATCCGCGTGACGGATGCGCGTGTTAGATTTATGTTGTTAACTTATACTATTGATTAAAATTGCTGTGGGTAATGGTATAAACGTAATTGATCGATTTGGTTAAATAATTTGTGTATATTCTTTGTTTCAAAATCTTGCTATCAGCCACTTGCTCATTTACTATGATCTTGGTTAGAGATCAATTGAGATTTTTCTAACAACGTCGTCCGTTTCCATAGCAAGGTATATCATAACTATTAACTTAATGCCAGCACATTTCAACCTTCGACAGAATCTTTAATGTACGAGGATAGTACGATGTACGATTTAATGACTGAGGAAATCTAACATAGCATCATACATAACGCAATCATTAGAACAATTATTCAAAGAATGTTACTATCACAAATATATAAATAAAACCATAACCGAAGACTAGAATGAAATAAAAATAAAATTAGTCTTGAATTTGATTTTTCTCTGCTATTGTCATCACAAATGAATTCCATAACACTAAATAAAACTTTATATTTCCATTTTTGGATGTTCTTGAATTGCTTACATTAAATTGTGACGTTTTTTTTTGGTAAACCCATCATACCCATCATTTTTCTTAAGTCATGGCAAACATATTTCATATTCCTTAATTATGTATTTAGTTTTAATTACTTAATAGTTTAGTAATATGCAAAAGGAAACCAGGGTTTAAGAGGAATAGCAATTTAAAACTAATTATTTGTCACATATTAAACATTATTGGTTTTAACACAGTATTATGTATATAACAAAATAAAAGAAATTTCACAATGTTTGTTTTTGAGTACAAAATGTGAAATTTTAATTAAATAAGTAAATAACGCAGTTTTCGTGTATATAAATTAATTCTGATTTGAGTTTCGCGGCATTCCTACAAATGTTTCATAAGAAAGCACCACAGCAAGTTCATTGTTTGTTGCAATAATGAAAACTAGATGGCGCGCCTAGCACTCACTCATCGCGCATGCGCAAACTTGATGAGAAACCAAAACATCCATATTTACGTCACAAAATGTAAACAAAAACACCAAATTTGAGGTTATGATAGACGTATTTATTTCTCGATTTTCAGGTAAATAAAAGCAAAATAGAGTTTAAAAATATGATTTTTATTGTTTTTCACATTATTTCTACAGAATGGCATCATTAAATGTTGGCGCACCACGGTTGATAGTAGTGCCCTACAGCTAATTTAACAGCCGATGGTGTTAAGAAAGAAACAGATTTTTATGTGGTACAAGATTTTGACATTCTAGTAGGTCATAGGTCACATCATAGTAGTGAAAACTTCGACACGACAGGTTCTCAAGAACGAAATGGCACTTGAAATTGCAGAGCTCTGTGAAGATTTACAAAAGATACGCTTATATTCAAATGATGCGGTATTCAAATGATATATTCAATTTGATTCCTGGTATAAACAAGAATATGGTGAGCCTTTGACTAGCGGCATCTTGAGGATCAGGCAAAGTGAACATAGGCAACCCAGATGGGAGAAAGATGTATTAGGTGGTGAAGTGGAAAGTACAGATGGGATGGCAGTGATAAAACTTATCAATAAGGCTAACGAAGTTGTTCTGCTGAAAAGTGAAGATTGTATAGCTCGGGCCGGTATGCTGGATGATGAGACTACAGATAAGCTTCAAGTGGGAACACAATTAACAGAAGATCAACGGTTCTCACTTGAGTATCTTCTAGATGAGTACCAGATATGTTTTTCAGGGAATGGTATGGAGCTTGGTAATTGGAAAATTGAGATGACCATGCAATTGACCGAAGATAAAATTAAAAATTACAAGCCGTATAGAATGTCATTCCATGACCGAGAGATTGTTGGACAAATTTTTAATGATTTACTTAATGCTGGGATTGTGGAGCCTTCGACATCAGCCTATGCAAGTCCTGTGCTATAATTAAAAAAAAATTGTGGTGGTTATCGAATGTGTGTGGACTACAGAGCACTTAACGCTGCCCGTGATTCAAGATTTATTGGACAGGTTGGTGAAAAATCAGTATTTTGTTGTATAGATGTGGCGAATGGATATCAGCAAATAAGGATAGTAGCATCCTCCAGATCATTCACAGGGTTCGTTACACCCGATGGTCCCTACCAGTATTGCATGATGAATTTCGGACTCTGTAGTGCTTCAGCCGTTTTTCAGAGAGCGATGAATGAGATCTTGGCTCCTGTTATACACGAGTGTGCCGAGGAGTATATTGATGACGTAATTATTTGTGGAAGGAACATGGATGAGTGTTTAACTAATCTTAGAAAGGTCCTTAAGCTAGTGGATGCGGCTGGCGTTAAATTAAAGCGCAGTAAATGTTCCTTTCTTACTGAGAAGGTTGAGTATTTTGGTTACTTAATTTCTGGAGGAGAAATTTGTCCAGCTCCTCATGCGTTGAGGTAGCAGATTTAAATATTTTTCAAAACGTTCATGAACTTAAACAGTTTTTAGGTTAAGCTAGCTATTTTCGAAAATTTATAAAGGGCTTTGCTACCATCGCAAAGCCTCTTACAACACTGACAAAGAAAGAAGTTGAATGAAGTTGGAGATCAGAGCAAGAAAATGCCATAAAGCAGTTGATAAATTT
This sequence comes from Chrysops caecutiens, assembly GCA_963971475.1. Lineage (NCBI taxonomy): Eukaryota > Metazoa > Arthropoda > Insecta > Diptera > Tabanidae > Chrysops > Chrysops caecutiens. The sequence continues at coordinate 68,820,550 of OZ020567.1, forward strand.
ATTAATTACTGATCCGGTTCTTACTATTTATAATCCTAAACGCGAGACATAAGTCCACAAGGACGCTTCAAAAATTGGGCTTGGTGGAGCTCTTCTTCAACGACAAGATAATGGGGAATGGAAAGTCATCGCATATGCTAGTAGACAAACGACAGTCACTTAGTTTAAGTATCACAGCTTCGACCTTGAAGCCTTGGCTGTTGTGTTTAGTGTTCGGAAGTTTAAGGTGTATATTTCCGGAGCAAATTTCAGTGTTGTGACTGATTGTTCTGCGTTGAGGCTTGCATGGCCAAAAATTGATTTGTCCCCTCACATAGCCCGATGGTGGCTGGATCTACAATAATTCGATTTCGACGTGAAACATAGACCAGGGATATCTATGGCTCATGTCGACGCCCTTAGCCGGAATCCAATATCAGTAAGTCATATTAAAGAAGATTAATTTATTAATGCTTTGCAAGATGGTGATGAAGGGCTACAAGGAATTATAGAATATTTGAAATTAGGGGTTAGAGCCAATAAAAATAAGAAAGATGGGCTGGTGAAGAGCTTCAAGCTTATAAATGGATTGTTATGTCAACTTACCAATGAGAGATCGAGACCAATGTTGCCAAAAATGCAAGGTGGCATATCATGAAACTATATCATGATGACAACAGGCATTTGGTACTTGAGAAATGTGTGGAAGTTATACAAGCCAAATATTGGTTCCGAAAAATGCGGAAGTGTGTCGGAAAATATGTCTCCAGTTGCATAGGATGTAAATTTGCTAAGAAGCCTACCGGCAAGCAGCCAGGATTGATGCATATTATACCCAGGGAGCCAATACCATTTGACACACTGCATGTTGATCATCTGGGACCCTTTTGTAAGAGCAATGGCAAGGCATACATTTTCGCTATAATAGATGAGTTCACAAAAATCGTTTGGCTTGAAGGGGTGGCGAGTGCGAATGCTAAAGGATCCTTAACGGCATTACACAAGTTCAGCCAAGTGTTTGGATATCCAGCGCGGATAGTGAGTGACAGGGGTACGGCCTTCACTGGAAAACATTTTCAAGATTATTGTATAAAACAAAATATAAAGCATGCACGGAATACCGTTGCATCACCGCGTGCAAATGGGAAGGTTAAGCGTCTAAACCGCGCAATTTTGAGCTCTCCCATTGCTCACATGGGTCAAGAGCAAAAAGGATGGGACGTGTATCTTCCCAAAGTACAATTGGGCATTAACTCAACGGTCAGTCAAAGGACTGGCAAGTCACAACTTGAGCTATTACGTTGGTTGAGACCTCGCCTGGCGGGTGAAGTTCTGGGTTCAGTTTATACAACAGATTTAGACAAGATTAGGTCTGATGCTGCGAAAGAGATTGAATTGAATGCCTCCCGGATGATGGACCGGTAAAACAGAGGTCGTAGGTTACCAAAGCCGATTGCTGTTGCTACTCAAGTCATTATGGGCTTCAACGCCAAACTCCAATAATTGTGTTACTAATTAATTAAAACACAATTTATTCTTAATGTTAAATATTTAATTCAACAATTTCGCAACAATAATAATTAGTTAATAGTTCTGGTTATTTATTTATTAATTACATACAAAATAATGATTAATTAAAAGTTGAAGTTAATCTTTATTAATTCAAAAATTAAACAAATGATTATTCATTTAAAAACGTCTGCCAGTTAGACTGACTTAATTATATCTAACATTTTAAAACTGTTGAACATAAATTACAAACAATTGACTACTGAGCTCAATAAAAAAGCCTATTAAGAATGTAAATTAAACAAGTTGAACTCAGTTGATTTATTTATTTATTATTAGTTGTTTATGCAAGTTAGCTCATCCGCCAAGGTATGATGGTGGCACATCCGCCACATAATGCTGAAAAGGAAAATTATGAAACCAGGGTTGACAAGTGTTAAATTGGTGCTGCGTCTCGCGGGACCTCATAAGGTTACTGCAGTGTTGCCTAACGATCGCTTCGTGACCAGCTGGGAGGTGCAGGAGAGCGTATCAAAATGTAGTGGCTTGTGATAGATTAAAAGTTGGGCATGCTAGGTGTGATAGTTCATCTGGTAATGAGGATATATAAAAAAAGGGTAACATTGCCGTGTGGGGCTACTAGCTATCATTGCCGCACGGGGCTCGTATTTAACATTACCGCATGGGGCTCGTTGTTATCATTGCCGCATGGGGCTCGTTGTTATCATTGCCGCCTAGGGCTCGTATTTAACATTGCCGCATGGGGCTCGTATTTATAAATGCCATACTTGGCTCGTATTCATAATTGCCGCAAGGGGCTTACATTTACAATTGCCGGATAGGGCCTTAATTTTGTTACTGTTTGCAGTAACTGATTATGAGATCGACATGGTCTTCTGCACCGGAGAGTAGGTTGCTACTTCAGTCTGAAGTCGATTCGCCAACCTTGTGAAAAGTAACCTTAGAGGGCGAAGGCAGAGCATGATGGCAGAACTGTTAGGCGAAAACTACCACCGGTTGATGGTGACAGCACCTTCTCTTGGCAGCACTAAGCGGGGAGCGAATTTGCGGGGCAGCACAACAGATGTAGCTTGCAGAAAAAACATAAGAGGAAGATATATCAAGAAAGCGGCCATTAAAGAAACTTGTACGTTGTGCGATTTTTATAAATAAAAAACTTCTCCCACCTATCTAGCCGGGCGAAAAAACTGTTCGCCCTTTTCCTGGCTTGGGAACAATATAGAGATAAGGGAGGTCCGATGCCAAGTATAGACTCCCCAACTGAATCAAACCCAACATCGTATGAATCACTAGGCTCCAACAAAATAGTGATATTCTTAGATCTCAGGAAGCATACAACATCGAGAGAAACCTGGGTCGCCAGATTTCGGGAGTGGCACGACAGCCAGAGTGGACAGGATCTTTATTTACCGATGCATCGACGAAAGAGGACCGTACGGCAGTGGCAGCATTAACCCTTAAAGGACATGATTACTCAAAGGTCTTTCAGCTCGACCTGAAGAAAGAAGTCACAGCTTCAATAGCCGAAATGTTTTCAATATATAAAACTGTCAGAATTTTGGACAAGACGTCAAGAAACATCATAATCCTCTCTGACTCTCAAGGTGCAATCAATGCATCAATCAATCACACTTACCCGCAACAAAGGTCGAATTAAGATAGGTTGCGTCCTCGAACATGTAGGCATAGAAGGGAATAAAAGAGCAGGCAAGCTAGCCAGTTCAGACGGTGCTCACAGGCGGAATATAATTCCTCCAAGCGAGATATATTGCAGAGAAGAAGCCTTACGTGGCGAATGGACGGCGAGATGAACTAAATGGGACAACATCGACACTTTCCTAAAAAGGCATAAACGATCCGTTAACTATTGTAGTAAAAGTTTGTTAGGGGGAGAAAAGGTTTCATATTAAGTCTTGAGGTAACTTGTTAAAGAGGAAAGGCAAAGGCCATGATGAACTCACTTCCTTTCCTTCATAGGATCCAATTTAACGATTTGGGGGGGGAGACGTCTGAGACAAACATAGAAGGAGGGACGAGCTGATCGGGTCAGCTCTAAAAGCCGTGAAGCCTTGAGCCGTCAAGCAAGTCCCTGTCAGACTTCGAGCGGCGGACGTGTTCTGGCTGGCCAATGCTAGCTAGTTCGGCGTTATTGGTGTGGGTTCTTTGCTCGAAGCTGACCACCGGATCGACTACAGAAAAAAAAATAACACGTCCTCTAGGCTCGTGCTGACGTGTAGCCGCGCTGTTCCCAATTTAAGGGGCAAGAGAGGAAGGTAAAGCGGAGACTTCCAGGACTGGAATCAGGGGGTAAAGTAAAGGTGAAGGAGTTCGCATTAGGACGAGCAAGGTTAAGATGGGGAAGCGACGCCGTAGATTAACGGACCATCACCGTCTCGTTGGTAGATCCTGGTGTTGTGGATCCACGGTAGCCCACCCACCCGTGCAAAGCCACCCTTACCCCGTACGCGATTCGGCTTTCCCTCATATCGACTATCGACCACGGACTGTCGGAAGTGCGAAGGGATACGGGAATCCTGTCACTATGTATAATTTACCACATTTTTTTTCTCTTAATTTTTTCCTTTTAAATCCAGATAAAAACTATTACATATACTTTTAAAAAATAGAAAACGAAAATTTGTCATATACCGACGCGCAAAAAGTATTCGTACGGCAACAGTTCTTTTGTAAAATTAACCCTGTTTTTTTTCGCCAACCAGCTTCATTTAATATTTAGTTGGATATCCCTTAGCAGCTATGACAGCCTTCAAACGATTGGGCATAGATTTGATCAATTTTGTGCAGTAGGGGCCAGGGAACGTCTCCCATTCTTCCGTTAAAGCGGTTTTAAATACTTTTTATTGAAAATATCCCTTTCGCTTTATTTTAGTTTCCAAATATTGCCACAAATGCTCTATTGGATTTTGTTCAGAAGATCGAAGAGAGGTTTCGAGGAGCTTTGGAGTGTTGTAGAGCAGCCACAGCCGGGTATCTTTCCCCAAATGTTTTGGGTCATTATCTTGTTGGAAAAGAAAACAATTTCCCTGACCCATTTTTTCCAGGCTTGAAGACAAATTTTTCTTTAGAATGTCACAATATACCATATGGTCCATTTGGCCTTCGATGAAATGCAGAGTCTACTCCTTTGGCGCTCATACACCTCCACACCATTACGGATCTACCTCCGTGTTTCAAGGCTGAAATTAAGATCTTAGGCTGCAACTCGGTGTTCGGCTGCTGCCATATTTGGTGGCTCCCATCTGAGCCATAGATGTTGTACTTGCTTTCATCTGTCCAAAAAGTTTGTTGAAGGCTTCAAGGTAGGTGTTTCGATGCTCCTTAGCAAAGTGAAGTTTCATACGTTTCATACAATTCACTTTGCATACGTGGAACTACTTGCGTGCTCTTCGTCCGTGTGTGAAGATTCTCCCTCGACTCTATGTGTCGTTGGAGGAGAGGTCTTCACAGTAACACTCCTAAGAGAAGAGTACACTCCTGAACACTATTAACTAGTCGGTTGTTGGACAATTTTAATATTTATTTTCTATACATTTATTTTTCTTAATACTAACAAATACATTCTTTTCTTAAACTAAGCTGGTCCATTAGGGTTTGGTCGCTGGGTTATACCTGGCCAGCTTCTTTTCCTGTCGATATCGTCGCCGCTCGTTATAGAGCCGTTGGAGTTCTTGCTCTACCCTTACTCGCTGCTCCCGACCCACAGCCAGAAGGAGTCGACGTCGCGTCTCTTCGAGGTCCGCCCGGAATTGCGCCTCCTTGCCCGTTCGCTTCCTCTGGGGTAATCTCGGTACCTCCGGAGTAGATTTCTGTAGCGTCCGCCCCTTTATCCTTTCCCGGTATTCTTCTATTGTGAGAGGCCGGGGTCCCACCTTGGGGTTACGGAGCTCCTCTTGTAGCTGTTGTTTCTTGTCGCTCACTGGGGGAGAGTTACCCAGTGATTAAAATGTATTTAAGCTCGATAGGTTCAAAGAACCGTGGTCGAGGCTTAAGCGGAGAGGCTAAGAGCTCTCATCCGCTAGTACTTTGTTAACGACGAGTGATTCATACTCACTTCTTATTCGGTTGTACTGGTAGGCTGCCCGTTTGAACTGCTTGGCTGGTCTTCCTGGTGATGGTAGTCGAGTTGCTGGGATGATCTTCCTGGATAGCTGGCTCTTCCCGACGTCTGCTGGTGATTGACTGCCTAAGGTGTCTGGTTGCCTCCCTGAGTAGGACTGACTGTTCCCTAATTTTTCCAGTCCCTTTATTCCTAGTTTTTCCTGACGCAGCAGTCCCTACTCCGTCATTCTTCTCATTGATTTTTCGACCCAATTTCGAAATTCGCGGCAAGTGCATTTTGTCGTTCAAATTCATGTCGAAATTTCGTATTTCGCGCTCACTGCGCATTCCTCAACAAATGGGTCATTTCGCGTCACGTTGCTCGTCACGTTGATCGCTTGCTTCGCCATCTAGCGGTGTCTAGTGGAGACGCTTTTTTTAGTACAGATTTGTACTAGACGATCGCGACTTGTACTAGATTTGTACTAGACGATCGCGGCTTTTGACATGGCATGGTGACTGACATGTGTCATGGCGTGTGTGGTGTTAGGTGAGTATTTTGACGTATTTATTTCTAATCTCCTTTCTTTTTAGGATTCCTCGTCCTGGCCCGGACAATTCATCACACGTGGAAATTAGTGTTGCGGAGCGTGTTCCGTACCTTCGAAGCATTAACTATGGTACCTAGCCTTCACAGTTCAGCTGCAATCCTTGGAGTGCTGGATTTTGGGTCTTTCTTGACTTGCAGTAGAACAAAGTTACTGTATGTGTCGGTTAGGACTCGGAGATGTCCGTTTCTTCGCCTATTTTGTGGTGTTTTCTTTCTGAAAAGTGGTCTTTGATTGACTGTACCGGTGACGTAGACCTCTTAATAACTTCTTCTATCGTCCCAAGGGACCACGATTTGTTGTGGAGCCTATAGATAAGATACATTTGACTGTTGGTTGCTTCTGAGCCTTTTCGCGACATTTTGACCAAATTCAATGAATTTTACTATTCGAATCGTGTGAATATTGTATTAGCTTTGTTTTTAATATTTTAAAAGTATATGTGAAAGTTTTAAATGAATATTGTTAACGTAATGAATAAAGCATATTTAGTTCTAAAATTGTAATTTTTTTCGTTGGAAAAAAATATCAAGAAATATGGAAAATTCGACTTTTTCTGATAAATTAGGCGTCGTACGAATACTTTTTTCACTCACTGTATATTATGTTGTTGGTAATGCATTGGATACTCATTTATGCGCCAATTAACTTCCTTAGATCCAACATAGTGACCGTACAAAAAGCTATCGATTTCATCTATATGAACTTTGCCCTCAACTCCAACACTAACTCTTCCAAACTGTAATGAGGCACAGTCGTATCCCTTATAAACATATTTGTACATATATTTTAGGCTCTTAACTGTGCCAAGGACTTCCACATTTAAGTGGCAATAAAACGCTAAAAGATATGTATTTTAAGTACAACATAATGGTTGTCAACAGAATGGCCACGAAAGTCAACTGTTATACCATTAACATGACGCATCTAACATTGGCTTGAGTTGTATTGTAAAAGTCCTAAAAAAACCTTTTGCTGCATTTACCATCTCTCATACAGGCGGGGATATGATTCAATAAACCACACGGACCGTGGATCATATAGTTTTAAACTATATTATGAAGCTGTGGGACATATATAGTGTAAGTGAAATTTATGTAGAATTTCTTCACAAACAAAGAAACTTTTATTTCCTACCATTTATATTTTCTCTAAATTGAGGTGTTGAAGGTGTGCAGTCGAAAGTTTGGATGTATGATATAATTCAGATTTTGCGTTTTTAATAGTTTTTTGCTCGTAGCAGCTAAATAAAGCATTATAGGGGTTTTATATGTATGACCAACCCCCATTATTTTGGCATTTTCCAACTTTTAGCCATATATCATATTTCTCTAAATTATGTTTTTGAATGTGGTCCATAGAAAAGTTAAGAAACATGATAAAATTCAGACTTTCGCTCGCTTTTCATAACTATTCGTGAAAGTTAACCTCGCTTTTTCTAGAGATAACTGTAAAATTATGATTTTCCATATTTTTTTAAATAAAATTTGCATATATTTTTATCAAATTAGCAAAAAACAATGGTAAACGATGGCTTTAAATTTATCTGTGGTAATGCATCCATATTATTGTCTGTGGCCATATGTTCATTGTTTCGGCTTTTGTCTGGAAGAATGCAATTTTATTAGCCAAAGATTGCCTTCTTTCAGGCAAAAAGCAAAAGAATGAACATATGACTATTGTCTGTGATATGGCTGCATTTGCCCCTCACATTATCATTGGCATAGATATTGGGTTTGAGTGAAAAGAATGCATGTGTTTGGCATAAATGGTTGGATATTCAGTCGAACGTATGATCTATGCAAATGATAATGTTAAATAAGTATGTTCTATATTTTGATTTTTTCGTAGAGGAATGCAATTATATGTTAATTTTTTTGGTTTGTGTCACCAGTAGAAGTTTGATCCATTTGGTTTGATTTTGAACTAATTTAGTACTTGCCATTTAATAGGGAAAAAAACCAAAAATCATTATACTGTTGCATATCTTCAGGCAAAAATCAAAACAATCACACGCATACATTCTTCCCAAGAGCATCATCTACGCTATACGTGTGCTCAATTCACAGATACTATCCCATTGAATTTTTTAATTTCAATTTAAAATTAAACTAATTTGTAATTAAATTTAAGAAAAAAAATTAGGTGATGCACATAGAGGAAAAACTAATCTTTCGAATGGTATAATTTTTATCCGGGTAAGTCCACTTGGTTTCCTGTAAAAGGGATAACAAGAAAACGTGTCGCCTATTTATATATAGATGTAAAAACGAAATTTCGAAGTCATTTTTAATCGCAGGAATTATTATTCTGATTAATCAAACGATCAGTAATTCGCCAAATATTGAATTCGTAAACCTATCAAATGTTCGTCGAATCAATATGAATGTGTGTATTTTTTTTCCTTTATTTTTTTTTTTGTTGTTAATGTGTTTTACTTACATGTTCATTTCAACACTGTTCACTTTAATAAAATCAGAATCAAAACACACACTGCAAATAAAAAACTACAATGGTATTCTTAATTATTTGTAAGTTTTAAGGGAACAAGGTAAGAAAAGGATTTCGTTTCTATTTTATTTTTGGTTATATATATATATACAGTAGGGCCTCGATAATCCGAACCCCTGCTAATCCGAACGCCTCTATAATCCGAACGACCCCCTCTACAGAGAAAATGTTATTACGTACATTAACTCGCAAAACAACTCGCCAAACTTCCATAGTAGATTTAAAAAAAAAATGTAATATTGGAAAAATAAAAATGCCATACCATATATAATACTTAAAATACCTAATTTTAATTTTATTTTACACCTTTAATCACTAAAATCTTTGTTTCATTGCAAAAAATCGCTTTCAAAATATCTACATACTGTAAGTATAATCCGAACGCTTCGTAGATCCGAACAGGGTATAAATTTTGGGTGTTCGGATTATCGAGGCCCTACTGTATATATATATGTATATATTGGTTACTACAGTCTAGATATGTTCAGTGAATATTTATTTGAACTTCTCAAATCTATGGGTGATCATCATCAATGATTTGATTTCTATCGCTTTCTTTGGATTCCGAAATTATCTTCGTTTATTTTCCGAGGTTGTTCCGAGTTGGCTGCCGAACGGGATGGACGTGAGTTTGGAAAGTGCTCTTGGAATTATCACATCGAATTAACGTGAAAGTGATATGGTTTGGTTTAAGCTAAAAATTTGTGGCAAATAAAATAAACTAGCCAGCAAATAATATAAGAATACTATAACAAATTGGAATACATAAGAATTTGAACTGCAAATACTACAAATGTAATTGAACATAAACGCATCGCGAAAACACAAGTTTTAGTGACACAGTGGAGGACGTGTTTTGGTCCAATAAAATAAACTATAAGGGTTCCGGTTTTACCAGAACTATAAACGGGATTTGAACAACATATAGTGCAAGGACAAAAATTCTACAACAGAAACATTATAGAGTTTAAAACTTCACATTACGGTGAAAATACGAGTAAAAAACAGAAAAAAAAGATAACGGAATTAGCAGAACCGGTCTCAACTTTGATATTCGCTGGTTTTTCTCACAGTTACACATGTGCGTGTGCAGGTGCCTCCTGCCAGATCGAATAAATAAATCCATTTTATCGAAACGTGGTTTTGTTCGGATAAACAAAAATTCGGCTATCCAATCAACCCTTCATCAACTGACAGTAATTCGACGAACTCATCCCTGTCTTCTGGTTACGACTGTGTGTTTACGAATCTCAACTTGGCAATCTTACGATTACGTTTACTAGTCGTCAATTATTGGATTAATCTACCATTACGTTGGATCTATCCACCACTACGTCGTCATAATAACAACAAAGCAACAACAGCATCAACATCGATAACAACGTGGATAAGGATATCGGTTCCGGCTGTGCAGACGTAAAGACATAGCGCCTATCGTGCTTCAATCATAACGTACAAGCTGTATACATACTGTGAAATCCTGTGCAAAAACATTTGAATTCCAAGCATATCGTGCTAAACTACACTTTAAAATAAAAAGAACAGAGTAAACTAAGCCACCAAAACAATTATTCAGTTGATAAAATACCATAGAAATCTGAGAGGCTACCTGCAAACCGAGTGTAGACACAGACTTGTTGACGTCAGTTCAGCGCTACCAACATAACAACTTCATTCACAAGCCGCGTCCACAACTCAGGAGAATCCTTCTAAGGCCAAAATGTTACGTTCCTCTCCATGGAAGGGATAGTAGCGAAAATGGAAAACCTTCAGTCTCTTCTCGACCAAATGAAAATAGAAATATCAAAACAAACGGAAGACATCATGACACGAATCGATGAAAAATTAGTACCATTTAGAGCTGATATGCAGGAATTAAGGTCAGAAAATGAGAAATTAGAGGAAAAGATAAGGAATCTAGAAAAACACACAAGATCAAATAACCTAATTTTATATGGAGTAAAAGAAACTGAAAAATCTACCGACAATCTCATCGAAACCATTACAAAGAAATTTAAAGACGATCTAAACATTACCACAGAAGACAGAGACATAAATACGATCCACAGAATTGGCAACAACAACTTAGAAAATGGAAAAGACAGGCCAATCCTCCTGGCATTTGTAAACCTCGGGAAGAAAAACTCAATAATATCAAACAAAAAGAAACTGAAAAATGTGTATGTGTCTGAAAACTTCCCGAAAGAAATCGTCGACATCAGAAAGAAACTACAGCCTAAATTGGAAGAAGAAAAGAAGAAAGGAAATTACAAACAGGGGAAACCAGAAAACGAGAAATGCAACAGAGAACCGTCAACCTCGCCCAAGGCGAAAGAACGGCCCCGGAATCAACAAGTGTCAACTATAACACATCGTCTAAATGCTTTTGATTTAATGAGGAATAGAAGTAACTCTTCGCCTTCGGCCAACTCGCCAACTGATCAGAACGCATAGGACATTGTCATCAGCCACCGGAATAAAATACTAAACAAGCAAGAACTTATAAATAACAGAAACAAAACATTCCCCAACCCGACTTTTCCTCGTGGGGAATCAGACTGCAACCCTCCACCAAATACAGAAACAGATCAAGATATAAAACTAGCCCTCAAAATTTTCACTAATAATGTAAGATCACTTGTATCAACAGAACGATTCCTTGAATTAACTAATGCTCTAAAAAATATCAACTGGGATATTGTAGGTCTCGTAGAAACACGAAAAATGGGATGCAGGATCGAGGAACACAACGACTTAATCTTTTGCTACATCGGTGAAACTAAAGGATTACATGGAGTAGGATTTCTGATCAAGAAAAAATGTAAAAACAACATTACCACCTTTATAGGAATCTCAGAAAGAGTTGCACTTTTACAATTCTTATGCTTCTCCTTATCACTAATTCAAACATACTCACCGACAGAGAGATCAACGGATGAAGAAATTGAAGAATTCTACAAAGACATTGATTATGCTCACACCAAGACCGAAGGAAAGGTCATAGTTATGGGAGACTTCAATGCTAAAATTGGTTGTCCACAAGCAAATTACTACCCAATAATGGGAAAACATGGTTACGGAGTGCGCAACGAAAGAGGTGAACGTCACTTAAGCTACGCCTACCAACACAAATTGTCAATAATGAACTCATTTTTTAAAAAGAAGGAGAATCGTAGATGGACATGGCTATCGCCTGACCAAAAAACTGAAAACGAAATAGATTTCATAATGATAAACCACCACAAGCTTATCTATACTAATATTATAAAGAGACAGAGTTTGTTTGTTTGTTTGAACGCGATGATCTCAGGAATTACTAATCCGATTTGAATTTTTTTTTTATTTGATATTATCTATTTATTTGTCCATTATTTTAGGAAGGCTATAGGCTATATATAACGAATCGATGAAAAATTAGTACCATTCAGAGCTGATATGCAGGAATTAAGGTCAGAAAATGAGAAATTAGAGGAAAAGATAAGAAATCTAGAAAAACACACAAGATCAAATAACCTAATTTTATATGGAGTAAAAGAAACTGAAAAATCTACCGACAATCTCATCGAAACCATTACAAAGAAATTTAAAGACGATCTAAACATTACCATAGAAGACAGAGACATAAATACGATCCACAGAATTGGCAACAACAACTTAGAAAATGGAAAAGACAGGCCAATCCTCCTGGCATTTGTAAACCTCGGGAAGAAAAACTCAATAATATCAAACAAAAAGAAACTGAAAAATGTGTATGTGTCTGAAAACTTCCCGAAAGAAATCGTCGACATCAGAAAGAAACTACAGCCTAAATTGGAAGAAGAAAAGAAGAAAGGAAATTACAAACAGGGGAAACCAGAAAACGAGAAATGCAACAGAGAACCGTCAACCTCGCCCAAGGCGAAAGAACGGCCCCGGAATCAACAAGTGTCAACTATAACACATCGTCTAAATGCTTTTGATTTAATGAGGAATAGAAGTAACTCTTCGCCTTCGGCCAACTCGCCAACTGATCAGAACGCATAGGACATTGCCATCAGCCACCGGAATAAAATACTAAACAAGCAAGAACTTATAAATAACAGAAACAAAACATTCCCCAACCCGACTTTTCCTCGTGGGGAATCAGACTGCAACCCTCCACCAAATACAGAAACAGATCAAGATATAAAACTAGCCCTCAAAATTTTCACTAATAATGTAAGATCACTTGTATCAACAGAACGATTCCTTGAATTAACTAATGCTCTAAAAAATATCAACTGGGATATTGTAGGTCTCGTAGAAACACGAAAAGTGGGATGCAGGATCGAGGAACACAACGACTTAATCTTTTGCTACATCGGTGAAACTAAAGGATTACATGGAGTAGGATTTCTGATCAAGAAAAAATGTAAAAACAACATTACCACCTTTATAGGAATCTCAGAAAGAGTTGCACTTTTACAATTCTTATGCTTCTCCTTATCACTAATTCAAACATACTCACCGACAGAGAGATCAACGGATGAAGAAATTGAAGAATTCTACAAAGACATTGATTATGCTCACACCAAGACCGAAGGAAAGGTCATAGTTATGGGAGACTTCAATGCTAAAATTGGTTGTCCACAAGCAAATTACTACCCAATAATGGGAAAACATGGTTACGGAGTGCGCAACGAAAGAGGTGAACGTCACTTAAGCTACGCCTACCAACACAAATTGTCAATAATGAACTCATTTTTTAAAAAGAAGGAGAATCGTAGATGGACATGGCTATCGCCTGACCAAAAAACTGAAAACGAAATAGATTTCATAATGATAAACCACCACAAGCTTATCTATACTAATATTATAAAGAGACAGAGTTTGTTTGTTTGTTTGAACGCGATGATCTCAGGAATTACTAATCCGATTTGAATTTTTTTTTTATTTGATATTATTTATTTATTTGTCCATTATTTTAGGAAGGCTATAGGCTATATATAATCGTGGTACTCCCCAAAGTAGCGAAGTAGTAAAGATAGAAGTGCAAAAATCGAAGACTCCTCAATTATTGCAAAACTGATGTGCAACTCGGACGCGCGTCGGCTTTTTAGCTGCAGTCATGCGTCAACGCATCATTTTTGTTTCTTCTGAGAGCTAAGGCAATTCGTTCATATGATTGCCGATTACTCTCTCTCTTCAGCACGATTGTGAGTGACGCTACAATTCGTTATCAACCCACAATGATGCGTAGTACGTATGTTTGATGCGTTCAAACTTAAGAGACAGAGATTAATTGGGAATATGTACGAATTATCTCAGTTTACATTACAAATAAACATGTTGCGCTGATGCATGACTGCAGCAGCAAAAATGTTAATTTTGGTTCATTCAAACCGGAGCAGGTGGAGTTATTCAAAATAGTGGAAAACGGTAAATTTTTTTTGGAATTTCAGATCGTAGAACATCATAGTTTCCGGGAATTCCAAGTTGACAAATTTTCTTCCGGTTTTAAGGGTTCTTCTCCGGCAAAAACTTGAATTTTTAACGGTTTTTTGCCCGTAGCGGCTAAACAAAGCAGCCTACGGGATTCATATGTATGACCAACCCCCACTATTTTGACATTTCCTACCTTTCCTTCATACATCATTTTTCTCTAATTTGAGGTTTTAAAGGTGCGCATTCAAAAGATCGGAAAATTGATAAAATTCAGATTATGAATTTTTAACCATTTTTTGTTCCTAGCGGTTAAACGAAGCGTGCTACGGAGTTCATACGTATGACCGACCCCCATTTTTTTTAAATTTCCTAACTTTGAATCCCAAGTTGACCAATTTTCTTCCGGTTTGAAGGGTTCTTTTCCGGCAAAATTTGAATTTTATATGGTTTTTTGCCCGTAGCGGCTTAACGAAGCGTCCCACGGGGCTCATATGTATGACCGAACCCCACTATTCTGACATTTCCTACCTTCCTTTCGTACGTCATTTTTCTCTAAATTGAGGTTTTAAAGGTGTGCATTCAAGAGATCGGAAAATTGATAAAATTCTGATTTTGAAGTTTTAACGATTTTTTGTTCCTAGCTGCTAAACGAAGCGTCCTACGGGATTCATACTTATGACCGACCCCCATTTGTTTTAAATTTCCTAAATTTTTCAATACATCTTTTTTCTCAGAATTGAGTTTTTAAAAGTGTGTCCAAACAAAAGTTATGGTATATGATAAAATTCAGATTAAAATTCGTAAACGGAAAAATTTCGTAATTTTTTATATATTGGAAACTCAATTTGTATATTTTTTCTTTAAATCAATAGAAAATACTACTACACAGAAAACAGCAATTTTTGAGTGAATTTTACTCTCCAATGGTACACATTTTTGTTTGTGTTTGTTTTGTGCAAATTTCAGAACATCAAAATTGTGTGCATTGTGTGTACATGTACATTGTGTTCCATCCGCGAAATTTTGTTTCAGCCCCCTCTCCTATTATTGTGATCACTCATTCCATATTTGACAATCAAACATCAACATCAATGCGCGCACTGTCTGTTCTTTAAACGTTAAAGACGGTCAAAGGCGCATACGGCCCATGAATCTTTTGTCTGCTGTTACGTGTGTGATGTTGGAAAAAATTGGGTACAGAGTCACATGGGATCGAGACATCTGGTAAATTATTTTGTCTGTGATTAAACCTCAACTTTTTTTGTAAGCAGAAGAAAGCAATATTTTTCAACAAATTCGCCGAAAATAAATTTACACGGCTAACGTGGGCGTATTGTTGATGTGGCCGATCGGATCGGATTATCCTCTCAAATATTACTGTGCCATAAAAAATTTACATTCGGTACTAATCGAAGTTTAAGTAAAAAGTTAACCAGTTGTGTTTGAGTTTCAACCGGTAATCTATAAATCCTTATTTGTTTCATTGTTGTCACCGAACATAGGATAAATTTCGATTTCTTATAACTACTATATTTCAATGTTTTTGTAACTTTAAAATTAATAGGTGCTGTAAGGTTTAGTAATAATTTCAAAATTGGCTCTTTTTGAAAGAGTGCTTGAATAGTTGTTTTAAGTTTATTTTTCATTTTCTTATTAAGCACTATTCATACTTTCAATTTATTATCCATTTTACGTCGAAAATTTGTAGCCAAACGTTAATAAAAACATTGTAGAAAAAGTCAAAGATTTTTTGGAAGTTTTTGAACTTATGTTACAATCAAATGATAACTGCTAAGAATCAAAAATCTATAACAAAAGGAAAACAAAACATATATAGTATCAACATATACAGTATACAAAAATATGCAGTATTACGTAATGCCCAGCAAAGCGGGCAGGTACAGCTAGTAACTAATATTGAAGTACTAAACAAATTCAATTTCTCTTCCGATCACAGATTAGTGAGAGCAACACTACGTCTAAGTCGTCCAATAAGGAGCAGAAAAACCTACACAACACCACCTAAAATCCCCAAGACAAAACCAGAAATCAAAAACTACATCGAAAACCTACGTGCAGACACAGAAAATATAGGAACAGAAGGTACTGACACCCAAACATATTACAATGTCCTAGAAAGAGGTATAACTGAGAGCTTAAAATGCAAAAACACTGCAAAACCTCATCAATAAAATATTCTCTCTGAAGATACAGCCCAACTAATAAAAAGGCGCACGGAACTACAACACACAAAGAATATAACTAAAGAGATGAAAGAAGAACTTTGCAGAATATACAAAGAGGCTAACAGATCAATCCGTAAGGACTACAACAACCACAGGTATGAGACTTTTTCAAGAAACATCGAGAATTTTTGAAGTGCCAAAAAAGCCTATAAAGAACTAACTACATTCAAATCATGGATTCAGAAACTTGAGCGCAACTCACAAGAAACAAAATCAAGTAGAGATGTAATAAGCCATGCAACAAGCTTTTACAAAAACTTGTACAGGAAACAAAATAACTCCGAAATGGAAGCGCAAGTCACTCACATAAATATGAGCGACAGCATCAGCCCAATCGAAGACTCCGAAGCTTACGAACAAATCAAAAAGCTAAAGGCTGAGAAGAGTCCCGGACCAGATGGAATATGCAATGAAGCTCCTAAAATAGGAGCACCTATCTTAACTCGCCACTTAACGCAACTATTTAAGAGGATACTAGACGAAGAAAGAGTACCAACTCAGTGGAGCATATCGGACGTAATCCTGCTCTTTAAAAAACGAAATCCCTTGGACATAGGGAATTACAGACCCATAGGTCTGATGGCTAGTATTTACAAATTATTCTCATCCATAATATTAAAGAGAATATCCGACGACATTGACAAACTGCAACCAAAAGAACAAGCGGGATTCAGAACAGGCTTTAGTACAATGGACCACATACAGACATTGGAACAGGTTAAAGAAAAGTGAAGAGAAAACAATAGACCCCTGTATGTGACCTTTATTGACTACAGCAAAGCTTTTGATAGTATCAGTCACTGTTCAGTCTGGAACGCATTACAACAATCAAACATTAATTCTAAATAAATCAATATCTTGAAATATATTTATACAAAAAGCACGAGTAAAATAAAATTGGAAACAAAAGAAGACGAGCGAGGCGTAAGGCAAGGAGATCCTCTATCGCCAAAACTGTTTATAGCAGTACTTGAAAATATTTTTCGAAAACTAGACTGGAAAAAAGGGGAGTGTACATCAACGGACACTATTTAAACCACCTGAGGTTCGCTGATAACATTGTTGTAATAGCTGAAGCCGCCAAAGACCTAGAAGAAATGATGACATCACTTGACCGTGAAAGCTCCAAAATCGGCCTGCAAATGAACGCTGGTAAAAGCAAGATAATAACTAACAATCGTGAACCCCCGATAGCGATAAAAGGCAATAACATAGAATATGTCAGCGAATATGTCTACTTGGGAAAACAAATTTCATTTAAAACGTCAAGGAGTGAAGAAGAAGTAACAAGAAGAATAAACGCAACCTGGAAGAAATTTTGGTCATTAAGAGAAATCCTTAGAGGGAACTACAACTTGCACATGAAAAGGACAATATTTGACACATGCCTATTACCATGCTTTCTGTATGGCTGCCAAACTTGGGCATTCACAAATAAAATAAAACAAAAAATCAAATGCAGTCAAACAGCACTGGAACGAAGCCTCCACGTGTTCTTGTCCTCCACGTGTTCTCGTCCTCCACGTGTTCTTGTCCTCCACGTGTCCTCGTCCTCCACGTGTCCTGGTCCTCCACGTGTTCTCGTCCTCCACGCCACTTTTGTCGACTACACACCCGTTTTAAGTACAAAAGAAAATCACAAGCAAAAAAAAGCAATGAAAGAAAATTCGGGACGTTTTCAGTCCACGAGGGCCGTCAACCAAATGAGAGCGATCATCCCGCACGATCGCCAAAGTCTCCGGGGATCCCGCTATCCTTTTTTCTCTGGCTCCTTTCCGGAGTGACGATCGTCGTGATTGAAATCCCGATCATCTATATTTTTTGTTCATTGGTGCGTCCGTCACAGGGTGTTCCTTTTCTTTTGAGCAATTCGCTCATTTATTACAGGGCAGCCTTTACGAAGGTTGAATCCAGCATTGGAAAGGCTGAAGGCTCTTGTTTCATAAAAGGCAAACATCGGTAGTACTGCTGCCGAAGTTGTTGTTGTTGGGATTTCCGCTGATCATATTGGCCTTGACTCGAAACAGTTGATGGTGATGATTGTAGCGATTCATTAGTAGGTCTAGCTGAATCGGTGTTGTTGATGAGGATGGTGGTGGTCTGTCAGCTCTGGTTTTTACGGTTGTCGTTGTGGTTGAGCCTGTTGGCCTTGCTGATCGATGGTTGGTTATGACCTAGTTGTAGAAATTCACGACCTATTGCTCCACTTTGGTGCTGTAGCACGTGGTGAGTCTCCTTCACTGGTCCGTGGTGTCGGAGAGGCGAAAGAAAAGTTTAAAGTTGATTTGCAAAAATGGCGACGCAACGACAGCATGGCACAAAAAATCATCGCCACTTCAATCGAGCAGCAGCCTTTGCAAAAACTAGAAAATGTGTATGAGCAAAAATCCCGTTCCAACATTCTTTTGCTGCAACAGCGGTTCTACAGCTTCCAAAGAGATTCTACGGATGATGTGGCAACGCACATTTCAAAAATTGGAATGCTCGTGCAACAATTAAAGGAAGAAGGGGAAATTATTTCAGAATCGATGGTCGTCACAAAAATTTGTATGACTCTTCCGTCAAATTTTAGCCATTTCTACTCAGCATGGGAATCGACGGCGTCAACAGAACAAACCTTGGAAAATTTTACAGCAAGGCTCATTATGGAAGAGTCGAGAATTGTGTTAACGCAAAAAACGGCATCTGCACCGGACAGCGCATTGATCGCCAAACACAGTTTTAAAAATAAGAAAAATGTGCCTAACGGAAAATGCTTCATCTGTAAAAAACGTGGACACTGGAAAAGAGAATGCCCTGATCGACGCATCAACACGTGGTCATCCACAAGTGGAAAAAGTGAGAACCGTGGGAGTGCTTTTCTTTGTGACGCTGGCATCCCCGGTGCTGATGAGTGGCTTTTAGATTCTGGGGCAAGCGATCACATAACAAGCCGAAAGTAGTGGTTTGTGAATTTTAACGAATTCGCTAATCCTGGTGTTGTGAGTATTGGAAACGGTGAAAAAATGTTTCCATTAGGCAAAGGGGATATTAATGTAAAAATTTTTGATGGGAATAAATGGACGGATAACCATCTATCGGACGTTCTTTTTGTTACTGATATAAAGGTGAATTTATTTTCTTCGAGCAGTGCCTTGGACAAAGGTTACCAGTTAAAATCGGACAAGGACAAGTGCGAGTTAATCAAAGGCAACCATACAAAAGCAGTGGGAGTGTGACGATTTTCCCACGACACTTTTTACCGTTGGAGGGAGAATCATCACAATTGTACCCTCTCGATGGGATACACTTCTGACCACAAATATTTGTTTACATGGGATCGTCAAACAACTCTAAGATTTCCATACATATATTCTTCTAACACAAATTACAAGTTCCTCTTAATCTAAACTTAACTATTACTACTCGCTAACTCTTTATTCATGGAGTTCACGGATTTATTACTCCGTTCCGACATTCGCCCTGGGTTGTACTTGGCCAGCTTCTTGGCTTGTCGATACCGTCCTCGATCGTTGTACAATTGTTGGAGCTCTTGCTCTATCCTCGCTCGCTGCCCACGACCCACAGCCAGAAGAAGTCGACGCCGCGTCTCCTCGATGATCGCCCGGAATTGCGCCTCTTTCCCCGTCCGTTTCTTCGGTGGTATTTCCGGTAACATTGGATTGGTTCGCTGGTTCTGCGGCCCCTTTCTCCTCTCTCTGTATTCCTCTATCGTGAGTGGCCGGGGTCCCGCTTTGAGATTACGTAGCTCTTCTTGTAATTGTTGCCTTTTTTCACTCACTAGGGGAGATTTGTCCAGTGAGTAGAGTGTGATTATGCCCGATAGGCTCAAAGAACCGTGGTCGGGGCTTAAGCGGAGAGGCTAAGAGCTCTCATCCGCTAATTCTGAATTATTGATGAGGGCTGCATACTTACTTTCGGGTTTCTGGTGGTTCATTTTTCATTTGGTCTAATTTTTTCCTTACACCGCAATTCCCACTCTGTCAATTTTTCCCTGAAATTATTGTTGTCCCAATTTTCCAATTTCACACTGCGTTTCCCGTAAATGCATTTCCGCACATTCCATTTTGTTTTTCCCGCAAAATGCATTTCCGCACATTCCATTTAAATGAGTCAATTCGGTCGTTCCACTCGACATTCGGTCACGTTGATTCGTTCGACCCGCTGCTGCCCTCTAATGATGACTAGTTTAACGAATTTGTAGTACGTTTAGTACTGATTTGTACTAGTCGCTATTCGTATTCGTGTACTAGTCTCGATCGTGACATGTGACGTTTCAGTGACGTGACGTGTAGCTGCCATGCGGATGATGGGTAAGTATTTTGTCTTATTATTATTAATATCCTTTCTTTTTAGGATCTTTTACTGTCACAGGATGTTCATCACAGGAGTGCGCGAAGGTAAACTTTTCAAATTAATATTCCAGGTAATATAACCCGTGTTAAGCGAAGAAGGGGTGGTCAATTTTGCAAACTGGAAGCTCGAGGTTTGGCATGAAAGACTGGGACATCAAAACGTTACTCAAGTGAGGAATTTCCTGAAGAGTCGAAACATGAAATTCATCGACAACAAAGATTTTTTTGCGAATCCTGCGTGGCTGGTAAGCATCATCGCTCAACATTTCACCAAAGTACCAGTAAAGGGGCAGCTCCAGGTGAATAAATCCACTCCGATTTATGTGGACCCATGCAGGAAGTGTCGATTGGTGGAGAACGGTGTTTTATTCTTTTCAAAGACGATTTTACTAATTTTCGGAAAATTTTTCTCATTAAAGAAAAAAGCGAAGTACGCAAATGCTTTGATCGTTTTCTGCGGCTGACCGAAAATCAAACGGGTTCAAAGGTAAAAGTTCTCAGAACGGACAACGGGTTGGAGTACATAAATAAGGTCATCTTGGAATTGTTGACCCGTTACGGTGTTCGTCATCAAAGGACAGTTCCCTATTGTCCGGAACAAAATAGTCGTGCAGAACGGGAAAATCGAACTATTATGGAAGCTGCAAGGACTATGATACATTCCAAAAATCTCAGCCTTCGTCTTTGGGGTGAAGCTGTTCACACGGCTGTGTACATTTTAAACCGTGAAGGACCGAGCCCAATGGATGGCAAGACATCTTACGAATTATGGCATAAACAGCCGCTAAATTCGGATCTTGGAACACTTAGAACATTTGGCTGCGAGGCATTTATACATGTGCCACAACAAAGGAGACGCAAATTGGATCCTCAAGCCAAAAAGTGTATATGTGTAGAATATTGTGACGACATCAATAGCTTTCGGATTTGGTTTCCAGAAACCAAGAAATTAGAAATCTTACGAGATGTGGTTTTCAGCAAATCGGCTGCCAACATAAGAAAAGAAAATACCGCGGATGTTCAGATTCCCCTTACGTCACAAGATGTTGAAGAAACTACAAGTCCAGATGTTTTCGAAGACTCTGAGGAAGTTGAACAGAAAAATCAACCAAACGAAAAAGACGAAATTTACTCGGACGCTCGTGATGTGGAGGATCCCATTGATCTTCTCGAACCAAAAAGTGACACCATACGGGATCGTTTGCGAAGCGCGTTAAGAAAGAACGGGTTGGCTAATCATACGGTCATGAAAGAAGGTCATGCATTTGTAAGCCAGAGGTTCTAACCAACTTCATACAAGCAGGCTATAGAATGCCATGAATCACAAAGATGGAAAGAAGCAATGCAATGAATGTCACACGTGGAAACTTGTTGCTCCAGCCGAGAATCGAAAAATTATCGACAACAAATGGGTATTCAAAATCAAAAGCTTACCTGGCGGTGAAGGTGAACGATATAAAGCGCGACTGGTAATTCGTGGTTTTAGTCAACTCTACGGGATAGACTACTTTGAAACGTTTAGCTCGGTGGCTAAATTCACATCAATACGGGCCATCTTAGCAATAGCAGCAAAAGCAAATTTAGCACTTAAACAGTTCGACATTAAGACAGCTTTCCTTCATGGCGAAATAAATGAGGAAATTTTCACGTTGCAGCCAAAGGGTTTCGAAGATGGAACTAGAAGGGTATGCAGACTTCAAAAAAGACTTTACGGACTTAAACAAGGTTCAAGATGTTGGAATATAACCCTTACAAGATTCCTGAAGGGTTTCAAACTTAAGACGACTTCGGCTGATCAATGTGTTTTCTGCAACGAAAATATTATTGTTGCAATTTAAATTGATGATGGTCTAGTTGCGGCCCCCAGTGATGAGAAAAAAATTCGAAGTTAAGGCGTGTAATGCAGACTGTTTCCTAGAACTGGAAATAAAACGCTTAAAAGATGGATCTATTCACCTGAATCAATCAAAGTACGCTTGGAAGGTGTTGGAACGATACTATATGTTAGATGCAAAACCTGTTTCTACCCCGATGGATTGTTCGACCAGTGACTTGGATGAGAAACCAGCGACTTCTGGGTGTATCTTCCCTTACCGACAAGCTGTGGGTAGCTTGATGTACCTAGCTACAGAAACGCGACCAGATATTTGCTTCGCGGTCAGCAAAGTTAGTCGGCACCTGGGGAATCCCTCTCAACAACATGTTAGAATGGTCAAAAGAAACTTCAAATATCTACTGGGAACTCAAAACTTTGGTATATATTTTCAACACAATAGCAATCTTTCTTGTCATCTTATAGCGATGCTGATTATGCTGGCGATATGCTCACGAGGCGTTCAACTGGTGGTTTTGTATTCATGGCTGGTTCGGCGCCTATATCCTGGTCATCACAGAAACAAAGGTCGGTAGCGCTCTCAACAACCGAATCCGAATACATTGCGTCATCTGAAGCGTTGAAAGAACTTCTATGGGTTAAGGATTTACTCTCAACACTAATGGGTAGCTGCGAACAAAAGCCAACGCTTCTGATGGATAATCAAGGAGCAATTTGACTTATCAGGAACCCAGAATTCCACAGACGAACTAAACATATCGATGTGCGGTATCACTTCATAAGGGAAAAATGGACTGAAAACCAGTTCGAACTTCTCTATGTGCCAAAGGAGAACCAAATTGCGGATATTTTAACCAAATCATTATCAAAACAAAAATTGATAATGTTTAGATCGATGATGAATGTTAAAGAATTGTAAAGGAATATTTATAACAAATTTGAAGAGTTATGGAACTACAATATTAGGTAAAGGAGTGTTGAAAATACACATGGTTTACTTAATATTGTAGTCCAGTGTAAAATCTTCCAACTATAGCTGTATTGTAAAATCAGTCTGTATGGTAGAATAGGAATTGTCTCACGAATAAATCTCACTCGCTGTTAGAACACCAGGCTGTTTGGTCTTTTCGTAGTTCGGTTTGATTCAACAAACATAACAGTCCACAGTTTTCAAGTCAGGGAGATGTTGTTGTTGATCTCGAATCGTATTTATAAGTTTCCGATATTGCTCCGATTGGAAATGCGGGGAAGCCAGGTTTACTTCTAGTACGTCATCGTTTTCCAGGTCTCGTGCCGCTCCCTCTGGGGAAAACAACTGGGATAGGGTGTCTGGTACCACATGTTGAGAACCTTTCCTGTGGCAAATTTTAAAGTTGAACCGCTGCCATTTCACCCACTGGGCTAATCTACCCAGCAAATCGGTCTGGTTCATTAGTCACTTAAGGGAAGCGTGATCCGTGATTATCTCAAACTCTTGTCCTTCGACGAAATTTCTTTAAGGCGGTTACTGCGGTCAGGCACTCTTGTTCGGAGACGGTGTAGTTGCGTTGTGCTGCATTCAACTTCTGAGACATGAACGCAATGGAAGCATCTTCATCATTTTCCGTTTTCTGCACCAACACCGCTCCTTTTCCATGCTGACTAGCATCACAATGAATTGAAAACGGACGAGAGAAATCCGGACTGTCTAACTCGGGTGCTGAGGTCAACTTGTCTTTTAGATCCTCGATAGCATTTAATTCTTTCTGGGTCCAATGGAATTTGTTGCCCTCTTTCAGCATATCCGTTAGAGGAGAGGTTAGGGTGGCATAATTTTCCACAAATCCTCGGTACCAACCGCAAATGCCTAGAAAACGTCGCAGCTGCCGTATGGAACGCGGCTATGGAAACTCCTGGATAGCTCGCGTCTTTTCGGGATCCGTGGAAATCGTTCCATTTCCAATAAAGTGTCCTAGATATCTCACTTCCGTCATAACGAATCGGCTTTTTTCGATGTTGATAGTCAGTCCTGCTCTGCGAATGTGGTTGGCAACTAGACGTAGAAATTGAAGGTGTTGTTCGAAGGTCTCAGTAATAAGGAGAATGTCATCCAAGTAGGGAAAGACCTGGTGTTTGATGTGTGAGGGATGACCCTATCAAAATGTTTTGCACTAGGTCTGATGCGATTACACTAATGCTGGCTCCGGTGTCGAATAGGCCGCTAACCTCCAACAGACAGACCGTTGCATATGGGCGAAGGTCGTTTTTGGGTTGGTCGGTCAGGGTACAGGTGCTGAGTTGATGGCGGTACTGAGTTACTCGTTTCCAGAAACTCCGTAGTCTTCGTGTTGATCGTTTGGTTCTGAGGACCTCACTGGTTGAATTTTTTTTGAAGAAGATGCGGTTACGAGCTTCCAAATACTCCCTCATTCGGATATGATAGGGTTTCCGTTGGCGCAAATGATGAGGGTTATTGATTTGCACATTTGTTTGGGACGCTTCTGGTGCTTGATTCTGATCAGTTGAAAAGTTGACTGCTTTGGTGAAGGACTCCGGTGGTTATCGTCAGGGTTTCGGTTTCTTAGGTCCTTGGACTGCGGGTGAGGTGACTGGTTGTCTTCTTTTCTAATGGTCCAGTCGCAGTCCTCAAGGAGTTTTTTGATTGACTGCACTGAACAGTTTGGTTTATTTACCTTTGGTGCTCCGCATCCGTAGCAGAATATGGTGCGTTCTGCGGTGCACATGTCGAAACGATGTCCTGCTTGCCGACAGTTCCAACAGATGATGGGCTTATCAATGGCTTCTATTTGTGGTCTTCGTAGAATGTCTCAATTCGTCGCACATATATACGCAGTTGGCTGAGGTTTCCAAATTGGTAATGTAACAGATGTCTTCTTACTTACGGAAAGAGATTTCGGCGGTTCAGTTCTGTCAACTTCCTCTCAGGTATGGGACGGGATAGTCGGTCTGCCGGCGACTGTACGTCGTCAAGGTAAAAGTCGAATTTTTCAACAGGCCGTTGTTTTCGGTTACGTATCTGCTCACGGATGTCCAGGTCTGTTTGTTTATTCCGAAATCTGTCCCTCAGCACCTCACACAACGTGTTCCAATCAAATCCGGGGTGGCTCCGATGAAAGCGCCGGAACCAATCATTCGCTTGTTCGGTAAATAACAAGTGCGCGTTCTCGCACACGGCGAGGTAGTTTTCTTGTAGAGTTTGCTTTAATAACGCATTTACCCTATATATGAAGAGATCTATCGGCAGGTTGTTCGAGCGACCGCTGAAACGAATTCCCCAGCCGGCGATGACGTTCGTCGTTCTTTCCGATGCACGATGGTCGACCATGGGCGGTTGGGGTCGGTATGGGTGGGGAAGAGAGGGACTCCTCCAGTAGGACGTTGGTAAGGGTCTGGATGAATCGGTGGGGGTTGTATACGAGGTAGTTCTGCCGAAACTTTGTTGATTTTCGCGCTGAGATCCTCGTACATACAGGACATGTTTTGTGTAATTTGCTCGACCAGTCGCTCCTGCTGGCTGGTTATGGTGCGCTGTAATTTGAGGTAGGCCTGTTGATCAAAGTGTGATGATCCTTTTCCGTAGAAGTCCTGAAATCCTGAAAAGGGATAAGACATTATTCAAGTACAATCAAAAATACTTACGACAAGTCGATCTCCCTAGCTGTTGATATCTGTCAAAACACAACGTGGCGACACTGTTATGGCAGTGATACTGCAGTGCAAATTATGGCATCGACACTGCAGAAACGATCATGTGAGCGCAAGTTACTCGCGGCCACCAGCAATCGCTAGATGGCGCCACCAGAGCGGAAACGCAAACCGGCAACACGGCAAACAAACGATCAATGACCATCGATTGAACATTGATCGGAAAATTCTGCAAATTCAACGGAAAATTTTCCGATAAATATTGAGAAAATGGCCACAGAAAATCAGTCTGAGGAATCGACTACCATAGGTGTGACCGTGGTAGGACGCAACACATCTCTAATAAGCGACTTGGCTGAATTGGACAACCCGGAAACGAGTGGCAGACAACCAGTAAAACTCTATTGGACTTCGCCAGAAAAATACTTTAGGTGAGGAAAAATTAATAACCGAAAAAAGCGGATGAATCTAACATTCACCGTTGAGGTCCCAAATACGGTTCGAAAGAACCCAATGGGCAATAAAATTTATTAAACAGACATTGAAGAATGGGAGACCGCCAACTGCAAGAGGCGTTACGACGTAATCCGCATGCAGGACCACGACCGATATCTATAGAGGAATACCGGGCCAGACAGACGGGCCACCACACGAAAACGGAAGTGAAACTTTCGGACAGAAAAGAGGCACCAACGAAAAAGAAGATACCGGGGATTGAGGCGAGGTTTAGGCGAGAAATAGAAGAGGCTAGGAGGGATCTCATGTTGGCTGTGGGAAGCCAACAAAGAGCACTTTTCAGTAGGGAGTTGCAGAGACTCCACAACGAACGGATACGCTACAGGAAGGAAAAGCGTTTAGCCAAAGGGGTGAAGCGGACATCAAAACCTGACAGCACACAGTCGACTTCTAGTAGTCACTAGGCGACGTAGTTATAAGATAGAAATTGTAGTTATTGTAACAGGAATAAATAAATGTTGTATAAATAAATGTAACCGGTAACCAGTAGTCGTTAGTTGTAGTAGTTGTAAGCAAGGAACTTGTAATCATTGTAACGCGACTAAAATTGTAATCGATGAAATAAATATTGTACCGCCTGAATTCAGTCTTTTGAGATTAAAAGTGTATCTGAGGTATTGTTGTAAGGTTTCACCATACAACGGTGAAAATTACGACATAACATTTGGCGCAGCCGCAATTTAAAAACCTACGTTCGGGAATTTGTTAAAAATAATTTGAAAAATCATAATTCTTAGTAAGTCTAAACTTGGAAAAAACATGATAAATATAGGAATTGAACATCCAGGTACACTTTTAATGTTAAGACTACAATAATATGAGAGAGAAAGAAGAAAGAAGTATAATTGTTTTAAGTAGAAACAAATGTCATTAGAATAGTTCTCAAAGTTAGGACACTATAGAATTTAGTTATGCATACACAAATAAAAGAAGAATAGTGACCATTACGGGTATTAGAAAATCGTTTGATTGACATTGCTATTATAGAAAAGAAAGAAGAAAAATTTACCATTAAGAGTATAAGGAAATTGTATGATCGAAATTGTAATTATACAAATGAAACTCGTATGGTATGGTAATGATTGGCACTCGTATTAGAAATAAGAAATAACACTTGTATAAATACATTAAGTACACAATGCAAAAAGAGAAATTGTAAAAAAGAAAATAAAAAAAAAAAAAATTATAATAATAATATGTATATATGGCACATTCTACGCCAAAGATACCACTAAACAGACGTTTGAGTAACTTTATGCAAAGAATAGATACTTTTTCGTTTTATAATTTTGAAACCGAACTTGAACACAATAACGTTAACGGGCAATTGGCCAATCAAGACAACGCTCCACATCAAGAAGGAGAACAACAATTGGCTAATCAACAACAAGTAGAATCACTAGAAATAAACTCTACAGAAGAACATCAGACACCTCGCGAAGGGGAACAACAATTACCCGATCAAGGACCAGTAGGGTCACCAAAAGTAAACACTGAAGAAGAAAACCAAACAAATCAAGATAGCGAACATCCATTACCTGACCAAGGACCCGGAAATCCAGTAGTGGTGAACGAACAGCCACTCATGCAAGCTGAGGATCAAGGAAATACAGAAGGTATTGGTACTCTGCAATCAGAAATAGTGAAACTACGACACGGAAGGTGTTACGTGAGAACAAACTCCTATCCGGGGACTTACACTGTGGAAAGTGAGCTACCAGATCTATATATAAAAAGGCGACACGTTTTTTTGTTATCCCTTTTACAGGAAACCAGGTGGACTTACCAGGATAAAAATTATACCATTCGAAAGATTAGTTTTTCCTCTGTGTGCATCACTTAATTTTTTTTCTTAAATTTAATTATAAATTAGTTTAATTTTAGATTGAAATTAAAAAATTCAATGGGATAGTATGCGTGAATTGAGCACACGTATAGCGTAGATGATGCTTTTGGGAAGAATTTGTGCGTGTGAATGTTTTACATTTTGCCTGGGAATATGCAACCATATGTGAATTTTTAGTTTGTGTCCCCGATAAATGGTAAGTACTAAATAAGTCGAAAATCACACCAAATGGATCAATCTTCTACTGGTGACACAAACCAAAAGAATTAACATATAATTGCATTCCTCTACGAAAAAATCAAAATATAGAACATACTTATTTAACATTATCATTTGCATAGATCATACGTTCGACTGAATAACCAACCATTTATGCCAAATACATGCATTCTTTTCACTCAAACCCAATATCTATGCCAATGATAGAGGGGCAAATGCAGCCATATCACAGACAATAGTCATATGTTCATTCTTTTGCTTTTTGCCTGAAAGAAGGCAAATTTCGGCTAATAAATGGCCACAGACAATAATATGGATGCATTACCACAGACAAATTTAAAGCCATCGTTTACTTATACCATTGATAAAAAATATGCAAATTTTATTTTAAAATATATGGAAAATCACAATTTTACAGTTATTTCTAGAAAACGCGAGGTTACCTTTCACGAATATTTATGGAAAGCGAGCGAAAGTCTGAATTTTATCATATTTCCCAACTTTTGTATGGACCCACATTTAAAACACAATTTAGAGAAATATGATTTATGGCCAAAAGTTGGGAAATGAAAAAATAATAGGGGTTGGTCATACCCCCTAGAATGCTTGATTTAGCCACTACGAGCAAAAAACTGTTAAAAATTCAAAATCTGAAATTATATCATATATCCGAACTTTTGTCTGCACACCTTTAAAACCTCAATTTAGAGAAAAAAGAAAAGGTAGAAAATGAAAGTTGGTTCGTTTGTACGGAAATTCCAGATATATATTATTTACAATATACATTGTATTTCCCACAACTTCATAATGTAGTTAAAAACCATATGATCCACGGTCCATGTGGTTTATTGAATCGTATCTCCGTCTGTATCAGAGATGATAAATGCAGCAAAAGCTTTTCTAAGGACTTTTACAATACAACTCAGGGCAATGTTAGATGCGTCGTGTTAATGGTATAACAGTTGACTTTCGTGGCCACTATGTTGACAACCGTTATGCTGTTCCTTAAAATCCATATCTTTTAGCGAAATTTGATTACTACTTACATGTTGAAGTTCTTGGCACAGTTAAGAGCCTAAAATATATGCACACATATGTTTATAAGGGATACGACTGTGCCTCATTACAGTTTGGAAGAGTTTGACGTGGAGTTGAGGGCAAAGGTCATATAGATGAAATCGAAAGCTTTTCGTCCGGTCACTATGTTGGATCTACGGAAGCTAATTGGCGCATAAATGAGTATCCAATGCATTACCAGTCACGTAATGCATTATAGTTTGACTTGAATGTCACTTGCCTCGCCGGCAAAATGCAATCTTTAGGGAAATAAATGTTCAGCAAGCTCTTAAAAATCACAGAAGAACAAAATTGACTGCATTCTATGAAATCAATCGAATTAGTTCGTCCGTGTTTCTATATACAGAGACGCCGATGCATTATATTTAGGTAGATAAAGAAAGGAAACCGAAAAACCTCGAAGAGGAAGTAGTAGAGCTATTGCTAGATTATTTTATGTTTTATGTTGAGTTGTTCCATTTGAGACTATTTTAGTTTCATCTTCGAGGTCCCATCAGGATTTGGGTACTGTTGGGAACATTATCTACTGCATATTTTCAGCACGTGCACGATGTGTCGCATGAAATGATGGAGAGTGGCGTGAATATTTATTAGAAGTAAAGGAGTGTAAGTCCTCTCAGCAGTTAAGAGAGTTATTTGCCATATCCTATTTGTGGTATGAACTTTCCTACAAATGCATTAGATTTGTGAAATGAATTCAAATTCATGAAGACTTTTTAAGAAATTCTTCAGAAAATGATTCATATAACCGTGCTTTGTTAGCTATTGTGGAAATTTTGCTCAATTCGGTTATATTAGCACCCAAATATGAAGACTGAACTTTCATCGATGCAGAAATCTTTAACAGCTTGGCTGGAGAGAAACGAATATATTTAAGTTCCGATAACATCTTGAGTGATGATTATAGAGAGCAAAATAATTTCCCAGTAGAATTTTTAAACTCAGTTGATGTAAGTGGGCTCCCGATCCCACAAAAATTATTTTAAAAACCAAATTGCATACATTTACATTTTCGTAATTTGTGTACAGTACATGACTTGCTTGGTCGATGGTACACCTATTCGTTTAGTTCAAATGCAAAAGAAAATTGTTTGGATTGTGAGATTTTAGCAGGAGTTTTCCGAAACACACGTATATTGACACCACAAATAATCCTTAATTATAAAAGTACACTTCTGCCTTTTTCCTTTCAAAAAACTAAATTTCCCGTTATCCTGGCTTTTGAGATGACAATTAATTAATCACATAAATCCCAAACGTTTCAAAAAGAAGGAATCTTAGTCAAACTACCTATATTTTCTCACCGTTAATTGTATGTTGTAGCCAGTAGAGTTAGATCGCCTGATCGTTTGCGTGTCTATATGTATTTCTGAAACACAAGGCCAAGGTCATTTGGCAGAAGATGAAAGAATTCTTACAAAAAGTAATTTGTATGAGAAAATTTTCAGATCATTTAAGATCCGCAACCGCACCCGCAAGGTTTTCGATAATTATAGATAGGGCCTCATTCAATATAGATGTACTTTGACGTGCCAAATGAGCTGAAATGATTGCTACTACAGTCTGAACTAAAAAACCTTTTTACTTACAATGCTACTGTATATATAGTGCCATACGCGAGCTATTAGAGTGAGCATAGCGAACGGCGGGGGTTGGCGAGCGTAGCGAGCAGGGGGCGTCCCCCTAGTATAAATAAATTGTCTACTGACAACCAGGCTGACATAGAAGACAAAGAAAATAAAATGGCTGACATAAGTTTAGTGAACACTATATTGTATAACAACGTACCGATTCTGGTAGGGAAAGATAGCCCACGCAAGTCTAACGAGGTGAACGAGTTTATAAATTGTGCACGACTGGGGTATGAAACGCTCACCGAGATACAGGATAAGATACTGTTCATGAGACTATTACCAACACGCTTGAGGGGAAGAGCATTGGAAGTGGTGCAAACAGGGACGAATGACACACTGGAAGATATATTTACTGCATTAAAAACAAACCTATTACAAGGCACATCATATATAACCCTCAATACCCAATTGAGGAACGTTCATCAACTGCCAACGGAAACCTTATTGGGGTATTTCCACAGAGTGAAGGCTCTTATTAACGCCTGCAAAAATGCAGCTGCTGCTCAATTCACAGATGGTGGAGATGGGCTGAAGGCCGAAATAGAGGAAGTAGGCCTTCATTGTTTTAAAATGGGTATAATAAACCCCAACTACAAGTTTTACCTACTCCAAGATGTAGAAAATAACGTGAACGCTTTGGCAAGGAAAATAACACGATTAGAGCAGACGGAACAATGTATGCAGCAAAATCTTACCCAGCAAAACTCCCTGGGAGACCCAACACCACTAATGGGACTAGGCGTCCCTACCCACGCTCCAATGAGCAACCATAACTACAATCCCGTTTACAACCCACCACCAACACCTGGTAGAAATCCAGGTTATAACCGATATCCAACAGGCCAACCCAATCAGAGCCAACCAAGGAATTTCCAGCCAAATGGATATACACCTAACCATAATACACCTCGGAACAGACCGGATAGACGACAGATAAAATGCAATTTCTGTCACAAAATGGGACATATCATGGCAGAATGTCGAACTCGGCAGATGACTCCTTTCTGCTCCACCTGCAGGGCGTACGGTCATAACACCAGAAACTGCAACCAGAACACACAGCGAAATTTCGGGAGGAATAACAACACGCAACCAGGAAGAAATAACCATCAACACCACCAAGTTAACCAGACAACGGCGAGCAGGGTTAACCAGGAATGTAATTTTTGTTTGAAACCAAATCACACGGAAGATGCATGTTTTCTACGAGAACGGTGGGAAAAACTACAGCTACAAACCCAACTAAGGGAAGTGGAAAACTCTACAGGGACGACCGAGCGCACCGCGAGTCGTCCATAATAGAGCAAGATTATAGCTGCGACAACAGGACAACCATGCCGGCACTGCCAATAATAAACTTACAACTAGACATTACTAAGGAAAGAAATTCGAAATTCATAATTGATACTGGATCAGAGATATGTTTGATTAAACATTCCGAAATAAGCAAAGTAAAACTAAAAGACGTAAACAAAAATGAAAGAGTCACTCTCAACACTATCTCTGGAGAGATAACATCTGAAGGTACGATTGTGGGACAAGTAATGACGAATCAAGTCTATCCCTGCAAATTTCATATTGTGAAAAATTTGAGTCCTACAAATATCACGGGAATTATAGGGAATGACTTCGTAAGTAAATACTGCAACGTAGAAGGACCAGCTAAAAGACTAGTTTTCCCGACGACCAAGACGGGAGAGGAAATCGTCATTCCATTCGCAAACCAAGGCGACGTGTACAACACCGAGTCTCGATCCATTGATGTAGTAACAAGAGACGCAGCTACTGGCCAGAAAAACCCGTCTATCGAAATCGAGCACTTATGTAACCGCAGCTCGCAAACTGCGGAGTGTTCAGTCAAGCCGAACGGGGAAATAAAGTACGGACAGGAAGCTTCGCTACCATCAACGGAAGACAATGAAACAACACAGGAATTATCATACCTATTCGACTGGGAACCAGAGAAAAAGGAACGAGAAAACCCTCCTGGGCAGATGCGAATGGGGAGTCCGAGTGCTGAGGGGTACACAACTCCAGACTACGATCACCTAGACCACCGAGGCTCGCACGCCTCGGAAGGTGAAAATGTCACAACGCCAAAAACCCACCAGGGTGGACAGACTGATTACCTCAAAAATACAGAGCAAGTCACCATAAGAGAACGCAGAAAAATACAGATACCCCAAAGAACGGTGAAGTTCCTCGAAATACCAGTACCAACTCCAGGAGAATATGTCGCTATAGGAGAAGAAATCAAGCAAGGAATTTACCTCTGTAACGCACTGGTCGAGTCAACCAATGGCAAAATTAAAATGAGCATACTAAATGTAAACGATCACGAGGTCGAAATAAACGACTTAACAATTAATTTAGAAAAATACAACACGTGTAACAATGAGTTAACCACTAAGGACTCTCCCGAAGTAAAAGAACACTACGGGATACAGACAGATGTGTTCGAAACCAGTAAAGGGAAGAACGCACGAATAAAAGACCTACTGCGAATAGTGCGCATAGAGGAAAATCTGAACAGTGAAGAGAAAAAGTCAATCGAAGGGATTATTAAAGAATTTCACGATACCTACCATATACCAGGCGAAAACTAAGCCACACTCCAACGGTTCGGCACGAAATAAGAACCAAAGAAAATCAGGTGCCAGTAAAATGTAAGATGTACAGACTGCCGGAAACGCAGAAAGGAATAATTACTGAGGAAATAGACAGATTGCTAAAAGATGACATTGTTGAACCCAGCTGGAGCCAGTGGAACGCTCCTCTGCTAGTAGTCCCAAAGAAACCAGGACCTGATGGCCAGAAAAAATGGCGCATTGTAGTAGATTACAGAAAGTTAAACGAAGTAACAGAAGGCGATGCATATCCACTACCTAGGATCGAAGATATCCTAGATCAGTTAGGAAATGCTCGTTACTTCTCTGTACTCGACCTCGCCAGCGGCTACCATCAGATAGCAATGGAAGCTGAAGATCGGGATAAGACAGCGTTTAGTACACCCTATGGTCATTACGCTTTCAAAAGAATGCCTTTCGGACTGAAAGGGGCACCAGCTACATTTCAAAGGCTGATGAATCATGTACTAACGGGGCTCCAGGGGTTACATTGTTTCGTATACCTAGACGACATTGTCACCTACGGGAGGAACTTAGCAGACCATCATGCAAAACTGCGATCTATTTTAGAAAGATTGAGAGAACACAACTTGAAATTAAACCCAGAGAAGTGCAACTTTCTCAAACGGGAAATCGTCTATCTCGGACACAAGTGCGGTACCAACGGGGTAGCACCAGATCCCAGTCTAACACAAACGGTGAAAGACTACCCCGTACCAAAAACTATAAGACAAATACAATCCTTTCTAGGCCTGGCAAACTACTACCGAAAGTTTATAGAAGGGTTCTCGAAAATAGCGGCACCCATAAACAAACTTTTACGAAAAGATGTAAAATTTAAGTGGGATGACGAATGTGAGAAAGCGTTCAGGACGCTAAAAGAGAAACTAACAACACCCCCTGTCCTTCGGTACCCTAATTTCAAAGAGCCTTTCAAGTTGTATACGGATGCAAGTGGAGAGGCCCTTGGAGCCGTGCTTGCGCAAGGGCCTGAAAACGAGGAAAAACCCATCGCTTACGCGAGTCGAACATTAAACACCGCAGAAAAAAACTATTCTACCATCGAGCGAGAGTTGCTGGCTATAGTTTGGGCCGTAAAAAATTACCGAAGCTATCTGTACGGACGACCATTCACCGTATACACGGATCACAAACCTTTACGAGGAGCCATCCGAATAAAAGATCCAACGAATAGAATACTGAGACTCTGGCACAAGTTGTCAGATTACACATTTGAGATAAAGTACAAAGAGGGTAAAAAGAACAACAATGCGGACGCTCTAAGCAGAATCCCATATGAAGTGTTAGTTATGACTCGCCGACAAGCCAAAGAACAGGCAGCAGACACGACTAGCACGAATGATACCCTGGCATTAGAAGAATGTACCTCAGAGAACAACAAACAGGGAGACGAGGAAGAACCAACACCAAGGAAGGAAATAAGAGTCTTAACGGATCCTCAAGACATAACAACTATACTAGCTGATTGTCACGACGCACCGTTCGGAGGACATCAAGGAATACAAAAGACCTACCAACGATTGAAACGGGAGTTCTATTGTAAGGGTATGAGGAAAGACATCGCTAAATACATCAAAAGTTGCAAAAAATGTCAACTAAATAAATTAAGCCAGGAACACAGAGAACCAATGATCATAACTGATACTGCAAAACTTCCGTTTGACAAGGTGTATATGGATATAGTAGGCCCCCTTCCCGAAACCAGACATGGGAATAAATACATCCTGAGTTTCGAGGATGACTTAACTCGATTTATGGATGTAGTGCCGTTACAGAACATGGAAGCAAAAACTGTGGCGCAAGCTTTCGTGGAAGAAATTATAAGTCGGTATCGAATTCCGAAAAAATTAATCACAGACCAAGGGTCTAACTTTACTTCGGAAATGTTCCGAGAAATATGTAAACTATTCAAGATCAGGAAATTAGAAACGACGCCGTACCATCCCCAGTCCAACGGGGCACTAGAGCGATCCCACAGGCCTTTAGTGGAATATTTAAGAAATTTTGTTGATGACAATCAGGCGAACTGGGATGAGCACTTGCGAGCAGCTATGTTCGTAAGGAACAACAGTATGCATTCAACTACGAAGCTAACACCGATGGACTGCTTATTCGGTTTCTCCGCTCCCCTGCCTAACAACTTGAAAAAAGAGCCCGAACCCGTCTACGACCATGAAAACTATTACTTGCACCTAAGGAACAAGCTTCAAAGAGCTTACCAAACAGCTCGAAGAAACTTAGAAGAGAGTAAAATCCACTCTAAGGAGTATTACGATCGAAAGATAAATCCGGTGAGGATACATATAGGTGATCAAGTACTTCTGCGAAACGCCGCCCGGAAAAACAAGCTAGTCCAACACTGGCTAGGTCCTTATAAGGTCGTAGACATAAATAGCCCGGTTAATACCACTATATTAATAGGGAAGCGCAAGCGTCGTGTACACAATAATCGGCTAAAGCAGTTCAACTAAACAACCTCTCTCTGTTTTTCAGAATGATGCAACTAATACTGATAATAAGCCTCGGAATAACGGTAACCCGACAAACCCCAGTGGAAGTACACCAACTACGACACCAGGGCATAGTGTTCGAACCACTGAAGAAAGTGCAGACATACCACGATCACTGGACTATCATCACCCAACTACCAAAGCCAATATGGAGCCTACATCTTAGCTATCTGGAAAACTGCGAAAGCGCAATACACCGGTTATGCAACGATACAAACGGATTAGCATCTACAAACTGTAAACATTGGCAAACCGAAATTAAGAAACAGGTAGCGCAAATAAGAGACTTAATAAACAAAGCAGACGTTACCATAACACCTCACAAGCGGGTAAGAAGGGGATTACTGAACTTAGGGGGAAAAGTCATGAAAACGCTATTTGGGACTATGGACAGTAATGACTCCAAGAACATACACCAAAAACTAAATGAATTAGAAAAGGACACTCAAGCCAACTTAGATTTGGCTAAAAAGCAAGTAACCATCATGAAAACAACATTAAAAGCTATGAGCGAAACAAACACAGATATGCACGAAAGACATACCAAGCTAGTGAAAAGGGTGGAGAACATTAATGAAAAGATGGAGGCATTAGCGAACCACACAGATCAACTTCGCATAACACAACTGCGATTGGATGTAAACGAGTTAACCATGTACATAATGGCGGAACTCCAACAAATATATTGGGAATTAACGGATCTCTTCATCGCGCTAAAAACACTTAATCGACGAGAGTTGAGCCCATTACTGGTACCAACACATGGAATCCTAAACATATACCTAAACGCATCCGAGAGGTATCAGGGTAGAACCACCACCATGGACCCCATCACACTACAACGGGTAGCTAAAGTAGACTACGAGGGAAGCCATAACGGAATGCTCATACAGATAAAGATTCCTTTAGTTGAGTCCCAACAATGCACATTAAATCGAATATACACCACTCCGATTGACACTGGACACAACACGTACTATGTCTACGACATTGGATATACCTATTTCCTAAATACAAGCCGCTCACAACAAAACTTCGGCCTAACCGAGTTGCACTACCAAATTAAGTGCACTACCGTAAATGAAACCTACAGTATTTGCGAGCATAATGCCCCAGTGCTGACAAAACCTACGCACACGGAATGTATATCAGCGCTATTTAAGTCAACGGAGGAGGTCCCAAGCAACTGCAAAGTCCGATTGTTAACCACGGTACACCCAATTGTGACGCCGATGCACCGCGAGAACACCTGGCTGTATTGGGTACAACAACCGACCCAATTAATAAGCCAGTGCGACATCCATGAAGAAACCACTCAGCTGCTGGGACTAGGCATCTTGGAACTGAAAAAGAAATGTATCCACCACCTAGCGGAATACACTCTCCCCTATCAAATAGCAGACGCACATACTATAACGATACATCAACCAGAAAAATTGACCCCCCCAAACATCGATTTTGGACAATATAAAATACCCCCAAAAGCACAGAAAAAACAAATGAAAATCATACATCCAGTGGCCCTAAACGATCACTATAAAGGTCTCAGCGAAACAATTGAAGAACTGGACTCAGAAATTAAAGAAACTGAAAAACGCCGCCACGAAAGGATCCAAATACACACCACGACCGGCGTAACTGGATGTTTGTTAATAGTTATAATAACTATCGTGCTTATACGCAACTACAGAAGTCGCACAAACCGGAGAAACCGCACCCCTCCACAACCCTCACGACCAAGCCCCCGACGGGTTGAGATCGTGTCAATGCCCGTGACGATCCCCAGAAGGGATCAAATAATAACAGCAAACGAGAGTGCTACACAGAACTCCGGGCCCGCACCGACCGTACCGATTTCCAATGAGCAATAACGATACAAAATACGCGAAAATAACGTCAACAAGAAAAACGGAATATGTATAAAAATAATAGTATAAATAAACAATAAAATTAATAAGATAGCGTTAAAATAAGTAAACAAAGGAGTAAGAAAAAAAAAGGCGAGAAAAATAGAAATAAAAAGAGAAACCCTAAAAGAGAAAAAAAAAAAATCTTAAACTAAACATTCTAAACCTTCCTTAATACTAATTACCAGAATTCTAAACCTTCCTATTTACTAATTACCAGAATTCAACACGATGTCCGGAAATAGCCCACGGATAACCATTACCATTAGAGGCGATCTGAACGGTGTGGACATTCATATTCAATGCAAATCTAAAAACGTATTAATTTATCCAGACCCAAAAACAACAAATATCAAAAGCAACTCAGGCGCTCCAAGGCCAAAAAACCGCGGAAACACCAGTGAGACCGTCGATGACATGGGGTTGACCCAAGCCAGTTGGGAAGCAGCACTGGAAGAGGCCGACCAGCTGTACCGTCAGATCGAAGAACGCCAGAAATTAACACAGGAAATTGCTAAAATGAGGAAAAAATTAGAGAAAACAACTTTAACTGGAGAACCACTCACCGTACCAGACCGCAGAAAGACAAACTTACTTGGTAGGCTAACCTATAAGTACCACGAAAACTCAAAGAGGAGGACCCCAGTCGATTTAGAACCAAGGATCAACCTCGGCACCACGTATGACATCAATAATACGTCATCCACGGGGAAACACGGTATCCTCAACACCAAGAGAAATCGACCAATTGATCTAAGTAAATAATTAAAAAACTATAAATCTTGTTAACATTATTATATTACATTATTATATTAAAACAATTATTATATTAAAACCGTTGTCAGACGATAGTAGTCCTTAAGTAACGATCCATTGAAAAGTAATAAATTTTTGTCATCTATTAAATTGTTGTAAGAAGGTAATTAAGAATAAATGCACCAATAACCGCAAAATTTAAACCGCTGTAACACTACTGGTACCGCAAAGTTTTACTGAACCTCTGGAATAATAAATTTAACAAAATATATGGAAAATGTAACAACTAACGTAAATGTAAAATATAAATACACACTGAAGAAATGAAATAAACAGAAAATGCACTAGCACTAGGATTTAGAATAATTTAAGAGAAATATGTAGCAGTAACCAGGTTAGAAACCCGAGAACAAAGGAAAATATACACCGTCATTAGGATGGCAAACAAATTTTCATAAGTAACCCCGCCACCACTTTTCCGGTGAAAAGGCTCCGAAAGAGGGAGGAATGTGATGATCCTTTTCGGTAGAAGTCCTGAAATCCTGAAAAGGGATAAGACATTATTCAAGTACAATCAAAAATACTTACGACAGGTCGATCTCCCTAGCTGTTGATATCTGTCAAAACACAACGTGGCGACACTGTTATGGCAGTGATACTGCAGTACAAATTATGGCATCGACACTGCAGAAACGATCATGTAAGCGCAAGTTACTCGCGGCCACCAGCAACCGCTAGATGGCGCCACCAGAGCGGAAACGCAAACCGGCAACACGGCAAACAAACGATCAATGACCATCGATTGAACATTGATCGGAAAATTCTGGAAATTCAACGGAAAATTTTCCGAAAAATATTGAGAAAATGGCCACAGAAAATCAGTCTGAGGAATCGACTACCATAGGTGTGACCGTGGTAGGACGCAACACATCTCTAATAAGCGACTTGGCTGAATTGGACAACCCGGAAACGAGTGGCAGACAACCAGTAAAACTCTATTGGACTTCGCCAGAAAAATACTTTAGGTGAGGAAAAATTAATAACCGAAAAAAGCGGATGAATCTAACATTCACCGTTGAGGTCCCAAATACGGTTCGAAAGAACCCAATGGGCAATAAAATTTATTAAACAGACATTGAAGAATGGGAGACCGCCAACTGCAAGAGGCGTTACGACGTAATCCGCATGCAGGACCACGACCGATATCTATAGAGGAATACCGGGCCAGACAGACGGGCCACCACACGAAAACGGAAGTGAAACTTTCGGACAGAAAAGAGGCACCAACGAAAAAGAAGATACCGGGGATTGAGGCGAGGTTTAGGCGAGAAATAGAAGAGGCTAGGAGGGATCTCATGTTGGCTGTGGGAAGCCAACAAAGAGCACTTTTCAGTAGGGAGTTGCAGAGACTCCACAACGAACGGATACGCTACAGGAAGGAAAAGCGTTTAGCCAAAGGGGTGAAGCGGACATCAAAACCTGACAGCACACAGTCGACTTCTAGTAGTCACTAGGCGACGTAGTTATAAGATAGAAATTGTAGTTATTGTAACAGGAATAAATAAATGTTGTATAAATAAATGTAACCGGTAACCAGTAGTCGTTAGTTGTAGTAGTTGTAAGCAAGGAACTTGTAATCATTGTAACGCGACTAAAATTGTAATCGATGAAATAAATATTGTACCGCCTGAATTCAGTCTTTTGAGATTAAAAGTGTATCTGAGGTATTGTTGTAAGGTTTCACCATACAACGGTGAAAATTACGACATAACAAAAGCTAGGAGGGGGTATTGCCTTCAGCTGCTTGTGGTACGTCTGGCGAATTGCTTGGCACAGGGTGAGGTAAGCTCGTGTGAGGTTCACCGAGCCCACGGGATTGAGACTGTTATGGAAACAAGTTGTCGTTTTCCATAACAAAGGATCGAGGAGTGCTTTGTACAGAAGTTCACTCGTCACCTTCGATTTGCAAATTAAAAAAGATTAGTCCACTTTTTTTTTGGTTTATCAATTCAACAATTTAAATTTTTTTTTGTACACAGTTTGAAAACAATTTCTTCCCCTTTTAGTTTTCCTTAAACTCCAATATTTCACATTTTGATTTATTAAATTCGTAACTTAGTTTGTAAATTCTTTAAGTTTTAATAGTAGATTCTCTAGAAATTCTTAGCTGCGCCCTTAATTACTCTAAAATTACAGTAAATTCTTTACTTCTTATATAATTTCCTTAGATTCATAACGATAATTTCATTTTTAGTTTCTTTAATGCTTTTCAATTCTTAATTCATTCCTAGTTTCCTTAACTCACAACGTTAGCTTCATTTGTAGTTTCTTGAATTTCAATTTTAATTCTAAGTTCTATATCACTTATTTATTTAATAACTATTCATTATTTTATTATTAAACTTCTTCAGTTGAAAAGAGTGAATTTTTTTTATTATTCGTAAACTCGTCTTTAAATCATTTTGAAAATTCAATTTATAAACACATATTTTATTTTAAACTTCTTAAATTTCAGTTTCAATTCTAAGTTCTGTATCACTCATTTTATTTAAAACTATTCCAGTTGAAGTGTAATTTTAAATTTTGTAAACATTTTGGTGATAAAATTTGCAATCACTTATTTTATTATTAAACTTTTTACGTGAAAAGAGTAATTTTTTTCTTATATTCGTAAACTTGTCTTAAAATCATTTTGAAAATTCAATTTATAAACACATATTTTATATTAAACTTCTTAAATTTCAATTTAAATTCTAAGTTCTATATCACTTATTTATTTTATAACCATTCATTATTTTATTATTAAACTTCTTAAGTTGAAAAGAGTAATCCGTAAACTTGTTTTAAAATCATTTTGAAAATTCAATTTATAAACACATATTTTATTTTAAACTTCTTAAATTTCAATTTCAATTCTAAGTTCTACATCACTTATTTATTTTATAACTATTCACTTTTGGAAGAGTAATTTCTATGTAATGCCAACTCGGCAGCTCGACCTCTTGGTCCTGACTCCCCAAAAGACTCCGTTCCGAACCAAAATCCTGCAGTTTATATCTGCATTGGGACAATGACCGGACAGCGGAACTCCAATCCATGAAACACCAATTCTTTTCTTTTCGATTCTATTGCTCCTTCTTGGACTGGGAGATGTCAATTTTCCAAACTCAACTGATTCCCACGGAATCAATTGAGCCCGGCTACAATGCACAAAAGATCAATTCGATTTTAAAGTCAATAGTTGAATTGATCGTTTGTGCATTTTGGGGGCGGATATCATTTTGGGGAATCAATAGGAAATGCAGAACGGGATTGAATAATAAAAATTCTTTTGCATGCATTTTTTCTTGATCCCGTTCTGCCACGCGCCGTGGTTACAGGGTGGTTATGGTGCTTTCTAGTTTAGTTTTTTGTTTTTTTTTTTTTTAATTTTTGTAATTTAATTTTAGTTTCGTTTGAATTTTGGGTGCATGAATTTTAATTTATTTTCATAACAAGACCGAGTCATGGGCGATGATGTTTTGGAATCGCTCCTTTGGTCAAAGTTCACGTTCTCTTCCATAACGCACGATTCACTAAAACATGGGCAGATAGCCGAGGTCCGTAGCCAATTTCGAAGACATTTAC
Organism: Chrysops caecutiens; assembly: GCA_963971475.1. Lineage (NCBI taxonomy): Eukaryota > Metazoa > Arthropoda > Insecta > Diptera > Tabanidae > Chrysops > Chrysops caecutiens. Next base: position 68,863,460 of record OZ020567.1, read on the forward strand.
TAGTATGTTCTTAAGAGAAGCTGATCTCTTATATTATGGTCATATAGAGTAATACGATGATAAAAAAGATAAATAGCAATCTTATTTTTTCGTGCCTTTTTCCATTTTTCCTTTAATGCTACCGTAGCTCTGACATTTACTCGCCAATGGAAACTTTAGGTTTTTTTGAATTCGTTTTGATGCAAGCTCTCGTTGATTTGGGTTTTCTTCAATTCGGCCATATTTGCGACTCATATGAGACGACATCTTTAATTTTTTTTAACAATTTCCAATTTAATACCAATTTTCACTTATACTTCGGCGATTATGTTTATTGTTTCACTTTGAGTCCTAGTAGTTCTTCTAAAACTCCTTACAACGACTCCCGAATGAAGGTCCTACATGATCGCGTTCTCACGCTACACAAATTTAAAATTTTACGCATCGCTTATTAACAACATTCATGGGTAAGTGAACTAGCCCGATGACGACACGCGCAAAACGAATGCTCCACGATAAACACGTACAGGAATTCTTCATCCATTGTGACCTCATCAGTTGTTATCGCATTATTAGCCTCGAAGCTACTGGAGATTGAAATCTGACGGTATATTGTACCGAAAGAAAGTTTGACTGGCTATCAGTGTACTTAACGAGCGTAAGGGCGTTTAAACGTCAAAAAAATCACAACACAATTTTTATACTAATATGTACTTTAATTATAAAACTATTAAGTACAATGGTTTGGAGAGTAGTACGGTTTCAGAATAGATAAATCACAAGTTTATTTACTTTCACTGTTTTTTTATTTCGTCCTCGATGCCGTCGTAGCTCTCACACTTGCTCGGCACTGAACAATTTTGGTTTCTAATATTGGCTTTGATCCGGGTTTTCTCCGATTTGAATTTGTTATAATTTAGTGCATATTTACGCCTCATTTGAGACGATATCTTCCATATTTTTTAGATTTTAAAATTCGTAACGATTATTGCCTATATTTTGCACAATATTTTGATTGTTTCACTGTACGTTCTGGTAGCTCTTTTCATGCTCTTAACATTGATACCTCAATCAATGTTCTAGCTTAACGCGTTTTTACGCTACACTCATAAATATCCTCACATAACGTGTCGGTGCTTACACTGGCCCGATGACGTCACTGGAAAAACTTGTGCCACACAGTACATACGTACAAATATGTTCTGTTAACTGTGACCCCAGCCGTTGTAAACGCGTTATTAGTCTCGTAGTTATTAGGGATTGAAAAATGACGGTGTTTTGTAACACAAGAATGTTAGACTGGCTACCAATCTACATACTCAATGAAAAGAAAGACGTTCTCACGTCAAAAAAATACAAAAAACTTAACCTAACCCTGCTTACAAGGGTATAGTTATTCTTTTGTTTATTTTTATTTTATTCTTTGTAAATATTTCAGTATGCTTATTTGATAATATATTTCGAATATCTTACCTGTCTCGATGTTAGACACATATAATTCGATATTCGATTAACAATGCGACAAGGTGCGCAAATTTATATAACAAGGAGCTTTTACACAAGAAAATTAAGCTTGCAATTTGGGGGTGTGTCTACATTCACTTAGGAGCTAAACAGTTAACCTAGAAGATCTTAAGCGGTTTCTTATATAACTAGTGAATTATGTATATACTCCATAATTACAAAAAATACGTTCTTATTATCATTTACATTGAAGTCATTTCGTATAACACTCCGATCATATAACACTTCTGTATAAGTGTTACCGGTATGGCACTTCCGTATAAGTGTTACTCGTATAACATTTATATAGAAGTGTTGCAGTTTACCCAACCCTAAAAGTAACGCGCTCTTATCAGATTTTGGATGGAACTCGCCTGATGCTTTTGCTTTAGTATGATGACAACCACCAGCCTGTGAACATTGCTTTTGACGTAATCGAATTGTGTTCAATTTAAGTATTATAAATTAAAACGACTCTGAGACTAAATAAATCAATTGTAACGCAGATTGAATTGTATTCAATAAGTATTATACGCAGATTACAACATGTAGGAAATTTTGGGTAAACAATTTTTCCCCTTGTCTTTTTTTAATTTTCACCTTTCTAAATTTTGTAACACACTAAAATCGAAAGGTCTAAACGACTTCTTTCGTGTATGTTCTAAAAAAATTATTAACTCTTAGTGAAATAATTATTTAAAAAAAACAATGTTGACCTATTTTTATTCAACAACTAAACTATTAGTTTGTGTGCCCAGTTTGTGAGACCTCAAGAATATATGCTTAAATTTTCAAGATGTCAAAAACTGTCTGCTCCAGCGAACTGGAAATAGCAAAATATATTATATGCTCCAGCTAAACTGGAACTATGCTAATAAAAAAAATGCCTTAGCTATGCGCGGAATAAAGAAAATATTCTTGTTCTTCTTCGTTCCTGTTAAAGAGGGAAACAAAGAATTAAGGTTTTTTTTTTCAAAAAGAAAAAATTTCTGGTGGCAGGTGTCCAAATTCCTTGCCTGTCCTCGAAGCCACGCTCGAAGGTCGGTTTAAACGAAAAGGTACGTCGATCTGTGAGGGGAGGGGGAGAATTTAAAGGAATGAGTCCACTCTTTGCCACATTTAGGGAAGAAATCATCCTGGGGCCTACCAGCGAATCGGATAATACGGACGTAACCGAACATGCCGATAATTCCAGGCTGGAGGTCCAAGCGTTTCTCCCAACAACACAAACAGAAAGGGAGTAATCATCCAAGCAGCCTTTCCGCGGATCGGTCAATACGGACGGAACCGAACATGTCGATAATTCCAGCGGAAACTCTTGGAGTTACATCCAGAGTACAGTATAAAAACACAAAGAGTTTCCTCTAAAGCAATTATAATGGAATAATGAGAGAAAGAAAAAAAACTCATATCGAGAGAGGTGCACAAGGATTTTCAACTGGGGAAGGTTGTCGCGCACGTCTAGCGAACACGTAGAAGCTACACCTCTAAGCAGTTGAAGAACCTTGCCGTGGGGCCTTGAGTCGTAAACTCAAGAAGAAAAAAAAACTTTTGTAATTCAAGAAAAAAAATCTAGAAAGTTTGTTTATTTTTCACTGAGTTGCGTTTTTCGAGCCCCACGTTGGGCCCCATTCCATAGTAAACGTTTGTTAGAGGGAGAAAAGGTTTTATATCAAGTCTTGAAGTGAATTGTTAAAGAGCGAAGGCAAAAGCTATGATGAACTCACCTCCTTTCCTTCATAGGATCCTGTTTAACGAGTTGAGGGTGAGGGAGACGTCTGAGACAAACGTAGAACGAGGGACGAGTTTATCGGGTCAGCTCGGCAAGCCGTGAAGGCTTGAGCCGCCAAGCGAAAAGACCCTGTCAGGCTTCGAGCGGCGGACGTGTTCTGACTGGCCAATGCTAGCTAGTTCGGCGTTATTGGGGTGGGTTCTTTGCTTGAAGCTGACCACCGGATCAACTACAGAATAAAAAATAACACGTCCTCTAGGTTCGTGCCAACGTCTAGTCGCGCTGTTCCCAATTAATGGGGCACCAGGGGAAGGTAAAGCGGAGAGGAAAGGGAGGTTAGGAACCCAACGAATCTAGTGAACCCCGAAGTGAAAAAAAAAACAAAAAATACACAAAAAAATGGGAAGGGAAACAACGACCAGGAAAATCCTCAGCGACGCCAAGAATGAAAAGAACAAAAAAACTGGAAGGAAATGATGGAGAGGGGAAGTGGGGGAATAAGAGATCAGGGAGCGGGACAGCAGGGACTTCCAGGACTGGTATCAGGGGGTAAAGGAAAAGAGGAGGGGTTCCAATTAGGACGAGGAAGGGTAAGTCTCGTTGGTGGATCTAGGTGTTGTGGATCCACGGTAGCCCACCCACCCGTGCAAACCCACCGTTACCCCGTACGCGATTCGGCTTTCCCTCATATCGACTATCGACCACGGACTGTCGGAAGTGCGAAGGGATACGGGAATCCTGTCACTATGTATAATTTACCATATATTTTTTTCTCTTTTTTTCCTCTTTAATCATTAGAATTTGTTTCAAAATAGGTAAAAACATCAATTAAAATTTCTGGTTACCATGCATTTCTCACTACTTTTTTCGTCGCAATCGTAACGGTCCTCAAGGGTAAATGTTCTAGAACTACCACACGACGGTGATATATGGTATCCTACCGTTCAAAGTGGGAAAACCATATTTTTGCTATTTGACACATTTTCAAATGTTTCCCTATTTTATCAAGTAAGTTTAATAAAGTTTAATAATTATAATAACCAAATTTAGTCTATTTTTCTCTTGAATTAACGAGTGATAATATTAATAGCCGTGTTTTTTATTCTGATCCGGATCAAGTTGTGAATAAAAAACGCTACGTATAATTTTTCAGACTTTCAAAAATTAAAACTTTAAATTAAAATTGTAAAGCTAAATTTTCAGTAGAATGTATAAATCTTATTTCATCCTGTCCATATTTATTAATATACTAGCTGTACCCGCCCGCTTTGCTGGGCATTACGTAAAACTGCTTATTTTTTGTATACTGTATATGTTGATACTATATATGTGTTGTTTTTCTTTAGTTATAGATTTTTGATTCTTAGCAGTTATCTTTTGATTGTAACATAAGTTCAAAAACTTCCAAAAAATCTTTGACTTTTTCAACAATGTTTTTATTAACGTTTGGCTACAAATTTTCGCCGTAAAATGGATAATAAATTGAAAGTATGAATAGTGCTTAATAAGAAAATGAGAAATAAACTTAAAACAACTATTCAAGCGCTCTTTCAAAAAGAGACAATTTTGGAATTATTACTAAACTTTTAAAGTTACAAAAAAATTGAAATATAGTAGTTATAAGAAATCGAAATTTATCCTATGTTCGGTGACAACAATGAAACAAATAAGGATTTATAGATTGCCGGTTGAAACTCAAACAAAACTGGTTAACTTTTTGCTGTTCTTCGATTAGTACCGGATGTAAATTTTTTATGGCACAGTAATATTTGAGAGGTTAATCCGATCCGATCGGCCACATGAACAATACGCCCACGTTAGCCGTGTAAATTTATTTTCGGCGAATTTGTTGAAAAATATTACTTTCTTCTACTTACAAAAAAAGTTAAGGTTTAATCACAGACAAAATAATTTACCAGATGTCGCGATCCCATGTGAGTCTCTACCCATTTTTTTCCAACATCACACACGTAACAGCAGACAAAAGATCCATGGGCCGTATGCTCCTTTGACCGTCTTTAACGTTCAAAGAACAGACAGTGCGCGAATTGATGTTGATGTTTGATTGACAAATAGGGAATGAGTGATCACAATAACTGGAAGGGGGCTGATACAAAATTTCGCGCATGGAACACAATGTACATGTACACACAATGCACACAATTTTGATGTTCTGAAATTTACACAAAACAAACACAAACAAAAATGTGTACCATTGGAGAGTAAAATTTACTCAAAAATTTCTGTTTTCTGTGTAATAGTATTTCTATTGATTTAAAGAAAAAATATACAAATTGAGTTTCAAATATATAAAAAGTTACAAAATTTTTCCGAAAAACGCGAGATTTTGCGTTTACGAATTTTAATCTGAATTTTATCATATATCATAACTTTTGTTTGGACACATTTTTAAAAACTCAATTCAGAGAAAAAAGATGGATTGAAAAATTTAGGAAATTTAAAAAAAAATGGGGGTCGGTCATACGTATGAACTCCGTAGAATGCTTCGTTTAACCGCTGGGAACATAAAATCGTTAAAAATTGAAAATCTGAATTTTATCAATTTTCCGATCTTTTGAATGCACACCTTTAAAACCTCAATTTAGAGAAAAATGATGTATCAAGGGAAGGTAGGAAATGTCAAAACAGTGGGGGTTGGTCATACATATGCATCCCGTAGGACGCTTCGTTTAGCCGCTACGGGCAAAAAACCGTTAAAAATTCAAATTTTTACGGGAAAAGAACCCTTCAAACCGGAAGAAAATTGGTCAACTTGATATTCAAAGTTAGGAAATTTAAAAAAAATGGGGGTCGGTCATACGTATGAATTCCGTAGGACGCTTCGTTTAGCCGCTAGGAACAAAAAATCGTTAAAAATTCAAAATCTGAATTTTATCAATTTTCCGATCTTTTGAATGCATACCTTTAAAACCTTAATGTAGAGAAAAATGATGTATGAACGGAAGGTAGAAAATGTCAAAATAGTGGGGGTCGGTCATACATATGAACCCCGTAGGACGCTTCGTTTAGCCGCTACGCGCAAAAAACCGTTAAAAATTCAAATTTCTACCGGAAAAGAACCCTTCAAACCGGAAGAAAATCGGTCAACTTGGGATTCCCGGAAACTATGATGTCCTACAATCTGAAACTCAAAAAAATATTTACCATTTTCCACCAATTTCAACAAATCTATCTGCTACGGGTTTAATGAACCAAAATTGTATTGAATAACCCGAGAAAAATTTGTAGAAAACAATTAAAACCGGCTCTACGGAAATACAGAGTGTCAAATCATAGAGAATTCTTGAGAGAGAGCTTTTGTTCCGATTTGCAAAAGCGAAAAGTAACGGTTCCCTAATACGCAAGTAAAGGTTGAAGTTTTCGTATTCGAGATGGGCATAAGAAGATCCAAAAATAAATCAATCCCCATTTCCTAATCGAAAACCACATGACATGAAGTCGCATCCATCTCTAGTATGAATCCATGGATCCATCATATCAAGAGAACTCTACTTAAAATTAAGAGATATTATGAAATCAAACTACCGAATTGTTCTCGCGAATGCAGTTCATGCTCAAGAGAGTGAGAGAAATCGGTAAAAATTTGTACTCGAGAGAAACGATCGCTCTTAATTTCTTTATTTCAAGCTTTCGCACGGAAGGAAGATGCTCTCTTAAAATCAAAACGACCAAAACTTTAAAACTACCATATCTCGAAAAGTTTTAGGCGAATTTCTTCGAAACTTCACAAAAACATTCTCCTTCTAATAAGACTAAATCCTACCAAATTTCATAAAACTTGTCCCGGTAGATCCGGAGTTTTGCCGCGACAAACTTTTGTGAAAAGATATTCTTTTATATATATAAAGATAAAGATAATGCATTTTTTCTGGTTTTGACAACACTAGAGAAAAATTTTACACGGAACGAAACGGAATGAAACGATTTTCGTTGATCCGAAAAATTGATCCAACTCTCAGTCTGGTTGTTGCTGATGCGGGTTTTTACTGTATCAGCTGATGCTGATGCTGATGCTGATTTTTTCAGACCAATATCAGCGGATGCTGATGCTGATGCTGATATTAATAAATTACTTAAATAAAATATATCCTTCTATAAAATTATTCTCAAATGTGATAATGGGATATAAAAAAGACTTATCAAATGTGATATTGAATAAAAAAGACACAATAAGAGTATTATTTTTATTTAACACAATATACTATACATCTAACTAAACCTAAGTATAAGTATACATCTTATTCTACATGTTTTTTTGAGGAGAAATAAAAAAACATTATTTTTTATTTATAAAGAACAAGATAACCAGTAGCATTTTTAATTTTTTTTTTATAAGACATTAATATTTAAATTTAATTAATGGCAAGTTATATTTTAAAAACAAAAGCTGAGATGCCTTTTCAGCTTGGAGTCTATTTCTAGAAGGCTGATAAATAATCCCGGCACTGCTAAACAATTGTTCACTGGGGACACTCGCTGGGGGCGATGACAGGAATCTCTGAGCCAGAAAAGATAGTTCTTTATAAGTAGTTCGCCCACGAGTTCTCCACCATTCAAGTGGATTTTCTGAAACCATAATTTTTTTTTCTTTGCTGTATTCCTTCAGCATATTTTTGAGTTTTAAATTCATATCATCATCGATACCAGAACCTTCCTCTTCATCACTTGAATCTAGCATAATTTCAAGTTCATTTTGCAGAGTTAGTTTACAACCACTGCTTGTTGAGGGCTGTTCTCCGCGTCCTGTTTCTATCAGAGCATCAGTTCTTGACCTCTTAGGGGATGGTGAATAAGTTTCATATGCGTTGCACTGCCTTAGAATTTCAGTCTCAACATTTTCTTTTAAAATTTCGCTGAAGAATTTTGTTTTATAGCGGGGATCCAAAAAGGTAGAAACAGTAAATAAAGAATTGTCGTTAATATCAGAAAATTTTGAAACAATATTTGTTTTTAAAGCTGTGATAAGATGTGTAACAGCCTCGGAGTTGTCTGTTTTAATTAATTGTTCGTCAAGTTTTCTTGTCAATACCTGAATGAGTGGAATGACTGAAGAAATCAAGGCATTGGAATTGCTTAATTCTCGTGTACTTTCCTCAAAGGGTCCCAACAAATCTACACAAGTTTGCATTATTTTCCACTCTTCGGGTAGAATGACTGAAATGCCGTGACTATTGCTGTATATACTTAATGAATCTCTAATTTTTAGAAATCTCTCCATCATATAAAATGAACTATTCCACCTCGTGACGCAGTCCTGAAAAACACATAATTTGGGTTGGTTAAGCCTTTCTTGAATCGCAATCAATTCCTTCTGCGCTATTGTTGAATGATTGAAATGGTTTGCCAATTTTTTTATTTTCTGCTTCATGTCTATAATACTTTGATGCGATTTTAATCCGTTTTTAACACATAATTGTAGTTTATGGACTGTGCAATCTATATCTCGGAGTTGCGATATTGTCATGGCTCTTTTCATATTTGACCCTTCGTCTCTTATAATACAGTGCACTTGATCTCTTGCTATACCCCATTCTGTTAACATATATTCATATTTTTCGGCAATAATATCTCCTGTGTGGCGATCATCAAAAGTTTCACATTTTAGTATTATTGATTTGCGTTCAAAGTTTTCATTAATTCCGTGACACGTCAAACTTAGTAAAGAAACATTTGCACTCGGGTCTGTCCAAATATCTGTTGTAAAAGTCATGTGCTTAAATTCTTTTATAATTTTCTTAACCTCTGCAGCAACTTTGTCGTATAAATCTTTACATACATAATTGGTGAAAAAATTGCGACCTCTTAAGTTATATTTTGGAATAACCGCTGACATGAGTCTTCTGAACCCAATACCTTCCACAAAATGGAATGGCAAATCCTGGACAGCAATCATCTCACCAATTAATTTGTCGATCATAACACTCTTCGGGTTATCCCTGTCGTATTGCTTCTTGCAAAGATAATTGCTTTTTTGCATCTTGAATCGGTGTTAGTCTTTTATCTAAAACCAAATAGAATTATTTTAGCGAAACCTAAAATTGATCAAAATTAAATATAAATATACTATAGCTACATAATCGCCGCCTAAAAACTTTAAAATAATAACTACGGTCAATACACTCATCAATCTCGTTGCGTTAAATATTGCAAAATAACCTACCTTCTTTAAGTGATTTAGTAGCAGCTTCTTGGTTTTCGATCTCACACTTTAAAAAACAGGTATATTCTTCTGGATGCTTACACCTTAAGTGGTTTTTTAATGATGTATTTGTACGGCCTTTGCGAGAGTAATTTATTTTACAAATACTGCACTGTGCCGTATCTTTGTCCACTGAGGAAAAATATTTCCATATACTACTCTTCGTTATAGGAGGCATTATGAATTTTGTTTAAATGACTTTATTTGTTTATTAATTTGTTTTTAAAGCACTATGAAGTCCGCTAGCGGTCACGGTTGGAGCCATACTAAATTCAAGAAAAGGACGCGAATCTGTCCCTTCCTTGCTGATGATTATAGTGATCGACCACCCACTTCAAAACTGCGGTAACGCAGTATAGAAGATGAAAAAACTATGTGGTGATCGACCACCACCAAAGTTCGATTTTTGCTGAGTTTTAACGACTTCTCTTATCAATAAGGGAAGTCGTCAAAACTCCATTAATGAGTTTTTAATGCTACTTATTCGGTAGAAACAACATTGATTCGTCTGCGTGCATTGAACGTCAGCAACAAAAATCAGCATCGATTGTTGCTGATGCTGATGCTGATGCTGATATCAGAAACAATGCTGATAATCCGCGAATGCTGATGCTGATGCTGATATTCGCAACAACCCTGGTCTGGATCATCGTTGTTGTTGCAATTGCGTGCTATGCATTTGATCTGATCCGAACCAAATGTAATAAAAAACACGGCTATTTTTTGATTGTTTTTTTTTAATTTTAAATTTTCACAGATCAGCCATCAAGACGAATGGTGTATCAGATAATATCGCTTGAAATTCATTTAATGTTTTCTACGGTATCATTATACCCATGTTCATGTACGCAACAATGTATTTATTTATACGTAAAAACCAAATTTCATTAATATTCTAATTAATTAACCTATCAAATGTTCGTCGAATCAATATGAATGTAAGTGTTTTTTTTTTCCTTTTTTTTTTTTGTTAATGTGTTTCACTTACATGTTCACTTCATCACTGTTCACTTTAAAAAACTACAGTGGTATTCTTAATTATTAAAAGGATTCCGTTTCATAAATCACCTATTTTATTTTTGATGATATATATATATTGGTTTACTGCAGTCTAGATATGTTCAGTGAATATTTATTTGAAAACCGCCCGCTAATGAAAATTCAAGAAACACTTGTTTTGAACTTCTTAAATCTATGGATGAGCATAAGCAATGATTTGATTTCTATCGCTTTTTTTGTATTCGGAAATTAATGTTATCTTCGTTTATAGTCCACAAAAAAACGTTATAGTCCAAACAAAAAATTTTATATTAGGTAAAGGCACACTTTTGGCGGACGGTAATGGAAGAACAAAAGGTCCACCGTTTTCAAAATTAAGCCTCAAATGGCAGACTCGCTCCTCATTATTTTTATGCACTGCATTTGGTTTGAATCTGCCACGTACTATTTTCCTTTTGGCGCTTCACGCGTTCTCGGATTGCTATAACCCAGCAAACAACCAACAAAAAAAACGACAACTCCTTTCATCGCAACCACCACGGGAAGTCAGCCACACATGATGCTTCAATCACCACATGGCGTGGGATCTCCCGACAGCACGCCAAGAGGAAAATATAGGGAAGGAAACATCAAGGAACATATGAACCTGGTAGATGATTCGCCCTCCACGTGTTCTCGTCCTCCACGACACTTTTGTCGACTGCACACCCCTTTTAAGTACAAAGGAAAATCACAAGAAAACAAAAGCAATGAAAGAAAACTCCTTGAACTTTCCGGGACGTTTTCAGTCCACGAGGGCCGTCAACCAAAAGAGAGCGATCATCCCGCACGATCGCCCAAGTCTTCGGGGATCCCGCTATCCTTTCTTCTCTGGCTCCGCCTTTCGCAGGTGAGAACCCTGACTCGACTCAGACTCGGTTGTACCAGAGTCACACACAGACACTGGGTTGAGCGAGTCGAAGCTCCAACATGCAATACCTGCGGGGAAACCCTATCCATTATCCACATCCTTAGTTCCTGCAGGAAAACATGGGAATATTTCGAAGGCGAAATTATTGATAAACTTACTATTGTTAAATAAATAAATGAATAAATAAACTAAGATCATTTCAATTGATCGACCTATACCTGCATACATTTTAAATAACTTTAATGTTGAAAACATTCGAAATGCGTCTATTATTTCTGAGTTTAATCTTGCTGATCTTTTTTAAATGTTTATTTACAACAGCCAATAGAAATCACTTCTAGAAAGAGAGTAACTTTTTCATCATGAATTTTCGTCTTTTGGACTGGCAAGGGGGTACTGTGGCGGATGGGCCACCATCATTCCTTAGCAGGTGAGCCAACTTATATAAATAATTAATAACAATAAATTTTTTAATTAATAATAAATAAATAAATTTTGTGAGTTCTTCTTGTTTCATTTACACTCTTAATAGGCTTTTTTATTGAACTTAGTAGCAAATTGTTTGTAATTTATGTTAAACTGTTTAAAAATGTTACTAATAATTTAGTCAGTCTAACTGGCAAACTTAATACATAAATAATCGTTTGTTAATTTGAAATTATTAATAATAACTAGAACTTATAATATATCATTTTTTGTGTGTAATTGTTTAATAAATCATTTCACGTTAGGAACTTATTGTGTTTCAATTAAATAATAACAATTTTTGTAGTTTGGGATTGATGCTCTCAGAGGTAAGCAAAAATAAAAACTTATTACAATTGATGTTTGTGATAACATATTTTAATAATATTTTTAATAATAACATAATAATAAATAATAAAGTAATAATATATTGTAATATTTCCAAGATAAAGTAAATCATAGCAATTTGTAAATTGATGATAAGAAATTGTTTTTATGTTTTGAAATTGTGTATACAGTAGAATCTCACTTATATGAACTAATTGCTGCACGGCCAGTTCACATAAGAGAGAAGTTCATACAATCGAATAGAAAATTTTCATAACATAAGTTCAATATATATGTATTATCAAAATATAACAGTAAGAGTATAAGTATAAGTAACGTTCAATTTTTGTGAAAAAAAATTTTTATGGAGCTTTGTTTCGTTAGGTTTAAGCTTTTCATAACAGCTTTTTCTCTAAGTTTCCTGACGCAGGAAATATCAGCCAATTCAATGTTATTTTGCTTGGCCCAGGTAAGCGTGATGTTTAAGCTTTTTATAGCCTTATGATGAGGTATCTTTGTTTCTGTAGCCAGAAAATTTTCACCATCATCTTCTGAGGAGAAAGAACTACATTCTCTGTTCAGCTCAGCATCGCTACCCCACTTGAGCACATCTTCATAAGATCGTTCCTAGAAATTATTTAGGTACAATCCATTTAACGGAACAACAACCCATCATATTATTCTTCTCAACTCACCACTTGAGGACTTAGCTGTTGATGTAATGCTTTGAGTTGCAAAACAGCAGTTACCTCCTCGTTATTTGCACGATCTGTAATGCAGTTTTGTTAACCTGATGATATTTTGATCCATTGGTTGGATCAAGGCCGTAACATTAGGAGGTAAGTACATCGCGATAATGTTCTCGTCCTCACTTCGCAATTTTTCCAATGGCGGATGACTGGGTGCATTATCCAGCAACAAAAGTGCTTTCAATGGCAGCCCTTTCGATTTTAGATGTTCTTTCACCTGAAAACTCATTTATAATGTGCGAATTGAAATCTCTTTGAATATTTTTTGGGTTACCTGGCGGACAAACGAATTGTGAAACCAGTTAAAAAAGATCTTGGTGGTCATCCAAGCGGATTTTGAATGAGCATATTCTACAGGAATTATGCAGTTCTTAAAGGAACGTGGCTTTTTTGATCTTCCGATAATTAGTGGCTTCAACTTATGCGTCCCTGTTGCATTAGCACAAGCAAGAAAGGTTAATCTTTCTTTAGAAATTTTTCTACCGGGTGTGGTTGTTTCATGGTGCGATACAAATGTTTTATCAGACAGTAGCTTCCAAGCAAGACCCGTCTCATCTGCGTTGTAAATTTGCTCATTGTCAAGGTTCATTTTTCTAATTGAATCTGCCAACGAGGCCATGAATGGTTCTAGGAGCTCGGGCTGTGAAGACAATTTTTCGCCACAAACTTTCAACAGACGGATTCCGTATCTAGATTTAAATTTTTGCATCCAACCGGGGCTAGCATGAAATGTACGAGTCCCTTTATAAATTTGATCAAAGAAGAACGAAACCTTTGCTTTCAATAATTCACCATTTATTGGGACATTTCTCTCGCGTTGCTTCATGAACCAGTCGTATAACAACTTTTCCATTTTGGGAAACTCGCCTCCTTGTATTCTTTTTTTCTTCGCAGGTCCAGTAAATGAGTTAACGACAGCAGATTTTATTTTATCTTTATTCTTTTTTATGCCAGTAATGGATGATTTAGCAATGTTATACTTCCTGGCCAGGAATATAGATGACACCCCTTTCTCCAAATCCATCAGAATTTCGAATTTTTGTTGTACGGTCAAGCAATTTTTCTTTTTCCTTATAACTTTCATTTTTGAAGTAAAATACAAAATGTTTCAAGCACTATGCAATATGAAAACGAATCCACTCTTATCGATCTGTCTGGCAACTAAAGTTAAGTCGCACAATGCATGTTGTAGAATGCTCTAGTAAGCAACGACATAACGGTATTTACAGCAAAAAGAGATGAAAAACAAACGATTTAATGAATCAGACGCAGTGTCAGGGAAAGTTCATATAAAGGAGTTACGGAACTCAGTTAAATGAACTTCCATATAAAATTTGGGCAGTTCACTTATATGGGATATTCATATAAATGGGTGTTCATATAAGTGAGATTCTACTGTATATGTAATAACTTGTAACAAATGTAATTTATAAATTTATAAACAAATTGAACAAGAGAAATTAATAAAACATAACAAAAAAACAAAACTTATATAAATATAAATAGAATTTTGAAAGATTTTGTAACTGAAGAATTTGTAAAAACGCTTCTTAACATTTTTTCAAGTTATTTTTATTGTCACAAAATTATATTTAATTTGTTTTAAATAAAGTTTTGCCTGTTTTCGTGAGTTAATATATTAGAAATAATATGTTTTTAGGAAATTTTTATTATTATTCCTTACTTTTTTTGCAATATTACTATTCATAATAATATTATTTCGCTATTTAAGAATCACAAACACTAAATCAATAAATAGTTGCGTTTGTTTTCCACCAAAACAACAAATGCCAAATTTAATACCGCCGATAAAATTCGGTCTTATACGTTTCTTATACGTTTCGCAGATTCTCCAATATGGAATTTAATTTATATTAAAGGTGCGTTTCCAATGCCAGCTTGAAGTGGAGTGTGTTCACGTTGACTCTAGCCAGTTATGCCAGATTTACTGATTTATCAGTAGATCTACCTGATTTTCCACAATTCTACTGATCTAATGATTTTACGCCACCAGATTGAACAATCTACCTGCTTTTACACTTGCCACCAAAAATTGTTAAATCTTAAATGTTTTTGGTTCAAGTTGTCAATTATTTATTATTTAAACCATATGGCAGCAAGAAGCAAGCCCTCCATAGTGTGAAAAAAACAAGGAAAATACGATGTAAAATAATTATCTGTAAAGAATAGCGTTCACTGAATGTTCACGAGAGGGGGATACTATGTGAGTTATTCAAGTTATGAATCGTATGTGGTTTGATCTTATACCGCGATTACACCGACCGAAATTTAGTAGATTAAGCGACTTGAGAAGATTTAGCCCGAAATCTTGCTGAAACCGCCAAGATTTACCATACATTTTCGAAATCTTCTCGGGAGTAGATTAATTCGAAATCCACACTTAATCACCTCAGTGGCACCATCTACTGGTGATCATTTTTGCCATTTTACGTCCTTTAGTACAATTTAGTACTCTTTCGACGTATCCGAAGTGAGTTCAATTGGTTGTTGTGCGCGTATTTAAATTTCATTATGTGGCGCGGTTTTTGATTTTGAAAATTTATATAAAATTTTGAATTTATTTAATAAAAAAAGAATCAATCGAGGCAAGGGAAGGCATGGACTATTGTCCAAGATAGTTTTGTAATAGATATGAAGCAAAACAGAACCAGAAAACACTTCAATTTCACATGAAAAATATCGAAGTGTCAAACGAAATCTCCTCACTGGCGGTGTAAACGGGCGAGGAGATTTATCAAATCATCTCACGAAATCAACTAGATTTGGGTCGGTGTAAACGCGGTATTAGATCATATGATCAGATCTCTATGATCTAAGGGTTTGATATATTTTCTTTTTCCGCACATGGATGGTGTTGAATTAACTACCAAAATGAATTTCAAAATTTTGCAATTCCAGTTTTGTTCCTATTTGAATTTTAATAAACAAAATTCTATTCTTGTACCATTCTGTTTATACTTTAATACATGAAATGATTCTTAATTAATGTTTTTCCGTTAATTCAATGCCATGAAGAAGTGCTGGATATATTCTACTGTTTATTTTCTCTGTTCTACTGATTAATTTGACAATTTTCCACTGTTTTTCCCAGATTCCGTCTGGCAACACTAACTCTAGCACTCGTTTCCAATGCGAGAGTGGATTGGATTCACATCCATCTGTCGAGAATAATTTCAGTCGTTTTAATTATGAAATTTTTAATATTCTTTCCACATCAAATAACTATTTTTGTATTATTATGCCTTTCATTTATTACAACTCAATATTTTTCCATTTTTAAATAATATTACTAAGAAAATACAAAATTTCGTCCCATATTTCAAATAATTTCGTCGTAGCCATCTCTTGGAATACCTCCGAAATAAATTATTTTGTCACTATTGTGAATATTGAGATGCTATTGTCAGTCCACGTTAGGCACAGATTGCGCATATGATGGAGCGCGTAGGTGTGAAATGAGCAGCATCTGTAAAACAATCCAATCCACTCCAAGCTGGCATTGAAAACTCGCCATTATATAAAATACTTTAATAATAACACTAATTTTAGATTTTATGTTAAATAAATTTTTTAACACTTTCATTACGATTCATTTTTCGATAAATTCACAAGCTCGATGAATTTCCCATACTTCACAATTCGGAATATCGAGAGTAGTCGGACTACTTTCACCCATATGCATTTTCTGCTTCATGAATTGTAATTGCTGTGATCAATTTGACCGAAAATTCAGTTCCCAAGTACTTGCGTGCACTTAGGAAATGGAACGCACTTTTTAGGAAAATTTGCAAAACCTAATCTGAGTTTCCTTTGTTTCAAGTTTTTTGTGTTTTTTATGTTGCGATTTTTTAAATATAAGTTTAAAATTTTTGCGAGTTACCATTTTTTTGTTCAAATTTTCCAAAACTATTTTTAAAATACTTAGTTTTCTTTCAATTTTAAAAAAATTCATTTCAGTTTTCATTCAAAATATCGGAATTTTACGTTTGGCATAACCGTAAATGCGATTAGCCATCTAGGGAATTTTTGTAAAATGAAATCCACCTAGCGCAAAATAAACGCGTAACTACCACTGGCAATCTCTCGCGTACATGAGCAAGGGTAGATTACCACCAGCCAAGTACTTTGTCAGTGTAAATGGAACACAGCATATACTACAGGGAGGGATTAGCTTACGGCCATTCCTGTGCTATTAATTCAATGAATCGCGCAAATCCAATCTAATTTCGTTGAATATCTCTAACCAATCCGTTTGTTATCAATTCGTTGGCTATATCAACAACATTAGGAAACTCATAGCTAATTTTAGTATCAGTCTAGTAAGTAAGTACTTCTTCGTTGATATCAGTATTGATTCATAAATTGTTTCTTTGATTGTGAAAAGTAAGGTGATAAACATCCACAAGCACATGCGAACACTTCGCAAAACTCAATATGGAAGTTCATAATTCCATGTTTTGACGCCCGATGGTAATTAACCCGTTTAGTTGCGAAACTAGAGATGAGGACACATATATAAGCATGGCCACAAATATCGATTCGATTCACAAAGATAACCAGCTAGAGAAATCGCTTGGAGAAAGTTCCAATAAAACAATTAAAAGTACTGACTTATCAAACAATGGTTCTTTCAAACTTACAAGTACTAAAAGAAAAATATCCGAAACCGAACACTTTAAAGACGAGAAAAAGAAACATCACAAAAGTGTGCATAAACGAGCTCTACCTCTAACTGCAACTATAACTAGTGAATTTCCGCCACGATACCAGAAAACGAAGCATGGAGAAGAAGTAGGATTTTGAACTGTGTGCACCTGGAAAGTCTTATAATCTTATTTCAGAAACCCTCACATAGTTTGTATTGGGATGCAGCAAGTAAGAGACCACATAGAAATTTAGCGGCTCCTTTGAGACCAATTACAGCGGGCGCGTCCGTTGACGTAGAATTGAGGTACAGTCGCCCTACATCCAAATCAGATGCAGCCGGGAAGGAAATCAAAAAACGAATGAAAACTCCAGGAAAATTTTTCCAATCGGAGCAGTTGTTTAAAGGTGATAAGAATTATTAGCAGATGTCACGAACTCTGGAACCAAAAAACAATTATATGAAATGTTTCAGATATTAATTCAACGGATAATATCGATACTTCAATTACTTGTCGTCGTAGCAAGCGTTCGAATGGTTCAAAGACTCAGACTTTGCGCAGTTCCAGTAAATTCCACGAGAATAAGACTGACAGTACGGGTTTTCCTCTAAGTGAGAAGAGAAAAACGAAAATTTCAAAAAGTAATAGACACGTTGAGAAACTGTCTTCTGATGTCAAACGAGAACAATCGGGTGCGTCGGATTATCAACACATAGACGAAATTGCACTTTCAAATGTACCCGTTCGACGAACTGCCAGATTACGCAGTAAGCGGAACGTGTTGACGTCTAATGCACACAAACCTTTCGCCAATATCTCGTTACAAAATATCGTTAAATCACCTGGGAAGAATGAAAGTGGTAGTAACAAAAATAAAAATGTACAAACCAGAATAGGAGTCAAACGACACAAACCTTCAACGAAGGTAATTCATATCGTGACATTGTGACCATGAAAGATACATATTTCGTGTCCCATTTATTTCTCTATAATAACATAAGCTGTAGCTTCCTTTTTTCTCATTAAGTTAAAGCTTTGTTTTTCAACACGTGATCCGGATCAGATTAAAAGTTTAACGTTGCATTACAACGACGATGATCCAAGTCAATGCAACAAAGTTGAATAATTGTATCATATTTATGTATGATAAAATTATTCGTTTTGTTCGCATATAAATAACACCATGCTCTCATTTTGGTCTTTAAATGTTATTAGCTTATCGTCATCGTACTGCATTTTAGTTGGACTCACAGCAGATATGAGTGGTAATAAATACAAATTTAGTTTGAATGAAGTTTTAGTTGACTTCATTTTTTCAATGTTTTTTATTTTTCAACTTCAAAAACAGAAGCAACTTCATCAGTTACTCAAAAAAAACTAGATAATTCCTTAGCGTTTTCCGACAAATGATACGGATCAGTGAAAGTAACACGGCTTCTACTAACTAATTTAGAATAAAATCAACCGGCTCTTTTACCTACCGTTCTGTATAGCAGAAGCATTCTTCTGTCTTTCTTATTCCGCATTTCACTCTGGCGAAAATTACACATATCGTATTGGAGTCATCAATAGTTTACTTCATTACGTAATTCACTTTTCCATAAAGCTGCTTATCAGTGAAAATTTAAAACATAACTCTTTGAGGGGTATTTTCTCATAAATGAATATTACTCTTACCTATAGATCCATGAAGTTTTGCAAAATTCGGGTTCAGTTGATCCAATGCCACGAAGTATAGAAACTTTAGATAATGTGAATAAAATGGAAACGTATTTCGCGCTGACAGACCACGAATACACTTCAGGAAATATCAGAAATTCGCTCGAACCGCCTAATTTGATTGTGCAGATGAGACATTGCCGCCAAATTAAGCCCACACCAAAACTTCTGTCCAACGCAAAGCTACGATGTAATCTGGAATCAAGAAATAATACCCGCCTTGGCGTAAATACACAATCCTTAGATGTGAAAGAAAAATATCCGAAGGAGTTATTTACCACTGGAACAAAAAATTGTGCAAAATTTTGTGGTGATTCAAGTTCCAGGAAAATCAATATAGATTTCAAAAATTACAAAGAGTCCTCTGGATTTACCGAATTAAGTGACAAATATAAGTATTTGAGCCTTTTTGGACTTAAACGAAATTTTATAGATGACTCAAGGAATTATAACGGAAAAAAATCACTGAAACTGTTGAAGAAAGCAAAACAACATAGAAACTGGTGCGGGCCGAAGATCAAAGAGTTGCTTACAAGTTACAGCTCCTTCCGAGAAATGTCTTTGCTAAAACTGGCAGGTGAAGGAAATATTAAGAATAATAATCACACAATGTTACTGCCCAATGAACATACCTCGTTGTTAAATGTAGTGCGAGAATCACAACAAACAAACAATTTGACGAAAAAGTTATTCATTAAGTGTCTTTGTGAAGGAGAAACAACACAATATTTAGTTAAAAAAGATGCAAAAACTTCTTGTGATGCACTCGACCATATCAATGGTACGATAGTTGGTTGTTTAAACGAAATTCGAGGTCAATTCTTCGTGAAATTATATCGCCCTAATTATCGTATCCAGTACATGACACTTTGTCAGGATCACATACAGCGACTAAGATGGCACAAATGTTGTTCATATTGTGGAATATTTTGTACTCAGGTATCCAAGTATCGAAAATTTTACTGCTTGTTTTATAATCATAATTTTCTATCTATTTCAATCCAGGGCAAATTTATGTTGTGTAACTCTCAGCATGCGTTCCATTCCAGCTGTGCTCGATTGTTAAGTCTGACAAATGAATATGAAAAGCCACAAACAAATTTAACATGTCCTCATTGCGGATGTAGCGAAATTTTCGAGATTTACATGACTTTAATGAAATGTCGTAAAGTTCCAGTCTTAGCGATTGAAGATAATTCAACTACAACGTAAGTTTTGATATTGAGGACGTTCCTTTGAATTTGATTTCTACGTCATTTGGATGTCTTATATAACGTACAGAAGGGTTATATGTGGAAGAAATAATAGCATGCGCTTGCAAACAGAAAGTTGTTCGTAAATAAGGGCACATTAGAAAGATTCTTTGTTTTCGGATCCAATGAAATGAACGCAATTTATTTTTCCTTAAGCTTTAACTACGCAGTATACTTCGCAACGTATCTGACCAGTAGTGTCCAACAGCCATGGTATACATTCCACGGCCTTTAAAAATATGTAAAAATTTAGGTTTCAAAACAAATCCGACAAAAATTTATTAGACATTATTTAGAACACATATACATTTTAAAATATTTTGATAATTTATTATTATTGCAACTGGTGCAAAGAATGTTCTTTACAGACATGAAGTTTACATCTGCTACAACATTGTTGGGATGTTCGCGATATTTTCCCACGGCATATATGGTAGCGTTTCTTTTTTGCGGTAGATTCAGATTATTGTCCTGATGATCCTGGAACTGGTCCTTTTACATTTTGGATTGCGGTCATGTGGCATTACGTAGGTCATTTGTTGCTTCGCCTATGTTTGTGGACAGCTACCAAATCTGTTGTAATTTCTCGTAAAACCATTTTTCTCAGAATTTCTTTTGTGTCTATTCCAAGCAGGATTTAACTTTTTCCATATTATTAGCGAAGTAATACTAACAACGTCAATTGTATTATGGAAAAATTGGCCGTCTATTGGTTTTACGTCGAGCTGTGTATTCGTTAGCCAGTTGGTCGAGGGTATCAACGCCGCCCTTTGCATTGTAGTACCAGTTGACTTCTGATTTGCTCTTATTACTGGAATCCACTTGATTATTACAGTGCATACTTAATTTCTACACTAGTGTCATGTTTCTGGACAAAAAAAAACCTAAAGACATTCGATTCTGCGGTACGAGTTCTGTGTGACTGGAAAATTGAAGGTGTACAAGCCTGCAGGTGCGTTTTCAATGCCAGCTTAGTGAAGTGTAATGAAGCCGACTCTGGAACTCGTTTCCAATGCCAGAGTGGATTGATTTTACATCTATCTATCGAGCATAATTTCAGTCGTTTCTAATTATCAAAATTATGACATTCTTTCCTCATAAAATACCCATATTTGAATTATTATACCTTTGATACATTAGGACTGAATAATTTTTTTCCAGTTTTACATAATTTTTCTAAAACAAAAAATACAAAAATTCTTCGCATGTTCCAAATGATCTCGTAACGGCCACCTGGAGGAATCGCTCCGAAATAAAACTTTTTCTGTTATGGGAATAGAAATACATGCTATCCGTGCACACGCTGTCCATAGATTACACGAGAGGCACATATGGCAGAGTGTGTGGATGCGAAACGAGCAGAACATGTAAGCCAACACACCACTCCAAGCGGCATTGGAAACGCGCCTTTATTCTTTCTCATAGTTTCAACCACCGTGAGACCATTTAGAAACAAAGATTTGGCAACTTCAATACTTGTGAAATAGTTGTAAAAAGTAGTGTTTCTGTTATTTCGAAAGTACCGTTCACATAAATTGTTGACAACATTGTACGCCAAAATATGCGCCCTATTGTGTCCATCTTTTCCAAGGTAGAGTACAACGCATTGAAGATACCTTCTCTTTGAGCCACAAATCTACCAAATTTTCATACCTAACTTGTCGGATTTGCTGGGCAGGCTCTAAAGGGTAACAACCGCTCATCAATCGTGAAACTCGCCAGGTGAATACAGCTTCTTAAGTTTTTAGTCCATATGGAGCCCATAGTTCGCTTATAGGTGCAAGTCTCTTTCAATTTTTGAATTCTGAATTCCTGCTCCCTTTCGCTCGCAAGTCGATCATATCAAGTGAACTAAGGAGCGAGGCATCTGGGATCTAGTTCGTCTGTGGGATCATTCTAACGACCTAGTTAGTTCGCGAACTACACAAGTCTTCCACGTATGCTGCAACACTTTTCCCTTCATATCACCTAATAAATGATTTTTATCATCACTTGCTGCAAGAGCATATATCAGGTCATTTTGAGTCAGTTCTTTTCTAGTGGTCATTTTGATTTCCAAATATTTGCTGTTTCAAAATCGTTATGATTATAACCGCAAGTACAAGGACATGGTTCTGAAAAAATGTGGCTAAGTACGCCCCAATATATTCCAAACAAAATATAATTGTCCGTAGATTATAGTTACCGCCTATACATCAAACTCGAATACGTAAAGCGGTAGGTACCAAAAGATGACAGCCCCACATATTATTTCCATCATTAACTATAAATTAGATATTTTCAAGTGGGCGGGACTGGTATTTTCCGTTAGAAAGCCCAGTTTTATTCGGTTTATTGGACACTTGTAGGTTGATGTGTTGTTTTGGTAAATGTGTAATAAATATCGAACGGCAATCGAAAAAACAACAAAAATTAAATGGAAAATAACAGATTGTCAAAATAGCAGAATCTGTTATGAATGTCCCGAATAGACCCCAATATGAAAATTTTGTGTACATTTTTGTAAAACGAATTCCATCGGAAATAAATATGTAAGAATCTGTAGCCAAACAAATTGAAAAATGTGTCCGTTGGGCACTTGGGATAGTTAAGGGTTAAGTTGATTTTAACTGACAGTCTGTGCGTTGTGATGCAATCTAGTTTTATTGCTCAAAAATTAATAAAATAATACAAATAAATATTCTCTCATTAGAAAAATAGATCATACCCATATTTATGATGATCAGACGGTTTTGGGAAAATCTTTTATATATTTTTTGAATACACAAAAGACACCGCAAAAGAATATGGAAATTGTCGCTTCACATTTATTAAATGTTGTTTCTGACAATGATATCACAACAGCAATGGAAATAATAAGTAGAAAGTTGTGAATTTGATCGAAATGTCATATTTAATCTTATGATATTAGGCACAGGTTATGATGTTACATGCAAACTTGTGGAGTTTAATGGAGGAAGTGTATTACATGGAGTAGCTCATCAAGGAGGCAGTACCATGGCCCGTTTGATACTCTGCACTATGCCCTGTACAGAATTCATAAACGCTTTCGATAATGACGGTAAAACACCTCTAATGTGCTCAGTAGTGTCTGAAACTATCGAAACGTTAAAAGTTCTCATTGAATTTGGAGCTGATATAAACATTAGGGTTGGTAATTTTACATTGTACTCTATACAAAACAAAAATCTTATGATAAAAATTGCAGAATGCTGTTGGTATGACGTGCCTTCACTTTGCAGTTAAATATGCAAATAGTACGGCAATGAAATATATTTTGAACATTTATGAAAATAAGTACTGTGGTACTGAACTCAAAAATTTTATCAGTCAGAAGGATAACAGAGGTTATTCGGCACTTTTGTGGGCTGTAAATTGTAAAAATACTGATGTTGCTAGGTACCCGAAAGATATATTTTGTTCTTATTATAATGTATCATTAACTTCTCAGAATGATGGTTGAATACGCTACTAAAGAAATCAATCAACATAATGGAATAAGCAACATTCTTAGAAGGAGAATATGTCTCAGTAATCAAAACATGACAAATCTGATGGCAAATGAAAACACCAAGATCGTGGTGCGAAGCAAACAGATTGATACTCCTCTGTAAGTTATAATAGTACATACTTTGCTGATCTCTGTGACCTACCTTTTCCATGCACTCTAGTCACTTTGCGAATCGCCATTCCAACAACGACGTAGGCTTACTGTTAGTCGATAATGCAAATAATATAACAGATAAAAATATCAATAAGCAGCATTCACTTGACGGAGTTCGATTACAAAAATCCACTAAACAAAATTTTTGCAACAGTATGAAAGATCACTCGAAACCAATATTAGTTGAAAATATTATTTTGAGGTAAAAACTTGAAAAAGACTTTGAAATGCAGTGGTCGATATAGTTCATTGGAGTTTAAATGAATGCAAGATTCTCGCGTGCAATAATAATTCATAAGGTTCGAAACAGCGTATGAAACAAAAATTATATGTTTAGGAAAGTTGATTCAAAGAAAAGCGAATTCAAAACTTATATTTCGAACATTGACACTACCGAGCACTGCACTGAAAGAGATTATTTTTCTTAATCAATGGATGTTTTATTAAACAGTGACATATCCCATGGCAAAGAATTATTTCCTATACGAATAACTGTTCAAAATCTGCCATCGATGAATAAATCGATTTTACTGGAATTCAAATATATCGTCAAATCCATTTATCAAGATGTCTTACCTATTGACTACAGCATTAACGCAGTGCAAATTTGCTCCTGTTCAGAGAGGTAATGTATAATTTATTTTCGCATTGAAATAAGTCTTGAATATGTTTTCATGTAAGATGATGGTCCAAAAAATAATTTGTAAAGAATGTGAATATCAAACACGACTAGTATGTTGATTGTTCTAGAAGATGAATTTCAATTCATAAAATTACACCGTCTTCTTTTGCGTACAGTGGTAGAATCCCATTTATTATTGAGTACAAATTTTACACTCTATGATAACTGGGTTAAAATGGATTAGTGGTCCATTTTCATTCCTGCGAGTTTAATGTGGTTTTCGATTGGGCACAAAAATCAATTTTTTCGATCTAGATCAAAAAGTGATGTTCGATTGAGCAGAAAAAATTATTTATTTTTTGATCTAGATCAATTTTTCGCGATGTCGATTTATTTTTAGATCTAAACAATACATAAACGAATCTGTGTGTTGCCAAAAACAGTTTTGCGGTTACCAATTTATCTGTTGCAATTGAATTCGGGAATGGTTTGTTTCTGTTGGCAAAAAAATAATATATCACTAAAATTAAATTAAATTGTAATAAAATAAGTGAAATTAATTAAAATTATCATTAAATTGTCAGGCGTTTTTGATTTCTTTTCCTGTTTTGTTCCTGCAAATAGCGCGTAAAAGTGACACTTTACGCACACAAAGAAATTTTTACAGTTTGACGCTGCCATGTTCGAGGCAGGCATAGAAAAATCAAAAATAAATCAATCTGGAATTACCAATCGAAAACCACATAAAATTGATGACCTACTCCAAAATTATAATTGTTCCAAATTTTTTGAAAGATTTAAAAACGAATATAATGTCGAAACGAAGTCATCATTGTCATTTATCGTATATGCACTCGATGAAAATTCCTAAAAGAACACAGCTTAAGTTTTGCTGGTATTTGGTATTATGAATAATGAAGATTGAATTTTTGCCAATATATAATAAGTAATTAAGACTAAACGTAAGATTTTGTACGATTTTAGTGTACATTTATTTTTGTAGTATTTTGTATATTAGTTCGTTTTAAATAACCATTCGTTATCGTATTTTTTCAATTATTAATCATTGAAAACTTCACGTAAGACTTCGTCTTTTTTTTTGGACTATGCTGTAGTTATGCTGTAGTTTTAAGTTTACATGTTGGTTTTAAGTATATGATTTTGTTTTTGTAGGTGCAATACTGCCGACTGTACGTGTGTTTCATTGATCGGCAAAAATTGGTATGAAGTTAATGGTAAACTCTCACCTAATTTTAATTTTGAAAAGCCATCAGACATTTTTGAGTGTAATGACTCATGTGGATGTAACATTGTAAGTGCAAAAATATTATTGGAAATCTCGAAGTATTTTACAATTATCAATGTAATACAGACATGTTGCCAAAATCGCGTGGTGCAAAAGGGAATGCAAATCCCATTAGAGGTATTTCATTGCGAGAGTGAAACCAAGGGATTTGGTGTCCGTTCTCTAATACCAATTGATATAGGGACTTTTGTTTGTGAATATGCTGGTGAAATTTTAACAGATAATACAGCAGATTTACGTGATGATGATTCGTACCTTTTTGAATTGGGAACAGGATTCTCGATAGATGCGAAATTTTACGGAAATATTAGCAGATTTTTCAATCACAGTTGCCAACCAAATTTATCTGCAGTCAGAGTATATTTTGAACATTCTGACTTACGGTTTCCGAAAATTGGCTTCTTCGCGTCAAGAAATATTCCAGCTTTAGAAGAATTGTCGTAAGTATTTTCATTCACCTTACTTAATGTATATCATTTTTTATAGTCAATTATTTAAGCAACTTAATACTTTTCTTAATGCAGGTTTGACTATGGAGATAAATTTTGGGCGGTCAAAGCTAAATTATTGCCATGTCTGTGTAACTCCTCGAAATGTCGATTTCCTAATAAAATAGGTAATTCTAGCGGACCATCAGTTCTATGATCATTACACTTTACTTAAAATTTCAACTGTATACTTCTGACAGAGCGTCAAAGTTTTGAAATATCTAAAACACATTCAAAATCCTGAAATGTATTAATGATTCAAAAAATATTTTAAGGAATAAATTAATTTTTTTGTCAAGTTTTTGTTTCAAAAGGTACTACAGGGTACTTGCCCAGTTTCTGAAAAACCTTGAAAACCGGGAAAGTTTAGGGAATTATTTTTCGATCAGGAAAAACCTGGAATCTATCTTTTAATTAAGATTTTTTCTTATTTAGATTTAAATAAACTGAGCATATGTTCGAGGTAATTATTTTAATTTTTCCATAATAGTAAGCCTAAATTAATAACCTTACTGCTAAGTGATCTAGACTAATCTAAGTTCAGGACTCGATATTGGAAGCCAAATATACTTTATTACCTTATGTATAAAAACGAAGCTGCAATCCTTATTTGTTTTATCAGGTTGTTAGTGTTAATCTGCGTTAGTAGGTAGCTAGTTTATTGATAGTTTAAATCTAGAGTGAGTTGAAGGAACTATTTTAAAGCTATTATTTCAGTATATTACTTGGTCATTCTATTTACTCTTATTACAGGAAGCAGGATGACATTTCTTTTCGCCTCTTCTCAGTTTTTCTTTGCTTTGTTAGAAATTTTGTGTCTCGTTATACCTCGAAATGAAATAGTTTCAGATTCGTCTCCTTACTTAGGTTCTCTACTTATTTTCCTCACTTTAGGGTTTTTGAGGATTAGGGAATCGATAGAATACCAATGTCTCTTGAGAAATGTTTCAGCCTCATGCCATCTACCCCATCTTGTTGCCAGTTCCCAACGGAATGATATCGCCCGGCAATAATTTTCACTAGGGGGACAACGATTTGTTCTCCACCACCAGTCGCTTGAACGAAGACGTCTGCTTTTTCATTACCCTATATTCCGGCATGCCCTGCGACCTATCTAAGTTTGATTTTCCCTTTGCTTTTTGATGTGTTGCTTGTCTAATCTGATTCTAGTCAGTCGGATAAGATAATGACGTTGTTATACTTATGAACCCGTTTTGTTGCTTCGAAAATAGCGTACATCTCTGCTGTAGAGGCTGACGCATTTGAAACCAGGTTTATACTGAATGAGGAGGAGGATTGGTGTTGATGGTAGATCACCGCGGCTGCTATTGCATAACTTGTTGTAGATGAGACGTCTGTGTATTTCATGTCTACATCGCGGCATTCCTTCTGCCATTCTCGAAACCGCGCCTTTGGAAAATCGTGGCTCTGCAACTTTTACGGAGCTGTGTTGTGTATGCCTTACCCCTGCTAATGGTGTTTATTGTTGGGAAAGGTCCTCCTCTGGCGTTGTAAGTTTCCCATGCTAGAAAAACGGTTTATATCATTGATGTCAGAACTAACGAAGGGAAATACACAGAAAAGCAAAATATGCAAAGCTGCTTCAAGATGTTAGTGCGTAAATTTCTAACTAACCAAAAACACTTGATTCCTTAAAAACCCCATTCACTAAACAATGATGCTTGCTTTATTTCACAATTTCACATAGCTTTTTGCGCAATAAAAGACTCGAAATCAACCAAAATTTTTCAATAAAATTTAAAATACTTAAAACGAATTTTGTTGATCAAAACAATAGTATATTGTTCACCATGGGAGAAAAATACAACATTTCTATCGAGTGTAAATTGCCTGACGAGCCGTAGGCGACGTTGTATTTGTTCTCCTGAGATGAACATACAAATTTTTCACACACACACCTGTCGATAATTCCACTTTTTGGCTCGTTATCGAGGATCGCAGTAGTGTGTTTTTTCATCGGCCAACGTGAGTGTTTTCGACGGGTGAATGTGTGAAAATAGTATATTCACTCGCAGAAGAGAGCAGAGAGCACTTCCATCCAGTGTAAATTGCCTCACGAGCCGAGGTGGCGAGGGAGGTAAAGACGGATGGAAATGCTCTCTGCTCTCTTCGCGAGTGAATTTACTATTTCCACATTCCCACGTTGAAAATAATCATTTTGCCCGATGGAAAAATCCGCTACTTTGAACCTCGATAACGAGGTGAAAAGCGGAGTTTTCGATCGGGGTGTGAGAAAAACTGTTTTGACATACTGAGGAACACACTAATAGAATCTCACGCAAAAAATCTTCTCCGTCTTTTTCATTCGTAGTCTCCCTCTTTTTCATTTGTTACTTCAACTTCATTGTTAAAAAAATTGTGAACTTTTATATGCATGATATTCAAACTTTTTGAATGAGGTACCTAATATGTGTCAGTATGTTAGGTGAGTTCATTGAATTAATAACTAAATAAGGAAGGGAAAATAAACAGAAACGCCGAAGCAAAATATGCAAATTTCATATAGTTGTATTTGTGCGCTTACATGTGTTTGTAAATCCAGAGTCGAAACAAATCAACGGGGGCATAATTTTTAAGTTTCGCGCGGGTTTTTCAAATTTTATTAAATTTCCAAATTTTTCCATCACCGCCCTCTTCTTTTTTAACCGGGCTTGGGACCGGCTTTGGCAGAATTACGGAGATGGTTGGACTTTGTTTACTATTTTTTACGTATTTCCCTCGCTATTCGTGATTATAATAATTTAGATTTCTATACCCCGCTATAATATGCACTTACATTCCCATATAATGAAGTGCCTTAGTCCACTTTGGCCGAAGTGTCATTTTTTCCGATTTCTTTTTGGCGATGAAAAAGTAACGTGTACGTAAGTATTTTTCTACGATCAATTTAAGCAAAAGGCTATAATGAACAGACGCATGCATATGTTGATGAAAGAGATTTTTTCCGATGAAGTGTTTTTGAACCGAAGCAGAGATTTTGTTAAAAATTTGTTTGCTCAAAATGTTTTCATCGGAAAGACGGCTGGATATTCTAATCTCCTTTTCGACCTGTAGACAAATTGCTACTACGCTCTTTGATGGAATTTTTAAAAAACCTCTGCTCTTATAACCAATCAAAGAAGTAGAATAAAAGTCGCCTTGCATAGCTTCAACACAAATGCAACATTTTAAGACTTTGCATATTTTGAACACGACAAAGCCTGCAATATAATCTACAACATGCTTTACATAATCCGTCAATTGCGAAACGTAACTATGGTCGTCCTGAAATTGTTGGTCAATTTGCGAAAAGTCCGAGTCTGACTGTTGGCTCGACTCGACCATAGTTGATTGTGAAACAGTTGTGTTAATTTGTCTCAACGGATCTACATTACCAACGTTGAGTAGCGAAATTTGCTCTAAGGGAAGACAATTCCCCATTCCTCCATCCCTTAGTTGGCAGCGAAACACTAACTTCTTATAGACCGATGTAAACTGTTTCACGGTTGGGTTGTTGTTATTACCCAAACCTAGACGGATTGATGCAAAGAACAGCTCAATATGGTCTTGATTGAGCTTATAAAGCGGAATGAAAATTAGTTTCCTCGTTTCAATAAAGCGTTCATATAGTAAGCGTACGTTTCGTAAGCACCGAATGAGCCCCAAGAATCCCACTTTTCGTCTGGAATTTATTAAGTAGTCATTAGATGTTAGTTTTAATTGGCTGATATAGTTTATCGCTCTTGTCGAATATTCAATGAGTTCAGCAGCGTTATTTTGACAAAGAGCTTTCTTTTCAGATTGTGGCTCTTGAATTTGCCGACTGTTTAAGATGTCAAAAATATCATTGAATATTCGAATAAAGTTGGATGTCCCCTCGCTCCCAGCAAAGTCTTTTAGTTTCAGGACTTCGCGGCAGACATCTAAAGCATCAGCCACTGATCTACTTAATGTCTGGACAGCCAGTCGTACTTTCATTTTTTGGTTCTGGAAGAAGATGTGAGCCTTCCTCAATTTGTTAGCCAAATGCAAACCCTGTTTCTCTTGCAGTTCTTGCAAGAGTTCCAAATATTTCCATTGGATTGGTTTGCCATCCCCATCAACAAATGCTTTCAAATCCCCAAATGCATTTCTCACAAGCTTCACCATATGACAAGGGTCAGGGTGAAGAATAAGTTTGTCCAGACTTTGATTTAATTGGATGTACTCTCTCGCTTTAGTGTCACTAACATTTGAACCAAGGTGCTTCGAAACAGTTAAATTAGTTGCTGCTCCGTCAAATGTGACTCCAACCACCTCTACGCCACAATCCAACAAACTATTCAAAAAGAGTTTTGTCAAGTTGGTTTTTTGTTCGGCATTCAAAGAAGAAATGGGGAAATATCCTAAAGGAAGCTTCCATGGTTTGTTCAAACAGACGGCTAAGTATACTAAAATTTGGGTGGCCATAACATTACTTTTGCCGCCGTCGCCCACATCAACAAAACCATGGGAATCCATCCCATCCCAGTCAACATGTTTCCTTATACTTATAATAAATTCTAACTTTAAAAACATTTTGGTCCTTCGAGCCGGATTTTAGTCGTAGTTTGGTTAATTTTGTTAGTCATTTTAAGAATAAATTTACTTATTTAAAAATGAGGGCTGAGCACGTCGAGCGTAGGTTGGATCAGCAGCTATTAGTTGCAGACCGCATCGAGCATGCATACGATCAATTGACCGTTATTGGAAGTGAGATGGTGACTCGACACCGAGTTGATGCCAGACTTCAAGCGCTAAAGGATGATTGGGAGGAGTTTAACGTTATTCATAATGTGGTTTTTATGAGTATCACAAAGGTTGAACTACCTGAACGCACCCGTCTTGAGCAACATCGTTATTTCATAAGCAATGTTTATAATAAGACCTACCAAAAGTACTTGGACAACATTGAAAAGATGTCGAGCTTACTCGAAACTTTATGTGAAACAGCATCAACATCATCTGCTTCACAGCCGACTACTTTTGTTACTCACATAAATACAAGGTTGCCACGAATTGATATCCCGAAATTCGACGGGACCTTCAACAACTGGATGCCATTCAGGGATTTGTTTACATCCATTGTTATTTCAAATGGTTCAATCTCATATGTAGAAAAGTTGCAGTATTTAAAAACAAGTCTTACTGGACGAGCAGCTGAATTCATCAAAAATATATCTTTAACTTCAGAGAATTTCCAAAAAGCATGGGATTCACTAACGTCCTTTTATGAGAATGATAGACTACTAGTTCAATCTGCTATATCATCGTTATTCTCAATTAAGGGGATGACAAGAGAATCGGCAGTTGAATTGGAACAATTATATTCATCCACATTACAAGCGTATAGAACTTTAGAGACTTTGAAGCGACCTGTTCATTCATGGGACGACATATTAGTCTATTTGACCGTCAACAAGCTGGACGCTCATTTAGTTCGATCGTGGGAAAACTATTTAGGTTCTTCAAAAAGACCACCATCCTGGAGTCAACTCGAAGATTTTCTGAGAACGAAAATGGTGTCACTCAAATCATTCGAAAAACTTCCAAAAAGTTCGTCAGCTACATCTCATCAAAAATATCACTTTAAGTCGCATCACATAAATAATTCTGATGATAATGATGCTTCATCATTTAATCATCTGACTTGTCCATGCTGTTCGAATCAACACTTGTTAACCAAATGCTCTAAATTTTTATCTAAAACTACCAAGCAACGACAAGAATTTATCAAAGGAAAGAGATTATGTTTTAACTGTCTTAAACAGCACTTTCGATCAGATTGCAAATCTTCTCATCGTTGTTTGAAATGTGGTAGCAAACACCATACCTTATTACATCAATATCAAAGTGCTAAGTCGTCGAATAAGCAAACTAACTCTTCAACATCAACAAAGCCTTCATTTTCACATAACGAAGAAACAGCTCGTCAAATTAACCACCTGCATAGACCAGTTGCTACTCTATCAGTTGTACTTTTAGCTACCGCTAAAGTCAGAATAATTCATGACAATGGTACTTATCTTGAAGTCCGAGCTCTTCTTGATCAAGGTTCAGAAATTTCTTTGATTTCTGAAAACGCAGTTCAACGATTGCAGCTTCAAAGAAAGTCATCATCTATTCCGATCATTGGAGTTGGAGCTTCGAAGACTGGTTCTACGAAAGGAGTTGTTAATCTGAAAATTAAACCCCATTTCGAATCGCCTATAACAGTGTCATTCAAAGCATACATTTTACCAAGATTGACATCAAGAATTCCAGCCAAACAGTTCCAGTTACATCAATGGAATCATCTGAAGAATTTGTCACTAGCAGATCCTCATTATGAGACACCAGGGTCAATCGACCTTATTATTGGAGCCGATATTTATGGACAAATTTTAGAAGGATCTATCATAAAAGGTCCAGACAATTCTCCCACAGCTCAACTCACTAAATTCGGATGGATAATTTCGGGTCCATCGAAAGTTAATACTGATCAGCGAGAAGTAATATCCTATCACTGTGCTTTAGACGAGGACCTTCATTCTCTTTTGCAATCTTTTTGGCATCAAGAAGAAATCATCAGTTCAGCTACTAAACTTTTATCACCACAAGACCAAGAGTGTGAAAATCATTTTATGACGACTCACTCTCGTAATGAATTTGGTCGTTATGTGGTTCGACTTCCTTTTAAAATTCCTATAAACCAAATAGGAGATTCAAAGTTATCAGCTGTACGAATGCTAAATCATCTACAAAAGCGTTTTACATCTGATTCTGATTTCTATCAAGCTTATTCTTCCTTTCTAAAGGATTATGAAGGTTTACATCACATGATTCGAATCTCAGATAATGAAATTGAACCAAAATCTGTCTTCTATTTACCTCATCATGGAGTGAAGCGGGAATCTAGCACCACTACCAAATTAAGAGTCGTTTTCAACGGCTCATGTCAAGTTAAAGAAGGGATTCCTTTAAATGAAACATTGCACGCTGGTCCAAAACTCCAAGTCAATTTATTTGATATTTTAATCTGGCTGCGTCAATTTAAATATATCTTCAGTGCTGACATTGAAAAAATGTATCGTCAGATTCAAATTCATAAGGACGACCAACGATTCCAACGAATCCTTTGGAAAGAAGATGATCAGATTATCAAATATGAATTGACTACAGTCACCTATGGCTTAGTGTGTGCTCCTTATTTAGCTCTTCGAGCAGTTTTACAATTAATTAAAGATGAAGGCCACAACTTCCCACTTGCTTCTGAACTTTTAGTTAAAGGACGATATGTTGACGATGTATTTGGAGGAGCTGATACTATCGAAGAAGCTCAACTCAAGGCGAAGCAAACATATAATCTTTGTATGGCGGGCGGCTTCCCGTTAAGGAAATGGATTAGTAATGAACAAGCAATTTTAAAATTCATTGCTCCTAATTACAAAGTCGACACACAAAATATTCCAATTAAAGAACAAACTGTACTTGCACTTGGCTTATCATGGAATCCTGCAGTAGACATTTTTCAATTTAAGCTTAAGGATTCATCCATTACAAAGTTTACCAAACGTTCAATACTATCCAGGATAGCTCAGTTTTTTGACCCACTTGGTCTACTATCTCCAATATTTATTACAGCAAAAATCTTTATGCAAGAATTATGGGTCATCAAGACTGGTTGGGATGAACCACTGAACAAATCGCAAATTAAAACTTGGCAGAATTTCATCAATTCATTAGATGGATTAGATAAAATTGAAATACCTAGATGGATTGGTATGATGACTAATTCTATTACGGAGATACATGGATTCAGTGATGCATCTCAGCTCGCTACGGCAGCTTCCGTTTATATTAAGACATGCAATTCGAATAAGACTCATGTCATTTTGTTATGTTCGAAGACGAAAGTTGCTCCAATCAAGAGAATAACAATCCCTCGATTAGAATTATCTGCAGCAACTTTATTAGCAAAACTTGTTGCTCATTGTCAGCAAGTCTTAAACCTACAAAACATTCCTTGCTACCTGTGGACAGATTCGGCTATTGTCCACGTTTGGCTTAATAATCATCCATCAAGGTGGAAGGAATTTGTCCACAATCGAGTTTGTTTGATTCAAGACTTAACTCCTCACGCAACATGGAAATTCGTACCGGGCACAATGAATCCAGCAGACTGTGCATCTCGGGGTGTATCTGCAGAAAATTTGAGTAATCATTCATTGTGGTGGAATGGGCCATTGTGGTTAATGAATGAATCTTCCTCTTGGCCTATCCTACCGACGACAAAGGATCCGAGAGTTGATATAGAAGAACGGAATAAGATATCTCCCAAAGTTGTTCATATTTGCATAAAAGATGAAATATGGAACCTTCAAGATCGATTTTCTACCATCACTAAACTTTTACGAGTAACAGCAACCTGTCAAAGAGCAATTAAACGCTTTAAAAACCAAGCGAAATCTCTCGTTACCTGTCCACTTTCTCCATCTGAAATCAGTGAAGCTAAATTGATGTGGATCAAGAAAATTCAAAACCACTTTTTCCATAAAGAGATTTCATGTTTACAAGCGAAAGACGATATTCCTAATTCAAGTCATTTGGTCATGTTGACACCCTTCCTCGATCGTCAAGGTTTGATGCGAGTGGGTGGGAGATTGAAGCATTCATCATTACCTAATGACACTAAACATCCATATGTTTTACCAAAGAATGTACACTTTTCAAATCTAATAATTAATGAGGCTCACAATCGTACATTTCATGGTTCGACACAAGATACTCTTCTATATGTCAGGAATCAGTATTGGATTTTAGGTGGACGAGCTCCAGTTCGATCGTTCATCTTAAAATGTGTCAAGTGTACACGCTACCGACGAATCCAAGCGAATCAATTAATGGGACAGTTACCATACTCACGAGTGAATCCAAGTCGAGCTTTTTTGCATACAGGTATTGATTATGCAGGACCTTATGTTATTAAAACTTGGAAAGGAAGAAACCCGAAAACCTATAAAACTTGGGTTGCATTATTCGTTTGTCTCACAACATCTGCTATTCATTTAGAGGTAGTAACTGATTACTCATCAGAAGCATTTATCGCTGCATATAGACGCTTTGTTTCAAGAAGAGGAATCTGTTCAACATTATACAGTGACTGTGGAAGCAATTTTAAAGGAGCAGAAAAGGAGTTGAAAGATCTTTTCTCAACAAATAGTCAACAGCTCGGGAAAATGGCATCATTAATTGCAAATGATGGAACAACTTGGCAATTCAATCCTCCTGCTGCTCCTCATTTTGGAGGTAAATGGGAAGCAGCAGTGAAATCGATGAAACATCATTTAAGACGAGTTGCTGGACACGTCCAGCTGACATATGAAGAATTTTCCACATTGCTTGTCCAAATCGAAGCCGTTCTAAATTCAAGGCCTTTAATGCCACTCACCGACGATCCTGATGATCTGGATGTATTGACTCCTGGACATTTTTTGATTGGGCACTCTCTAACGATCATTCCAGAACCAAACTTAGAAGCAATTAAGGGTTCAAAACTTTCCAGATGGCAATATATAAGCCAACTATCTCAAAATTTTTGGACGAGATGGTCTCGTGAATATTTACAACGGTTTCACGCTATTTATAAATGGAGCAAGACAACTCCACCTCTCAAAATAGGAGACATTGTATTGATCATTGACGAAAGATATCCTCCTGGTAAATGGCCAATGGCGAGAATCACCCATGTACATCCTGGCAAAGACGGTTTAACTCGAGTTGTGACGCTGAACACTGGTTCAATGACAATTATTCGACCGATAAGAAAACTCTGTCCACTCTTAAAAGCTTCAACACCTGAATTTTCGTCGCCAGAGCCGACGAAGGCGGGCGGAAATGTCTAAAATCGTAAAAAATAGAGTATAATTTAATATTTATATAATGTGAATAAATATATTTAAATCATAGTAGTCATAGGTAAATTTTTTGTGACCATCATAGAAGGCGATGGTTTAGAGAGGAAAAGTCGTGTGAGGTACGGGTCAGTCTGCAGAGTGAGTCTCGCAGAAGCTGATCTTTGAGATAGTCGTGATTCTTCAATTAATTTTGTAATTTTGTTTCATTAGTGGTTGTGCTTGGTGCCACCTGACTTTGTTTGTGCCGTGGTTTTGCAAATTGAATTCATCTCATTGAATTCATCTCTTTGGATTCCTTCTTAAGGATATTTGATTTGTTGTGTAAGTTATGTTTTTTAATAGCTAGAGACAGGACTCCGCTTTATTAATGTAATGTCTGGTTCAGTTGCGTGTAAGCCACATTGACCTGGGGAAGTTATTGAGAACTTCCACGAAATTCACCACGAATTTCTGCTGGCTTACACCCTGTACTGGTTCTTTTGTTTTTTAATAAGGACTGTGCTTGTCTCTGGCTTTGTCTGGCTCAGTTGCGTGCAAGTCACACTTTATTGGGGAAGTTAAAGAGAACTTCCATGAAATTCAAAACGAATTTCTGCTGACTTGCATCCTGAACTGGTTCGTAATGCAGATCAAACCCGTTCTAGTCACATTTCGTTTGAGATGAGATTAATTACAGATCTCTGCGAAGTTCAACTAGCAACTTCTGCTGACAGAACGGTTTGATCTTTCTATTTTCCAATGAATATTCAAACCGAATCATTCATAAACACCTTCAAAATCAAGTGCGTTATCGGTCACATTTTACAAAGAAGATTCATGAAGAATCGTAGAGAAGTTCACGAAAGAACTTCTGACGGCCAAACCACTTGATTCATAATGTCTTGAACAGTTATTCAACCATTGTTTGAGATCATGAGCTTATCTTCGAATCTTTTCTAGGAATCACCTTGGAAGCAGTTAGCTAGTGATCCGAATCGGGTTCGACGTGCAGCCAGCCAGAAAATTCTAATCGCCATAATAATATAAAATATAAATTTAGTTTATATAATAAATTCTAACTTTAAAAACATTTTGGTCCTTCGAGCCGGATTTTAGTCGTAGTTTGGTTAATTTTGTTAGTCATTTTAAGAATAAATTTACTTATTTAAAAATGAGGGCTGAGCACGTCGAGCGTAGGTTGGATCAGCAGCTATTAGTTGCAGACCGCATCGAGCATGCATACGATCAATTGACCGTTATTGGAAGTGAGATGGTGACTCGACACCGAGTTGATGCCAGACTTCAAGCGCTAAAGGATGATTGGGAGGAGTTTAACGTTATTCATAATGTGGTTTTTATGAGTATCACAAAGGTTGAACTACCTGAACGCACCCGTCTTGAGCAACATCGTTATTTCATAAGCAATGTTTATAATAAGACCTACCAAAAGTACTTGGACAACATTGAAAAGATGTCGAGCTTACTCGAAACTTTATGTGAAACAGCATCAACATCATCTGCTTCACAGCCGACTACTTTTGTTACTCACATAAATACAAGGTTGCCACGAATTGATATCCCGAAATTCGACGGGACCTTCAACAACTGGATGCCATTCAGGGATTTGTTTACATCCATTGTTATTTCAAATGGTTCAATCTCATATGTAGAAAAGTTGCAGTATTTAAAAACAAGTCTTACTGGACGAGCAGCTGAATTC
This sequence comes from Chrysops caecutiens, assembly GCA_963971475.1. NCBI lineage: Eukaryota > Metazoa > Arthropoda > Insecta > Diptera > Tabanidae > Chrysops > Chrysops caecutiens. The sequence continues at coordinate 68,901,676 of OZ020567.1, forward strand.
ATCAAAAATATATCTTTAACTTCAGAGAATTTCCAAAAAGCATGGGATTCACTAACGTCCTTTTATGAGAATGATAGACTACTAGTTCAATCTGCTATATCATCGTTATTCTCAATTAAGGGGATGACAAAAGAATCGGCAGTTGAATTGGAACAATTATATTCATCCACATTACAAGCGTATAGAACTTTAGAGACTTTGAAGCGACCTGTTCATTCATGGGACGACATATTAGTCTATTTGACCGTCAACAAGCTGGACGCTCATTTAGTTCGATCGTGGGAAAACTATTTAGGTTCTTCAAAAAGACCACCATCCTGGAGTCAACTCGAAGATTTTCTGAGAACGAAAATGGTGTCACTCAAATCATTCGAAAAACTTCCAAAAAGTTCGTCAGCTACATCTCATCAAAAATATCACTTTAAGTCGCATCACATAAATAATTCTGATGATAATGATGCTTCATCATTTAATCATCTGACTTGTCCATGCTGTTCGAATCAACACTTGTTAACCAAATGCTCTAAATTTTTATCTAAACCTACCAAGCAACGACAAGAATTTATCAAAGGAAAGAGATTATGTTTTAACTGTCTTAAACAGCACTTTCGATCAGATTGCAAATCTTCTCATCGTTGTTTGAAATGTGGTAGCAAACACCATACCTTATTACATCAATATCAAAGTGCTAAGTCGTCGAATAAGCAAACTAACTCTTCAACATCAACAAAGCCTTCATTTTCACATAACGAAGAAACAGCTCGTCAAATTAACCACCTGCATAGACCAGTTGCTACTCTATCAGTTGTACTTTTAGCTACCGCTAAAGTCAGAATAATTCATGACAATGGTACTTATCTTGAAGTCCGAGCTCTTCTTGATCAAGGTTCAGAAATTTCTTTGATTTCTGAAAACGCAGTTCAACGATTGCAGCTTCAAAGAAAGTCATCATCTATTCCGATCATTGGAGTTGGAGCTTCGAAGACTGGTTCTACGAAAGGAGTTGTTAATCTGAAAATTAAACCCCATTTCGAATCGCCTATAACAGTGTCATTCAAAGCTTACATTTTACCAAGATTGACATCAAGAATTCCAGCCAAACAGTTCCAGTTACATCAATGGAATCATCTGAAGAATTTGTCACTAGCAGATCCTCATTATGAGACACCAGGGTCAATCGACCTTATTATTGGAGCCGATATTTATGGACAAATTTTAGAAGGATCTATCATAAAAGGTCCAGACAATTCTCCCACAGCTCAACTCACTAAATTCGGATGGATAATTTCGGGTCCATCGAAAGTTAATACTGATCAGCGAGAAGTAATATCCTATCACTGTGCTTTAGACGAGGACCTTCATTCTCTTTTGCAATCTTTTTGGCATCAAGAAGAAATCATCAGTTCAGCTACTAAACTTTTATCACCACAAGACCAAGAGTGTGAAAATCATTTTATGACGACTCACTCTCGTAATGAATTTGGTCGTTATGTGGTTCGACTTCCTTTTAAAATTCCTATAAACCAAATAGGAGATTCAAAGTTATCAGCTGTACGAATGCTAAATCATCTACAAAAGCGTTTTACATCTGATTCTGATTTCTATCAAGCTTATTCTTCCTTTCTAAAGGAGTATAAAGGTTTACATCACATGATTCGAATCTCAGATAATGAAATTGAACCAAAATCTGTCTTCTATTATCTCATCATGGAGTGAAGCGGGAATCTAGCACCACTACCAAATTAAGAGTCGTTTTCAACGGCTCATGTCAAGTTAAAGAAGGGATTCCTTTAAATGAAACATTGCACGAATTATTATTATTACCATTGTCATGAATTATTCTGACTTTAGCGGTAGCTAAAAGTACAACTGATAGAGTAGCAACTGGTCTATGCAGGTGGTTAATTTGACGAGCTGTTTCTTCGTTATGTGAAAATGAAGGCTTTGTTGATGTTGAAGAGTTAGTTTGCTTATTCGACGACTTAGCACTTTGATATTGATGTAATAAGGTATGGTGTTTGCTACCACATTTCAAACAACGATGAGAAGATTTGCAATCTGATCGAAAGTGCTGTTTAAGACAGTTAAAACATAATCTCTTTCCTTTGATAAATTCTTGTCGTTGCTTGGTAGGTTTAGATAAAAATTTAGAGCATTTGGTTAACAAGTGTTGATTCGAACAGCATGGACAAGTCAGATGATTAAATGATGAAGCATCATTATCATCAGAATTATTTATGTGATGCGACTTAAAGTGATATTTTTGATGAGATGTAGCTGACGAACTTTTTGGAAGTTTTTCGAATGATTTGAGTGACACCATTTTCGTTCTCAGAAAATCTTCGAGTTGACTCCAGGATGGTGGTCTTTTTGAAGAACCTAAATAGTTTTCCCACGATCGAACTAAATGAGCGTCCAGCTTGTTGACGGTCAAATAGACTAATATGTCGTCCCATGAATGAACAGGTCGCTTCAAAGTCTCTAAAGTTCTATACGCTTGTAATGTGGATGAATATAATTGTTCCAATTCAACTGCCGATTCTTTTGTCATCCCCTTAATTGAGAATAACGATGATATAGCAGATTGAACTAGTAGTCTATCATTCTCATAAAAGGACGTTAGTGAATCCCATGCTTTTTGGAAATTCTCTGAAGTTAAAGATATATTTTTGATGAATTCAGCTGCTCGTCCAGTAAGACTTGTTTTTAAATACTGCAACTTTTCTACATATGAGATTGAACCATTTGAAATAACAATGGATGTAAACAAATCCCTGAATGGCATCCAGTTGTTGAAGGTCCCGTCGAATTTCGGGATATCAATTCGTGGCAACCTTGTATTTATGTGAGTAACAAAAGTAGTCGGCTGTGAAGCAGATGATGTTGATGCTGTTTCACATAAAGTTTCGAGTAAGCTCGACATCTTTTCAATGTTGTCCAAGTACTTTTGGTAGGTCTTATTATAAACATTGCTTATGAAATAACGATGTTGCTCAAGACGGGTGCGTTCAGGTAGTTCAACCTTTGTGATACTCATAAAAACCACATTATGAATAACGTTAAACTCCTCCCAATCATCCTTTAGCGCTTGAAGTCTGGCATCAACTCGGTGTCGAGTCACCATCTCACTTCCAATAACGGTCAATTGATCGTATGCATGCTCGATGCGGTCTGCAACTAATAGCTGCTGATCCAACCTACGCTCGACGTGCTCAGCCCTCATTTTTAAATAAGTAAATTTATTCTTAAAATGACTAACAAAATTAACCAAACTACGACTAAAATCCGGCTCGAAGGACCAAAATGTTTTTAAAGTTAGAATTTATTATATAAACTAAATTTATATTTTATATTATTATGGCGATTAGAATTTTCTGGCTGGCTGCACGTCGAACCCGATTCGGATCACTAGCTAACTGCTTCCAAGGTGATTCCTAGAAAAGATTCGAAGATAAGCTCATGATCTCAAACAATGGTTGAATAACTGTTCAAGACATTATGAATCAAGTGGTTTGGCCGTCAGAAGTTCTTTCGTGAACTTCTCTACGATTCTTCATGAATCTTCTTTGTAAAATGTGACCGATAACGCACTTGATTTTGAAGGTGTTTATGAATGATTCGGTTTGAATATTCATTGGAAAATAGAAAGATCAAACCGTTCTGTCAGCAGAAGTTGCTAGTTGAACTTCGCAGAGATCTGTAATTAATCTCATCTCAAACGAAATGTGACTAGAACGGGTTTGATCTGCATTACGAACCAGTTCAGGATGCAAGTCAGCAGAAATTCGTTTTGAATTTCATGGAAGTTCTCTTTAACTTCCCCAATAAAGTGTGACTTGCACGCAACTGAGCCAGACAAAGCCAGAGACAAGCACAGTCCTTATTAAAAAACAAAAGAACCAGTACAGGGTGTAAGCCAGCAGAAATTCGTGGCGAATTTCGTGGAAGTTCTCAATAACTTCCCCAGGTCAATGTGGCTTACACGCAACTGAACCAGACATTACATTAATAAAGCGGAGTCCTGTCTCTAGCTATTAAAAAACATAACTTACACAACAAATCAAATATCCTTAAGAAGGAATCCAAAGAGATGAATTCAATGAGATGAATTCAATTTGCAAAACCACGGCACAAACAAAGTCAGGTGGCACCAAGCACAACCACTAATGAAACAAAATTACAAAATTAATTGAAGAATCACGACTATCTCAAAGATCAGCTTCTGCGAGACTCCCTCTGCAGACTGACCCGTACCTCACACGACTTTTCCTCTCTAAACCATCGCCTTCTATGATGGTCACAAAAAATTTACCTATGACTACTATGATTTAAATATATTTATTCACATTATATAAATATTAAATTATACTCTATTTTTTACGATTTTAGACAATACTCATTTCGTCAAACACAAGATTTACAATAATCTTGCCCTGAGTATTTTCAACAACCTTCTTTATAGCCGAAAATGATTCCCCTGTGACGCCAGGACCACATCCGATTTTCTGATACCACTTTCGTAACGTTCTACTGTTGGGCAGACAGTTACTGAAAGTGGTTCGGACATATTCATATGCTCGAGGAGATAAAAAATTCAAATTAAGAGCAAATGCCTTAATTTGGGAGCTGAAGCCCTTTGGCAGAGGTCTTGACTCGACTTTAAATATCTGCCGTTCTATTAGATCTTTACTTGGGCCACCCACTTTTTCCAGCACGCCTTGCACTTTTTCACTTATTAGTTTTTTTCCCCTTAATGATTTGTACAATTGGTCCATGGTCGTAATTTTCCGGCAACTGCGTCTAGTTTTTTGCTTCAGAGATTTTATGATCTTACGTTTTTCTAAAAGTGTCTTTTGTAGCATAGTTACTTTCTGTTTCAACCGCAGACAAGTTTTCCGTTCCTCCAGTAATTGTTGCTGCAAAGTCTACATTTAAGGAAACAAATTCTATAAAATCATACGAAAATATAATCATAGTACCCCCAGGACAGTTCAGAGACGAAACATTGTAATTCTAGTCCTAAAAGATTCTGTAAACAAAACAACATACCTACTACATGTACTTACTAGCTAACACATTCGAATTAAAATACATACTATATTATTTTCAGATTTTTTTATTTTTCCATATTGTTCAAAACAATTTTGAATGGCTTCGAATCACTCAATGTGATGAGCCCTATCAACATTTATTAATATTAATTATTTTAATTCCATCATTGGAACACATACATTAAATAAACATACAGAAACAGTTGAACATACAGAACAAATTAAACGATATACTCACTGCCACAGACTGACTGGAATCATCTTGGGGAATATTGGGGTAAAGTATTTGGTGGCTATTTGCATCTTGGGGAATCATCTACAAGTAAAAAATGAAATTAGAAATAAACTGATGTCTCAAAATCGAAATATAACATACATTTTCAAAAATCTCTGCATTATTTTCAGCGAGGTATATTGTTGTTTCGTCTTGGGGAATCATCTACAAGTTAAAAATGAAATTAGAAATAAACTGATGTCTCAAAATCGAAATATAACATACATTTTCAAAAATCTCTACATTATTTTCAGCGAGGTATATTATTGTTTCGTCTTGGGGAATCATCTACAAGTAAAAAATGAAATTAGAAATAAACTGATGTCTCAAAATCGAAATATAACATACATTTCCAAAAATCTCTACATTATTTTGGGCAAAATAAACTGTTTCGTGGCCATTTGCATCTTGGGGAATTATCTAAAGAGAAAAAGTAAGTTAGTAAAATACTACGGTCCATATCTAAGTTTTCTTTACATTTTCTTTTTCAACAAACTCAACAGTACTGGTGGTTCTGTTCTGGTCTATATCCATATGCAGAAATAGATCTTCTACGGGCTCAGTTATCTAAAAAGAAAATAAATCCAGTTGTCATATAAAATATTGTGAACTAACGTTTATTTTTGGAACTGCATCTTCAGCCAAACACCTTTTGTTTCCAACTTGCCGAAAATCACTTAAGGTAAAGTGGGCAGAGCATAGGAATGAAGTCTTGGATAGTTTGACGTTGCAAAGCCCAAGCGATTCAATCCAAAGTGCTCTGCGGATGTCACCAATGGGAAGCCTGTAAATATAAAATAAAATTTAGATATCCATAACTGAAATTTAGTTTTAATTACATACTAACCCCTTGAAAAAAATTTTGTCGACTTCACTGGTGTTTTCTTGTACTCAAATTGTTCCTCGAGTAAACAATAACAAACATGGTGGTTGCAAATGTAAATATTTGCAAAAAATCTCTCATATTTCTTAATATGGAACTTGTTTTACCATTAATTTAATATTGTGTGGTTCGAGAAACAATTTAGCACCCATGACACAAAACTTACCTATGAAAGGATATCCCATTGGACCCATTTTTATGGTTATTCTTGCACTTTTTGATGCAGCACTTCATTCTTAAAATATACACTATTAATTATGATAAATGTATGTTAAAATTGAACAACAAACCTTTCTTAATCAATTACTCACTATTTTACAAACTCAAAAATTTCTTACACAAATTTCACTGTTTGAAATTCGATTTCCAAATTGACAATTTACGCGACGTGCAATTTTGACAATCAAAACAAAACCCTCTACAGTGTATTTACAAGTGGTACAGAAAGCCATTCAAAGTATTTGTTTCACAAATACTTGAGGCCTAGGCCAATAGAAATCGTGAATGGTGGTACTGAAATACCACTACTCTAACGAAGCCTATATGAATAACCTCTGTACCACCGCAACACTAAGAAAATCAAAAATTCTTACCAATACCATGGAAAAACAGCTACTCACACCACAGTGTAGCCAATCAGTGGAAAAGTGTGACACGCCGTACCACCAATTCTTCTGATGAATGGTTTGCTCAGGGGAGAAAGGTTTCGGGGCATATGCGTCGCTCACGGACACTGTAGGTGAGCGGTAGGGCCATTCCTTAGTAGTTATTAATTCAATGGGTGAGTTTCGTCTTAAATGTTTTATTTTGCAGAATGGAGTGTTGTCTGAGCTATCATAGAGAGCGGACGTGCCGACTACAAGTCCAAAAACAGGCAGACGGTGATCTATTGTTTGATCCAGCGGTAAATCGTGGTTGTTACTTAGTGAAAAGTGAACATGTGTTTCTTTTAGAAGATCGATAAGCGAAAGTGATTCCAGGGCCATCGTAGGTTAAATCCATAATAAAATCTTTAAATAAGGAATACGGAGTGAATATACATAATCTAAAGTGGTAATTGAAACCAAACTAAACCTAAAGCAAACTATCATCAGCCTTACTTGATCTTGTTGCAAGAACGTAGTATGTGGTATGTTGCTAGGGTAATGCGAACATGCGACTCCATCTGAAAATCGAGAAGTGAAAATAATTCTTTAACCATCTAAAGCAGTAACTCATAATAAAATCTTAAATAAGAAAACGAAATCATTCCATATAAACTATAGTGAGAAAATCAAACCAATAGCTAACAAACTATGATCTATTCGACCCAGTTGCAACAACGAGGTTGTGCAATGTAGGGAATTGTGAACATGCTTTTCCATCCGAAAATCGGGAAATGAAAATACTTCTAGTACCACAGATAGCAAATATCCTTACTATAAACTTTAGAACTTTAAATAACATATACGTATTGCATTTATAAAAACGAAAGGGACAAATTACGCCAAACTTAACAAAAGCAAACAAGCAATAACCTAATACTCGATCCAGTCGCAAAATCGAGGTTATGGTTTAAGGGAAAGGTGATCACTTGGTTCCATTGGAAAAGCGAAATATGTTGTTTAAAAGAGGTAGTGTCAGTTAAGGAAATGTGAACTCGTGATTCCATGGGAAATTCGATAAATGATAATAACTCCACAATAATTGAAAGCATAATAAAACGCATAATATAGACTGTAACCGTTTTTGTAAAAATGAAAAAGACTTGCTGTGTTGAGATGAGAAAACAGAATGAATAGTATATTGTTAACCAATGGTCGAAAGTTGTACTCGCGAGCCGTAGGCGAGGGTGGCAAACACTCGAGTAAAGAAGTACTATTTTTGTCTCGAGGTTAACATACGTTTTTTTACCCCATGTCCGCCGAAGGTTTGATAATTAAACGAATTTATTTTTTAAATAATTTTATTCTTGATGATTTAATTATAAAAAAAAGATGAAATTAAAAAAAAAAAACAAAAAAATTTCTAAGGCTACTTTGCCTAATACCCTCTAGAGACTTTAGTTAAACCGACTAAATTTACTCCGGTTTAGGAAAACTAGTTTAAGATTATCCGGTTTAACCCGATTAGCTTGATAGACTAAATTCGGTTTAACTGTCAAAATATTCGAACAAAATGAGTGCTGAAGTAGGCAACAAGCCGGTTACATCCAGCTAACACATTAAATAAAACGGGATTTAGAAAATTCAGTTGTGAGACCTGTAATCTGGTTTAATTATATCCAGTTACGTACAGGCTACGAACTTAAACCAGATAAAGGAGATGATTCGGCTTATGTTATATAATCTGTCTGCGCTATTGGCTGGTTTTAACCGACTTATTGCCAATTTCAGTATCTATTTTGCATCAGTTTTTTTGACAGATAAATCAGATTTAGTCTGTCAAGCGAAGTTGGTTAAACCGGATAAACTAAGCTAGTTTCATTAAAACGTATTAAATTTAGCCGGTCTGTCCAGGCTATAATCCTATAAACAAAATAGAAGAAAATCCCTTTATGGGGCTAGTAATACGGTTTAATTTTATGCAGTTGAGTATAAACTACGAATATGGCCAAATAATCACAAAACATGGTCGAAAATTTTACTTTTGGTGGTGTTGTGGTAAAAACACACTTTCGTAGTCAATGCTGAAAAGAGCTATTTTCAACCCGCGAAACAGGGTCGAAAATATAACTTTCTGCAGGGGTGTGGTAAAAATGTATTTTTATATTACATGTGTACAAAGCAAAATGTCAACGCAGTGGAAACGTTCACCAAAAATCTGGTAGTGTGTGTCCTGCTTGGAATGAGCTGATGCAATAAACCCTACGCATAAAGGTGCGCGTTTAACATAAACTTTATATGAGAATCACGTTGTGAAATAGGATTAAATCTAATTAAGAAATAAAATATACCCTGAGATACAGAGGGCTACCAGAGCTGACGTGCCGCCGTTACTTTAATACTGACTCAACACAAAGAGAGAGAATAAAACATTATGCTTAACCAGCGCGGACACGAGAACGTTACGTCGAACGACGATTTAAAGGAAATATTAGTCAAATTAACCAGCAAAGTAAAAGTAGATAAAATTGATGAATCCACAAGTATTACATCAAAAACGAAAAAGACATTGCCGAGCTCAAACGTAAGAATAATGTATTAACAAAACGTGTCTCTGAAATAGAAAAACATGTAACCAGCCTTCCAGCAGTCGTGAGAAGGAGGAATCTGGTGCTATATGGCATACCCGACAATACAGAAACAAATTCTGACCTGCACAAATTTGTATCTGAGACACTTTAAGAAACTGGAGATACACCTGAGAATTTCGAGGAAGCCAGGCGCATAGGCCGGGAGATGGGATAGAGGCCGGTTCGAGTCTCTGTCATCTCACTGCGAGACAAACAAAAAATATTTGATAATTACGGCAATTTCAAAATAAATCACGGTATTACAATCGCTATTGATGAGAATAAGAAAAAAAGAGCAAAATACACCGAACTGAAAAAGTTGCAAGCTCAACTCAAAAACCTTAACATAGACTCCAACATTAATAATATACAATTACAGGTGGGAAGTAAACGATTATCAAAATCTGAGGCTCATAAATATCTAGCTTCTGTTCATAACCACACCAACAAGAACTAGGATTCTGACGAAGAGGGGCATGGAAACGAGGACTCGTCATTTTCGAGGGATTCTAAAAAGAGACCACGCGAACATTCGGACGAATAGCCAGGGACATCCAGGCAACTAGTAAAAGTAAGGCATACTTCGAAGACCCGACGACACGATAAAAAGAGTAAAAGCCTGGATCAGACAGCTAAATAGCAATTAGTTCACCCCCCACAAAGTTCACCCATAATCGTCTTCTGGAATGCGTCAGTATACATCAATCAAGCTACGGATGTGGACGCTTTATTAGATGAAATATCTGAATTATTTATACAAATTATGAATCTGTAGAGTGATTCTATTATCATTATAGGAGGCGATTTCAATTGACGCGCAGCAGACGATAACGATTTATATAGCACGTGTTCTAGCCTACTTAATGTGTGTACAGAGCGAGAAAGCCTTGACAAGATCTCGAATAAGAGAGGAAAGAGTCTTTTAAACTTTGCTCGGAGCAGTGACCTCATAATCCTAAATGGGAGAACTACAGGGGACACTCCGGTGCACTTTACCTACAGCTGTCCAACAGGCTCTTCAGTGATCGATATAGTACCTGCAACTTCTCTACACTCGGTCTAATGACAGAACTGAAACTACACGATATCGTTACCAAATCTGGATATGATGACATACTCCTTCCTAATAATTCCTTGAATTCAACAAATAAATATACTACTACTACTACTAATAGAATCTCACTCAAAAAATCTTCTCCGTCTCTTTCATTCGTAGTCTCCCTCTTTTTCATTTGTAACTTCAACTGCATTGCTCGATCGATCCAGAGTGTAATTTTCATTCTTTTCATTATCCTATATTCTCGATCAATCCAGACGTGTAATTTTCATGAAAATTGCTAGTTAAAGTTAAAAATATTGTGAACTTTTATATGCATGATATTCAAACTTTTTGATTGAGGTAATATGTTAGCGAGGGTTTACATCTGTCGATGAAATCGCGAAATCCAGGAAAGTGAGGGTAAGGTGAGTGGAAGAGAGGAGTGGCCGGTCGACCAGAAATCCCTAACCCGATGTGGATTCCGAGATCTCGTTTTCTTAGTGTGTGTGTGTCCGAATTATTCGGATTGTCACATTCATCATTCTGGTCGTGGATGTTGAACGAGTAACATCTCTTGTTTTTTGAGTTTTAACCATTTTTATAAGTTTAAATCTAGCAGGGAACATTAATTATATGCTAGAGAATGCAACTACATCATAAATTTGGATATTAATGCACTAAATTTTCACAGGGTTCACATGTGTGAATGAAATCGCGAAATCCAGCCAGCCAAAACCCTTTGTACAAGCCATGAACCAGACTTTCTTACTACCACATTCATAGGGTCAAGTGAGGCCTATTGCCACACCGGAGAATATGAAATTTCATATGAAAACTGAAATTTTCATGGCGGGAGTGTTGAAAAACTCGTATATTTTATAATAAAAATCAGTTTTTTACTCATTTAATGAATGTTTTTATTTCAGAAAATGAATACACTTGTATAGAAATAAGTATTAATATATATTAACATATTGAAAACTAGAATAAAATGAAATTATATTGGAAAATGTATTCAGATATACAAAAATTTAATAAGAAAAGTGCGTTATTATCAAATTAACAACAAAAAGCAAATATAGGAAATATAAAACAATATAACGAGAAATTAACAAAAAATAAAAAAAAATAAAAATTACAAAGTATAAAAATAAAATTTAAACAAATTTTGTATGTGAAAAATTTAATAAAAAACACATTTTAGAATATTTCAGGTAAAAAATTTTATATTTCACAAAATATTTTTGACAATTTACATTTATAAACATTTTATATAAATAGTCGCATATTTTCACAATTTCAGAATATAAAAATTATTTCTTGTTAGCAATTTACATGTTGCTTTAATTTATTTTATCTTCAAAACATCACAATAAATTATTATTTTATTAATTATTGTAATGTTATTATTATTAATAATATTTTTTCACTATTTTAGTTTCATACACTGAATTTAATGAATATTTGCGTTTTTCACCAAAATAAACAAATGTCAAAATTCATACCGCCGACAAAGTTCACTTTTATACACTTTTCGCGGGTTTTCCGATATATTTTTTATATTATATTAATCAAAAATACTTTAATGCTACCACTCATAATGAAACCATATATAAAATAAACATTTTAAACACTAAAATTACGTTAAATTTGCGGACAAAACAGGAAACGTGATGAATTTCCCGTACTTCAGTACACGGAATATCGAGAGACGTCGACCTCACATCACACATCAACAAAACCTACTTCATGGCTTGCCAATACTTACAGAGGGTTTTGAGCCAGCCAAAATTCGTTACAATTCACAGACACAATCATAAGATATCATTTTTGTTTGGCTCTCGTGAGGTGAAGTTGTAAATACGTGTCTTATGATTTTCGTAAATTTGAAGATTTAGTGCATTAATATCCAATTTTATGATGTAGATGCATTCTCTAGCAGTTAGATTTAAACTCATAAAACTGGTTAAAACTCAAAACCCAAGAGATGTTACTCGTTCAACATCCACGACCAGAATGATGAATGTGACACTCCGAATAATTCGGACACGCACGCACTAAGAACATGAAATCTCGGAATACAAATCGGGATAGGGGTTTCTGGTCGACTTGCCACTCCTCTCTTCCACTCACCTTACCATCACTTTCCTGGATTTCGCGTTTTCATTCACAGATGTGAACCCTCCTTTAAATGTTAATATTTTGCTAAATGAAGTGTTGTTTCGCATTTTGCGAAAATAAACGCGCAAAACATGGCCAAGGTGATTTTCATTTCATAGGTGAGTGTGGTGTCAAAATGTTGCTAGAATCGAGTGAGCGTGGATTTTTAAAATTTGATATAATTATACAAACTAGGACGCCCCTTGCTCACTACGCCCGCCAACCCCCCTCGTGCGCCACGCTCACTTGAATAGCTCGCGCACGGCGGTCAATATACAGTAGCGTTATAAGGAAAAACGTGATTTAGTCCACACTGCAGGAATATTCTTTTAAGCTCATTCACCACGTCAAGGTACACCTTTATTGAATGAGGACCTCCCTATAACTATCAATAGTGGATGCGGTTGCGGATTTAAAAAGATCTTAAAATTTCCTCATAAGCAATGTCTTTGTAAGAATTTTATTACCTCCTGCCAAATCAATGAATAAGTAATACTATAAGGAAACGCTATTTGGCAACGAACTGGAAGCCAATTCTGATAAGAGCGTTTGTGGTGTTGGTATTTTTGTCTTCGTGTGGGAAAGTAGTTGCGGAGTTACTTAAAGGGGCATTATTTTTATAAGTTGCGCGCGGATTTTGAAAACATTCTTCTTTATTTTATTTCGGGATCATTTTATTTTAAAGAGTGTTGTTTTTAAAATTGAGAACAAAATGTATATGATGATGCTTATTGCAATAAACTAAAACTCTTCTTTTTACAACCGGGCTTGGGACCGGCTTTGGCAGAATTACGGTGCTGTTTTGATTTACTAGTTTCCCTTTGAGTCTTCATTATTCACAATCAATATTTTATTTCTTCTTACATGCCTTTGAAGTGGGTTAATTTTTTATTTTTCTGGCGGTCGGAAATTTTTTCACTATATTTTGTGGCAATGAAAAAGTACCTTGTCCGTAAATATTTCTCTGTGATCAGTTTCACTAAACGACTGTAATGAACTGTTGTGTTCATATGCTCATTATACTCCGGAAAAAGATTTTTTCCGACGAAGTAAGATTGTACGGTAAAGCTAATTTTGTTAAAGCTGGTTTTATGTAGAACATTCTGATCACAGAGAAGCCTTGTTTGTTTCAAAGCCTGCTCTGCCTTTGTGCAAATTTCTGTTACGCATCCGGATGGATATTTCAGGAATCCTTTGGATTTATAGCCAATCAAGGAATTGTGAGTAAGGATTCCTTGCACCGCTGAACAGCATTCGTCGCACTGCAGTTCCTTGCAGAGCCTAAATACCACGAACCCAGCAATTTATTCAACTACGCGGCGTGTGAATTCGGTTAATATTGATGGGTCCGAGGCATAACTATGGTCTGCCAAAAATTTCATGTTTAGGCCCTCAAAGTCTTCAGCTTCTGTTGGCTCGATCATACGGGAACGTGAAGCAGTGCTATTAATTTCTCGTAATGGGCCAACAGGAGCAATACTTAATATGCTAATTTGTTCTAAAGGACGGCAGTTTCCCAGACCGCCATGCCTTAGTTGACTCCTAAATATTAGCCTTTTATAAATAGCAGTGAACTGCTTCACAGATGGGTTGTCGTTGTTGCCTAACCCCATACGAATAGATGCAAAAAATAGCTCGATGGCATCTTGATTTATTTTGTATAGGGGTAGGAATTTCAATAGACCGGAGCCAACAAACCGTTCATAGACCACCCGAATATTTTTTAAGCAAGACATCAGGCCCACAAACCCTACATTTCTTCTAGAACTGACAAGATTTATTCCAGAAGGCAGTTTTAACTTGTCAATATATTGGATCATACCTTTTGAATATTCAATTATAAAGGATGCATTGTTGGAACAGAGTGCTTTTTTCGTGAATTCTGCCTCTTGCACTTTTCGACTATTCAGAATATCAAATGCATCATTCAATATTCTTATGAATTTTGAGGTTCCTTCGCTGCCAGAAAATTTTCTTAAACAGAGAACGTCCCGACAATAATCCAAAGCATCCGCGACCGATTTTACTTTCATATTTTGTGAATGGAAAAAGACGTGAGCTTTGCGTAATTTATTTCCCAAATGAAGACCCTCCTGCTCTTGCAGTTTTTGAAGCGACACTAAAAATTGACATTTAATTGGGTTGCCATCCCCATCAATAAATTCTTTGAGATCTGCCAAGGCATTACGGACAAGTTTGACCATGTGACACGGGTCTGGATGGAGTACATATTGCTCGAGACCTCCATCAATTGTTATCAATCCTTATGAATTCTTATCTCGAATATCCGAGCCCAACAGTTTTGATGCTGTTAAATTGGTGGCCGCTCCATCGAAGGTAATTCCGAGTACCTCCACCCCACATTCTAGTGGACTCCTCATGCACATGGTTATCATGTTGACCTTTTGCTCTGCGTTGATTGTGGCAATAGGGAAATAACCCAGGGGAATCTTCCACGACTTGTTGATGCAGACCGCCATGAAAACCAATATTTGGGTGGCGACAATATCACTATTGGCCCCATCGCCAACATCAACGAAGCCGTGAGACTTTTGTCCGTCCCAATCTACGTGTTGTCTGATGTGCATCTCGTCGTATGTTGGATTTACCACGATCTTTTGTAGGAAACTTGCCACAACTCTTTCAATAGCAGAAAATGATTCTGCGGTAAATCCGGGTGCACATCCAACTCTTTGATACCATCTTTGTATTGTTCTGGGATGTGGCAAGCAGTTTGAAAATGACTCGCGGACATAGTCATAGCCCCTGGGTGATAAGAAATTCAAATTTAAAGCAAAAGCTTTAATTTTCAACTCAAAGCTCTTGGACGATGATCTACATTCACTCTTTGCTATCTGTCTTGCTAAAATTTCTTTGTTCGGTCCTATTAATTTCTCCAAAAGCTCGGTCGTGCTTTCGCATGTAAGGTTCTTCTCTTTTAGAGAAATTAAAAGTTCCCGCATGTTTTTGACTTTGTTTTGGCTTCGCCTTGCTTGTTGTTGTAATTTCTTGATCAGGTTGTTTTTCCTTTTCAACTTGAATTTAAGGGAAACTATTTGCTGTTTCAGATGGTTTGTGGATGCCTAAATGAAATTGTTTTCTCAAATCGACATTTTACAAGAAAGCATGGTTTCCCCAAATTGACATTTCACGAGACAGAATTGTTTCTCCAAATCGACATTTAACAAGACTTTCATTCAACTCCTAAACACATTATTACAAGGAATCATGGATATCTAGGAATAGGTTTACATATCAACATATACACATAAAACATGTAACTACAACTACAATTCATTTATATATTATCATTTTATTCAATTTTGTTAACCTTATTTTTAATACTTACGTTATCAATTACGTTTGCGATGAATTCAGCAGGCAGGCATGTGTCGCTTTCACTAGGCAGGCATGTGTTGGTTATGTGGCAGGCCTGAAAGAAAGAAACTAAGTTAATATTTTCAAATATATGACATATTTTACAATAAGTACTTTGTCGGTTATTTGTGTCCCACTTTCATCAGCTGGCAAATCAATTAAATCAGTCATGTAGGAGTCCTGAAAGAAAGAAACCAGGTTAATGCCTTCATATATATTTCATATTTTATATCAAATACGTTTTCGGTTATTTGAATTCCACTTTCATCAGCTGGCAAATCAATTAAATCAGTCATGTAGGAGTCCTGAAAGAAAGAAACCAGGTTAATACCTTCATATATATTTCATATTTTATATCACATACATTTACGGTTATTTGGAAAAACGAAAGTATTAGCTATATTGCTGTCCTGTAAAAAGAGAAACCAAGATAAAATCTTCGAATATATTTAATCTTTTATATGAATTACATTTTCCTTGTCTTCTGTTAAAATTACCGCTGTTGGGTACTGTTTAGTACTATAATCTTTCTGTGAATAAATGAGAATAAATTAATACAAATATTGAAATTGCAATGTATGCGAAATACTAACAATATTAAGTACAGGTATAGCATTTGGTGCTAATTTTGTCCTAACGGCCAAACTTATTAAATCGCCTGGTAAAAAATGTGTTGAGCAAACAACAGTGTGTTTGGCCAGCACAAGATCAGGACGATTTATTCGGTCTGTCCATAGCTTCCTCAGCGCCTCATCTGTGGGAAATCTTTCAAAAAAATACGATGAATAATGTGAATTTATTTTTTTCTGTATCAATTACAATTATAAATAAGTTACCAGGTAGTGGTTACCATATAAATAACAAAGTCTGAAATTATGAATAGAGGTTAATGTTGCCCCTTACAAAAACAACACATTTTTTACGGCGTCTCTGTGCTATACAACAGTGTCTTATCACATAAATTGCAAACAAACAATATGGCCGTGCAAAGTTTGAACATTTTGCAATTTTTACAAATATTCTATTATATTTTCGCTAAAAATAGCTTAAAATTACATGAAATCAATTCTCTTGCCATTACACAAAATTTTAACACCAAACTCACCTATGAAATGTAATTCCTTTGCCAGGTTTTGCGCTATTATTCTTGCAGGCTGCGACACAGCACTTCATTCTGCAAAATAAAATATTTAAAACAAAATTCCTCTAATGCACTAACACTTATTACTTAATTAATAAATTTTAATAATATAAATATCAAAAATCACAATTATTTTCACTTTCACCAACAATTTTCACTAAAAGTACACTTTGGGTCGATATGGCACAATTTCCCGCGGAAAAAATTTTGACAATCTATACACCAAACGAAAGAGACGCAACCTACGAATAAGAAAGGCGGAGAACATGGGTACCGTTATGTTTTGCCTTCTCACACGTACACTGAACATGTGGCATATAGCGCTTCCTTATAGTATTACTTATTCATTGGTTTCAATACAGTGTGGCCCGTTTCTTAACAAGTTGTTATGTATGCCGATTTATCTTGTTTTGTAGTAGTCGAATTTATTCTGTTGTGGTTCCAAGAAATTTAGTTGTATCAAAATTTTACTTTCAGCCAAATGTAGAAAAACTTGACGAAGCTGTTGAAGAATTTAATAACCAATATTTAGAATCAATGAACAAAAGTCAGAAGGAACATAACACAGCACCAGCTTTAACGAAAGTAGAAAGAACAAATGGATCACATAATGCTTGGGGCGTTATGTAGGGCTCTTCCGCCTCCAACAACAGAAACAAAACAAACACAGAAACGTTCGCGTTCACGTTCGAGGAGTCGTAGCAGATCTCATACGCCTGACGATTTTAAGAAGCGTCCTAGAGGTAAGTTTAGACACCGTTCTAGAACGCGAAATAAAAGTAACAAGAAAAAATCACGAAACTGCTCTAGATCGCTGTGACCTTCACCCGCCTCGAAACATCGAACGGAGGTAATCTTTGATAAATATTTCAAAACAGTATGATTACGAGTCTTTACTCTTTTAGAAATGATCGTAAATCGCGTGATAGAAGTGATCATTATTCTAATGGTGATCGAAATGATCGGGAAAGGAATCGCGATCGAGATCGAAGTAGAGAAAAGGAACGCTCCAAACATGATCGTCGAGCTCGAATCGCAGCAGTCATAGACCTAGTAAATATCGTGATCGCTACCGCGATCGAGCCGTTAATTTTTATATATGTTGTATGTAAGAAATATTTGAAGTTTTATAAGAAAATGTGTAAATAAAGAAAATAGATTTTGATGATTGTAATTAACTAGCTTTATATTAGTTTCACCTGTATCTAAGTAACGGAATATTTCAACATGATTTCAACTAACTTTGAAACTTCGTATAATTATCAATAAGTATCAATATGACAATACAATAATTTAATAAGTTTGTCCTAGTATCCTAGCCAGGATCACCAGGATATTAAAAAAATGCGGAATCTGTGAAAATGATTTTCAACCAATTAAAAACATCGGATACACTTAAAAATTTGCATACTTATCAAGGACCTGTAACAATACAATAATTTCATGAGTTTGTCCTAGTATCCTGGCCAGGATCACCACGATATCAAATATAAGCAAATATTTTAAGGTGATTTTGACAAACTTAAAAACATAAAAATAACTTGAAACTTTACATTCTTATCAAGGATCGAAGACAATGCACGACTATCATAAGTTTGTTTATTATCCTGCCAGCACCACCAGGTTATCAAAAAAAGAATTTTTGGAAATGATATTTGCCCACTTAAAACAATTGACATCAAGCAACCAATGACATAAAGCATTCAGAGCTTTTTGCCGTTAAAAAGACAAAATTAAATTTGATATACCAACTGTTAGAAAGCTTTTAATTGTCTATTGCCCGTGGAAACACCAATGGCATATGAAACAACAACACAAAATAAGAGGAGATTGGAGATGAAAAGACAAAATTTAATAGCAAAAACATCAAAACTCTCAAGCGAAGTATTAGAGGAGAAAAAGAACAAAAGGTGGCTCTACATGAAAAATTATAAGGCCATGCAGTCAAAGGAAGAAAGAACAGCTCGCTTGCAGAAAATGCGTGAACGTAGGGCCAAATACGAAACCTTACGGTCAGAAGAAGATCGAGTACTCGTACTTAGTTTGCAGCGTAACGCAGAATCCACAAAATCATGTAGAGTGAGTCTGTCAACACTTTTGCAGGCGATTAAGACGTTTTGTGATAAGGTTTGCGAAATTTGTAATAAAAGATGCTACCCGCATCAGATTTAGAAATGGACAATAAACACTAACACAGCACCTTATTTGCCTAATGAACTTAAACAAATATAGTCTTGGTCGTTTAACCGAAACAAAATACGTAGTGAAAGTATTATATTTTGATAAATCATATAATAAAGGTCAATTAGTAGACCAAAACAATTGTGTTCATTGTAAAAATGAAATACAGATGGCGCACCCAACGCTCACTGTAGCAGAAATGTCCCCTCCTCAGAATTATGAAGCGCAGTTAAGTTAAGACTAGTCAGTGTGAAATGGGATCTAAGCACATGCAGAACGCAACATGAATAAAATATAGTTGCCTAAATAAATTACTAAATTGATTGTTTTAATTGTGCCCTAATACTCAACAACACATACACAAGGTATCCACCCTTTCCACAATTGGTGACCCCGACAACTAGCTAGTTGGTGAGTCAATTAATTTAAAATAAAATATGTGTGAGAAACAAGATGGCGGGAGATGATGACAGAGACCTGCAAAACGACACCGCGCCGGTTGCTGATAAGTGCAATGATGGCGATTTACAACAAAAAATGCAAATGCTGGTAGATGCGGTAAAATAACGAAATTGCCTGAATTTATAATAACAGAACCAGAAATGTGGTTTGACCAGACCGAAGCTGTCTTTGACGTGAATAGAATAGAACAAATAGAAACTCGAGGTTCCAGCACATTTTTGCATATGCAAGTCAAACATTAATTCCATGCATTCACGCAGCTAACAAAGACGACACACCATTTGAACCAAAAGAAAATACAAAACCGAAAGGTCCACACCGTACATTTTCCGTGAAAACTTCGGGATAAAATAACAATAAGTGTTTCTTATTAGTATGTACTTAAATCAATGTCTCTTATATAATAGTTATATAGAGTGGTACGGTGACAGAAAAGATAAATCACAAGTATATTTTTTGCGCCTTTTTTCATTTCTTCTTTGATGCTGCCGTAGCTCTGACATTTACTTGACACTGGACATTTTAGGTTTTTTTTAAATTTGTTTTGATGCAAGCTTTCTCTGATTTGCATTTTATTCCATTCGGCGCATATTTACGACTCATATGCAACGATATCTTTAATTTTTTTTAAATTTTCAATTTAATACCGATTTTTACTTGAATTTTGGCAAATATTTTTATTGTTTCACTTTAGGTCCTGGTAGTTCTTCTCAAACTCCTTACAATGATACTTTACCGAACGTCACATCTGATCGCGTTCCCACGCTACACTGATTTGTAATATTACACAACGCTTACTAACAACAATCATGCGTACCTACGGATGCACTAGCCCGATGACGTCAAGTGCAAAACAATTGCTGGACGGTAAACACGTACAGGCATGCTCTATCCATTGTGAGCTCAAACGTTGTTATGTTATCGCATTATTAGCCTCGTAGTTATGATCAATTGAAAAATAACGGTAATTTGTAACACAAGAAAGTAAGGCTGGCTACCAATGTATGTATATATATACTCAACAAGAAGAAAGACATTTTCACGTCAATATCGCAGACTAAGAAAAAGGGTCATACAAGCCTTTTTAGAAAGTGAGGAAGCACGATAAATAAATCTTTTAAGTGGTGATTTAATAGTGAATGGGAAGCCATCGCAGGTGTTGATGAATATAAAAGCCGGACAAAGTTTTTCACTTCCAAGTCATTAATTTTAGACAAAATGTCAGAGAACATAAGGAGAATTCTGGTACCCGTAGAGAACGATACTATTAATAAGATGGCTGAAATTGCGGATAAATTAGGAGAAATAACACCGCATCAAACAGCAACAGTTGTAGCAAAAATAAAAACCTCAAACCGTGATGAAAGTTTAGAGGATAATGTGGATGGAAGGGCTTCGGTTCGAACGCTTCATAGGAAAATAGATGTTTTAGCTTAAAAAATATAATAGTTGGCAGTGATGCAATCTAAAAGTGTAACTAGGGATAGAGACATTCTAAGTCCAGGAGGCGTTCTAAGAAGAAGACGTTCTAAGTCGAGCAGAAATTATAGCCCATTTAAGGTGCGGACTTCCTTAGTACAGGAAGACCCGTGACATGCTGCCTGGTAAGGCCAGCCAGAAAGGAGGTGTCAATTTAGATGCTGCTATAGAAATCTTCGTAGTATGCAGTAAAGTAGTACGTTTCAGAGAGGTTGTACGGAAATTTCCAAAAATTCTGGGATTAATGAATAGCTCGATCAAAGACAAGGGTAGAACATAACATTCCGACTGTTGGTCCGCGTATTGTCACTTCATTATTAAAAGAATGGATTAAATAAATTTATTTATCTTGTATTATGTTTATTAATTTTTACAATCAAAGTCCAATTGTTAATTTTAATGTTGATACCACTTGTGTTGATACTATACTGACTTGCCTTTTAAAAACCCTCTCTCAAGTCCAATTGATTATAATTTTTAATTATTTAAGTAAACTAGATTATAGTGATATTTTAGTACAGTATAGGCAAGTGGGCTAGATTAAGTAAATAAAATATCTTTTTTAAAAATCTCCGTAACATCCGCCTGTTGCAGAAAAACCTAGACGGCTTAATTTACAAATGCTGGCAGCAACAAGAAAGGAAATAAACTACATTCTATCACAAAAATGGATAAGGACGTCGTCCAGTCCATGGGCTAGCCCCTTAGCCCCATACATCACGTAATGAAAAGGAATTGGGAGTGGAGTATAGTTGGCGATTATAGAAACAGCGTAGCCGGTTCCGACAGACATTCGATTCCAAACGTGACCGATTTCGTTAATGTTTTACACGGGCAAACAGTCTTCACTACATTAGATTTGGAGAGAGCTTACCAACAAATACCGATGGCATCAGACGAGTATTTAGCAACTGCGAGTATTAAGTCATGCCTTAAAGAATGAAAAATATTGTACTCACACGGATTGAAGGGACAGGGAGGGGGGATGAAGTCAAATTAGAGGCCTAGATTCTAGAGAAGTTAGGTTTGGAAACATAGGTAGAGGGGTTTCAATTAATAAGTGGTGTGGATCACAAGATAATAGTGGAATGTAAAAGCACAGGGGATAGGGATAAGGTTCTGGACAAGAAAGTTAAGCTGAAGGGCACGAAAATTTTTCCAGACAGGGACCTCACATGTAGAGAAAGGCAGGGAAGAATGAGGATAAGGGAGTTAGCAAGGAAAGGAAGGAAGGAAGGTGGGAAGGGAAAAACGTTTCAATAAAAGGAAGCTACATAAGGACTGGGGAGGAGGAGTTTAGGTTGAATGATAGGAAAATGGGATTCTTAAAAAGGTAACGTCTGTCTAGATGCTAGTAGTAGAAAGGGAGATGGAAGGTACTCTTCGCAGTGGGGTAAAGCCAAAGGAAAAGAAGAAGAAAGGGAACAGGCCAAGAGGGAGGGGAATGAAATAAGAAAGAGTAAGCGAGGGACGATGCCATTTTGGAACTGTGCAGGGTTGGGAAAGAAGGAAGCGATGTTTTGGGATTATGTAAGAGAGTTTGACATGAAACTTGGCGGAGGAAGGTAGTAAAGGGAGGGATAGGATTGAATTGGAGCTGAGAGACTACGAAATCAATTTAAAAGAGGCACGTAGGGATGGTAGTAGCAGAAGAGTGAAGGGAGGATTAGTGATGGCGGTGAAGAGAGATGTAGGAAGTTGATAGGAGGTGTTCAATAGGAGGGATGAAAACGAAGTTATTGGTGGAGTGCTGGTTATGAGGGACGGAAGTGGTGAAAAGTCATCACGTATATGAGGGAGGAGAGGG
Organism: Chrysops caecutiens; assembly: GCA_963971475.1. NCBI lineage: Eukaryota > Metazoa > Arthropoda > Insecta > Diptera > Tabanidae > Chrysops > Chrysops caecutiens. The sequence goes on from OZ020567.1 coordinate 68,924,745, forward strand.
TAGTGAACTGGGAAACCATTGAGGAAATTATGGGAGAGGGGGCAGTTCCGAGCTGAATTGTGGGGGACTTTAATGCAAGTACAGGGACGGAAGGATGGGATTGTATTAAGGAGGAAAGTGTAAGGGAGTCCAAGGATAGTACCGTTAATAAGGTAGGTCGTGAAATATTAGAAAATTTACGGGAGTGGGGCATGAAGATACTGAATGGGGTAGTGGCAGGGGATGAGGAGAGGGAGTGCACATTTATAGGCACGATAGTAAGCTCGAAAAGAGAGGGGAGGAAGTTGAAAGCTAAGTTATAAAACACAGGATTGATTCAGACCATGCTCCGATTGACGTTGGCCTTAGGTACATGAAGAAGGTGGTGGAGAGGAAGTTTGGAAGGTTTGGAAATTAAAGTGGGTTGAGCATGCAATTAGAGTATTTAGGAATAGGCTAGGCAACCTGGAAGAGATATGCAGCTCGGGAATTGGTAGAAAGAATAAAAGGGGCTTGGGTAAGATTGGTTGTGAGAAAGAAAAGAGAGGACAATCTGTGGTGGAATAAAGAATGTCTAACAAGCAGGAGGTGATTACAGGGAAGACTCAAGGTACTAGTAAGAACGGGGAAGGAGAGGGAAGGTTTTTTTGCACAAAAACGAGTGTACCGGAGGTTACTGGAAAACGAAGAAAAAGTTGGAGGACGAGAGATGAATGGAGAGAATAAGGGATAGGACAGGGTAAAACATTCTGGAAAGAGATGAATAACAACGGGAAAATGAGGGAAGGGGTAGATGAATGCATTACGGTAGCAGAGTGGAAGACGCACCTTGAGAACCATTTTGGCGGAATGCAGAAGAGATGGGAGGTGGGCCTGGGGGTGAAGTCGAAGGGAGGAGGAGGAGGCTATCCAAGAGGGACGCTTAACGCTATGGGAAGTTCAAGAAGCAGTAAAGAAGCTAAAGAAAAGGATGGCACCAGACTAAATCCCGAACGAGGTTTGGTTATATAATGGGAGGGTAGGAGAAGAGGAGGGAGGGAGACGTGGAGAGAGCTAGAAAGGGTGGGAAAGTATCTCGGAAGGCAAAAAACCGAAAGGCGTAGTCAAGGTCCGCGGCGTAGATTCTTCGTAAAAAACTTCGGGATAAAATTATAATACGTGTTTCTCCTTAATATGTACTTAAATAAATCTCTTTAATACAGTGGTTGTATAGTGTAGTACGGTGACAGAATAGATAAATCACAAGTTTATTACATAACGCCGTTTGTTTTATTTCTTCTTCGATGCTGCCGTCGCCATGACACTTGTTCGGTACTGAAAATTTTAGGTATTTAATATTCGTTTTCATGCGGGTTTTCTCCGGTATGCGTTTTATTCAATTACGCGCATATTCACGACACGCCCTACAATCGACATACAAGACGATATTCTTATCTTTTTTCAGTTTTCAATTTAATATTTAAGTTCCCAATTTAATTTTTTTTGACCGCAAGAGAGTTTGACTGGCTATCGGTTTACTCAACGTGCAAAAAGACGTTTTCACGTCAAAAAAATTATAACAAGCGTTTCGTAGTAACATGTTCTTTAATTATTAATGTCTTGAAAATAATCATATATAGTAGTAGGGTTACAGAATAGATAAATCACAGCTGTATTGTTTTGCGCCGTTTCTCCATTTCTTCTGTGATGCCGCCGTAGCTCTGACACTTGCTCGGCACTGTGCATTTTTGGTTTTTTAAATTCGTTTTGATGCAAGTTTTCTCTGGTTTGAGTTTTTTACAATTCAATGCATGTTTACGACTCATATGGGACGATATCTTTCACTTTTTTTCCATTTTCAAATTCATACCGATTTATACTTATATTTCGGAAAATATTTTTATTGTCGCATTCTAGATCCCGGTTGCTTCTTTCATGCTTCTTACAATGCTATCCCAGTCAATGCCCAATCTCAACGCGTTCTCACGCTACACTCATAAATATTCTCACACAACGCTAAAAATAACAATCACGCGTGGGCGCTTACACTAGCCCGATGACGTCACGGGAAAACAAGCGCAACACAATACATACGTACAAATATATTCTATCCACTGTGGCCTCAACCGTTGTCATCGCGTTATTAGTCTCGTAGTTATTAGCGATTAAAAAATGACGGTGTTTTGTAACACAAGAATGTGAGACTGGCTACCAATGTACATACTCAACGAGAAGAAAGACGTTTTCACGTCAAAAAGATGGGAAGAGTTGTGGGCTTTAAGGTATGCGGAAGAGGTAGTGATGTTGGTATTGGAGGAGGAGAAACCCATATATCTAGGAGGGGCCAGGGACAGTAGAAGGGGAGAGACAGCCAATTTTGGTTGGGACCATCCATAGTAATCAAAATTAATAGCCCAGTTGACACGACTATACAGATGGGCAATAAAAAACGTCGTGTTCATAACAACAGACTAAAACTGTTTAACTAACAAGCTCAAATGTTTTTCTTCCTAGATTCATTTTTACCCTAATTATCAACCTGGTAACCCTCACGAATGCTACGCTGAACCCAATCAAATTCCACTCACTCAAACAGCAAGGAATAGTATCCGAGCATATAGGGATAGCCGAAATATATCATGACTATTGGACCATAATAACAAGAATTAATAAGCCGGATTGGGACTCTCATCTAATGTACATAGAAAAAAGCGAACAAGCACTAAACAGAGTATGCTAGGGGACTATCGAGCTTATAAAAATGGAAGTATGTCACCATGGGAACTACATCCTCCACAAAAGGACAGAAAAAGTGCACAAGTTAAAAAAAAATAGCTCACCACCACACAAAAACTGAAAGACACAGTCAAGGTCCGCGCCGTAGATATTCCGTGAAAAATTTGGTATAAAATTATAATAAGTGTTTCTTATTAGTGTGTGCTTAAGTCAATGTCTCTTATACAATGACTATAAAGAGTAATACGGTGACAGAAAAGATAAATCACAAGCTTATTTTTTCATGCCTTTTTCATTTCTCCTTTAATGCTGCCGTAGCTCTGACATTTACTCGGCACTGGACACTGTAGGATTTTTTGAATACGATTTGACGCAAGCTCTCTTTGATTTGCATTTTATACGATTCGGTCCATATTTACGGCCCGATAATTTTACTTGTTTTGCCAATTTTCAATTTAAAACCGATTTTAACTAATACTTCAGCAAATATTTTTGTAGTTTTACTTCAGGTCCTGGTAGCTCTTCTCAAATTCCTTACAATGATACTCGAACGAACGTCCTACATGATCGCATTTTCACGCTACACTTATTTATAATTTTACGCAACGCTTATTAAAAATAATTATGCGTAAGTGAACTAGCCCGTTGACGTCACGCGCAAAACTTATGCCACACGATAATCACGTACAGAAATTGTGTATCCATTGCGACTTCAACAGTTGTTATCGCACTATTAACCTCGTAGCTATTGACGATTGAAAGCTGACAGTAAATTGTACCGCAAGAAAGTTTGACTGGCTATCAGTGTACAAAACGAGCGAACAGACGTTTTAACGTCAAAAAAATTACAACAAAATGTTCGTATGTGCTTTCATTAGCAAACCATTAATTACAATGGTTATGGAGAGTAGTACGGTTACAGAATAGATAAATCACAAGTTAAATTTTTTCCGCCGTTTTTTTATTTTTTCTTCGATGCCACCGTAGCTCTCACACTTGCTCGGCACTCAACATTTTTAGTTTTTAATATTTGTCTTAATGCAGGTTTTCTTCTATTCGAGTTTTTTATAATTCGGTGCATATTGAAGCCTCACATGACAAGATATCTTCCACATTTCTTATATTTTCAAACTAATACCGATTTGTGCATATATTTTGGAGAATATTATTAATGTTTCGCTTTAGGTCCTGGTCGCTCCTTTCATGGTTTTTACAATGATATCCTCATCAACGTCCTAGCTTAATGCGTTCTTACGCTACACTCATAAATATCCTCACACAACGCTAAGAAACCACAATCACGCGTGGACGCTTGCACTAGCCCGATGACGTCATGGGAAAAACAAGTGCCACACAATAAATACGTGCAAATATGTTCAATTCAATGTGACCTCAACCGGGCTTATCGCGTTATCTGCCTCGTAGTTATTAGCGATTGAAAAATGACGGTGTTTTGTATCACAAGAATGTTAGACTGGCTACCAATGTACATACTCAATGAGAAGAAAGACATTTTCACGTCAAAAATCAATGTAATCAATGAGAGAAGGCAAGGAGCCTATCAGCAGGGCTATTCCAACAAATACATGTTCGGGCATATATTAACCAAATTATGGTCATAATTTTAGAAGAATTGCAGCAAATATGCCTGGAGATTACTGACACATTGATATTGATGGAAGCAATCAATCGACGAGAATTAAGTCCACTCCTACTACCATCACACCAGTTACGAGAAGTATACTCTAACGTAACAAAGATACATTACGGAAAAGAGACTATGTTGGACTACCCAACTCTACAAAAAATTACAAAAGACGTTCACAACTCAGTTTTGGGATGAAGGAATCCGGCAGTCGATCCCAATGCACCTCAATAATCGACTCTTATGTAATTTGCAAGAGGAACAAACCTATTCAATTGAGTCCCACAAGAGCAACTTGTCTCGAAGACTTATTCCAAGGAATAGTGAATAAAACCACCAGATGTCCTGTACGTATAATACAAAAAGCTAAGAACATCATCGTACCAATGCACCAGAAAAATGTCTGGTTATATTGGTTACACAAAAACACAACTATTGTAGCCCAATGTGACACGAATGAGCACGTTAATGTACTTCATGGACTTGGCATAATAGTCTTAAGCATGAAATATCAGTACCACATGGCAGGATATTGACTACCCTATAAAGCTGATGAGTTACATAACCTACACATAAAGCAACCAGGGCACCACATTGGACCTCAAATTATTTTGACCGTTATCAGTCAAGAATACCTACAAGAGATACTATATAGAGACTAGAGATACTATAGCGAGTCCTTTGAAGCTTTAGAAGCAGAAGTGGGAAAGGAAGAACAAAGGAGACAAGTCCATATACAAATACATACAAACGCATTAACAGAATGCTAGCTTATAATAGTAACAATTATACTACTAAAAGCAAACCAACAATAAAAACCGACCCCGCCAGGTACAGAGTCCACCAGTAAGAAACGAAAGAAAACAAGGATAAATATGGTACCCCTACTCGTGACAATTCCTCGTAGGAAGGAGGTATTAGGAAAAAAGAGGAACTTAACACGTACCAAAAGTACAACAAACTTAAATCATAAGGGAATATAACCCCTCAATAGGTACATATCTTTCAAAACCAAGAATACGATGATTACATGAAGGATAGTTTCCAAAAATGACTATATCCAATATTAAAGTAAGAAATTCTTTAGGTAAATGAATGCAAAATAATCTTCAGGAATACACAAATCCTTACAATTAAAAATTTTGTTGTTTAAGTTAATAAATTAGAGACTCAGATTATATATTTTAAAAACTGAACTTTATTTTTCTATTTCAACATACTTGTTTTAAATCTAAATCCCAACTGAATTGCTTTCCGAAATTATGACAATTTTTATTACTCAATTTTGCTTACAACTAAATTTTGCCCGTGGGAACTGTCTGGTTGAAAAGGTTTTGAACGGAAGAAAAAGTTCATATATTACGTTTGCAGAATTCTGGAATTACTCGATCGCGCATAATTTGCACGCGCGTGTTGGGTCCGCGTGACGGAGGCGCGTGTTAGATTAAGGTTGTTAACTCTTTCCCTCTGAGGTACAAATGTCCTCATTTGATTTAGTTGTAATTGCTTCTAGTCCTGAACCCTGATCCGGATTCTTTGAGGTTGTGCGTAAGTGTTATTCGGTGTAGGCTCATCAGTCTCCTGTTGATTGATGTCTATGGTGTTGACCAGCTTCAACGTTTTCTTCTTGTGTTTCAACAGCAGCAGCAATGGGGAGACCAGCGATTAGTATTATTAGTAGGCCGTAGGTGGAATATTGGTGAATAGATTTTTCTTTCTGAAAATATTCTAACTTTTTGGTGCTATTGCTGTAAACTTTATTGAACATTGGTGGGGATAGTATCCTATTGAATTGTTTTTCCTGAGGAGTCGGCTGTAGGATTGCTGGTAACATGTGAAGTGAAGGCTTCGCTTTTGATGAGAATCTTCTATTGTTGATGTTTATTGAAGCGTTGTGATATTTTATTAGGAACGTCCCGACGATGGTACGCATTTCGCCTTCAATACTTATGTTCCCATGAAACTGATTTACTAGGAGTAGGCCGTCTGAGATTTCTTCAACTGCTGGTATGTGTTGGTTAATACTTCTGTTGCATTTGGAAGGTCGACTATTGAGCAAGTTGGGCAGGCACGTAGAGTTTTGGATATTTTCTAATATGTCGCGGTCACAAATTGACAAGTAATTTATCGTTTTACAATTATTGATTATTCCATAAATTTCGTTTCCAGACTTCAAGATATTTTCATATTCTGTTTCTATGATTAAATTGTCACTTCTAATCGGTTTTATTAATAATTTTTGGTAAGTTTCAATTTTAAACAGAGGGACATAAGCAACATACAATAAACATGAACTTTTACTTACAACTTTAACATTCGAAGAACTAAGGGCTTCTTCAATGATAGCAAATGGTTAATTTTCTTTACTTAATTTTCTCTATGGCTACCTTTATTTCTGAATTTGAAAAAATCAAACTATTAATTATACCGAATTTAGCCCAGTGTATGGCAAAATTAATATTTGTTAATTCTTCTTTTACAATTTTAATTTTATATTGAATATTTGCTACGAAGTGATCAATTATTTGACCTTCATGTTTAATAGCATTATTTACTTCATTTAAAATATTTGTTAAATAATTAATTCTTTTATTGTGCAATTGATTTATTATTACTTGCTTATTATTATTTTTCAATACATTAGTCATTTTATTTTTGATTATTTCGAAATTTTCATGATCAGGATTACCTGCAATCCATGTCCATGCACTACCGATAAAGTCCAATGATCGGTTTGTTTTATGCGGTTGTATCTTTATAAGCAATTCTTGAATTTGTGAAAGTTCGTGTTCTAAATAGGGGTACAGGATATGTGTGTCTGTTATTTGGTTTTTAAGTATTGTCCTTGTTGTCCTTGTCTCGTCGATGAAAATCTGAAAGTTGTGTAGTTCAATTACGTGTATTACTTTGAAGTTTCCCTCCAAAATGTTGGCTTTGTTTTACTGACTGATATTATTTCAGGGTTCGAATAATCTAAAATTTGCAACTCGCAAAGTAGAGTGCCAAGGGCATACCTGTAATAAAATAAATTACCTGTCTTAATTCTTGATGTTACTCTTACAGATTACTTTCCCTGATTCTGTTATAACTGTGGTATTTTTATTTTCTTTAACTGTTTCTGGTTTGTATCGAACTGTTAGCTTAGGTTTTAATTGCTTTGCGTCCTTTGTTTTGATTTTTAATATCCTTTGTTTGTTTTGTTTTTAACCTATCTATGTTTCTAAGCCTAATATTTTCGAGTTCGAAAGGGGTCACATTAGGTGTTCCTCCGAAGTATAATTCAATGGGCCTTTTCCCTGTCGTGGAGTGAATTGAATGGTTGTATTCGTTTACAGATCGTTCCAAGAGGTCCTTGAAAGTTCGTTGGTTCGATGCCGTCTGCTTTGAGACATCTCATGATTTCAGAAAGAGTTGAGCAAAATCGTTCGACTTGTCCGTTCACTTCACTTTTGTAAGGGGGTATTCTATAGACTTTTATGTTAAGGCCATCTTGTAACATGGAGGTTATAGAAGAAGAATTGAGAGATTTCTCGTTGTCAATGACGATTGCTTCAGGGACGCTAAAGAAATACAGTATTTCTCTTAATGGCTCACGAACATCTTCGATGGCTCTTGATTTTAGCAGACTACATTTAGCTAATTTACCAGGTGCAAAGTATGGCCGGGATAAGTCGGAATAGGAGTTTGTTTGATTTGTTGGTTGTTAGGGTGTCTGTCATATTTGTGTTCTTTACAAGTAGAACATATATTAACGAGAAACTTAATTTTCTTTGTCATTTTAGGAAAATTTTGTCATCCTGTTCGTCCAAGTTAGTGATATCTTCGACAAGTTTTTGGGTGTAACGCGTTTTGTAATTTTTAAAATGAAGAGGGTAGATCTCTTGTATATTTCCCATTATTGGTTTCTGTGTTTGTAACCCGTTAAGGGTGGAGGGGTTCAAGTATTTCTTGAAAATATTTATTAGTTCTACATCGGAGTAGTTGGTTTTAGTGAATATATGCCTGGTGTAGTTAGGGAATGGTTTAATCATTTGGTAGTTATTGTCACTTTCGGAAGACATTTATTGGGGTTTTTTCACCGTGGGAATTAGGTTTTGAGGCGAACTTTCGTCGCTGTGTTGTGTCTTAGTGACTGAATTAATTTCTTTTAAATTTGGGTTCCTTAAGAGAGCTTCTGCAAAGACGTTTGATTTTCCTGGTTTGTTTTTTAGTTCATAGTTGTACTCTTCCAAGATTGCTTTCCACCGTTTCATCTTGGAATTAGCATTTCTGTTACTAAGGGCATAGGTCATAGGTTGGTGATCTGTGTAAATTTTAACTTTCTTTGATCCATAGAGGAAATTTCGTAACGAATTTAGTGCCCAGATGATGGCTACCATTTCCTTTTCATTTGTGGCATAGTTTTCTTCGGCTTTCTGGAGTGTTCTTGAAAGAAAGATTATTGATCTACCGTTTTGTGATAATACTGCTCCAAGAGCGAAGTTTGACGCATCTGTAGTAAGTTCGAACTCTTTAGTAAAGTCAGAATATGAAAGGAGAACTTCTTGAGAAGGGAGGGAGTTCTTTACTTTATTGAAGGAGTGTATTGCATCTACGTTGAGGGTTATGGGCTTTCGTTTTGATTCGTGTTTGGACACATGTCCATCTTCCCCTCTTAAAAGCGTAGTAAAAGGCTTAAAGATTTTTGCATAGTCTTTGATGAAGCGTCAATAATAACCGGCAAGAATGAACGGAGTTCGTTTACTGTTGTTGGACAAGGGTATTCAGAAATTGCCTAAACATTTTTTGGGTTTGCCTTAATGCCATTTTTCGAGATAAAGAAACCTAGAAATTTGACTTCGTCCCTTAGGAATTCGAATTTGTCTAATTGTATTTTCATATTCGCAGCTTCTAAAGTTTTCAGAACTGCTTCTAAATTCTTGAGATGATCGGTTTCCGTTTTACCGAAGATTATAATATTGTCGATGTAGACGTAACATCTTCTACCAATATGTTCTCTCAAAATATCGTCGAGAACCCTTTGAAATATCTATGATACGTTTTTTAAGCCAAAAGGTAAGCGTGTAAATTCATATTTAGCGTGGTTTACTGAAAAGGCAGTTTTCTCAATGCCGGATTCCTATAAAGGAATTTGATGGAAACTGCTTTTCAGGTCTTTGACTGTGAACAGGTCATTTGCTCCTATGTTGGATAAGATGTTATCTACGTCAGGAATTGGATACTAATAGGCGATTGTAGCAGAGTTTAGTTTTCGATAATCGATGACTCATCTGTATATTTTTTCTCCAGAAGAGTCTTCCTTTTAAGGGACAATCCAAACACGGGAATTGTAGGGTTATCTGGATGGTATTATAATTCCATCTTCCAGCAACTTGTTAATTTGCTTGTCGACTTCATCCTTCAAACATGAAGGCATGGGTATGGGTATTAAGGGTCATCGATTGGATCAGGACAGTTTTCGTTAGGGTCGGAAAAAATGGTTTTGAAATATTGAAATAAATTTTTCCATGTTTCTGTCTGATGAGAGCTTAAATGAGATGTTCTTAAAGTTATGTGTCAGAAATTCGTTGCTTTAAAGGGATTTTAATATTTAGGTGGATTGTCATGAATCCTTCAAGAGTATGAATAGTGGCTTTTAATTGTTTTAAACTGTTGTTTCCGATGATACAATCAAATGATTTGAGATTGGGGAGAAGAAAAAATAGTTTTCGATCTGATCCAAAAAGATCAATTAAACCGTGGTGCGTTATTTTAATGCTTCCTGCGTTAAACTTTTAAACTTTTTGCCGTTCTTCGTGCTATGTTCGAAATAAGGAAGTGAAGAGCTCTCTTATATAAAAATGAACCTCGGCTGGTTCCTGAGGATAGTTGTCGTCGTAGGTTTGAACTTATTCGTCTGGTTCGATTGTGTCTTGGGTATTAGTGTAATCAACAATTGTCTGGTCGTGTATTATGTCGAAGCTTTTTATTTGTTCGTAATGTTCCTGCAAAGATTGATCTTCCAAGTTTTGTTCAACATGATTGCTTCTTTGGTACTTCACAGGCAGATGTACTTGATTGGAAAGTGGTCTTTTGTTAGCGATTTGTTGGTAATTTGGTCTATTCATGTAATTGATTTGCCGAGATCGATTGATTGATCGACATCAATTGGTTTAGGTTTTGGGAAAGAACTTCTCTGTGGTCTAGGAGGAAGGAAGGTTTATTAAAAGGTTGTTGGAAATACTGTTGACGGGTATGTTGAGAGTGAAATGGGGTATTAACAACTGGTGGGCTATGAAGCAACTGAGGGTAGAAGTTTTGAGGGGTCCTATAGTCGTGCTGTGGATGATGGGCAATCCTTTTCGGAGGAAGTGGAGGTGGTCGGTTTAGATTTTGTGTTCTAATGTGCCCATGGCTTTGTTGGATTCGATAATCAACATTTTCTAATTTTAGACACAAGTTTATGGCTTCTGGTAGATCGTAGGTCCACGCATACTCAGGAGTCTTGGTAAGTCTCCTTTGAGTCCTCTTATAAATGTGATAATAGACTTTTTGGTAAAATTCGGAAATGGTTTCATTTCTTTGGACAAGAGTTGTCATCTGGTATTCCAGAGTGCCTAAATCCCTCTTGTCGGCATAATGTAGAGATAAACATCTCGAAATTTCTTCCCAATCCAATGGCGTGTTGTAAGATTCCAGGGCTGTACCTGCGTGTCCTCTTATTTTGTTTCTTATAACACTTAGAATCCCATAATATTTGGGAGTGCCTTTTAAAGGTTCGTATGTTTTCAGGATCCTGGTTGACCGGAAAATTTGCGTAAGCTTTTGACTACATTTGGTATTTTGTCCATTTGGTCGAGATTCTGAATGTGTTGTGGGTCAATAGTTTGGTCTGTCTCATTAGTATTTTAAGTAGGATTTGGAAATCTACTGAGAATTTGTTGGTTCCCGTTTCTAACGATCTCTGTTATGATTCGGGTAAGTTCGGTAAGGTCAAATGTGCTAGTGCTACCACTGCCTGTAGTACTGTTATTGGACAATACACCGGGTTTTGTTATATTTTCCAGTGTCATTTTGGAATGAATTTTTTATGAAAAGAAAACCACGTAAAAATTTTAAAAATTTACAAAACTTTCGCTAAAATGATTTTTCTTTCACAACTAATTATTAGTCGTTTTACTTATTATAGACACGATTGATCGTTATTTAATTTTTCGGCAGGATTTGCAGCTGTACACACAATATGTAACTTAAACACTAAAATATTTTATTTGTAGAAATAATTTTGTATCCTGAAATATTTTATTTCACGACTTCTTGTTTAAAAATTTGCAGATATTTCTTATTTTGTTCAATTTTATTATGTTTTTCTTTAAAAAGGTAAAAGGAACTAACTTTCAGTAAAATTAGTAGATGTGTGGTTGCCATCTGTTGTTTTTGTTGGATGGTGGATCTCTTGTCCTTGGGACCTTGGTAGGATAATCCTTCAACGAGGTAGGCGGCTGCTTTCAATAAACTTCTTATGGCGTGCTCCGGTGATCCCGAATACTTCTTCTGTCTTATTTGAAAGCTCCGTTTTGTCCTAGTGTGGTCTACTCCGTGGCCTCTTCTCCTACGTTTCTTGTGTTGAGGGAAGTAAGCAATTAATTTATTTGCATATTCCTACTTTAAGAGTGATTCACTAGGAGTCGCACTAGTCTTAAGTAATGTTTTCAAAGTCACTGTGTTCTCTTTCAAAATTTATTAAAATAAACTTACTATAGGTTTATCGACTTTAAATAAATCGTCTTGGCTTTTGTTAAATTTTTGCTAACCTCAACTCAGTTAAAATTTACCAGAAAATTTTTTTGTTCCAGTCACTTTGTTATTTTTCAATTGTTAGTTTTCCATTATTATTATATTTTCTCTCACTTATTTTTTTAGATATTTCTTTATCGTTTTGATCTTTTAGTTACTTTTTTTCGATAAAATCAGTTTAGTCACTTTATTATTTGTTCGAATTATTTTCCGAAACTCGAATTTTATTTTAAAATTCAAAGTTTTACTTTTGCATTTGACAAAAACTAATGTTACTTCTTTTCCTCAAAGTTTGATGAAATCATTGATTGTTTTTAGCACTTTAACTAATTTGGAGAACATTGTGATTTGTTTTATCACTTTGATTACTTAAAATTTTACTCAGGGTCCCTGCTCGGGCGCCAGTTAATAAATTAAAGACTCAGATTGTTTATTTTAAAAACTGAACTTTGTTTTTCTATTTCAACATACTTGTTTTAAATCTTCATCGGGACTGAATTGCTTTCCAAAATTATGACAATTTGTAATACTGAATTTTGCTTACAACTAAATTTTGCCCGTGGGAACTGTCTGGCCGAAAAGGTTTTGAACGGAAGAAAAGGTTCATATTTCACGTTTCCAGAATTCTGGAATTACTCGAGAGCGCGTAATTTGCACGCGTGTATTTGATGCGCGTGTTAGATTTATTTAGTTAACTTGTATAAGGGAAAAGACCTGAAACTTGTAAATTCCAAATCAAAACTAGTTGAGTGAAATGCGCATAGTTTCTCCTGCATTAAAGCTAAGTTAGTAAAATATCATGTAAATGACAAATTGTTATGAGTAGAGTTTTAAGAAAATTTGTGAAAACTATATATGTTCTGCTAGTTGTGTGAGTTCTAGCAGGAAAAAAAATAATAATCACTCATCCACGAAAAAAAAGAGAGCGCAAACAAATTAAAAAAAGGAGAGCGCAAACAGGGCCGGATTAGCAGTCGATGGGGCTCTAAGCAATGAATGATATGGGGCCCCTTATTTTATTTGTTCTTTAATTCAATTGTTGATATTTTTTTGTTTATAAATGCATAAGTGCGACACAATTTTTTTATGTTGTATATTTATTGAAAAAACAATACTTAAACTAATTTAATTTTCAAATTTATTTACAAAATTACTTAAACACGATCGCTTACAAGTTAAACCTTCTTTTTTCTGCACTTTTGACGAGCAAAATCGTCTATCAACTTGTCAAAATTCTTGCGACGCATAACATCCGATTCGATTGACAGAAGAGCCAACGAACATAGTCGATCTTGTCGCATCGTCGTCCTTAAAGGATTTTTTATTCTTTTTAACTGCGAAAAAGAACGCTCTCCCGAACAATTTGTTATCATTAATGATAAAAATATTCTGATGCAGATTTCCAAGTTAGGAAAGACTGTTTGAAGTTGATCATTCACAATGATCTTGTAAAAATCAGTGAAATTCGAACTAATACTTTCATCTTTTTCCATTTTTAAACAAACGTACTGGTGAAATTGTTGTAATTCAGCAGCAAGATTTGAATTTAAATCCTCAGGATACGATGCGACAAGCGATTCAACATTGGCAAACAACTCATCGTTGGTTAAATCCTTTTTTAATAAAAACGAAAACTTGTCTGCTTGATTCTCATAAACCTCGCCTCCTGTTTTCATCTCGACTTGAAGAATGTCGACGATGAAATAAAAAGTCGAAACGCGAAATTTGTCTCTTGCAGATAAAACAGCATCTTCAGCTGGACCATCATTGACTTGTACTCTCCGAGTACGTCTCCGGGTAGCATTTCCCCGATTATCACCGTCGGGCAAAATTTCTTTGGACTTGTCCTCGAATTCGTTAAATCTTTCTCTGAGATTTTCTAAGTAAATAGCCAACGTTTTGTACAAATCACTGCAAACTTGCAAATTAAGTTCTGCACTCTATGTCCGATGAAATTGGTGCAAAATATCATTCCACATCGTAACCATAAAAACAAACTCAAACTGTTGCATTTTTGTTGCAATATTCATTGCTTCTTGTCTAGTTTCCCCTTTTTGATCCATATCTTCCGAAATAAAATCTAACGCGTCGAGAATTTGAGGATACGATTTTAAAATTGCATCTGTGGCAACAGCGTGTGCTTCCCACCGCGTGTTTGAGAGTTTCTTCAAAACTTTTTCATCATTAATATGTTCTTTTAGTACCTTCCATCTTTGTGTAGAAGCAGAAAAAAATACGTAAAGTATTTGGACCAACGAAAAAAAGTTGACTGCCTCCAAACAACAATCGACTGCACTACGACCGACAAGATTCAATGAATGTGCTGCACACGGAATGTATATTGCGTATGGGTTGAGTTGTAAAATGATAGTTTTCATCCCTTTATAAATACCGGACATGTTTGCTGCGTTATCATAGGATTGCCCTCTGCACTTAGAAAAATCAAGTTTGCAATCTTCGATCAAAAATTTTAAAACCGCGTCAGCAATATCTTTTCCAACGTGACTTTTCAATTCTAAAAATGTTAAAAATCGCTCTACAGGCAAATTATCAAACGGTGAAACATATCTTATAATGACGCACAACTGATCAATGTGAGATAGATCAGGAGTTGAATCGACGGACAAACTAAAATATCCAGCAGTTCTTATTTCAGCCAGAATCGCAGACCGGACTTCCTGACTCATTAGTTCAATGAGCTCCTCGCAGATAGTTTTCGACAAGTACGACACACTCCCTGTAACAAATGAAAAGTGTACTATATAGTGAGTTCTCTTGAAAAAGGTCACATATTAACAATACATTGATAATATATTAATAATATATTGACAATACATTGATAATATATTGATAATATATTGACAATACAGCAAAAAAATTGATCGAATTGATTCAAATATTACCGTTCCCTTTGTTTCCATAATTTGTAATGTGCGAGGCCAAAAACGGATCAAATTTAGCGACAAGTTCTAGCAATCCTAAGTAGTTTCCGTTGTTCACGGATCCAAATTTTTCATCTGAACCTCGGAAAGGCAATCCTCGTTCTGCCAATGTTTGAACGACAGATACAACGCGGTGCAAGACATGCTTCCAGTATTTGTGTTCTTCCTCCATTTGGTCATCAAACTGAGATTTCAATCCCAATCCCTTTCGTCGAATCAAATAGGCAAGCATTGCTTCTCTATGAGACTGAGAATTTTCATGTTGATCAATGACACAAGTGTTACGCCAATCACTGAATCCAGATACCAATCGCGATGATATATTAGATGAAAAAAGTTTACAAACGAAACAATACACGTCGCCCTTTGACGGAGAATACAGCAGCCACTCTCGAGTGTACTTTTCACCGTTGGCTTTTGTACCATTAAAAATGTTTCGAGAGCAGAATCTGGTTTGTTTTCCATCTTGGAAAACTCTCCGCGAGTTTTCCAACGAACTAGAGTGGTGTTGACATTTTTGTGGTCCGTCGTTTGTCCAGTAGCTAATATCATCCTCAGTCAGTTCAGTCCACGTTCCAGAATCATTGTCCCTGTTTCCTCGGTGTGCAAGATTTGGAATTGTTGCATCATTGTTATTTTCAACAGCGAGAGATGGTTCCTGAATTTTTTGCCCGCCGTCTTCTTCCGCCACGCTCGTTGCACCATCAGGATTCTTCGGCAGCGACGTAGAGGGTTGAAAGTATGCCGTTAATTTCGGCACCTTCTTGACGACTTCCTCATCTTTTTGTTTTCTTTCTTCGGCTAGTTTCCGTTTTCGAGATCCACTCAGATAATTTCTCGTCATTTTTACACGTATGTATAACACACGTTCTAACACTGACAATTTTGAATTTGAACTTTTAAAAACGTTAACCCTAGACAGTCATACGTCTGTGGTACAACGTAATCGGTAATCGTAATCGTAATCGGATAAGATTCAACGTATTTATAAAACTTGAAATCAACTTAAACAACAAAAGTACACTACTATAATTGCTCCTTTGATCGTGCACTTTTGAATGATATAAGAAATATTTGAATATTATTTATATTGTTTCTGTACGGTGAAATAGGTAAAACATTTCAGGTATAGCTAAAAACAAATAATACGCCTAATCTTTTCGGGGCCCCATTTCATGAGTCATTATCCACACTTTTTTCAATTGGCAAGGAAAGACTCATTGTAAGGAAATTATGATGTTTTGATCCCAAATTTCTTTTCAAAACTAAGAACTAATTATACACTTAATCTTTGGGGCCCCCATTTAAACAGTCATTTTCCCAACTTCTTTCAACTGACAAAGAAAGATTCATTTCATGGAAATTGAAATGTTCTTTTGACTTAAAATTTCTTTTTGAAGCTTGAAAAAACTTAAACGGCAGATTTTCGGGGCCCCAATTTTTCGGGGGCCCTAAGCAGCTGCATAGTTTGCTTATGGGTTAATCCGGCCCTGCGCAAACAAATTCAAAAAAAAAATTATAAATTTACTCATATACATATATCTACTAAAATAAGTTAATTAATAATAATCAATTCAATGATCAACACCTGATCAATACTTTACTCATCAATACCTGATTGATCAATGTCTTACTCACATTCATTATGACTTATATCTACAAGACTTGCCCTCCCTTAAGACATCCCAATCAATAATTGTAATGTTTCAATAATTGTCGATATCGATTAAACTGTGTAATAAAAACAAAAATATAGTTAGTTATAAATAATCACAGCAATTTGTTGGGGTTTTTGGGGGTTCTTTAACAATATTCATAAAACCAGGTTTGGTTCGGACGTCCAAAGTTATACTCAAAAGTGGGAATACAGTAGGTCCGCCGTATCCGCGGATTCCGTATCCGCGGTTTCACTTTTCCGCGGTTGGTCTTTGACGAAATTGGTTTCCAATTCTTTTCATATTCTTTGTTTTAACAACAAAACAACTGCAGCTAATTGCGCCGTTTCCATTTAAAGGCAGACTTTTCCTTATCGCTAGAAAAATGTGGCGCAATTCGAAGAAAATTAATGAAAGGACTCGATTAGACCGTCTAGCCATCTCATATCTCCGATTGATTAGAGCCTGGATTGAATGGTTTCTAAACATCCCCAATTGCAAAATTCGTCAGTCTTCAATCTAATTCCAACGAGTTATAGTGTTTCGATAGTTTCCTTTATAAATTTGCAAATATTTTGATCCAGAATGACCTCAAAACGAAGCATTAGTGATCCTTCTTCAAATAAAAGACGGCGTATAGTGCTTAGCATCGAGGAGAAAGTAAAAATATTAGATTTGATTGAAAGAAAGAATAAATCTTTTGCCGAGAATGGCCGTTTGTATGGTAAAAATGAATCTTCCATTAGGGAAATCGCTAAAAACAGTGCTAAAATTCGTTCTTCTTTCACTGTAATGCCTCATACCTCGAAACATGTGGCAACAGTGCGAGACACTGTTTTAATGAAAGTTGAAAAAGCGCTTAATTTTTGGATAGAGGACATGACCAGAAAGAAGATGCCTATGAGTGGTAATATTTTACGGCAGAAAGCGTTGTGCCTTTTTGACGACTTGAAGGGTGAAACAAGTGAGAAGAGCTCCTTTACTGCAAGCAAAGGCTGGCTACATAGATTTAAGATGAGATTCAATCTCAAAAATTTAAAAATAACAGGAGAATCAGCATCTGCAGATGAAGCTGCAGCCAGAAACTTTTCCAATGAATTTAATAAACTCATAAAGGACGGAGATTATGATCCTAAACACGTGTTCAATTGCGATGAAACCGGCTTGTTTTGGAAGAAAATGCCCGAGCGAACCTACATACATAAAACCGCTAAACAGGCTCCAGGTTTTAAAACTTTCAAGGACCGTTTCACATTGATACTGTGCTGTAATGCAGCTGGACACATGATTAAGCCTGGGGTCGTTTATAAATCGAAAAATCCGCGAGCGCTAAAAACTAAAAATAAAAACTGCCTTCCTGTATTTTGGCAACACAATTCCAAGGCCTGGGTAACCGCAGTCATATTTCAGGAATGGTTTAAACATTGTTTTATTCCTGAAGTTAAAAAATACCTGGAGGGACAGAAATTGCCTTTCAAAGTTATATTAGTCATTGACAACGCTCCAGGTCATCCGCGTTCTCTCATGAATGAAAATGAAGACGTAAAGGTAGTTTTTTTGCCTCCAAATACGACTGCACTCTTACAACCGCTTGACCAAGGTATCATTTGAGCCGTGAAGGCGACATATACACGTCACATGTTCGAAATGCTCCTTGAATCCATTCAGGCAGAACCAGAGGGTAAAGCCATGGACTGCTGGAAATCTTTCAACATTGCAGATGCCATAATATTCATCAAAGGAGCACTTGACGATTTGATGCCACAGACTGTTATTCCTTGCTGGAAATCATTGTGGAATCAAAATCTGAAGGAAATCTCAAATTCGTCGGTTGTAGAAGTTGAATTTGACAAAATAATTGCATTAGCAGGAGAGGTTGGTGGTGAAGGTTTCAACGATCTACAAGTGAGTGATTTGAATAGTATGATTGGTCCAAATGAAGAAATGTCTAATGAGGAATTAGAGGAGCTTGTTGCATCTTCAACAGAAGAAGAAGAAGATGAGGGAAAAGAGGAAGAAATATCTAACTGGACACTGGAGAAATTTGGAGAAGTTTTTAATATTGTACAGAATTTAAAAGAAAAAATTGTGGAGTATGATCCAGTAATGGAAAGAAGCTTTAAAGTGACCCGTTTGATAACACAAGCTGTCGCACCTCTCCAACAATCCTTCAACGACTTAAAAAGGCAGAAAAAACAACCTCCAATAACGATGTATTTACGAAGTGAACAGAAAAGGAGTCCCGTCAGGAGTCAGGAGCCCAAACCGTCAACATCATCAAATTAATTTCATTGTTCATGTAATTTTTCATTACATATAACATGTTTGTACATATTTTTCTATACCATCCATACCCTTATTTGATTAATTGTGCTTAACGAAAAATGTAAATATATAAAACTTTATAGTTTTAGTTGTTTTTCGCTCAAAATCATGGAGTTTCCTATTATCCGCGGATCCCCCTTATCCGCGGAGAGCCAAGAACGTATACCCCGCGGATACGGCGGGCCTACTGTACATATATTTTAGCTCTTGAAATTTATGTGCTGCAATGGGAAAACTTTCAGTAAATTAGTGTGTTGACGAGCTCTATTTTACTTTTTTGCCTGCTTCAGGGTCTTCTTCAACTGCCGGTAATTCCTGCGTTCCATCTTCAGCTCGTTGATCTTCTGGTTGGCTTCTCGTTTGGCCTCCTTAGTACACGCTAGGATGAGCTTCTTCTGTGCTTCTTGAAGTTTTCGTTTGAAATAAGCCTCCGAACCGGACTTCTGCTTCTTTGCTGGTGATAGTGCTGCTTCCTTAGGACGTCGATCTGCTTCCACGTCAGCGATATTCCTCTTAGGTAAACGGTCTGAGGCCAGCTGTCAAATTCTTAAGTGCTTCCTCGATATCTGGGTTTTTGTGATTGGGCATAACTCCCTTACTTAGAAAGAACTAAGGTCTGCTAGGACCTTTCAGTATTTTGGTGTTGACAGCTAGGTCAATTCACCCAAGAAAAGGAAATTTCTCCCTTCAATTTCGGCTGGAGAAACGATGACTTCCTTCAATAGGGCTGGAGAGGCGATGTCTTCCCTCTAAACGGTGTCTAGGGTGGCGTCTTCTTTCTAAGAGCACTTCTGGCAAGCGAAGAAGCGATGTCTTCCTTCGATTTAGCTCTTCTGGCAGGCGGAGAGGCGTTGTCTTCCTTCTAGAGGCTCTTCTGGGTCGCGAAGAGTTGATGCCTTTCTTCTTTTAGTGATGGGTGATCTCAAACTGCCTAAGTACGCCCGTTTTTCCCTTTTTATATCCCTTTTAGTGCTATTTCAGCAATTTTTAGCGTGAGAAAATGGTTTACGGGAAACCGGTCATTCAAGGCTACGCGTGCCATAAAATTTCCTTCCGCGTGCGGTTGTTATGGGAGTGGAATTCCAGTTTTTAATATTTTCCCATGAATTTCTGGAATTTTTGAAGTTTCCCAGACGTAATTAGAGCAATCCGTTGAAGGCCATCAGCGGGTAAGTAATTCAAAGAATCGAGTGCAGAACGCTGATCGGGCATGTTTCCATGGGAATGTTCAATTTGTTGTCATCACGCCACTTTGGCTTATTTCTTTTTCTGGCTGGTTCCAGAAATTCAGATAAAAATTGAGCGCATCTCGCTGACCGAGCATCTTTCCATGAGCATCATCTAACATCATCATCTTCATGTTACTCATCTAACAGGAAGTTTCGTTCGGATGCAAAATATCATTTCTTGTTGCAGCTGACAAGGCATTCTCCGGGAGCCGGGCGCATTCCTGTGTGGCGTGATGCAGTTTTTCGCGTAGCGTCACCACGCCAGCTTATTGTTTGTTGACGCGGCATTCGTCGCGTTGGAATGAGTTGTCGCGTGGCGTCATCACTCCAGTTCATTGGCGCGCGTCGTGTGCTTTAATCCATTTCCATCCACCGTCGGTCGGTGATAATTGTGTGTTGATTGCTTTTGTGTCAATTTATTTATAGTGTTTTAGTTTAAGTATTGATTTTCGTATCTGTTTATTTGATTTTTTGAACAAACAAACAAACACAAACACTTTATTGTGTTTTAATTTCTGTCAAGTGGATGATCGATTCATTAAAGTTTTGTGTATTTGTTTGTTGTTTTGACGTTTTTAACAAAACTAGGCGGACGGGGGATTTAAGAAATTCAACTAATTCAATCTCATGAGGTAAAGTTATTTTGTGGAATGTTGAAAATTTGGACCATGAATTAAGGCAATTCTTAATAAGTGATACACGTGTACCGTGAGATATAACTGGCAATATTCGTCAAAAATCTCCACAGAATAAAATAGTCTTAGCTCCGAAAGGTTTAGTTGAAGTACAGAATGAATAGTTAAAAAAATGTTTGTTATGCATGAGTTTAGCACCTTTTCTTTTGTGGAGCTAAACCATGCAATTGTTCGATCGCTGAGGGTACACTCCGGGTCGACACCATTTGTTTACATGAAGACGAAAGAGGCTTGGATTCAAAGAGTGAATGGTGGTTCGTTTTCAACTTTCGTTTTATTAATCCTAATACAAGTACAAAAATTCTAATAGTAATAACTAACAAACTGGGCTTATCCTAGATTTGCATTCTGAGACGAACTGTGAGAACTCTGCCGGAGGTTCTTTCTACTGCCCGACCGCTTCTTCTCCTGGCGGTACTTTCTCCTGCTATTATGGAGGTGCTGGAGCTCTTTTCCCAGCCGCAATCGTTCTTCCTGACCCACGGCCGTCAGTAGTTGGCGCCGGACTGCCTCGACTTCCCTTCTAAATCTCGCCTCCACCCCCGATCTGTGTTTCGCTGACGGTAGTTCCTTCTTTGGAGGTGCGCTCTCCCGCTGCTGACCCTTCTGCCTGGCCCGGTACTCCTCCAAGCTTAATGGTCTCGGTCCCACTTTTGGATCCCGTAAGGCCTCCTCTAGCGAACGTGGTGATAAGTCCGACATGGGGCGTATTCCCTGTGGAACGTCACGTGTATTTCGCGTTTGTGGATCTGAGTCGATAGGTTCCTTGGAACCGTGTTTGGTCAGTCCTACCCGGGCCGATAGGTTCCTAAGAACCGTGTTCGGTACGTGGATCTTCGCAAAGTCAATTAGTGTTACTTACTGGATTCCGGCTAAGTCCAAGTTATTTCGGCTACTGGATTCTGGCTAAGTCCAAGTTGTTTCGGCTACTGGATTCTGGCTAAGTTCAAGTTGTTTCGGCTACTGGATTCTGGCTAAGTCCAAGTTATTTCGGCTACTGGATTCTGGCTAAGTCCAAGTTGTTTCGGCTACTGGATTCTGGCTAAGTCCAAGTTATTCGGCTACTGGATTCTGGCTAAGTCCAAGTTATTCGGTTGCTGGATTCTGGCTAAGTCCAAGTTATTCGACTGGGTTCCCTCCGTCGCGTACACACCTCGAGAAGTCGTTTCTCCAGACTATCTTGTCATCCAAATTTTCCCGTTATTTATCGGAAAATTTTGTGTCGAATATACAAAATTTTCCCGATCAATGTTCAATCGATGGTCATTGTCATTGATCGTCACGTTGCCATATTGCGCTTCCGCCCTGGTGGCGCCACCTAGTGGTGGCTGGCGGCTGTGAGTAACTTGCGCTTACAAAATCATTGCTCTTGTATGGGTGCTATAATTGTTTATAGTTTCGTCACATTTTTTCTTTCGTTGACAGACGTCAGTTGCGGAATGGATCAACGTGTCGCAAGTATTTTTGGTTAGTGTTTAATTTATTGTTTTGATCCCTTTTTAGGTATCCCGAAGGAGGACCATCACATTCCTCCCCCTTTTAGAGGATCCTCTCAAGGAAAGGAAGCGATGTTGGGGGGGTCGACGGTTCTTTCCATTGGTGTTAGGGGCATTTGACTGGGATTGGTGTGGCATCGTTCCAGGATCTACTCAGTTTTGCTTTCTATTTAATTGTTCTTATGCTAATTCTACCTTCACTAGTCATATTTGGACCTAATCGACACTTAGTTAATAACAATTTCTCATATTTTCTTTAATTCCTAGATCCTACGTTCTTAGTGGTTACATTTTAATCAGTTATTAGTACAACGTCTGTTTTCTTAACATACTTTTTTTTTTCTTTTTTAACATATTTATCGTGAATCCTATTTTCTTACTAGTTGCGGTTTAGTCAATTGTTATTACTAGGTTACATTATTTCAATCATCTTTTCCTAACTGCTATGTTTTAAAATTTTCTTATGTTCCTATTTATCTCAATTTATTTATTTTTTAGCCACCTACTTACGTCGATGGTTCTATCTCGTTTGGTGTTCAGTGTCTGATTCGAGCAAAGCTTATGCCCCACGTGGTCGCCTTCCTTCCTTCCTAGTGGTGGATGCTTAGCTGAGGACCCGATATTTACTTTCTTGTGATGGTCAGCGTGGGAGTATCCGGTGGTATTTTGCTTTTTCCTGTTCCTTTCTAATTTCATTTCTCGGATCATTTTAGATATCTCCTCTTCCCTCTTGTGAAATTTTTCTTCTTCGTCAGGGCGGCCTTGTCTGCCTTCTTCCGGTTCACCCAGTTTGAGATGGTGATACAGCTTGTCGGCTGACTCGAGGATGTCCTCCCACATACTCTTGGTCATTCGCAAGTTGTCCACGTCTCCAGCATAGCATGCAAGGGTGTCTTCCCACATGCTCTTGGTCCGTCGTATCCTGGCGGTTGGTGTCACTCGGCTTCCGTCATCTGCTGGTCTGCGTGCAGCGTGTAGGTTGTGGATTTCGACAATAGCTTGAAGCGGACCCATGTTGATTTTTATTTTGCAGGGGGATTCCTCAAGAATATCGACTTCTGGGTAGTTATTCTGGCTTCCGAATCGTCCACCTTTCGCGTTCGGGGCGGGCATCTTTGTATTCTGGTAATTGTAATTGTTTGGTATTGTTATTCTTCTCTCTGGGTATTTTTATTTATTGTTATTAGTATTATTATTATTACATTATTGTCTATAAATTTTTTTTTTTTTTTTTTTCGTTTTCACTTATTTGCTAGCTTTTAGGTTTCTGAAGGTGCCTGGGTTTCTCGAGCCGTAGTAGGGATTTCTTTGACCGTAGCAGGGGTTTCTCGGGTGTTGATTATCTGATCCCTCCTCGGGATTGTGATTGGCATTGACACGAACTGAACTCGTGGTTCTCGTTGCGGCTTTAGTCGTGAGGGTTGCGCTGGCTGTGAGATTCTTGTTTTACAGATCCATACTGTAATCGCGATGACCATTGTTATCACTAATCCTGCTGATAGACCTGTCGTGGTGTTTAGCTGGATTCTACTACGACGTGCTTTTTCGGTTTCCTTGATCTGGATGTCCAGGGCTTCTATCGTCTCGCTATACTCCTTGTAGTGCTCACTTAGGGCGATCGGGTGCAGTATCTCTATGTTTTCTTTTTGTCTTTCCGTATTTTCTAACGGTATTTTATATTTTGCGAAGTCGATTTTAGGTGGCGGTATATTTTCTGCCTGGTGTATGTGTAACGGGTGCCTCTCATTTACTTTATAAGGAAGGGTGTACTCGGCTAGATGGTATATGCACTTCCTTTTTAACTCTATTATTCCTAGACCAGTCAATTGGTAGGTTAGTTCATTGTTTTCGCATTGGCTTATTAGTGGGGTTGGTTTTAAGACCCAATATAACCAAGCGTTGTCCTGGTGCATGGGCGTTATTATTGGTCTCACGTTCGCCAATATTCGTATACGGCAGCTGACCGGAGCCTGGTCTGTTGCTTTGAACAGTGCCGATATGCAGTCCGTGCGTGTAGGTTTTGTTAGTGATTATTTTATTCATTTCCTTTTTTTCCTCCGCGTTCAGATTGGCGTCCATATTGACTAGCTTTTTAATCTGCATCTCCCTTTTTCCCGGCTCCTCGTTACTTACTACACTGCAATATACCTGTGGTTGTGTTATATTTTCTGCCTCGCTCACATGGTCTATATCCTTACTGTACCTCCTCAGTTTTACATTTAAATTCTTAATTTCCAATTTTTCGTTATTGATGTTCATTATGCTTATCACTATTTCTCTATCTTTAGGTTGGACCAGTGCGTTGCTCACGTATACTCCTGGTAGTACTTCTTCTCCTTCGGTCAACTGCTGTCCCCGGGCATAGGTAATTGCTTTAATGAATTTAACGCATCTGGCAGGTACTGTGACATCGATGGGCTCCGTGGTCGTTATTTCTTCGTCGGGGCTTCTGTCCCCAGGGTCTTCATAATTTCGAGAATGGTCTTGGGCAGGATCGGACTTATCCTTACTCTTCCCGGCACGCACGGTTTCCGGACTTCCGTCCTGAGTGCCTGCTTCAAAGAGTTGTGCTAGATCTTCCATTACCTCCTCCGTTGGTGATTCTACCCCCTCGTCAATACGTAGATCAGGGTTATTCCCACAGACGTTGATGGTTGTCGTTTCGGTTCGCCATTGTGGGCTGGTATGTGCCTCCTCGCGACAGTTCTCCAGGAGATCGAGGTTGTCACTCCACCCAACATATACTGGTTCCATACTGTGAGTTTCTCGGGTGTTTCTTTTAGTTTTTCTCCCGTCCGTTGCTATCACGTCGACAAAGCATGTCCCATTATGGTACCTTCTGATGATACCTCCCCAGAAATGGTGTTTATCGTGATAATTTCTTTCTTATTTATTAATTCTTCTTTGTCTTTCCTGATTTCCTCTTCCTTTATCAGGCTTATTTCTGCGCCCGTGTCTATTATGAATTTATTCTTTCTATTTTTAGTGAAATCCAGAGGTAAGCTCACTATTGGGATGTTAGGGTACTGGTCACACCTTTTTTCATCTTCTTCTAGTGACGACGCGCGGTGTGTTCGGTCGTCCCTTCGCAGTTTTCCGAAGTACTTGTTCGCGCCTGCTCTTCTAGTTGTAGGCGTTCCCACCTTCCCTTAAGGAAACACATACTTTCTATGTGTCCGTTCTGCAGGCAAAAATTGCACTGGTCCGGTGCAGGTGTCACAGTGGTGTGGTTTACTTGGCGTTGTCTGTACTCATTGGATTGATTCGTTTGATTCCGTTGGCGGTTATTGTTGCAATTCTGCGTATTATGCCCATACGTTCTACATGCCGTGCAGAAAGGTGTCATCTGCTTTGTACGGCACTCTGCCATCACGTGTCCCATCTTATTACAAAAATGGCATCTTATTTGACGCCGCTCTGGTCTATCCCGTGATGTGTTCTGGTTTCTGTTCCTATAGTTGTTATAGGAGTTTTGCTGGTTACCTCTGCGCGGTGGTTGATATTGTTGACCCCCATTTCTATTGTAAGTGCCGTGGTCATCTCTTTGTGGTGACCGTATGTTCCCCTCAATTTGTTGAGAGTAGAGTTGCGTGTTGCTATGCCCCATGTACAAGTTGGGTCCAGGCACCTGAAGGTTTTGCGCCATTGCGCGGGCTGCGATGTGCGGTGGCTGTCGCATGCATTGCTCGGTTTGCTCCAACCTTCTGACTTTCGATCCTAGGGCCTCTAGTGTGTTTTCCACATCTTGTAACAAGTAGAACTTGTAGTTGGAATCTAGTACACCCATTTTAAAACAGTGCACCCCAACTTCTTCTATTTCGGTCCTCAGACCATCTCCGCCGTTAGCATACTGAACGTCTGCCGCGGTCTTGCAGGCATCTATTAACCCTTTTACTCGGTTATAGTACCCCAGAAGTGTTTCTGTAGGTAGTTGCTGGACATTCCGCAATTGGGTGTTTAGAGTAATGTAGGAGGTAATGTAGGAGTAAACTGGTTCTTAACGCGGAGAAAATATTTTCCAGCGTGTCACATACTCCTGCCTGTACCGCCTCTAAAGCTCGTCCTCTCAGGCGTGTCGGCAACAACCTGGTGAACAACACCTTGTCTTGTACTTCTGTGAGAGTCTCGTAGCCTAGTCTAGCGCAGTTAACAAACTCATTGATTTCGCTTTGTTTACGCGGGCTATCCTCTCCAATCAGGATTGGTACATTATTGTACAAGATATTGTTCACTAGCTCCACGTTAGCCATCTTTTTGTCCTTATCTTTCGTGGCTTCCTCACTAGTTGTTGGTTGTACCTTATGTTGTTCTCTTGGTTTTGGGCCGTTCCATTCACAGTTATAGCTTCCCGGGTCGGAAAATGTCCTGACGTAGTATCTCCCACCCCTGAGCTCTACTACCTCGGGTCTTAGATGGGCTTTGTTTGTTATTTCCCCTTGATCCTTTGTTTGCTCGTGCCGGTGTCCTACTCCGTCGGGTTGAAATTCCTCCTCTGGAGTAACTGCTTCGCTATAATCGCGGCTTTCGGGTTCGTCACCCCGTTCTGGCTCCGGCGTTTTTGGTGACTCCGGTTCGTGGTGCGACGTCTCCTCGTCTTGACCTACTTGGTCCTCCTGGCTAGCGGCTAGTTCGTTGTGCGATTCCTCTTCGTCTTGATTTGGCTGATCTTCTGGGTTAGCGGTTTCCTCCCCGTTGCTAATACCGGGGAAATTAGGGTCTGGGTTGTTAATGTAGAACGCGTCAAGTCTTCTCATAAACCTACTTACAGATTCAGTGAGTGGTAACTTTGGTGTGGATTGTGCCATAAAATTTTTTTTTGTGTTTTTTTTTCTTTTTCTTTTTTTTTTTTTTCTTTTATTTTGTCACTAAATTTTTTCTTTTAACTGTTTTTTTTTTCTCGTTTTTTTTTCTCTTTTTGTCTTATTCAATATTTTTATCTTTCCAGCCGGCTACATTCACAACCAAATCACATATACGGTTCTATTTATACTCTATATTTTACAATTCATATAAATTTGTACCTTAATTAACGTTATACAATGTCAGTTCTGCCTTATAACCAAGTTACATTCGTTTCTTTATAAAATGTGATTTACAATTTCAGTTTGACAATTTTAGTTTCAATTACGTTATAACATTTATACAATATCGTTATACAATTTTTTGCGTGTTTGTTTCTCAAAATAAAGCTCTTAGGTTATTAACACATAAAGTTATAACATAAATTTCTTAGGTTCTTATCATTTATTCTTGCCTCTTCTCGAGGTTCCTCTTGTGTACCATCAACAATTGTTTTTAGATTTCCCGATCTTTGTGCAATCAATCAGTGCCAATCAAAGATTTTAGTTTATTTTCCTAAAAACAGACTATTTTTTAAATCTTCCAAACGGCCTTTCTATTTGACCATACTTTTATTTTTTGCCTCAAACGTAGGTTTTTAAATGCGGCTGCGCCAGTTGTTATGCATGAGTTTATCACCTTTTCTTTTGTGGAGCTAAACCATGCAATTGTTCGATCGCTGAGGGTACACTCCGGGTCTCGGTCCCACCTTTGGATCCCGTAAGGCCTCCTCTAGCGAACGTGGTGAAAAGTCCGACATGGGGCGTATTCCCTGTGGAACGACACGTGTATTTCGCGTTTGTGGATCTGAGCCGATAGGTTCCTTGGAACCGTGTTCGGTCAGTCCTACCCGGGCCGATAGGTTCCTAAGAACCGTGTTCGGTACGTGGATCTTCGCAAAGTCAATTAGTGTTACTTACTGGATTCCGGCTAAGTCCAAGTTATTTCGGCTACTGGATTCTGGCTAAGTCCAAGTTGTTTCGGCTACTGGATTCTGGCTAAGTCCAAGTTGTTTCGGCTACTGGATTCTGGCTAAGTCCAAGTTATTTCGGCTACTGGATTCTGGCTAAGTCCAAGTTATTTCGGCTACTGGATTCTGGCTAAGTCCAAGTTATTCGGCTACTGGATTCTGGCTAAGTCCAAGTTATTCGGCTGCTGGATTCTGGCTAAGTCCAAGTTATTCGACTGGGTTCCCTCCGTCGCGTACACACCTCGAGAAGTCGTTTCTCCAGACTATCTTGTCTTTCAAATTTTCCCGTTATTTATCGGAAAATTTTGTGTCGAATATCCAAAATTTTCCCGATCAATGTTCAATCGATGGTCATTGTCATTGATCGTCACGTTGCCATATTGCACTTCCGCCCTGGTGGCGCCACCTAGTGGTGGCTGGCGGCTGTGAGTAACTTGCGCTTACAAAATCATTGCTCTTGTATGGGTGCTATAATTGTTTATAGTTTCGTCACATTGTTTCTTTCGTTGACAGACGTCAGTTGCGGAATGGATCAACGTGTCGCAAGTATTTTTGGTTAGTGTTTAATTTATTGTTTTGATCCTTTTTTAGGTATCCCGAAGGAGGACCATCACATGGTAAACTAATTTGAGAGCATTAACCGGGCACATTGAAATTTCATCCGTGATAGTGATAGATACAGACCTTATGAACTATGCTTGGCCACTATTTATAGAGAGCTTTGATACGGAATTCTCTAAAATCGGTATAGGTATTTTGAAAACGTTATGAAAAGTTCGACCTTGATTTAAAAGAGTAGATGCAATACCACTGAAACCGCACGCAATAAATTGGAGCTCCAAAGAATTCAATTTATGAATAATTGCGGTTTGGGAAAAAGTCTTACCAGTTCCAGCATGTGCTGTAAGACGACAAATTTTCGCAACCGTATTACTGGTAATAATTAAAAACTTATTGCACAACTAAATCAATAGCGGATAGCTGCTGTTCACATGATAAATTTTTACTGAACAAAATTTCCTAAATCTATATATATAAAAATGAAAGTTTGTGTGTGTGTGTGTGTGTGTGTTCCCTATGGACACAAAAACTATCCAACCTATTTGGCTCAAAATTTCAGGATGTATTATTTGAGTCTCCGCGAAGGTTATAGAGGGGGTCCCGACTCCGACCGACAGATGACACGGCATGTTCGTGGTGACAAAGTTCATTGGAATTTCGATAAAGTGTTTCCACTGTTTTTCTGTTATAATTTTGGAGTGATACTCACAGTGTGTGTTTGTGCAACACAGCAGCTACTTTTTTCACATTCTTTATCCCAATTACGAATGAAAAAAAATATCTTGATTATAAAACTTTTCGATATATATTCGATTCGTTTTGATTTCATTGGTATGTCATGTGTGTTTTTAGATTAATCCAACCTATTTGGCTCAAAATTTCAGGATGTATTATTTGAGTCTCCGCGAAGGTTATAGAGGGGGTTCCGACTCCGACCGACAGATGACACGGCATGTTCGTGGTGACAAAGTTCATTGGAATTTCGATAAAGTGTTTCCACTGTTTTTCTGTTATAATTTTGGAGTGATACTCACAGTGTGTGTTTGTGCAACACAGCAGCTACTTTTTTCACATTCTTTATCCCAATTACGAATGAAAAAAAATATCTTGATTATAAAACTTTTCGATATATATTCGATTCGTTTTGATTTCATTGGTATGTCATGTGTGTTTTTAGATTAATCCAACCTATTTGGCTCAAAATTTCAGGATGTATTATTTGAGTCTCCGCGAAGGTTATAGAGGGGGTCCCGACTCCGACCGACAGATGACACGGCATGTTCGTGGTGACAAAGTTCATTGGAATTTCGATAAAGTGTTTCCACTGTTTTTCTGTTATAATTTTGGAGTGAATCCACATTCATCGTCCGTTTAGCATAGCGTCAATTGATTTTGGATTGAAGAAACCTAACCAACAAAAATTTCGATTGGGAATTAATTCATTTTGGCATGGTAAATATTAATTCTTTGCAATTCAGTGTATCTCAATACATGGAGCATGAAATAATGATAAATGTGATCATTGCATTGTTGTTTGAATAGTGATACTGAGAATTGTTGTTGATAATTGAACACAATGCCACCTAAAAGATCATCATTGAGTAGATCAACTAGCAGGTCGAGACGAGTGGCCGCCAGAAGAGCTGCAGAAACACCACAACAACGTTCAACCCGAAATGAAAGAAATCGAATCGCAACTGCAGCCACAAGAGCAACAGAAACACCACAACAACGTTCAATACGAAATGAAAGTAATCGAACTGCAACTGTAGCCACAAGAGCAACAGAAACACCACAACAACGTTTAATACGAAATGAAAGTAATCGAATTGCAACTGCAGCCACAAGAGCAACAGAAACACCACAACAACGTTCAACCCGAAATGAAAGTAATCGAACTGCAACTGCAGCTACAAGAGCAACAGAAACACCACAACAACGTTCAATGCGAAATGAAAGTAATCGAAGTGCAACTGCAGCAACAAGAGCAACAGAAACACCACAACAAAGTTCAGTCCGTCTTCAAAATGAACGCTCTCGACGAGGCCAATCGAGGCTGCGATCCGATTTGAAATTAGAAGCATTCAACTATGACAGAGATTGCGACTACAGCTTACATGCCGATATTATTATCGGTCAAATGGACAACATTTGCATATATTGCAGAGCTTTGAAATTTAAGAAAGAGTCTCCTGGTATGTGTTGCTCTAATGGTAAAGTTAAATTACCCCCATTGGAAGAACCACCCGAACCACTTCGAGGTTACATCTCTGGAACAAATGCATTGTCACAACACTTTTTGAAAAACATTCGAAGTTATAATTCCTGCTTTCAAATGACATCATTTGGTGCAACAAATATTGTTACTGATGGTTTCATGCCAACATTCAAAGTACAAGGACAAGTGTATCATCGCATCGGTTCACTTCTTCCAATTCCCAATGAAGATTCGAAGTTCTTACAAATTTACTTCATGGGAAATGAATCTACAGAGATCGAACAGCGTTGTGTAATTTATCGAGCATCAAAACGACAAATCATTTCAGAACTCCAGAAATTATTTCATGAACATAACCAATTGGTTAGACTGTTCCAAGTCGCTTTGGAACGAATGCCAGCGGATGATTATCAAGTGATAATCAGAGCCGACAAAACACCAAGTGGTGAACATGAAAGGCGGTATAATGCTCCAACGATCAATGACGTAGCAATTGTTATGGTTGGAACAGAATTTGAACGGCGAGACATTGTAATTAGCAGAAGAAATGAAAGTTTGCAACGTGTCAGTGAAACTCACAGATCGTATGATGCACTTCAATATCCAATCATATTCTGGCAAGGAGATGATGGGTATTATTTTAATATTATGCAAATTAATCCTGTTACAGGTATTGCAACGACAAAAAAAGTGAGTAATGAAATGAATAATACAATCAACAACATATCAACAAATCAAAATAACCTCACTTTAACGAATATATTTTTCTCACACAGGTATCGTGCATGGATTTTTATGCTTATCGCATCATGATTAGGGCTGAACAATTCAATCACATCCTGAAGTGCCGAGAGTTATTCCATCAGTTTATCGTTGATATGTTCGCAAAAATTGAAAGCGAACGTCTTCTTTTCATTCGCCTTAATCAAAAAAAACTTCGTGCCGATGAATATATTCATTTACGTGACGCTATTGCAAATGATGGAAATGTTACAAACATTGGACAAATGGTCATACTACCAGCAACTTATACCGGTAGTCCCAGGCATATGAACGAATACGCCCAAGACGCAATGGCATATGTCCGTAAATATGGTCGTCCTGATTTATTCATCACGTTTACTTGCAATCCATCTTGGATAGAAATAACAGATTTACTTATGCCAGGACAAACACCAGTTCACCGACATGATCTTACTGCGAGAGTCTTCAATCAAAAAGTTATTAAACTAATGGACCTCATCAGCAAAAATCATATTTTCGGAGAAACACGCTGTTTTATGTATTCAATAGAATGGCAGAAACGCGGACTGGAGTTTGGATGAAAGAGAAAATTCAAACAGATCAAATCGATAATATTATATCTGCTGAACTGCCAAATCATACAGAAGATCCAATACTATTTGAAATTATCAGTAAGAATATGATCCATGGACCATGCGGTACAATAAATATGAGTTCACCATGCATGAAGGACGGGAAATGCCAGAAAAGATATCCGAGAGCAATGATTCATGAAACACAAACCGGTGGAGATGGATATCCACTTTACAGAAGACGTAAACCAGACGATGGAGGGCATACGACAATTATCAAAATCAATAATACCGAGTTCGAAATCGACAACAGATGGGTTGTCCCATATACTCCGTTACTCTCAAAAATGTTTAAAGCCCACATCAACGTAGAATTATGTAATTCGGTTAAATCGATAAAATATATATGCAAGTATATAAACAAAGGCAGTGACATGGCCGTTTTCGGTCTTTCGGATCGAAACACACCCGTCGACGAAATCACACAATTCCAAATGGGTCGTTACATTAGTAGTAATGAAGCAGTCTGGCGGATCCTCGGTTTTAGTATTCACGATCGCTATCCAACTGTTTTTCATCTCAGTGTTCACTTGGAAAATGGACAACGAATTTATTTCACTGAAGAAAATGCAGCGGAAAGAGCTGTGAATCCACCGAAAACAACATTGACCGCCTTTTTCCATTTGTGTCGAACGGATGAATTTGCAAAAACTTTACTGTACCATGAAATTCCGAAATATTTTGTTTGGAACGCATCGAAACGTGAATTTCAACGAAGAAAACAAGGTGCATTTGACCCCGATCATCCTGGAATACACACTTCCGATGCACTTGGGCGCGTATACACGATCCATCCTAATAACTCAGAATGTTATTATTTAAGAATGCTGCTTCATGAAGTCCGAGGTCCAATATCATTCCAATCACTTAGAACTATTGATGGTGTTATGTGCGAAACATATCGAGAAGCCTGTTTCAAACTTGGCCTCTTAGAAAATGATCAACATTGGGACACTACGATAACAGAAGCAGCTGTCACATGTCTCCCAAATCAATTACGAGCATTGTTAGCTATTATTTTAACAACATGTGCACCATCTGATCCAAAAAATCTTTGGGAGAAACATAAAGATAGTATGAGTGAAGACATACTTCGGCAAGCACGCAGAGGTAATCCTGATATGAACATACAATTTTCTAATAACATTTACAATCAAGCGCTCATATTACTTGAAGATAAATGTATATCCATCAACAACAAAATACTTTCTCAACTTGGTTTACCTTCACCGTTACGTGATAGAATGGATATTAGCGACCGAGACATTCTTCGTGAAAGACAATATGATATCGAGCAATTACAAGATTTCGTTGAATCTCATATCAATCTTTTAACCGATGATCAAAAACATGCATTCGATACAGTTATGCAATATGTTCAGAACGGTAACGGTGGAATTATTTTTCTTGATGCACCAGGAGGTACCGGAAAAACTTTCCTAATCAATTTAATACTCGCTGTGATCCGAAAAGAAAATGAAATTGCACTTGCTATAGCCTCTTCAGGAATATCAGCAACACTATTAGATGGGGGTAGGACAGCACATTCCGCTTTAAAGCTGCCATTGAATGTAAAACAAACCGAAAATCCTACCTGCAATATCGGTAAGGGGTCAGGTATGGCCTCGGTATTGAAAACATGTAAAATTATTGTTTGGGATGAGTGTACGATGGCTCATAAAAAATCGCTAGAAGCTCTTGATCGTACTTTACAAGATTTAAGAGGAGTAAATCAATCTATGGGTGGAACTCTTCTCTTACTAGCAGGCGATTTTCGTCAAACATTACCAGTAATTCCGCGGTCAACACCGGCAGACGAGCTAAATGCATGCCTAAAAGCATCACCACTTTGGAGAAATGTGAAAAAAATTACTTTAACGACAAACATGCGCGTGCATCTACTCCAAGATGAAAATGCTCAAACGTTTTCCAAACAGCTACTTGATATCGGTGACGGCAAATTTCCCATTGATCCTGCTACAAATGAGATAACTTTTCCATCAAACTTTTGCCAAATGCATTCATCAATTCAAGATGTTGAGAAGAAAGTTTTCCCAAATATTTCAACGAATTTCAAAAATCACAACTGGCTCTGCGAACGAGCCATTTTAGCTCCCAAAAATGATAATGTTAACAAAATCAATGATCGAATTCAAATTCAAATTCCTGGTGAGGCAACGAAATATAAATCAATCGACACAGTTACCGATGAAGATCAAACTGTCAACTATCCGATAGAGTTTTTGAATTCTTTGGAACCATCTGGAATGCCACCGCATATATTATGTTTGAAAGTAGGCTCACCAATTATGCTTCTTCGTAATTTACATCCACCAAAACTATGTAACGGAACGAGACTTTCCATTAAGAAATTATCACCGAATGTAATCGAAGCGACGATAATCAGCGGCAAAAATAAGGGTGAAGATGTTCTCATCCCACGCATTCCAATGATTCCAACGGATTTGCCATTCAATTTCAAACGTTTACAATTCCCCATACGTCTCGCATTCGCTATAACAATTAATAAAGCCCAAGGACAATCTTTAGCTGTTGCTGGATTAAATCTCGAGAAACCATGTTTCTCTCATGGCCAATTGTATGTGGCTTGCTCCAGAGTGGGAACACCAGAAAAATTGTTCATTTTTGCACCAAATGGAAAGTCTAAAAATATCGTATATCCACTCGCATTAAAATAAATAAACAATGAAATTTTGTATCAATTTTTTTTAAATGAAATTAATAAACTCAAAATATAGTCTCGAAAAAAACAAAAATGTGTGTAATAAAGCTAAATATTATCCTTTTTGGGGCGTTACGAAGTACGCCGGGTTCAGCTAGTAGCTAATAAAGCACGGTTAGATGAATCATTTTCGGAAGAATTTCTTAAAAAGTCTTATCACATGAATATTTTGAATTCATTCCACAAATCTAAAGCATTTGCAGGAATGTTCATACCACAAATAGGTAATGGCGAATAACTTTCTTAACTGCTGAGAGAACTCACACACTTTTACTTACAATAAATATTCACGCCACTCTGCATCATTTCATGCGATACCTCGTGCATGTGCAGCAGCTGAAAATGTGGAGTAAATAATGTTCCCAACAGTACCCAAATCCTGATGGGACCTCGAACATGAAGCAAAATAGTCTCAAATGGAACAACTCAACATAAAACATAAAATAATCTAGCAACAGCTCTACTACTTCCTCTTTGACGTTTCTTCCATTTATTTTCTTTATCTACCCAAATGTAATGTATCGGCGTCTCTGTATATAGGAACACGGAAGAACTAATTCGATTGATTTCATAGAATGCAGTCAATTTTGTTCTTCTGCGACTTTTAAGAGCTTGCTGAACATTTCCTTCCCTAAAGACTACATTTTTCCGGTGAGGCAAGTGACATTCAAGTCGAACTATAATATATTACGTGACTGATAATTCATTGGATACTCATTTATGCGCCAACTATCTTCCGTAGATCCAACATAGTGACCGGTCAAAAAGCTATCGATTTCGTCTATATGAACTTTGCCCTCAACTTCACCTCAAATTCTTCCAAACTGTAATGAGACACAGTCGTATCCCTTATAAACATATTTGTACATATATTTTAGGCTCCTAACTGTGCCAAGAACTTCCACATTTTAGTGGCAATCAAACTCTAAAAGATATGTATTTTAAGGAACAACATAACGGTTGTCAACAGAGTGGCCACGAAAGTCAACTAATATACCATTAACACGACGCATTTAACATTAGCTTGAGTTGTATTGTAAAAGTAAAGTTTTAACTACATTATGAAGTTGTGGGAAATACATTGTATATTGTAAATAAAATATATCTGGAACTTCCGTACAAACGAACAAACTTTCATTTCCTACCTTTTCTTGTTTCTCTAAATTGCAGTTTTAAAGGTGTGCAGACAAAAGTTTGGAAATATGATATAATTTCAGATTTTGAATTTTTAACAGTCTTTTTTCTGTGATATTGCTGCATTTGCCCCTCACATTATCATTGGCATAGATATTGGGTTTGAATGAAAAGAATGCATGTATTTGGCATAAATGGTTGGTTATTCAGTCGAACGTATGATCTATGCAAATGATAATGTTAAATAAGTATGTTCTATAGTTTGATTTTTTCGTAGAGGAGTGCAATTATATGGTAATTCTTTTGGTTTGTATCACCAGTAGAAGATTCATCCACTTGGTTTGATTTTCGACTAATTTAGTACTTGTTATTTATCGGGGACACAAACCAAATATTCACATATGGTTGCATATTTCCAGGCAAAATGTAAAACATTCACACGCACACATTCTTCCCAAAAGCATCATCTACGCTGTACGTGTGCTCAATTCACACTTACTATCCCATTGAATTTTTTAATTCCAATTTAAAATTAAACTAATTTATAATTAAATTTAAGAAAAAAAATATATGATGCACATAGAGGAAAAACAAATCTTTCGAATGGTATAATTTTTGATCTGGTCAGTCCATCTGGTTTCCTGTAAAAGGGATAACAAAAAAACGTGTCGCCTTTTTATATATAGATAAATTTGGTTTTATATTAATTGGAGTTTTTGCTTGTGCTATAGCATGTTTGATTGGTGGTTTTTTTTTTATTCTTTTGTGGATTTGTAGTTTCACAACCAATTTGATTTTAAACTTCAGCGAGTTTGATTGGTTGGTTATCGATTTTTGTGATGGAGTTTTGGTTTTGACTTTTGTCAATTTTATTTTTAAAACCACTAGGGGGAAGCCCGTGCTCGCTACGCTCGCCAACCTCCGCCGTTCGCTACGCTCACTCTAATAGTTGAGCATGGTGCTTTATATACAGTAGCATTGTAAGTAAAGAAGTGATTTAGTTCAGACCGTAGTAGCAATCATTTCAGCTCATTTTGCACGTCAAAGTACATCTATACTGACTGAGGACCTATATATAATTATCGAAAACCTTACGGGTGCGGTTGTGGATCTTAAAATTTTCTCATACAAAATACTTTTTGTAAAAATTCTTTCATCTTCTGCCAAATTACCATGGCCTTGTGTTTCAAAAATATAGACACGCAATCGATCAAACGATCTAACTCTACTGGCTACAACATATAATTGACGGTGAGAAAATATCGGTTTTTTGAGTGAGATTCCTACTTTTTCAAACGCTTGCCCCTGGGATTTAATAATTGTCATCGCAAAAGCCAGAATGACAGGAAATTGAGTTTTTTGAAAGGAAAAAGACAGAAGTGTACTTGAATAATTAAGGTGTATTTGTGGTGGCAAAATACTCGTGCTTTGAAAAATTCCTGCTAAATTCTCACAAGCCAAACAATTTTCTTTGCATTTGAACTAAACGCATAGGTGTACCATTGACCAAGCAAGTCAAGTCCTGTACTCAAATTACGAATAAGTAAAAGTACCCACTAACATAAGCTGAGTTTAAAAATTCTACTGGAAAACTAATTTGCTCTCTATAATCATCACTAAAGATGTTATTGGAACTCAAAAATATTCGTTTCTCTCGGGACAGACCGTTAAAAACTGCTGCATCGATGAAAGTGTAGTCTCCATATTTGGGTGCTAATATAACCAAATTGAGGATATCGTTAGACTGAACGGTTTCAGATAGATTGCCATATGTATCTGCAATCACGTAGTTACTGCTAACTAAATGGAAAGGTATTTCAATAACACCTTGGCTGTAATCTGGAAATTTGGGTAAAGTTCCATTAGCAAGAGATTTAAGAAATTCAACCAATTCAATCTCATGATGTTAAGTTATTTTGTGAAATGTTGAAAATTCGGGCCATCAATTAAGGCAATTCTAAATAAGTGATACACGTGTACCGGGAGATATAACTGGCAATATTCGTCAAAAATCTCCACAGATTAAAATAGTCTTAGCTCCGAAAAGTTTAGTTGGAGTACCGAATGAATAGTTTAAAAAATGGTAAGTTAATTTCAGAGCATTAAGCGGGCACATTGAAATTTCATCTGCGATAGTGATAGATGCAGACCTTATGAACTATTCTTGCCCACTATTTACAGAGTTTTGATACGGAATTCTCTAAAATCGATATAAGTATTTTGAAAACGTTATGCAAAGTTCGACCTTGAATTAAATGAGTGCATGCAATACCACTGAAACCGCACGCAATAAAATGGAGATTTAAAGAATTCAATTTATGAATAATTGCGGTTTAGGAAAAAGTCTTACCAGAACCAGCATGAGCTGTAAGACGAAAAATTTTGCAACCGTAATACTGGTAATAATTTAAAATTTACTGTAAAACTAAATCAATAGCGGATAGCTGTTGTTCACATGATAAATTATTACTGAGCAAAATTTCCTAAGTAGCTAATAAAGCACGGTTATATGAATCATTTTCTGAAGAATTTCTTAAAAATTCTTCACACATGAAAATTTTGAATTCATTCCACAAATCTCAAGCATTTGTAGGAAAGTTCATACCACAAATCGGATATGGCAAAAAACTCTCTTAACTGCTGAGAGGGGTTACACTCTTTTACTTCTAATAAATATTCACGCCACTCTCCATCAGTTCATGCGATACGTCGTGCATGTGCTGAAAATCTGCAGTAAATAATGTTCGCAACAGTACCCAAATCCTGATGGGACCTCGAACATGAAGCAAAAGAGTCTCAAATGAAACAGCTCAACATAAAACATAAAATAATCTAGCAATAGCTCTACTTCTTTGTCTTTGAGGTTTTTCCATTTCTTTTCTTTATCCACCTAAATATAATGCATCGGCGTCTCTGTATATAGAAACTCGGACGAACTAATTCGATTCTTTTCAAAAAATGCAGTCAATTTTGTTCTTCTGTGATTTTTAAGAGATTGCTGAACATTTCCTTCCCTAAAGACTACATTTTGCCGGTGAGGCAAGTAACATTCAAGTCGAATTATAATTTATTACGTGACAAGTAATGCATTGGATACTCATTTATGCGCCAACTAACTTCCGTAGATCCAACATAGTGGCCGGACAAAAAGCTATCGATTTCATCTATATAAACTTTGCCCTCAACTCCACCTCAAACACTTCCAAACTGTAATGAGGCACAGTCGTATCCCTTATAAACATATTTGTACATATATTTTAGGCTCTTAACTGTGCCAAGAACTTCCAGGTATAAGTAGCAATCAAATTTCGCTAAAAGATATGGATTTTAAGGAACAGCATAACGGTTGCTAACAGAGTGGCCACGAAAGTCAACTGTTATACCATTTACACGACGCATCTAACATTGGCTTGCGTTGTATTGTAAAAGTACTTAGAAAAGCTTTTGCTGCATTAAGCATCTCTCATACAAACTAGGATACGATTCAATAAACCACATGGCCCGTAGATCATATGGTTTTTAACTAAATTATGAAGTTGTGGGAAATACATCTACATATATTGTAAATAAAATATATCTGGAATTTCCGTACAAACGAAGCAACTTTCATTTCCTACCTTTTCTTTTTTCTCTAAATTGCAGTTTAAAAGGTGTGCAGACAAAAGTTAAGAAATATGATATAATTTCAGATTTTAAAATTTTAACAGGTTTTTGCTCGTAGCGGCTCAATCAAGCATTCTAGGGGGTGTGTCCAACCCCCTTTATATTTTCATTTCCCAACTTTTGGCCATATATCGTATTTCTCTAAATTATGTTTTTAAATGTCTATACAAAAGTTCAAAAAATACAAAAGTTGGGAACTATGATAAAATTCAGACTTTGGCTCGCTTTCCATAAACATTCGGGAAAGCTAACCTCGCGTTTTCTAGAAATAACTGTAAAATTGTGATTTTCCATATTTTTTAAAATAAAATGTGCATATATATTTATCAAATTAGCAAAAAACAATGGTATAAATAAACGATGGCTTTGAATTTGTCTGTGGTAATGCATACATATTATTGTCTGTGGCCATATGTTCATTGTTTCGGCTTTTGTCTGAAAGAATGCAATTTTATTAGCCAAAGATTGCCTCCTTCCAGGGAAAAAGCAAAAAAATGAACATATGAATATTGTCTGTGATATGGCAGCATTTGCCGCTCACATTATCATTGACATAGATATTAGGTTTGAGGGAAAAGAATGCATGTATTTGGTTGGTTATTCAGTCGAACGTATGATCTATGCAAATGATAATGTTAGATAAGTATGTTCTATATTTTGATATTTACGTAGCGGAATGCAATCACATGCAATTTTATGTTAATTCCTTTGGTTTGTGTCCCCAATAGAAGATTGATCCATTCGGTTTGATTTTCGACTAATTTAGTACTTGCCATTTATCGGGGACACAAACCAAAAAATCGCATATGGTTGCATACTTCCAGGCAAAAAGCAAAACAATCACACCCATACATTCTTCCAAAAGCATCATCTACGCTATACGTGTGCTCAATTCACACATACTATCCCATTGAATTTTTGAATTTCAATTTAAAATTAAACTTATTTATAATTAAATTTAAGAAAAAAAATTAGGTGATGCACATAGAGGAAAAACTAATCTTTTGAATGGTACCTGGTTTCCTGTAAAAGGGATAACAAAAAAACGTGTCGCCTATTTATATATAGATAACAAAAAAACGTGTCGCCTATTTATATATAGATTTTGGTTTTCAGGTTACAAAGTGTTTGATCCACCGACTGTTGATTTTATGATCTTTGATCTTTGGGTGAATACAATTTTGTGTTTTAGGTTTGATTTCAGGTTACAATATATTTGATCGACTGATTATTGATTTTATGATCTTTGGATTTTTGAGTGAATACAATTTTTGTGTTTTAGATTTGATTTCCGGTTATAATATACATATTTGATCGACTGATTATTGATTTTATGATCTTTGGATTTTTGAGTGAATACAATTTTTGTGTTTTAGGTTTGATATCAGGTTACAATATATTTGATTCACTGATTATTGATTTTATGCTCTTCGGAATTTTGGGGGTGAAAACATTTGTGTTTTAGGTCATGACATTCCTCCTTCCTTTAGAGAGGTTCCCCCTTTTTTCTGTTCATATATATTGATTTTTGGTGAAAATTTTGAAAAAAGTAGCTAAGTCTTAAAAGATTGTTTAAAAAGATTCATAACCAATTTCTATTATTTTTAAGTTCTCCCTTTTTTTCATATTTGTTTGTTTGTTTTTTTTTTTTGTATTTTGCTTAATGATGTCTCATTGCATTTGTCAGCCTTGTTCAAAAATAAAAATTTTTTTGTTTTTTGTTTTATTATCTAGGTTTTTGTTTTAACCAACCATATGCAGGTTAATTACATTGTTTTTTTTTCGTTTGTATGTATTAAATTTTTTATTCCGGACTGTTGGTTCTACCGGTGTTGGAGGTACTTCCTCCTTCTAGTGGGTCCAGTCCTCGGGGAGTCGGGGGTTCTTTTTGGCTTCTATTATTTCTGTCCAGCGGGCCATCAAGAGTATCTCCACTCCTACTGGCAGCTTCCACTGGCAGTGGCGGTTCTCTGATCAGGTTGTCGGCCATCTTCATCCTAGGTGTCTGCTCAAACGGTGGTGGCGACTTGTATTTACGTACTCTCCATAGTGAGGGTTGCTTCCGGTATGAGTACTGGATTGGGATGCTGCTGCTTGTATTCACTTTGATTGCTGAGGTCAGCCATTTTTTTGGGTATATTACAATTTGATAACTCTTAATCTTTTCTCTTAATCTTTACTCTTAATTACCTTAGTTTACTCTTAACTTTTTTTTTGTGTGCGTTTTTAATTATTGATATAATTATTTTTATATTATTTAGATATTGATAAAAAAGAATTTTAAAAGAAAATTTTAATCAATTGAAAATTACTATATGTACAATTGATTTTTTTTTTTGAGGGCTTTCCTATTACTTTAATAAGGAATTGATCAATTGAAATCAATATACCATTCGTTTGATTATTTTTAATAACTAATTTTGTGGTTGTTATGATCACATAGTTTTATTCTATATAATTAAGTTACGTGTAATTGGCATCGACAATAATTGAACCATTGATTGACACCACAAAGATTGATTATGACAATAGATTGAATACATTATCGGTCATTGAATTGGTCGGTATCGATAATTATTGAAGTATATTCTCGATTGATTATTTCAATTGATTGATCACATTGTTGATCATTGAATTGATCGATATCGATAATTATTGAACTATAACCTCGATTGATTATAACAATTGATTGATCACATTGTTGATCATTGAATTGACTGGTGTTGATACTTATTGAACTCTTACATCGATTGAGTGTTACAATTTATTGATTGGACACATTATTGATTACCGATATTCAATGTTTTTTTTTTTTGAAATCCAAATTCATTTATTATTACGATATGCAATTTTAATTTATAGGACTTAATTAAACAAAAAAATATAGTACATTCACAATAAAAATATTTGGTCATAATAGAAATTGGAAAATATATAAAAAATAGTTGGTTTCAAATAGCTTTTCCAAAACTTTAATGTTATATAACTTATTTCATTTTCTAGCAAACTCTTAACAAACTAGTAACATTCGACATACGGAAATCTATATATAAATAGACGACACGTTTTTTTGTTATCCCTTTTACAGGAAACCAAGTGGACTTACCAGCATAAAAATTATACCATTCGAAAGATTAAATTTTCCTCTATGTGCATCACCTAATTTTTTTTCTTAAATTTGATTATAAATTAGTTTAATTTTAAATTGAAATTAAAAAATTCAATGGGATAGTATGTGTGAATTGAGCACACGTATAGCGTAGATGATGCTTTTGGGAAGAATGTGTGCGTGTGAATGTTTTACATTTTGCCTGGAAATATGCAACCATATGTGAATATTTGGTTTGTGTCCCCGATAAATAACAAGTACTAAATTAGTCGAAAATCAAACCAAGTGGATGAATCTTCTACTGGTGATACAAACCAAAAGAATTACCATATAATTGCACTCCTCTACGAAAAAATCAAACTATAGAACATACTTATTTAACATTATTATTTGCATAGATCATACGTTCGACTGAATAACCAACCATTTATGCCAAATACATGCATTCTTTTCATTCAAACCCAATATCTATGCCAATGATAATGTGAGGGGCAAATGCAGCAATATCACAGAAAAAAGACTGTTAAAAATTCAAAATCTGAAATTATATCATATTTCCAAACTTTTGTCTGCACACCTTTAAAACTGCAATTTAGAGAAACAAGAAAAGGTAGGAAATGAAAGTTTGTTCGTTTGTACGGAAGTTCCAGATATATTTTATTTACAATATACAATGTATTTCCCACAACTTCATAATTTAGTTAAAACTTTACTTTTACAATACAACTCAAGCTAATGTTAAATGCGTCGTGTTAATGGTATATTAGTTGACTTTCGTGGCCACTCTGTTGACAACCGTTATGTTGTTCCTTAAAATACATATCTTTTAGAGTTTGATTGCCACTAAAATGTGGAAGTTCTTGGCACAGTTAGGAGCCTAAAATATATGTACAAATATGTTTATAAGGGATACGACTGTGTCTCATTACAGTTTGGAAGAATTTGAGGTGAAGTTGAGGGCAAAGTTCATATAGACGAAATCGATAGCTTTTTGACCGGTCACTATGTTGGATCTACG
Organism: Chrysops caecutiens; assembly: GCA_963971475.1. NCBI lineage: Eukaryota > Metazoa > Arthropoda > Insecta > Diptera > Tabanidae > Chrysops > Chrysops caecutiens. The sequence continues at coordinate 68,968,833 of OZ020567.1, forward strand.
GAAGATAGTTGGCGCATAAATGAGTATCCAATGCATTACCAGTCACGTAATATATTATAGTTCGACTTGAATGTCACTTGCCTCACCGGAAAAATGTAGTCTTTAGGGAAGGAAATGTTCAGCAAGCTCTTAAAAGTCGCAGAAGAACAAAATTGACTGCATTCTATGAAATCAATCGAATTAGTTCTTCCGTGTTCCTTTATACAGAGACGCCGATACATTACATTTGGGTAGATAAAGAGAATAAATGGAAGAAACGTCAAAGAGGAAGTAGTAGAGCTGTTGCTAGATTATTTTATGTTTTATGTTGAGTTGTTCCATTTGAGACTATTTTGCTTCATGTTCGAGGTTCCATCAGGATTTGGGTACTGTTGGGAACATTATTTACTACACATTTTCAGCACATGCACGACGTATCGCATGAAATGATGGAGAGTGGCGTGAATAGTTATTAGAAGTAAAAGAGTGTAAGTCCTCTCAGCAGATAAGGGAGTTATTTGCCACCTCCTGTTTGTGGTATGAACTTTCCTACAAATGCTTCAGATTTGTGGAATGAATTCAAAATTTTCATGTGTGAAGAATTTTTAAGAAATTCTTCAGAAAATGATCCATATAAGCATGCTTCATTAGCTATTGAGGAAATTTTGTTCAGTAAACGATTCATTCGGTACTTCAACTAAACTTTTCGGAGCTAAGACTATTTCATTCTGTGGCGATTTTTGACGAATATTGCCAGTTATATCTCACGGTACACGTGTATCACTTATTGAGAATTGCCTTAATTCATGGATCAAATTTTCAAAATTCTACAAAATAACTTTTACCCAAAACATAAGAGCTTTACCTCATGAGATTGAATTGGTTGAATTTCTTAAATCTCTTGGAAATGGAACTTTACCCACATTTCCAGATTACAGCCAAGATGTTATTGAAATTCCTTCCCATTTAGTTAGCAGTAACTACGTGATTGCAGATACTTATGGCAATGTATCTGAAACCATAAAGTCTAACGACATTCTCAATTCGGTTATATTAGCACCCAAATATGAAAACTGCACTTTCATCAATGCAGAAATCTTTAACAATCTGTCCGGAGAGGAACGAATATATATGAGTTCCGATAACATCTTGAGTGATGACTATAGAGAGCAAAATAATTTTCCAGTGGAATTTTTAAACTCAGTTGATGTGAGTGGGCTCCCGATCCCACAAATTTAATTTCAAAACCAAATTGCATACTTTTATTTATTCGTAATTTGAGTACAGGACATGACTTGCTTGGTCAATGGTACACCTATGCGTTTAGTTCAAATGCAAAAAAATTGTTTGGATTGTGAGATTTTAGCAGGAATTTTTCAAAACATATGTATTTTGACACCACAAATAAACCTTAATTATACAAGTACACTTCTGTCTTTTTCCTTTCACAAATCTGAATTTCCCCTCATTTTGGCTTTTGCGATGACAATTAATAAATCCCATAAATCCCAAACGTTTCAAAAAGAAGGAATCTTACTCAAACTACCTATATTTTCGCGCCGTCAATTTGTTAATTGCATTTGATTTCATAATCTATATATAAATAGGCGACACGTTTTTTTGTTATCCCTTTTACAGGAAACCAGGTGGACTTAACTGGATAAAAATTATAACATTCGAAAGATTAATTCTTCGTCTATGTGCATCACTTAATTTTTTTACTTAAATTTAATTATAAATAAGTTTAATTTTAAATTGAAATTAAAAAATTCAATAGGGTAGTATGTGAAAGTTGAGCACACCCATAGCGTAAATGATGCTCTTGGGAAAAATGTGTGGGTGTGATTGTTTTGATTTTTGCCTGAAGATATGCAACCATATGATGATTTTTGGTTTGTGTCCCTAATATATGGCAAGTACTAAATAAGTTGAAAATCAAACCAAATGGATCAATCTTCTACTGGGGACACAAACCAAAAAGATTAACATATAATTGCATTCCTCTACGAAGAAATCAAAATATAGAACATATGTACTTATTTAATATTATCATTGGCCTAGCCTACCATTCATGACAAATACGTGTATTGTTTCCACTCAAACGTATTATCTTTCCCAATGATAATGTGAGGGGTGAGGAGCAAATGCAGCCATATCACAGACATTAGGCGTACGTTCATTCTTTTGCTTTTTGCCTTGAAGAAGGCAATCTTTGGCTAATAAAATTGCATTCTTCCAGACAAAATTCAAAACAATGAACATATGGCCACAGACAATAATATGGATGCGGTACCACAGATAAATTTAAAGCCATCGTTTGCTTATATCATTATTTTTTGCTATTTTGATAAAAATATATGCAAATTTTATATAAAAACTTAAGAAAGTCATCATTTTAAAGTTATCTCTAGAAAACGCGAACATAACTTTCACGAATATTCATGGAAAGCGAGCAAATTTCTGAATTTTATCATATTTCCTAATTTTTCTATGGACCCACATTCAAAAAAATAATTTAGTAATTTAGAAATATGATGTATGGCCAAAAGTTGGGAAATGACAGAATAATGGGGAATGGTCATATATATAAACCTCCTAGAATGCTTTGTTTAGCTGCTACGAGCCAAAAACTATTAAACAAGTGTTGGTTATGAGGAACTTTAAGATCTTTTTGAATTCGCAACCGCATGCGCTAGGTTTTTGATAGTTGTAGGTGGGGCCTCATTCAATAAAGCTGTACGTTGACGTGCTGAAAGAGATTAAATGATTGCTACTGAAGTCTGAACTAAATCACCTGTTTACTGACAATGCTACTGTATATGGAAAGCCATGCGCGAGTTATTAGAGTAACGAACGGGGTTGGCGAGCGAAGCGAGCAGGGGGCGCCCCCCTAGTTCTATTAAAAATACTATTTGTTTGATTCTATTTTGGTCAATCAAGTCTAACTGATCGATTTATCTACTACTGGTATATTGGTATATTTGTTTGTTATTTGTATATAAATAAATATTTTTCTTCAATTACGTTTTATTATTGTCATTGTAGATCCTAGCAATTGTCCTCTTGCTCCATTAAACCGTTTTTGCGAAGGGTATCAAGTGCTTATCAAGGGTTATATATCCCTTTGGCTTATGTTTGTCGTACTTCCGCTGCGTGCTAAGCCCTTCCTTTTTCCTAGTAATTCGTTTCTTCGTGGAATTGTTAAAGGTATGGGTACGATATTTTTCCTTGCTCCTCTTTCGGCTGGTACTGGTTCGTTGAGCACCTGACCACTAGTAGCAAGCATCTTGTTAATGCGGTTGTTGTATGTACTTGTCTGCTTTGTTCTTCCTTTGCCATTTCTGCTTCCAATGCTTCTAAGGACTCACTGTCTTTTTTGAATTGATCGTTGTATGTAATTGGTTGCAGTTTCTCTAGCTCTGTGGTACTATTTATTGTCAGTTTTCGGGACTGATAGCGATCAAAATTAATTTGTGGTTCAATGTGGTCTCCTGGTTGTTGTATTTGTAGACTGTGTAATTCATTGGTAGTCTTATAAGGTGGTATATATCCTTCCACGTGGTACATATATTTCGTTTTTAGGTTTATTATTCCGAGTCCATTAAGTTTCTTAGTGTGTTCAATAGTATCACGTTGAGCTATAATTGTTGTGTTCTGGTGCAACCAGTATAACCAGACATTTTCCTGGTGCATTGGTACGATCAGGTTTTTAGCTTCTTTGAGTATACGTACTGGGCATCTGGGGGTTTTCCCATTTGTCCTTGGAATAAGTCTTCGAGGCAGGTGGCTCTTGTGGGACTTAGAGGTATGGGTTGGTTACTGTTGCAGATAACATATGTGTCGTTAATTGAGATGCATTGGAATCGATAGTCGGATTCCTTCATCTCGCAATTGAGTTATGACCGACTGGTGTTGAGGAAGTATGAGGCCTGTAGGTCATATATGTAGTATTCCTTTCGTTTCAAGGGTATTGGCAGTATATATATTTGATTTATGGTGTATTGCTGGCTATCCGTTAATGCTATTCGTATTTGGACCAGTAATCCATGTTCGTGATTCTCACAATCCACTTTTGTTATTTTTGTAGTGTTGGGAAATCCAACATGGTCTCTTTTCCATAGTGCGCTTTGGTTACCTTAGAGTATAATTCTCTTATTTGATGCGTTGGTAATAGGAGTGGGCTTAATTCCCGTGGATTGATTGCTTCCATCAATATCAATTTATATGTAATTTCCAGGTATATTTGCTGCAATTCCTCTAGAATTATGACCATAATTTCATTAATATCTGCCAGAGAATGTATTTGTTGGAATAGCTCGGTATATTGCTGGTAGTCTTCCTGTCTTCTTTCCTGGATTTCGTTTATTTTTTGTACCAGTTGGTTATACCTTCGAGTCATTTCTATGTTGGTTTCGTTCATAGTTTTGATGGTGCTATGCATTATCGTTACTTGTTGTTTGGCTAGTTTAAAACTTTGTTGGTTTTCGGCTTCCAGTTCGTCCAACTTTTGGTGGATTTTATCCTATTCTTCATCATCCATGGTGCCAAATAACGTCTTTCCTTTTTCTTCCACCCAAGTTAATAAGGCCTCTCTTGGTTCTACGGTGGGTGTTGGTTGTCAGTTCAATTTTCTCAACTAACTAGTCGATCTTCGCTGTCCCTTTTTGGAGGGTGTGGTGCCAGTGGCGGCATATGGCTTGCTTATGGCTCCGATAGGCCCTTCGCATACTCTATTGATGGCGCACTTGCTTTTTTCTATGTATATTAGATGTAGGCCTGGTTTCTTTATTCTGGTTATTATGGTCCAATTGTCATGATAACACTATTCCCTGCTGCTTGAGTGAGTAGGATTAAATCGGTTTTTCTGTTGCATTCCCGATGGTTATTATGTTGATAATTAAGGTGAAAATTAGTCTAGAAAGAAGAGAATTGGGCTTGTTAATTAAACAGTTTCAATCTGTTGTAATGAACACGATGTTTTTTGTTGCCTATTTGTATCGTCGTGTTAACTGGGCTATTAATTTTGATAACTTTGAACGGTCCCGACCAAATTTGTGTTAATTAATTTTTTCTTGCGGCATTCTTTAATAGAACTTGGTCCACAACGCGTATCCTTATGGGATTGGTATTCCGATCATAATTTTCTTTAGAGTGCACTTTACTTTCCTCTAAGTTTTGCTTTGCCATTCTGTATGTTTTTTGTAATTTATTCCGCAATTTCAGGTAGTAATTTTCGTAGTAATACTGGTTGCGGTTCTTTTTTTAAATTGTTTGGCAATGGGGCTGAGAATCCGAAAAGATAATCCATTGGTGTTAACTTGGTCGTGGGGCGTATACAGTTGTTGCGTCCGAACATTGCTGTTCTCAGATGTTCGTCTCAATCGTTTTGACTTTCGGCAACAAAACTCCTTAAAAAGACCACTATCCGGTGGCCGGTGCCGGTGTGGTCTTTCTAAACCTCCTTTGGATTGTGGGTGATACGCAGTGGTTTCTAGTTTCCGTATTTTAAATAGCTTGCATACTTAATTGAACATGTCGGACGTGAAGTTTGTTCTCTGATCTGTTATTAGTTTTTGACGTGATAACGTCTTATAAATCGATGGCCGGCTGCACATATGAAAAATCGTGACTCATTGTCACGTTCCGCCTGAGGTGAGCGGACGAATGAGAGATTCATACATTAGTTTGGATTCATGAGAGATTCTTGAATCCACACTAATGCGCGTATGAACGACTCTCTCATGAATCCAATCTCATACGCGTATTAGTTTGGATTCATGAGAGATGCTTGAATCCACACTATTATGCATATGAATGAATCTCGCATGAATCCAATCTCATACGCGTATTAGTTTGGATTCATGAGACATTCTATTAGTTTGGATTCATGAGAGATTCTTGAATCCACACTATTATGCGTATGAACGTCTCTCTCATGAATCCAATCTCATACGCGTATTAGTTTGGATTCATGAGAGATTCTTGAATCCACACTATTATGCGTATGAACGTCTCTCTCATGAATCCAATCTCATACGCGTATTAGTTTGGATTCATGAGAGATTCTTACGCGTATGAGATTGGATTCATGAGAGATTCGTTCATACGCATAATAGTGTGGATTCAAGAATCTCTCATGAATCCAAACTAATACGCGTATGAGATTGGATTCATGAGAGAGACGTTCATACGCATAATAGTGTGGATTCAAGAATCTCTCATGAATCCAAACTAATACGCGTATGAGATTGGATTCATGAGAGAGACGTTCATACGCGCATTAGTGTGGATTCAAGAATCTCTCATGAATCCAAACTAATACGCGTATGAGATTGGATTCATGAGAGATTCGTTCATACGCATAATAGTGTGGATTCAAGAATCTCTTATGAATCCAAACTAATACGCGTATGAGATTGGATTCATGAGAGAGTCCTTCATACGCGCATTAGTGTGAATTCAAGAATCTCTCATGAATCCAAACTAATGCGCGTATGAGATTGGATTCATGAGAGATTCGTTCATACGCATAATAGTGTGGATTCAAGAATCTCTCATGAATCCAAACTAACACGCGTTTGTACGAATCTCTCATTCGTCAATCTCACATTTGTCCATCCGCGCATTAGTGTAGATTCAAGAATCTCTTATGAATCCAAACTAATACTCGTATGAGATTGGATTCATGAGAGATTCGTTCATACGCATATTAGTGTGCATTCAAGAATCTCTCGTGAATCCAAACTAATACGCGCATGTACGAATAAATAAATTGTTAATACATAGCATATTGTTACTTATAATTAATCTGCATAATTTAAGTGAAAAAATTTATTGAAAAAATTTACATTTTCAATTAGCTCCTTCTTTGTATTATACAAAATAATGATAATTCAGTGAAAATAATTCAATTCAATTCATAAAAGAAGGCAATTTTTCATCAATGCTTTCTTATGACGTTATCACGTAAAATTATCGTCCGTAAACCGACTTTACAGACAACCAATGTTTTTTTTTTAGGAATTCCATATCTACTTAAGATTTCGTCCACAAAGGCTCGAGCTGTTAAGCATGCGTTTAGCACCTTTTCTTTTGTGGAGCTAAACCATGCAATTGTTCGATCGCTGAGGGTACACTCCGGGTCGACATCATTTGTTTACATGAAGACGAAAGATGATTGGATTCAAAGAGTGAATGGTGGTTCGTTTTCAACTTTCGTTTTATTAATCCTAATACTAATACAAAAATTCTAATAGTAATAACTAACAACCTGGCCTTATCCTAGACTTGCATTCTGAGACGAACTGTGGGAACTCTGCCGGGGGATCTTCCTACTGTCCGACCGCTTCTTCTCCTGGCGGTACTTTCTCCTGCTATTATGGAGGTGCTGGATCTCCTTTCCCAACCGCAATCGTTCTTCCTGACCCACGGCCGTCAGTAATTGGCGCCGAACTGCCTCGACTTCCCTTCTAAATCTTGCCTCCACCCCCGATCTGTATTTCGCCGACGGTGGTTCCTTCTTTGGAGGTGTGCTTTCCCGCTGCTGACACTTCTGCCTGGCCCGGTACTCCTCCAAGCTTAACGGTCTCGGTCCCACCTTTGGATCCCGTAAGGCCTCCTCTAGCGAACGACTTGACAAGTTCGACATGGGGCGTATTCCCTGTGAAACGACACGTGTATTTCGCGTTCGCGGATCTGAGCCGATAGGTTCCTTGGAACCGTGTTCGGTCAGTCCAACCCGGGCCGATAGGTTCCTAAGAACCGTGTTCGGTACGTGGATCTTCGCAATGTCAATTGGTGTTTACTTACTGGTTTTCTGGTAGCTAAGTCCAAGTGTCTGCTGCGGGATTCCCTCTAAGTCCAAGGTTCTGCTGCTGAATTTCGGCTAAGTCCAAGTTTCCTCTGCTGGATGTCGGCTTAGTCCAAGTGTCTGCTGCTGGATTCCCTCTAAGTCCAAGTTTCTGCTGCCGAATTTCGGTTAAGTCCAAGTTTCCTCTGCTGGGTGTCGGCTAAGTCCAAGTGTCTGCTGCTGGATTCCCTCTATCCCGTACACACCTCGAGAAGTCGTTTCTCCAGACTATCTTGTCATCCAAATTTTCCCGTTATTTATCGGAAAATTTTGTGCCGAATATACAAAATTTTCCCGATCAATGTTCAATCAATGGTCATTGTCATTGATCGTCACGTTGCCATATTGCGCTTCCGCCCTGGTGGTGCCACCTAGTGGTTGCTGGCGGCTGTGAGTAACCTGCGCTTACAAGATCATTGCTGTTGTATGGGTGCTATAATTGCTTATAGTTTCGTCACATTGTTTCTTTCGTTGACAAACGTCAGTTGCGGAATGGATCAACGTGTCGCAAGTATTTTTGGTTAGTATTTATTTATTGTTTTGATCCCTTTTTAGGTATCCCGAAGGAGGACCATCACAGAGCTACTGTAGTTGCTTCTATATTTGTTAGAGGAACTACATCCATGAACCTGGTTAAGTCGTCCTCGAAGCTAAGAATATACTTATTGACGTGAAAACGTCTTTCTTCTCGTTGAGTTTGTACATTGGTAACCAGTCTCACATTCTTGTGTTACAAAACACCGTCATTTTTCAATCGCTAATAACTACGAGACTAATAACGCGATGGCAACGGTTGAGGTCACAGTGGATTGAACATATTTGTACGTATGAATTGTGTGGCACTTGTTTTTCCCGTGACGTCATCGGACTAGTGCAAGCGCCCACACGTGATTGTTGTTTTTTAGCGTTGTGTGAGGATATTTATGAGTGAAGCGTTAGAACGCGTTAGACCAGGACGATTATTGGGGTAAGCATGAAAAAGGCTAGCAGGACCTAAAGCGAAACAATAAAAATATTTTCAGAAATGTAAGCTAAAATTGGTAACCTAAAGCGAAACAATAAAAATATTTTCAGAAATGTAAGCTAAAATTGGTATGAATTTAAAAATTTTAAAAATATGGATGTTATTGTCATATGAGGCGTAAGAATGCAACGAATTATAAAAAACTCAAATCGGAGAAAACCCGCATCCAACCAAGTATTAAAAAACAAGAATTTTCAGTGCCGAGCAAGAGTGAGAACTGCGGCGGCATCGAAGAAGAAGTAAAAAAACGACGGAAAGAAATAAACTTGTGGTTTATCCATTCTGTAATCGTACTACTATCCATAACCATGGTAATTAATAGTTTGATAATCAAAGTACATATTAGTACCAAAATTTTGTTCCAATGTTTTTGACGTAAAAACGTCTTTTCGCTTGTTAGGTACACTGATAGCCAGCCAAACTTTCTTGCGGTTCAATATACCGTGAGACTTCAATCGCCAATAGCTACAAAGCTTATAATGCGATAACAACTGTTGAGGTCACGATGGCTAGAGAATTTGTGTACGTGGTTATTGTGCAACATTGGTTTGGCGCATCACGTCATCGAGCTAGTGCACTTACGCATGATTGTTGTTAATAAGGGTTGCGTAAAATTATAAATCAGTTTAGCGTGAGAACGCGATCATGCAGGACGTTCGTTCTGGTGTCATTGTAAGGAGTTATTCGGTGATGTATAAGTGAAAATCGGTATTAAGTGGAAAAAAATCGACTCATATGAGTCTTAGATATGGGCCGAATTGAATAAAACGCAAATCAAACAGAGCTTGCCTCAAATCGAATTCAGAAATACCTAAAGTGTCCAGTGTCGAGTAAAAGTCAAGGCTACGGCAGCATTAAAGAAGAAATGAAAAAAGGCGTGAAAAAATAACCTGATTTATCTGTTCTGTCACCGTATTACTCTATATAACTATTGTATAAGAGACACTGAATTAAGTACATACTAATAAGAAACACTTATTATAATTTTATCCCTAAGTTTTCACGGAAAATCCACGGCACGTACCTTGACTGGGTCTTTCGGTTTTTTTTTTCGTTGACGCGGCATTCGTCGCGTTGGAATGAGTTGCCGTGGCGTCATCACTCCAGTTCATTGTCGCGCGTCGTGTACCTTAAACCGTTTAAACCGTCGGTCGGTGATAATTGTGTATTGATTGCAATATGTTTATAGTGTTTTAGTTTAAGTATTGATTTTTTGAATCACTTTATTGTGTTTTAATTTTTGATTTGCGAGCTGTCAAGTGGATGATCGATTCATTAAAGTTTAATGTATTTGTTTGTTGTTTTGACGTATTTAATAAAATAAATTTTGTTTTATATTTATTAGAGTTTTCGTTTGTGCTATAGCATGTTTGATTGATTGGTTTTTTGATTCTTTTGTGGATTTGTATTTTCACAAACAGTTTGGTTTGGAAATTTTGTGTGCTATTTGGTTTCATAAAATGTTTGATTGATTGTTATGTTTTTTTGATTCTTTTGTGGATTTGTATTTTCACAACCAGTTTGGTTTAAGGCTTCAGCGGGTTTGAGTGGTTGGTTATCGAATTTTTTTATGGAGTTTTGTTTTTGACTTTTGTGAATTTTATTTTTAAAACAATTTTGGTTTTTAGGTTACAAAGTGTTTGATCGACCGACTATTGATTTTATGATCTTTGATCTTTGGGTGAATACAATTCTGTGTTTTAGGTGTGATTTCCGGTTACAATATATTTGATCGACTGATTATTGATTTTATGATCTTTAAATTTTTGAGTGAATACAATTTTTGTGTTTTAGGTTTGATTTCAGGTTACAATATATTTGATCGACTGATTATTGCTTTTGTGATCTTTGGATTTTTGGGTGAATACAATTTTTGTGTTTGAGGTCATGACAAATTGTATATTCGATAACTTTCAATTGATCAATACCTTATTTAAAGAAATCGAAATGCCTCAAAGAAAATCAATTGTACATATAAAAACTTTGTATTGATTAAAATTTTAAAGTAAATTCAAAAAATAATCATTTTTTTTTTATTTCCAATCAATTACTAAACAAACAATTAAATCAATAAGTAAAACACTGTAAAAACATATTGTTACAATGTTCCGTTGGTGGGCTGCACGTTCACAGCACCACGACAATTGCGTGAAGTATGGTGAAGAGTAACGCTACAAGCGGAAGGGCCGGAAACCATGACGGACCCCGGCGAGCAAATACAGGGAACCTTAAGGAAGGCCATCGGCTGGGGATTTCGGGTGAGACTTCAACCAACTCTCATCAGTGCTCCGAAGGTTGAGGTCTCTGGAGCAGATGCCACCGACCCATACAATTCGATGGAGTTAAATATTGGCGCGGGAAGTCCGTGACATCGAATTATATGGGGAGGAAATATTTTTCGCAGCAAGTGGCGATCAACGAAATCCCAAAAAGGGTAACAATATCAATAAAAACTTTTAACAAACTTACAATAACAAATACAAATTTATCAAGCAAAAATCCTAAAATCAATTAACCGAGATCAAAACCAAACCAATTAAATGCCTTTGCGATGTGACAAAAATTAAACGTCACAGAAACAAGATTTTATTAAAAACAAAAGCCAACCTAAAAAATTCATTTCAATGCATTAAAATCAATAAACACTAAACCAACTTACGAAAAAATAGTCCATAAATAGAAATCATATATCTGATGAACTATCACCCAAATTATTCCAAATTGAAAATCAAAACAATAAAATGTCAATAACTTATTCGCAACAGTTAAACGATAATATCACGAGGTATTAATACGCGATCACGACATGATCCACGCGACACGCGGAAGCAGGCTACATCAATCAACGTAATGCAGCCACCAGCGACACCCAGAAGACGACATTGTTCCCACGAAAAATGCCCCTCTCACCAAAATACAATTGTTATGTTATCACGAGGAATGTCGCATGCCTGTGATAAGCTGCCCCTGATAAGCTGCATCAACAAATTTTTCTATGAATTGTTTATGACTTTCTTCTATTATCCAATTTCATAGGAACCACTAGTGATGGAATTTCTAAAATGCATGGGAACAGGCAAAATTCTAAATTCCGTTCCCTTACTATTAAGTGAAGGTTTCGCGCAGAACGAAGCACCTGGGGACACTCTCACTAGAAAATTGTTACGAAAGCACTTAAAATTTGTATAAAAGAGGGAAAAATGGAGTTATCCGGCAGTTATTGATCAACCACAGGACGCATCACGAAACACGGGTACGCTGGGGGTCCCCAGAAGCCGCTTTGAGGGAAGCCATCACCTCCCCGCCTAATTTGAAGACGCTTTGAAGGAAGGCATTGCATCTCCGCCTAATTGGAAGACGCTTTGAAGGAAGAGATCGTCTCTCCGCCTAATTTGAAGACGCTTTGAGGGAAGACATCGCACCTCCGCCTAATTTGAAGGCGCTTTGAAGGAAAACATGACCTCTCCGCCTAATTTGAAGACGCTTTGAGGGAAGACATCGTGTCTCCGCCAAATTGAAACTACTTTGAAGGAAGACTTCGCCAGTCCAGTAACATTGAAGGGAGAAATCTCCTACCATTGGGTGAATTGACCTCGTAGTCAACACCTAGGTACTCAAGGGTCGTAGTAGACCCCAGTTCTCTTCATCTAGAGAGAGTTATGCAACAACTCCCCTGACCCTCTACACCGCGGTGAAAAACCCAACAACTGGCCCCAGACCAATAACGATTGAAGAATACCGTCGGTATGTTTGAAATACTCCTTGATGTCCTCCTAATGGTGCATCGTGACAGCCTGCTAAAATTGTTTTGATGTCCTGAGGGTTTGTTAGCACTCTTGTGTTGTCATTTATTATCCTTTCAGTTTCATCATTTTTTTAAGTTTCTTGCCTGGGTTCATTGGTACTATCCTCTGGTGCATTTGGTTCATTTTGATTTGTTGTGGCTTTAATTGCCTTTGTTCTTTTGCTTGTCTGCGTGTTGTGATGGATTTCCGTCCTCGCAACAGGCTGTTAGGGGGAAAAACCTCATAACTGTTTTTCGTGAATGGGGTACACTTCTAACCATAATTGTTTGTTTACATGGGATCGACAAACAACTCTATGATTCCCATATATTTATTCTTTTTCGTACAATTTACAATTACCTCTTAACCTAAACCTAACTATCCCCATTCTCTAGCTCCTGATTCATAGAGCCCAGATCCGTCGTTCGCCCTGGGTTTCTTGTTCTGCCGGTATCTTGCCCTTTCGTTGTATAGTCTCTGGAGATCCTGTTGAATCCTCACACGCTCCACGAGTCCCACAGCCAGCAGTAGCTGTCGTCGAGTCTCCTCTATGCTCGACCGAAATGGCGCTTCCCTGCCTGTCCGCATTCTCGGGGGCACTACCGGGGAAATCGGGTCCACTCGTTGCTTTTGCTGCCCCTTTTTTCTCGCCTTGTACTCAGCTATGGGGAGTGGCCGGGGTACCGCCTTGGGGTCTCGTAACTCCTCTTGTAGTTGGAGTCATATTTTACTCACTAGGGGAGATTTACCCGGTGAGTAAAATTGGATTATGCCCGATAGGCTCAAAGAACCGTGGTCGTGGTTTAAGCGGAGAGGCTTAGAGCTCTCATCCGCTAATTTCTAATTATTGACGTGGGCTGCATACTTACTCTTAGCGTCTGGTTTGGGATCTGTGGACTTTAACTATCTGCGTGTTGCTTCTGGTCTACCTATGTCAGGTCTCCTCCAGCAAAGGTTCTTCCTGTCTGATCTTCTTTGTCTGACCCTCTTGTCTGTTACTGGTCGACTGCCTTCTGTGCTCCTTTGTGGGCTGTTTTATTTGGGCATTTCGCCTGTCACAGCAGATTCCCACTCCAGGGCATAACTTCTGTCCCAATTCCCGAAAATGCCTTTCCCGCACATTCCTATGCATTTCCCAATTTCATAATTCGCATCATTCATAATTCCCATAATTTTCATTTCTAATGTCCCAGTTATTTTTCTGTCCCAGTTTCCCAATCGTTTTGCGGTTCCCGCACATTCCTATGCATTTCCCAATTTCATAATTCGCGCTGTCACTTTGGATCAGTCACGTTTGACACGCTGCCGACATCTGGTGGTGACTAGTTTGTATAATTTCTAGTACTTTTAGTACCAGTTTGTATTAGTTTATCTAAGTTTGATCGTGACGTGTCATGTGTGAGTGACGTGACATGTGGTTGCAATGCGGATGATGGGTGAGTGTTTTCCATTATTTTTATATTATTATCTTTTCTTTTTAGGGCTTTTAATGTAAAAGGAAGTTCATCACAGTGTTATAGCCAATAATTCCTATGGGATCTTGCTTAGAGCATCTGCGTTGTTATTTTTTCTGCCTTCCTTGTATTCGATATCGGAGGTATTTATTTATTTATTTATTTATTTATTTAGATATAACTTAATACAAGTTAATTCTTATTAAAACAAACGGAAGCAAACAATACAAGAATGGAAAAGAAAATAAAGAAAGAAAAAAAGAAGAAAAGAAAAAATAACAAAATATATAAATTAAAATAAAATAAAGTGTGATATACGCAATAAGAATATGGAAAACTTACTCGACTTAACTAAATTAAAACAAATTATTAGTGTGAGAAAATGAAATAACACAAAAGTGCATTAAATGTATTAAGTGTAATTAATGGGAGGAGATTTCATCAGCGCACATCCGGAAAACCGAACGAACGTTGCCATTGCCATGCATGACCCGCAGGAGAGGGGCAGCCCGGTTATAAACCCTTATCATGCGGGTAACGGGCTCCATCCTACCAAAGTCCGTGTGATGGAAGCTGAGGAAGAACGGCCGTCGGACCTGAGGTTTCTGCCGCTAGAGCGCAGGACAACCTGATCGTGTATATATGGAGCGAAAATATGTCCCTGGACAATACCGTGCATGAGAGAAAAATCAGCCATAACACGGCGTCCAGAGAGGGATTGCAGGTTAATAAGTTTAAGACGGTCAGGATATGGGGGAAGGTGAGTGGGATCGGACCAAGGGAGTAGATTAAGAGCAAATCGGAAGAAGCGCTTCTGAACAGCCTCGACTCGCCTGGTGGTGATATGGCGACCAGACTTGGGAAGCATATTCCAGTATCGGACGAACGAGGGTTTTACGTGTGTAGGGGTCAGCGAATTCCTTAGACCACCTTGATACGAAGCCCAACATAACACCAGCTTTTCTAATTACGAAATTTATGTGCCCATGAAATGAGAGCTTCGAATCAAGGTGAACTTCCAGATCTAGGACGCAGTTCACTAACCCAACTGTGGAGCCATTTATTAAGAAAGTGTGAGGAACATAATTACGCTTCCGGTGGAAGCAGACGTGTTCACACTTTGCCATATTGAGTCTAAGATTGCTTTAAGAGCACCATAGTGATACATGATTAATGTCCTCTTGAAGCGCAAGATTATCGGCTGGGCAGACAATATTCTTGAATATCTTGGTGTCATCTGCCAATGTGAGAATTTTGGAATACTAGACGACCCTATGGATGTCAATTGTAGCAGCTATAAAAAGTGGTGGGCCAATGTGGCTACCTTGAGGAACACCGGATGACGCAGTGATACTATTAGAAAGGGAGGACCTAAACAGGACATGGTGGGTCCTATTGCGAAGGTAGGAACTGATCCATCTAAGGAAGGAGTCTGGGCAACCAGCCAACCTGAGCTTTAATACAATCAAGTTATGAGGAAAGCTGTCGAAAGCTTTACTCATGTCAGTAAAGATTGCTTCGAAATGGTCTTCCATATAAAAAGCTTCTTTAATTTTTTACTGCCCATACTATGGCCAACAATTCTCTTTCAATGGTGGAGTAGTTTCTTTCAGCCGGGATTCAAGGTGCGGCTGCCATATGCGATTGGTTTTTCCCCTTTTTCAGGTCCCAGTGCTTCTCCACTACCAATTTGAAGGGTTCATCAAAATTGGGGTATCTTCATGCTGGTGGGGTGATAAGTTTTTCCTTTAGTGTATTGAAAGCTTCTATGCATCTTTTGTCCCATTTAAATGTTACGTCCTTTTTTAACAAGTAATTTATTGGTGCCGCTATTTTGGAAAATACTTCTATGAATTTTCGGTAGTAATTTCACTTGTCTTACAGTTTTGGGGGCTGGAAAGTTCTTTACAGATTGTAGTAGGGCGGGGTCTGATGCTACTCCGTCTGTGCGGCATTTATGACCAAGGTAGACTATTTCCTTTATAAGAAAGTTGCATTTTTCAGGGTTTAATTTTAGTCTGTGCTTTCTCAGTCTCTGTAATATATCCTTTAGTTTGTTTTGATGGCCACCTAGGGTTTTTCCATACTTGACATATAGTCAAGGTATACAAAGCAATGCAATCCCTTAATTCCCGTTAATACGCGGTTCATAAGTCGTTGTAATGTTGCAGGGGCGCCTTTTACTTCGGAGGGCATTTTCTTGAAGGCATAGTGCCCATATGGCGTGCTATGTAAATGCAGTCTTGTCTCGATCTTATGCTTTCATCGCTATCTGGTGGTAGCCACTGGCTAGGTCTAGTATAGAGAACTAACGTGAATTTCCCAACTGGTCTAGGATGTCTTCTATCCTGGGCAGTGGGTACGCATCTCCCTCTGTTACGTCATTAAGTTTTCTTTAGTCGACCACTATTCGCCATCGCTTCTGGCCACCAGGTCCCGGTTTCCTTGGGACTACTATCAATGGTGCATTTCATTGGCTCCAACTGGGTTCCACTATGTCTTCACTGAAAAGTCTATCGATCTCTTCGGTAACTATTTGTTTTTGGGTTTCTGGGAGTCTATACATTTTGCATTTTATGGGTACCTGGTCGTAGTTTGCCCACCACTGCTCTAGACAGAAGTTGCATTTGGTAGTATCTCTGCTTCTGGTTGTTTGATTTACTTGGTGTGTTTGTTGTTCGTTCCTGTTTCCGAAATTTTGTTGATTCCTTGGTATTTGCGTGTTACAATTTCGTGTTGTATGACCATAGGACTTGCGTGAGGAACAAAGAGGTGTCATTTTTCTCGTCCTACATTTCGCCATTATATAACCCAATTTATTGCAGAAGCAACATCTTATTTGACTTCTGTCGCGTCCAGTGTTATAATTGGGCTGATCTCTGCGCGGTTTGTAGTTGTTATTGTTAAATTGATGCTTTGGTTGATATTGATTTTGATTGTTCCTTTGAAATGTCTGCCATCTGTTTCTGGGATTTGTGTATTGATAATTCTGTTGATAATTATTTCGTGGTACATTTGGTACTTGGGTCATAAACGAGTTTTGATTATTTAGGGTGTTGGATATCGTTGCATACCCCCTTGTTGCATACATTGTTCAGTTTGCTCAAGTCTTAATATTTTGGATTTCATGCCCTGTAATGTGTTATCAGCATCTTGAAGGAGGAAAAAACTTGTAGTAGGAGTTAATAATGGCCATTTTGAAACAATGTAGTCCAACTTCTTTCATTTCGGCTTTTAATCCATCTCCACCATTTGGATATGGCTCTTCTGCTGTGTTTTTGCAGCTGTTGATTAATTCGTTTACTCTGTTGAAATATCCCAACAACGTTTCTGTAGGTAGTTGTTGTACATTTGGGTGTTGAATGTTAGGTATAAGGTCTTTGGGTTTAAATTCGTTCTTAGGGCGGAGAATATATCTTCCAAATTATCATTTGGTCCTGTTTGTATAGCTTTTAGAGCTCGACCTATTAATCTTGTTGGCAAAAGCCTTATAAAGGTGGCTCTGTCTTGTGCTTCTGAGAGTGTGACGTAACCCAGACGTGCACAGTTTATAAATTCGTTAATTTCACTCTGTTTCCGTGGATTGTCTACCCCAGTCAAAATAGGGACATTGTTGTACAGAATGTTGTTTACTAATGCTATATTTGCCGTCTTTATTTATTTTAATTTCGTATGTGTTCTGATCTGAAGTATCCCCGTTTGTTGATATCTTTCTTATGACTCCTGGTGCTGGTCTTGGTTTGGTCTTGTTGCCCTTGTATATACCAGGGTCTGAGTAGGTTCTTGCATATTGTCTCCCGTTCCTGAGCTCTACTATTCTTTCTGGGTTACGACATAGTTCTTCTGTGGAATGTGTGTTGCTCTCCTCCTGCATAGAGATTCGTTCGTGGCGTGGCTCTCTAAAGACTTCGTCGTCTATATCTAATTGTTGGTTATTTAATGGATCAGTGACAATTTCTTCATTATCTGCTTTAAAAATTTGGTCTAGGTTATCCAACGTAAATGAGTTAATTCGTACCAAAAAATTCTCTAAACTCTTTTGTAGTGGAATTTTTGGGGTTGAGTGGGCCATATATTTTTAGTTGGGGTTTTCCGTGGGTTCTTTATTAATTCTTATGAAAACAAGGGTTGGTTGGGACGTTTAAAGTGGTACGCAGAGTGCAATGGTACATACGGTTTATTTCTTTAGTGGGTAAATTCGAGCAATAACTCTGCACTGTTGAACTCTACCTTAGTTCTTTGATGGCTTCATGTATTTCTTCTGTTGGCGATGATTCTTTCGCTTCATGTCTGGCATCCTTGGTCCCTGCTAAGATGAGGACTCGCTGGGCCTCCTGTAGTTCCCTTTTGAAGTAGGCTTCAGAACCTGACTTCTCCTTCTTTGTTGGCTGATAATTTGGTCGTGCTGATGCCTCTTTTGTTCGTTGGCTGGCTTGACGACGGCGGTGCTATTCAATTGTTATTGGTCTAGAGCCAGCTGTGGGGGTTTTCAGCGCGGTCTTGAGGTCAGAGGAGTAGTGTCCAAGTAGAACTCTCTCTACTAGAAGAGAACTTGGGTCTACTTGGACCCTTCAGTACCTAGGTGTCGACTACGTGGTCAATTCACCCAATAGTAAGAGATTTCTCCCCTCAATGTCGCTGGACTGGCGAAGTCTTCTTTCAAAATATTTTCTGGTTCGCGAAGAGGCGATGTCTTCCTTCAAAAGGTCTTCTGGTTAGCGAAGAGCCGATGTCTTCCTTCAAAATGTATTCTGTTTAGTGAAGAGGCCATCTCTTCCTTCAAAAGGTCTTCTGGTTAGCGAAGAGGCGATGTCTTCCTTCAAAAGTCTTCTGGTTAATCGTAGAGACGATGTCATCCTTCAAAATATCTTCTGGTTAGCGAAGAGGCGATGTCTTCTGGTAAGCGAAGAGGCGATGTCTTCCTTCAAAATGTCTTCTACCCGTGTTTCGTGATGCATCCTGTGGTTAATCAATAACTGTCTCATTACTCCAATTTTCCCTCTTTTATACGATTTTTTATGCTTTCGCAGCAATTTTTGGCGTGAGAATGTCTCCAGGAGCGTCGCATTCAAGGCTACACGCGTGCAGTCAGTTTTTCGTTTCGCTTGCTAGTATGGGAACGGAATTTGGAATGTTGCATTTTTCTTATGCATTTTTTGAATTCCAGTATAGGTACCCCAGATAAAATTGGAGATCCTGGCGGGACCATAATTTTTTATCCATGGGAATGTGTCATGAACTTATTATCGAGTGCATGTGAACTTAGTTTTTCATTCCTCAGGTACATTTGTCATTATTTATTTTGTAGATAACTGTACTTTGTTATTTGTATACCCTGACAGGGCATTCTTTCATGAGACTAGCGCGTTTCCAGAGATAAGAGTCAGGCGCATAACGCTGACCGGGCATTTTTTCATGGGATTGTTCTGTTACATTTTCCTCGTGGGAGTTATCCATTCGTTGCGCTACCGGGCGGGCCCATTCCATTGTTCAACATGATAATTACATATTTTACCGACTGGGCGCTTTTCGCGTCACAATATTGTTCGCGTGGCGTTATCACGCCAGTTTCTCGTTTCACGTCGTGTGATCAAAATCGTTAGTTGGGCGATAGTTGTTATTAATTGATTGTTTTTGTTTACAGTTTAAGTGATTTATTATTGGTTTGATCATAATGATATTGAATTGATAGGAGCCGATTTGCTTATGGTGTTTTAGTTTATGTTATTAAAGTTTTGTGTATTTGTTTATTTATATTGCAATTTTGGGGAATGATGATTTGAGGTTTTAATAAAATAAATTTTGTTTTACATTTATTAAATTTTTCGTTTGTGGTATTTGGTTTTAAAACATGTGTTGTTTTAGGTTTCAACGAGTTTGATCGATCAGTTATTGACTTCTGATTGGTTCTAAATTTTCATTCTTTTTGTGAATTTTATTTTCAAAACAAGTTTTGTTTGGTTTTTCAATAAACTTGTAAACTTGTAGTCATGCCTAACAGTTTAGAAGGGGCCGCAGAGTTATTCCAAAGATTTATTGATGGAATAATTCAAGATTTACCTTACGTTTCCGGATATGTAGATGATTTTTTGGTAGTGTTGTGAGACGCCGCATCACCTAAAAACAAAAGAGGTTAAAACACCATAATAATGCAAACACGAAGCACCTACCATACCCATAACACCGGATAACCTAAAAAACAAAGTACACAAAAAACACATATAATCATAATCACCATTTCACTCACCAAGAGAAGTGATGTTTATGTTCACGTTGACAATGGTAATGCGCAACAGTTCAGCATATAAACATATGAAAGCATAATGTCACATGTCACCATGCTCACCATGCTCACCATCAAACAGTCACCGAAGTGTTTCAAAACAAAATAACACTAGAAGAAATCAAACATCAGACATCAGCTGGTTCCATAAAACTTACCCGAACATCGCCGTCCACATAAATCTGCATAAAAACACATAAAACTACATAAAAAAAACATAAACAACTGCGTACTGTCACTTGCCAAAACCGACTGTCACTTGTCGAAGTCAAACACATGTGGAAAAGTGAGTTCTAAAAAACTCAACTGGTCACTACTTGATGGAGCCACCGTACACTAAAAGGAATTTAGAAACACATGACAACATCGCAATAACGGACGAAACTCCTGGTTTCAAAATATAAAAAGCCGGCGAAAGCTAGGGAAAGCATCAGTTGTCAAAGCTAGACCTGACTAGGAGAATATCCAAGAAAGGAGAAGTGAGTACAACTAGCGCCGAAAGTGGTCCGTAAAGCCCATCGGTTAAAAGGAATTGTGGTTGAAAGAGGTTGAAAAACCCATCATCCCAATTTCAAAATCCTCTACCGAACACGGTTCCAGCAACCTATCGGTCTTTTGGGCGTCTAAGCGAAAGTGGTTGGATAAACCCATCGTTTAACGTCCAAACCAACCAACCGAACACGGTTCCTGGAATCCCCAAGTTGAAAGCGGTTGATAAAACCTGTGGCGGTTATACGTAGTTGATGCACACCAAAATTAAATTGTAACTTACCATTCCTGTGTTATTAATTCAATGTGTTACATCATATTGTGAGGGTGCGTTTCTTTGGTACCATTCATTCGGTGACCTACGAACAAATGAAGGATGGAAGAAGTCAAGCAATGGCGGTGATCGGTTACCTTTTATAGTGAACAGTTAAAAGTAGCACTGGAACAATTTAGAAGTTTAGTTTGTATCGGGGCAGTCGTACAGATGCTATGTGCAACAAACTGGTCTAGTGAAACTACGCATCTCATTAGATGTAAAAGGAAACGAATGGTATTGAAGATTTCAAAAAGAGCTATTTATTATCATTAAACATTCGATGTGGTGCGTCCAGTTCAGTTTGAGTCATTCATACCAAACGCGTATCATGAACCAAATTTCTCAACAATTTTCAAATTAATAAATAAAATAATTTTGAGTGGGAGCGTGCATTTAATTCATTCGCAAGCCCACAATTTGGTGACCCCGACGATTTTAAATAAGAAAATCAGAGAAATAGACTAATTATTAGTTAAAAAAACATTGAATTTCTTCATACAGCGGAAGCAAGGCGTCGCTTTTTTCAGTCCCCGTGGTAAAAAACAATAAATTAATTCTAAGAAACTCGTTCAATTTACGTTGTGCGCGACAAGTGCAGTATATGCGAACTAACACGCGTTCTCATCGTGCTACGAACATTCTCGAACGAATACATCGTGCAGTGGAATTTCATTTCAATAACTCAGCAAAATTGATTCTGAGAAATCGTTCCTCGGGTCTAATCCATTCGAAAGTGCGTCGTTTGTAGACATTTCCGAGAAAACCGAAGCAACGACACACACCGAAAATATGGCTACAACAACAACAACCGCAACTACAAGGGCAGACACAATCACTACAACGGCAAACATTGGCAACAATAATGATGGCATTTTTACCACAGCTACCGGCATACCTCGAGTCAGCGGAGAAGTTTATAAATAGGGATCAAGCCACCGGTTTTCAGCAAACGAGAACCGGATTTGTTTTTCATCCAAATGGAAGCGCAATTCCGAAACGCTGGAATTTCAGTCGATCAAACGAAATACGATCGCGTGATCAGCTCACTCGACGTTGGAACGCTCACAAATGTTGCCGATATTGTGCGTGCTCCACCAGCAACAGGGAGATACGACGCAATTAAGAACCGATTGATCAAAGATTTCGCCGATTCAGAAAACATGAAGCTGAACCGGATGGTCAAAGAGTGTGACTTGGGCGATCAAAAGCCGTCGCAATCACTGCGAATTGCGAATGCGAGTTTTGCCCGGCGGTGCATTAAATGACAATGCAATTAAGACATTTTGGCTTGATAAATTGCCCGAAAGTGTTCGCGCAGTGGTATCAATTGCTGAAGGGGATTTGGATCGATGTGCGCAACAAGCCGACATCGGTCCAAATCCCCTTCAGCAATTGATGGAAATTGGCAATTTCAGCAGTGCAGGGTCAACAATCTAGGTCAAACACACGGTCGGACGGTTTCGACGTTTTGAAACAAACGATTGACGCTCTTCGTCGAGAAATCAACGAGATCAAAGGAAATACTTCCAGCAATCAACGCGGCCGCAGTCAAACGCCAGCACGAGACAACCAGCAACGTTTTCGTGGTCGTTCGCAAAGCCAGGTAAACAAGTTCCCGATTTGTTTTTATCATCATAGATTCGGCGCCGAGGCCAGGAAGTGTTCACAATCATGTGCATTCAAGAAGGAGGGAAACTAAAGACCGCGTCGCCTCCGACGGTCAGCGAAGCGGGCAGTCAAAAATCACGCCGTCTCTTTATCACCGATCGTAAGAATCATCTTAAATTGTTGGTCGACACAGGAGCAGATTTTTCAATTCTGCCTAAAGCATTCATTAAAGAAAAACTGAAATCTTCGAAATATTCGCTATTCGCCGCCAATGGATCAATCATCAACACATACGGTAACAACCTAATTTCAACCGACTTGGGACTACGCAGAGAATTCACATTCAGATTCATCATCGCGGACGTAACAAAACCAATTTTGGGTGCAGATTTCCTCGACAAATTTGGTCTTCTGGTTGATGTCAAAGACAAGCTGCTCATTGACAGAGAAACCGAACTCGTGGCAAAATGCGTTTCTGAGTACATCATTTATGAGCCGGTGTTTTCAATAAACAGCGACAATGTATGTAAACAGCTGCTAACTGAATTCAAGGATCTCACGACACTGACGTGTTATGATAAAACGAAAGCAACGAGAACAGCTGTTCGTCATCAAATCGTTACCAACGGACAACCAGTTTATTCACGCGCTCGTCGTTTAAATCAGGAGAAACTCGCCAACGCCAAGAAAGAGTTTGAGTATATGATGAACATGGGGATTTGTCACCCATCACAAAGCGAATGGGCCAGTCCATTAAACATGGTTCCAAAAAAGGATGGACTTTGGCGACCGTGCGGAGATTATCGCCGTTTGAACGCTCAAACAGTTCGTGACCGCTACCCAGTCAAACACATTCGCGATTTCACGCAAAATCTGAACGGAAAGACAATCTTTTCTGTTCTCGATTTGGAAAAAGCATACTTCAACATTCCAATCGCCGACGAAGATCGAAAGAAGACAGCTATAATCACACCGATCGGGCTGTTTGAATTCAATGTTATGACCCTCGGATTATGCAACGCCGCGCAAACATTTCAACGTTTCATGGATCAAGTATTATTCGGTTTGGACTGTGTATTCTGCTACATCGACGACATTTGCATCGCATCGAAGAACAAAGAGGAGCATTTTCAACATCTTCGCGTGGTTTTGGAGCGGTTACGCGAACACGGTTTGAAAATCAACGTCGCTAAATGCGCATTCGCGCAAGAAGAGGTGTTATTTTTGGGTCATCGAGTCAATAAGGTATTCGACCGTCAACCGATAAAGTGGACGCCATCGCAAATTATCCAAAGCCGGAAATAGCAAAGAAACTTCGTAAGTTTCTCGGAATAATTAACTTTTATCGTGATTTTGTTCCAAATGCAGCTCAAACTCAAGGCAGACTACGTGTCCTAATCAAAGGCAACAAGAAAAATGATAAATCGCCAGTTATTTGGACCGAAGACGCCGGAAGAGCTTTCAAAGAATGTAAACAGGCATCGATCGACGCAGTTACGTTAGCACATCCATTGCCAAATGCAAAACTAGCACTTCATGTCGATGCTAGCAATTTTTCGGTAGGAGCAGCCCTGCATCAAGTAAATGAGGAGAAGTTTGAACCACTCGGTTTTTATTCAAAACGAATGACCGACCACCAGAAGCGCTACAGCACGTATGATCGTGAATTATTAGCCATTTACCAATCAGTCAAACATTTTAAACACATGATTGAAGGTAGGCGCTGCACAATTATGACCGATCATAAGCCAATCACATTCGCATTTTTTCAAAATCCCGAGAAAGCATCGCCACGACAACTGAATCATTTGGATTTCATCAGCCAGTACACCACCGATATTTGTTACATTCCCGGAAAGGACAATATTGTAGCCGATTTTTTCTCCCGCATCGAGAGCGTATCAAGCTGCGAACCAATCAATTTCGAAGAGTTGGCTCAGAATCAAAAAATGGACAAAGAATTGAATGATTTTTTGAAGAACAACACGTCAACATTACAACTGAAATTAGTCAACATCCCGAACGCGACAAATGCCAATGTTTGTGGCGTTTCAACGAAGCACGTACGACCATTTATCACCACGGATTTTCGTCAACGAGTTTTCAACTCCGTTCACAACATGGCTCATCCCAGTAAAAAATCGACAATCAAAATGATTAGCGAGCGCTTTGTTTGGCCCAACATGAAAAAGGACATCGACGAAATGGTACAAACTTGTATTTCATGTCAAAAATCGAAGATTGCACAACACAACAGAACAGCATTTCAAAATTTTTCTTCGCCAAACAAACGTTTCTCATGGATTCACATCGATTTAGTTGGACCGCTGCCTATATCAAATGGTTATCGCTACTGCTTAACTTGCATCGATCGATTCACCCGATGGCCAGTTGCCATTCCGAAGGAGGACATCCACGCTGACACAGTTGCGAAGGCATTAATCAACGGTTGGATATCATTGTGTGGCGTACCTGCTAAAATCACAACCGACCAAGGCAAACAATTTGCAGCGAAACTTTTAAACGACTCAGCGCGTATGATCGGAGCAAAACACCTTCGTTCAAGTCCACGATATCCACAGGCCAATGGTATGATCGAACGTTTTCATCGTACCATGAAAACAGCTATCAAATGTCAGAACAACCAACGCTGGACCGAAACATTGCCAATGATCATGCTTGCTCTTCGCTGCGTTTTCAAAGAGGACATCAGAGCAACGCCAGCAGAAATGGTTTATGGCGAAACACTCAAATTACCATGCGATTTCTTCGAGACCATCAACGACGATAGTTATGACACAGAATTTGTACAACAACTACGCGAATTAATGCGATCAGTTCAGCCTGTTCCAGAATCGAATCACGCCAATAACAAAGTTTTCGTTCAAAAAGACTTGCAAACTTGCACACACGTTTTCTTGAGAGATGATGCCGTTCGACCACCTCTCAAGGCACCATACGATGGCCCGTACCAGGTTTTGAGTCGAAACGACAAAACATTTGAACTTCAAGTCAAAACAAGCAAAGATCGTGTTAGCATCGACAGAGTCAAAGCGGCCTTTGTGCAAAGCGACGAACAACCATCATCAAACACTGTGGTACCAGGCATGAGCAAAAATCAAACCACCAACACACAAACCCAAAGCGAGCAACAAGAGACAACGAGAAGCGGAAGAACCATCATCAGACCCTAGCGATACGTTTCCTTCGCTGATAATTAGTTATCAATTTTTAATTGTTTCCGTGACTTAATTTTCATTCAGCCACTGGTGGGGGAGTACTGTGGCGGTTATACGTAGTTGATGCACACCAAGATTAAATTGTAACTTACCATTCCTGTGTTATTAATTCAATGTGTTACATCATATTGTGGGGGTGCGTTTCTTTGGTGCCATTCATTCGGTGACCTACGCACAAATGAAGGATGGAAGAAGTCAAGCAATGGCGGTGATCGGTTACCTTTTATAGTGAACAGTTAAAAGTAGCACTGGAACAATTTAGAAGTTTAGTTTGTATCGGGGCAGTCGTACAGATGCTATGTGCAACAAACTGGTCTAGTGAAACTACGCATCTCATTAGATGTAAAAGGAAACGAATGGTATTGAAGATTTCAAAAAGAGCTATTTATTCGATGTGGTGCGTCCAGTTCAGTTTGAGTCATTCATACCAAACGCGTATCATGAACCAAATTTCTCAACAATTTTCAAATTAATAAATAAAATAATTTTGAGTGGGAGCGTGCATTTAATTCATTCGCAAGCCCACAATTTGGTGACCCCGACGATTTTAAATAAGAAAATCAGAGAAATAGACTAATTATTAGTTAAAAAAACATTGAATTTCTTCATACAGCGGAAGCAAGGCGTCGCTTTTTTCAGTCCCCGTGGTAAAAAACAATAAATTAATTCTAAGAAACTCGTTCAATTTACGTTGTGCGCGACAAGTGCAGTATATGCGAACTAACACGCGTTCTCATCGTGCTACGAACATTCTCGAACGAATACATCGTGCAGTGGAATTTCATTTCAATAACTCAGCAAAATTGATTCTGAGAAATCGTTCCTCGGGTCTAATCCATTCGAAAGTGCGTCGTTTGTAGACATTTCCGAGAAAACCGAAGCAACGACACACACCGAAAATATGGCTACAACAACAACAACCGCAACTACAAGGGCAGACACAATCACTACAACGGCAAACATTGGCAACAATAATGATGGCATTTTTACCACAGCTTTCACATGCATACCTCGAGTCAGCGGAGAAGTTTATAAATAGGGATCAAGCCACCGGTTTTCAGCAAACGAGAACCGGATTTGTTTTTCATCCAAATGGAAGCGCAATTCCGAAACGCTGGAATTTCAGTCGATCAAACGAAATACGATCGCGTGATCAGCTCACTCGACGTTGGAACGCTCACAAATGTTGCCGATATTGTGCGTGCTCCACCAGCAACAGGGAGATACGACGCAATTAAGAACCGATTGATCAAAGATTTCGCCGATTCAGAAAACATGAAGCTGAACCGGATGGTCAAAGAGTGTGACTTGGGCGATCAAAAGCCGTCGCAATCACTGCGAATTGCGAATGCGAGTTTTGCCCGGCGGTGCATTAAATGACAATGCAATTAAGACATTTTGGCTTGATAAATTGCCCGAAAGTGTTCGCAGTGGTATCAATTGCTGAAGGGGATTTGGATCGATGTGCGCAACAAGCCGACATCGGTCCAAATCCCCTTCAGCAATTGATGGAAATTGGCAATTTCAGCAGTGCAGGGTCAACAATCTAGGTCAAACACACGGTCGGACGGTTTCGACGTTTTGAAACAAACGATTGACGCTCTTCGTCGAGAAATCAACGAGATCAAAGGAAATACTTCCAGCAATCAACGCGGCCGCAGTCAAACGCCAGCACGAGACAACCAGCAACGTTTTCGTGGTCGTTCGCAAAGCCAGGTAAACAAGTTCCCGATTTGTTTTTATCATCATAGATTCGGCGCCGAGGCCAGGAAGTGTTCACAACCATGTGCATTCAAGAAGGAGGGAAACTAAAGACCGCTTCGCCTCCGACGGTCAGCGAAGCGGGCAGTCAAAAATCACGCCGTCTCTTTATCACCGATCGTAAGAATCATCTTAAATTGTTGGTCGACACAGGAGCAGATTTTTCAATTCTGCCTAAAGCATTCATTAAAGAAAAACTGAAATCTTCGAATTATTCGCTATTCGCCGCCAATGGATCAATCATCAACACATACGGTAACAACCTAATTTCAACCGACTTGGGACTACGCAGAGAATTCACATTCAGATTCATCATCGCGGACGTAACGCAACCAATTTTGGGTGCAGATTTCCTCGACAAATTTGGTCTTCTGGTTGATGTCAAAGACAAGCTGCTCATTGACAGAGAAACCGAACTCGTGGCAAAATGCGTTTCTGAGTACATCATTTATGAGCCGGTGTTTTCAATAAACAGCGACAATGTATGTAAACAGCTGCTAACTGAATTCAAGGATCTCACGACACTGACGTGTTATGATAAAACGAAAGCAACGAGAACAGCTGTTCGTCATCAAATCGTTACCAACGGACAACCAGTTTATTCACGCGCTCGTCGTTTAAATCAGGAGAAACTCGCCAACGCCAAGAAAGAGTTTGAGTATATGATGAACATGGGGATTTGTCACCCATCACAAAGCGAATGGGCCAGTCCATTAAACATGGTTCCAAAAAAGGATGGACTTTGGCGACCGTGCGGAGATTATCGCCGTTTGAACGCTCAAACAGTTCGTGACCGCTACCCAGTCAAACACATTCGCGATTTCACGCAAAATCTGAACGGAAAGACAATCTTTTCTGTTCTCGATTTGGAAAAAGCATACTTCAACATTCCAATCGCCGACGAAGATCGAAAGAAGACAGCTATAATCACACCGATCGGGCTGTTTGAATTCAATGTTATGACCCTCGGATTATGCAACGCCGCGCAAACATTTCAACGTTTCATGGATCAAGTATTATTCGGTTTGGACTGTGTATTCTGCTACATCGACGACATTTGCATCGCATCGAAGAACAAAGAGGAGCATTTTCAACATCTTCGCGTGGTTTTGGAGCGGTTACGCGAACACGGTTTGAAAATCAACGTCGCTAAATGCGCATTCGCGCAAGAAGAGGTGTTATTTTTGGGTCATCGAGTCAATAAGGTATTCGACCGTCAACCGATAAAGTGGACGCCATCGCAAATTATCCAAAGCCGGAAATAGCAAAGAAACTTCGTAAGTTTCTCGGAATAATTAACTTTTATCGTGATTTTGTTCCAAATGCAGCTCAAACTCAAGGCAGACTACGTGTCCTAATCAAAGGCAACAAGAAAAATGATAAATCGCCAGTTATTTGGACCGAAGACGCCGGAAGAGCTTTCAAAGAATGTAAACAGGCATCGATCGACGCAGTTACGTTAGCACATCCATTGCCAAATGCAAAACTAGCACTTCATGTCGATGCTAGCAATTTTTCGGTAGGAGCAGCCCTGCATCAAGTAAATGAGGAGAAGTTTGAACCACTCGGTTTTTATTCAAAACGAATGACCGACCACCAGAAGCGCTACAGCACGTATGATCGTGAATTATTAGCCATTTACCAATCAGTCAAACATTTTAAACACATGATTGAAGGTAGGCGCTGCACAATTATGACCGATCATAAGCCAATCACATTCGCATTTTTTCAAAATCCCGAGAAAGCATCGCCACGACAACTGAATCATTTGGATTTCATCAGCCAGTACACCACCGATATTTGTTACATTCCCGGAAAGGACAATATTGTAGCCGATTTTTTCTCCCGCATCGAGAGCGTATCAAGCTGCGAACCAATCAATTTCGAAGAGTTGGCTCAGAATCAAAAAATGGACAAAGAATTGAATGATTTTTTGAAGAACAACACGTCAACATTACAACTGAAATTAGTCAACATCCCGAACGCGACAAATGCCAATGTTTGTGGCGTTTCAACGAAGCACGTACGACCATTTATCACCACGGATTTTCGTCAACGAGTTTTCAACTCCGTTCACAACATGGCTCATCCCAGTAAAAAATCGACAATCAAAATGATTAGCGAGCGCTTTGTTTGGCCCAACATGAAAAAGGACATCGACGAAATGGTACAAACTTGTATTTCATGTCAAAAATCGAAGATTGCACAACACAACAGAACAGCATTTCAAAATTTTTCTTCGCCAAACAAACGTTTCTCATGGATTCACATCGATTTAGTTGGACCGCTGCCTATATCAAATGGTTATCGCTACTGCTTAACTTGCATCGATCGATTCACCCGATGGCCAGTTGCCATTCCGAAGGAGGACATCCACGCTGACACAGTTGCGAAGGCATTAATCAACGGTTGGATATCATTGTGTGGCGTACCTGCTAAAATCACAACCGACCAAGGCAAACAATTTGCAGCGAAACTTTTAAACGACTCAGCGCGTATGATCGGAGCAAAACACCTTCGTTCAAGTCCACGATATCCACAGGCCAATGGTATGATCGAACGTTTTCATCGTACCATGAAAACAGCTATCAAATGTCAGAACAACCAACGCTGGACCGAAACATTGCCAATGATCATGCTTGCTCTTCGCTGCGTTTTCAAAGAGGACATCAGAGCAACGCCAGCAGAAATGGTTTATGGCGAAACACTCAAATTACCATGCGATTTCTTCGAGACCATCAACGACGATAGTTATGACACAGAATTTGTACAACAACTACGCGAATTAATGCGATCAGTTCAGCCTGTTCCAGAATCGAATCACGCCAATAACAAAGTTTTCGTTCAAAAAGACTTGCAAACTTGCACACGCGTTTTCTTGAGAGATGATGCCGTTCGACCACCTCTCAAGGCACCATACGATGGCCCGTACCAGGTTTTGAGTCGAAACGACAAAACATTTGAACTTCAAGTCAAAACAAGCAAAGATCGTGTTAGCATCGACAGAGTCAAAGCGGCCTTTGTGCAAAGCGACGAACAACCATCATCAAACACTGTGGTACCAGGCATGAGCAAAAATCAAACCACCAACACACAAACCCAAAGCGAGCAACAAGAGACAACGAGAAGCGGAAGAACCATCATCAGACCCTAGCGATACGTTTCCTTCGCTGATAATTAGTTATCAATTTTTAATTGTTTCCGTGACTTAATTTTCATTCAGCCACTGGTGGGGGAGTACTGTGGCGGTTATACGTAGTTGATGCACACCAAGATTAAATTGTAACTTACCATTCCTGTGTTATTAATTCAATGTGTTACATCATATTGTGGGGGTGCGTTTCTTTGGTGCCATTCATTCGGTGACCTACGCACAAATGAAGGATGGAAGAAGTCAAGCAATGGCGGTGATCGGTTACCTTTTATAGTGAACAGTTAAAAGTAGCACTGGAACAATTTAGAAGTTTAGTTTGTATCGGGGCAGTCGTACAGATGCTATGTGCAACAAACTGGTCTAGTGAAACTACGCATCTCATTAGATGTAAAAGGAAACGAATGGTATTGAAGATTTCAAAAAGAGCTATTTATTATCATTAAACATTCGATGTGGTGCGTCCAGTTCAGTTTGAGTCATTCATACCAAACGCGTATCATGAACCAAATTTCTCAACAATTTTCAAATTAATAAATAAAATAATTTTGAGTGGGAGCGTGCATTTAATTCATTCGCAAGCCCACAATTTGGTGACCCCGACGATTTTAAATAAGAAAATCAGAGAAATAGACTAATTATTAGTTAAAAAAACATTGAATTTCTTCATACAGCGGAAGCAAGGCGTCGCTTTTTTCAGTCCCCGTGGTAAAAAACAATAAATTAATTCTAAGAAACTCGTTCAATTTACGTTGTGCGCGACAAGTGCAGTATATGCGAACTAACACGCGTTCTCATCGTGCTACGAACATTCTCGAACGAATACATCGTGCAGTGGAATTTCATTTCAATAACTCAGCAAAATTGATTCTGAGAAATCGTTCCTCGGGTCTAATCCATTCGAAAGTGCGTCGTTTGTAGACATTTCCGAGAAAACCGAAGCAACGACACACACCGAAAATATGGCTACAACAACAACAACCGCAACTACAAGGGCAGACACAATCACTACAACGGCAAACATTGGCAACAATAATGATGGCATTTTTACCACAGCTACCGGCATACCTCGAGTCAGCGGAGAAGTTTATAAATAGGGATCAAGCCACCGGTTTTCAGCAAACGAGAACCGGATTTGTTTTTCATCCAAATGGAAGCGCAATTCCGAAACGCTGGAATTTCAGTCGATCAAACGAAATACGATCGCGTGATCAGCTCACTCGACGTTGGAACGCTCACAAATGTTGCCGATATTGTGCGTGCTCCACCAGCAACAGGGAGATACGACGCAATTAAGAACCGATTGATCAAAGATTTCGCCGATTCAGAAAACATGAAGCTGAACCGGATGGTCAAAGAGTGTGACTTGGGCGATCAAAAGCCGTCGCAATCACTGCGAATTGCGAATGCGAGTTTTGCCCGGCGGTGCATTAAATGACAATGCAATTAAGACATTTTGGCTTGATAAATTGCCCGAAAGTGTTCGCGCAGTGGTATCAATTGCTGAAGGGGATTTGGATCGATGTGCGCAACAAGCCGACATCGGTCCAAATCCCCTTCAGCAATTGATGGAAATTGGCAATTTCAGCAGTGCAGGGTCAACAATCTAGGTCAAACACACGGTCGGACGGTTTCGACGTTTTGAAACAAACGATTGACGCTCTTCGTCGAGAAATCAACGAGATCAAAGGAAATACTTCCAGCAATCAACGCGGCCGCAGTCAAACGCCAGCACGAGACAACCAGCAACGTTTTCGTGGTCGTTCGCAAAGCCAGGTAAACAAGTTCCCGATTTGTTTTTATCATCATAGATTCGGCGCCGAGGCCAGGAAGTGTTCACAACCATGTGCATTCAAGAAGGAGGGAAACTAAAGACCGCTTCGCCTCCGACGGTCAGCGAAGCGGGCAGTCAAAAATCACGCCGTCTCTTTATCACCGATCGTAAGAATCATCTTAAATTGTTGGTCGACACAGGAGCAGATTTTTCAATTCTGCCTAAAGCATTCATTAAAGAAAAACTGAAATCTTCGAATTATTCGCTATTCGCCGCCAATGGATCAATCATCAACACATACGGTAACAACCTAATTTCAACCGACTTGGGACTACGCAGAGAATTCACATTCAGATTCATCATCGCGGACGTAACAAAACCAATTTTGGGTGCAGATTTCCTCGACAAATTTGGTCTTCTGGTTGATGTCAAAGACAAGCTGCTCATTGACAGAGAAACCGAACTCGTGGCAAAATGCGTTTCTGAGTACATCATTTATGAGCCGGTGTTTTCAATAAACAGCGACAATGTATGTAAACAGCTGCTAACTGAATTCAAGGATCTCACGACACTGACGTGTTATGATAAAACGAAAGCAACGAGAACAGCTGTTCGTCATCAAATCGTTACCAACGGACAACCAGTTTATTCACGCGCTCGTCGTTTAAATCAGGAGAAACTCGCCAACGCCAAGAAAGAGTTTGAGTATATGATGAACATGGGGATTTGTCACCCATCACAAAGCGAATGGGCCAGTCCATTAAACATGGTTCCAAAAAAGGATGGACTTTGGCGACCGTGCGGAGATTATCGCCGTTTGAACGCTCAAACAGTTCGTGACCGCTACCCAGTCAAACACATTCGCGATTTCACGCAAAATCTGAACGGAAAGACAATCTTTTCTGTTCTCGATTTGGAAAAAGCATACTTCAACATTCCAATCGCCGACGAAGATCGAAAGAAGACAGCTATAATCACACCGATCGGGCTGTTTGAATTCAATGTTATGACCCTCGGATTATGCAACGCCGCGCAAACATTTCAACGTTTCATGGATCAAGTATTATTCGGTTTGGACTGTGTATTCTGCTACATCGACGACATTTGCATCGCATCGAAGAACAAAGAGGAGCATTTTCAACATCTTCGCGTGGTTTTGGAGCGGTTACGCGAACACGGTTTGAAAATCAACGTCGCTAAATGCGCACTCGCGCAAGAAGAGGTGTTATTTTTGGGTCATCGAGTCAATAAGGTATTCGACCGTCAACCGATAAAGTGGACGCCATCGCAAATTATCCAAAGCCGGAAATAGCAAAGAAACTTCGTAAGTTTCTCGGAATAATTAACTTTTATCGTGATTTTGTTCCAAATGCAGCTCAAACTCAAGGCAGACTACGTGTCCTAATCAAAGGCAACAAGAAAAATGATAAATCGCCAGTTATTTGGACCGAAGACGCCGGAAGAGCTTTCAAAGAATGTAAACAGGCATCGATCGACGCAGTTACGTTAACACATCCATTGCCAAATGCAAAACTAGCACTTCATGTCGATGCTAGCAATTTTTCGGTAGGAGCAGCCCTGCATCAAGTAAATGAGGAGAAGTTTGAACCACTCGGTTTTTATTCAAAACGAATGACCGACCACCAGAAGCGCTACAGCACGTATGATCGTGAATTATTAGCCATTTACCAATCAGTCAAACATTTTAAACACATGATTGAAGGTAGGCGCTGCACAATTATGACCGATCATAAGCCAATCACATTCGCATTTTTTCAAAATCCCGAGAAAGCATCGCCACGACAACTGAATCATTTGGATTTCATCAGCCAGTACACCACCGATATTTGTTACATTCCCGGAAAGGACAATATTGTAGCCGATTTTTTCTCCCGCATCGAGAGCGTATCAAGCTGCGAACCAATCAATTTCGAAGAGTTGGCTCAGAATCAAAAAATGGACAAAGAATTGAATGATTTTTTGAAGAACAACACGTCAACATTACAACTGAAATTAGTCAACATCCCGAACGCGACAAATGCCAATGTTTGTGGCGTTTCAACGAAGCACGTACGACCATTTATCACCACGGATTATCGTCAACGAGTTTTCAACTCCGTTCACAACATGGCTCATCCCAGTAAAAAATCGACAATCAAAATGATTAGCGAGCGCTTTGTTTGGCCCAACATGAAAAAGGACATCGACGAAATGGTACAAACTTGTATTTCATGTCAAAAATCGAAGATTGCACAACACAACAGAACAGCATTTCAAAATTTTTCTTCGCCAAACAAACGTTTCTCATGGATTCACATCGATTTAGTTGGACCGCTGCCTATATCAAATGGTTATCGCTACTGCTTAACTTGCATCGATCGATTCACCCGATGGCCAGTTGCCATTCCGAAGGAGGACATCCACGCTGACACAGTTGCGAAGGCATTAATCAACGGTTGGATATCATTGTGTGGCGTACCTGCTAAAATCACAACCGACCAAGGCAAACAATTTGCAGCGAAACTTTTAAACGACTCAGCGCGTATGATCGGAGCAAAACACCTTCGTTCAAGTCCACGATATCCACAGGCCAATGGTATGATCGAACGTTTTCATCGTACCATGAAAACAGCTATCAAATGTCAGAACAACCAACGCTGGACCGAAACATTGCCAATGATCATGCTTGCTCTTCGCTGCGTTTTCAAAGAGGACATCAGAGCAACGCCAGCAGAAATGGTTTATGGCGAAACACTCAAATTACCATGCGATTTCTTCGAGACCATCAACGACGATAGTTATGACACAGAATTTGTACAACAACTACGCGAATTAATGCGATCAGTTCAGCCTGTTCCAGAATCGAATCACGCCAATAACAAAGTTTTCGTTCAAAAAGACTTGCAAACTTGCACACACGTTTTCTTGAGAGATGATGCCGTTCGACCACCTCTCAAGGCACCATACGATGGCCCGTACCAGGTTTTGAGTCGAAACGACAAAACATTTGAACTTCAAGTCAAAAAAAGCAAAGATCGTGTTAGCATCGACAGAGTCAAAGCGGCCTTTGTGCCAAGCGACGAACAACCATCATCAAACACTGTGGTACCAGGCATGAGCAAAAATCAAACCACCAACACACAAACCCAAAGCGAGCAACAAGAGACAACGAGAAGCGGAAGAACCATCATCAGACCCTAGCGATACGTTTCCTTCGCTGATAATTAGTTATCAATTTTTAATTGTTTCCGTGACTTAATTTTCATTCAGCCACTGGTGGGGGAGTACTGTGGCGGTTATACGTAGTTGATGCACACCAAGATTAAATTGTAACTTACCATTCCTGTGTTATTAATTCAATGTGTTACATCATATTGTGGGGGTGCGTTTCTTTGGTACCATTCATTCGGTGACCTACGCACAAATAAAGGATGGAAGAAGTCAAGCAATGGCGGTGATCGGTTACCTTTTATAGTGAACAGTTAAAAGTAGCACTGGAACAATTTAATAGTTTAGTTTGTATCGGGACAGTCGTACAAATGCTGTGTGCAACAAACTGGTCTAGTGAAACTACGCATCTCATTAGATGTAAAAGGAAGCGAATGGTATTGAAGATTTATTGAAGAGCTATTTATTATCATTAAACATTCGATGTGGTGCGTCCAGTTCAGTTTGAGTCATTCATATCAACGGCGTATCATGTACCAAATTTCTCAACAATTTTCAAATTAATAAATAAAATAATTTTGAGTGGAAGCGTGCATTTAATTCATTCGCAAGTCCACAAACCGATCAACTAGGTTCCTAGTCAACCAAACTAACAAGTTGGTCCATCCTTAGTGCCAGAATCGCCCAGGAAATCGTTGACGGAAGCTTTGCGTGACTCGGGGGCCGGTCCTAGGCCCATCACTCTAGAGGAGTACCGCGCCCGGAACTCAGCCAGACGAGAGACCGCACGGCCATCCCCCCAGCCCAACGTCCGTGTCCCGAAACGCCGCACAGGAAAGGAGGCTAACTTCCGCCGGGCTATAGGGGAGGTCCGTCGTCGCCTGCTGTTGGCCGTAGGGCAGGAACGACGACTGCAAATCAGTAGCGAGTTGCAGAAGCTGCACAACGAGCGGCTTAAGTATAGAAAGGAAAAGCGAGTTGGTAAAAATAAAGAAAAAAAAAAGAAGTGAGAGAGTTATAAAAGAATAAAAATAAAAGAAAAGAAGAGAATTATGAAAAAAAAAAAAAAAAAAAAGAATGAAAATATAGAGATACCCTGGAGAACGCGAATTCAAATCGGCCCAACAGCCGGCAATTTTGGCTAGGATTAGGTTTAAGAATTATTCTGTAAAACGAGTTTAAATTCATTAGCGTACGAAAAGAAATTAATAGGAGCGATCATGAATTTGGATTATATAGAGATTTTGCAATTAATTAGCGTATGAAAAGGAATTGTAATGAGGTTTTAGGAATTATAAAGAATTTGGTATATACAGATCTTGCAATTAATAAGAACGATCGTGAATTTAGATTATATAGAGATTTTGCAATTAATTAGCGTATGCAAAGGAATTGTAGTAAGGTTTTAGGAATTATCAAGAATTTGGTTTATATAGAGATATTGTCACTAATACGAGCGATCAAGAAGTAGGATTATATAGAGATTTTGTAATTAAGTGGCATATGTGAGGAACTTAGAATAAGGTTCAATTAAATAACAACTTTCAAAAAAGAAAGTAGGACTTTGATTTATCAAATGAGTTGTCAAACTTCGACATTTAATTGTATTGAATTCAACAACTTGACGTTAAACTAAAGTTTAGTAACAAAAATTAAACCACAACAGTAGCGCCAAAGAATGTTGATGAGCATGAAAAGTACTTAAAAATTATATTTGAAAGATTGAGAGATTATGGTTTGGCGATTAATCTGTACAAATGTGCTATACGGAGGCTTGAAGTGAAATATTTAGAGTACAAGACCTCCAAGGAGGGAATCAGCCCTTTGGAAGGAAAATTTAAGTGCATTGTTGAATATTCTAAACCAAAGACCGTGCTTGAATTGCAAAGATTCTTGGGAATGATTAGTTTTTACAGAAGAGCCCTGCCGCACACAGCAGAGATGCAATTACCATTAATGAATTTTACGACTAAGTCGAAGAAAAATGATCAGACAGATATAAGTTGGAATCAAGAAGCGGACGAAGCGTTTGAATAATGTAAGCAACCGTTACCAAAGCCCACGACGTTGGTTAACCCAGCTCCAAACGCGAGCATTAGATTATGTGCGGATGTTTCAGACAATGCCATAGAGGCAGCGTTGGAGCGGAAAGTAGGTGATGGGTCATGGTTGCCATTAACCTTTTATTCAGTTAAATTAAATAGAGCTCAAAAGAATTATAGTACTTATGACAAGGAACTCACTGCAATTGATTTAAGCGTCAAGCACTTCAGAAGTAGGATGGAGGCTATAAATTTTGAAATTTTCACCGATCATAAGTGTTATAAAAAATAAATTTATTTATTTATTAAATCAACTTAGATACAAGTGAAATATAGTGATAGGTAATATGTACAAAAACAACTAAAGTCGGGGCAAGGACCCCGGGAGATCCTGTACTTAATCACTACATATAGTATCTATGTAGGAGCGGATGAGATACCTATTTTTGTCGTTTGCCTGCGCCGAATGCAAAAAGGTGGTAACCCGGTTGTGAGTCCTGAGCATGCGTGTGATGGGCTCCATCCACCCGAATTCCGTGTGGTGGAACGGGATTTAGAGGAGGCCACCCATTCTAAGGTTCATCCCACTGGATCGCAACGATGTTTCCCTGGATCACACCATGCAGAAAAGAGTAGTCGGCAAACGCCCTACTAGAAGAGAGTGATTGAAGGCCAATGAGGATCAGACGGTCTTCATATGGAGGGAGCAGGAGGTG
Organism: Chrysops caecutiens; assembly: GCA_963971475.1. NCBI lineage: Eukaryota > Metazoa > Arthropoda > Insecta > Diptera > Tabanidae > Chrysops > Chrysops caecutiens. Next base: position 69,007,471 of record OZ020567.1, read on the forward strand.
ATTTGACCACGGAAGACTCTTCAGAGCACACCGAAGGAAGCGTCTCTGAACAGCCTTAAGTCTCCTAATGTGGAGTTTGTGGTACGGGGACCAAACCTGCGTGGCGTATTCCATTATAGGGCGAACAAGGGAGATGTAAAGGGATTTGTATATATACGGGTCCTCAAACTCCCTGGCCCACCTAGTAATTTCCGGATCACATAGTTAATGAGCCTTGAGTCGAGGTGGACACCAAGATCTTGTACGAGGCTCACGAGTTCGACGATGGAGCCATTAATCAGGAAGTTGTGAGGTAAATGGTACGGTTTTCGATTGAAGCAGACGTGTTGACACTTAGAGACATTGAGCGAGAGGTGACTTTGAGAGCACCATACCGCAAAGCGGTTTACGTCGTCTTGGAGTTCAAGAAGGTCTGTTGGATGAGTTATCTTATTCAAAATCTTGGAGTCATCAGCGTAGCTTAAAATAACCGAATTCAGGACAGCACGGTGTGAGTCATTTGTCGCGAGGATGAAGAGAAGGGGACCAATATGGCTACCCTGTGGTACTCCTGATGTGGCTTGCATATTAGCAGAAAGATGTGACCGGAAAGAAACCTTGTAGGTGTGGTTAGATAAGTAGAACTGGGTCCACCTGAGAAAAAGGTCGGGGCATTGTGCCAGCTTTTGAGATTGTGTGGAGTGCAGTCAAAGGCTTTACTCATATACGTAAAGAGAGCCCGACCACCCCACCACGTTCAAGACCATTTATTGTATAGGACGTGAGTTGTATGAGATTTGTGACCGTTGACTTTCCCTTATGAAAGCCATGCTGGTGTGGAGATATAATAGCAGCAAAGGACGGGTAAATTTTCTCAACTAAGAGCTTTTCAAATAGTTTAGGGATTGCAGAAAGTTTGGCAATAGGCCGATAATTGGTAACAAGCGTCTTGGAACCCTTCTTGAAGGCCGGATTAAATAGACCGTGTTTCCAATGGTCAGGGAAAACACCAGTATTGATGGAAATATTGAATTAACGTGATAGTGGTTGCGCCAAGTTGGACGCGCACCGGTTCAATAGTATGGAGGGATACCATCTGGGCCCGGGGAAAAGTCGTCTTTGAGAAGTATAAGCCGTTGATAAACTTCATGTTCATCAAAAGTGAAGATAGGAAGGTCAACAGCAGGTGCTGAAGTGTTATTGTAAAGGGAAGTAAAGTAAGCTACGTCCGGCTCAAATGACCCATCGTGGAATGTGGAGGAGAAAAAACTGGCAAACATATTCGCGATCGATTGAGGCTGATCGCATTGGACACCTAAGTACGAAAAGGTATGTGGGTAGCAGTCCTTACGCTGTCTTCTTTTTGCGTTAACAAAGGAAAAGAGGCCACGGGGATTATCCCTGAGATTTGTCTTGACCGACATTAGGTAGTCACTATAAAGAAACCTATTAAGGGATGCAAAGTTGGTAAATGAGGCTACGAAATTGGCATAGTCCTCAGATAAGCCCGAAGCGATAAAACGTTTCGCACTTGGAGTTGCGCTTGTTCCTCATACATTTCAGTTCTCTTGTGTACCAAGGAGGAGAGAGGTTGGGAGGAGAAGTAGGAGTGGAAATAGAGATACCATGTGGCAGGGATTCGTAAAGCATGCTGATATATTAGAAAAGGTCGCTCCCCGTAAAGTTCACATCACGAAAGGTATTGTGATGAGTTGAGTTAAGCAGGTCAAAGTCCGTTTTTCGGAAGTTTAGACGATGGGGAGAGGTTGGTGGTGAAACAAGAGTAGGGTGAGAGTGAAAAAGGCTAACGCTGAGGAGGGGGGGGGGGGGGGGGGGGTGATGAGCGTCAACGTTGCAGAGTTCCAACGAGCTGTTGGAAACAAGTACGTTAGTTGGATCATTTGATAGAACGAGATCGAGCTGCCAGTTATACCAGTTTTTAATAGGATTGATCTGACACAAGCAATGCAGGGATGAGAGGTCAACAAATGACACTTCGGAGGATGTGGAAGGGTTTACAGCTAGGAAACAGTCCGATTCCTGATCAAAAGACCATTCAAGCATGGGGAGGTTAAAGTCGCCTAGGAGGAGTATATGGTCTGTACATGGTGTTAGACCGGAAAGAGAGTCGAGTAAATCAGAGAGGTGGTGGTACACGTAATCATCTGAGCGAGGAGAGATGTAGCATGTGAGGAGAATGACATTCACCGATGGGAGACGAATCCGAACTGCGATGATTTCGAGCGGTTCTTGAGATGGGGTGGGAATTAGAGAAGCGTTGAGTGAGGAGTGCACAGCTATTAACACTCCCCCGCCTCGACGGTTTGGATCGCCATGTGAGTGGTCTTTGCGAAAATCCAGGAACCAGGACCTCAAGATCGTGTACATTTGAGCAGAGCCACGTTTCTGTCAAGCAGATAACGTCATGGGGTAGTGTTTGGGAGGACGAGAAAGTGGAGTGGGTCTTGGTACGAAGACCCCTCACGTTTTGGTAGAAGATTGAGTGGGCGGGAAGTTTTTTGCCACCACGGAGCCACCCTGCGTAGAGGGAGAATTTATGGCCTCGTCGTCCCCAACAACACTTCTGGTGGACCTATCCCTGGGAAGAAATTCCGTTAGGAAGACATCTTTAGGCCAATTAGATTTATTGTGGAGGAGATCAAAGAAGGCAGGAGGGACGATGATCTTAAACGAGGAGCATCTCCTCTCCGAGAGCTTAAAGACTTTTATACGATTTTTCACTACATCAACACCGATGACATTCTCAATATGGTTGATGATGTCGTCAGGCCGAGTTGAAGGGATCAACTCAGTCACAAAAATTGATTTAGTCTTAGGGGCCGTTCTAAGAGCACTAGGATGCATCATTAGGGGGCCCTGAGACGTGGATGCCAGAGCGTTTTCAGAGGTAATGCCGGGAGCAGTGGAGGAAGGGGTGGGGGATACACTGTTTGATAGTGGTGTTATTGTAAGAGAGTCAGAAGTATTGCCAGGACAAGTACCACGCAGGGGCTTATCATTGATTTTATGTCTTGGACCAGATGAATTCCTTGATGACACAGACTCAGACACAAACTCTTCCTCTATACCACTGAGGTACACCGGACCGGGTTGGGGTGGAAGGGACGGGGAGGAAAGAGGGGAGAAGGTCATAAGGGAGGAAGCTTGTTGTATTAACAAGTTTGATTTGCCGGATCTAGTTACTCTATCTGAACTATTCTGTGTGGATGATGTTGGTGGTTCCGAAACGGGTTAATTGGGGGAGCTCAATGTGAGGAGGGATGAAATCCTTGAGGGACACAACCGACGCTAGGACTGCCGATTGGATGGTGGATGATTCGGCTAATTTATTACCGAGTTTACGCAGCTCAGATTCGATATCCAAGAGGCGAGATGATAGGGCGTTTAGGGTGAATTTCCGGCATTTCGAACAATACCAGTAGACTCCCGAGTCTTTAGATTCGACTTTGTCAGCTAGCGCACCATTTAGGCCCACACATTTAGGGTGGAAATAGGCATCACACAGGCCATGGCAGGACAACAGCCTACCGGAAGTCCTATCCTTGCAGGAAGCGGCACCACAGATTAACGTCATAATTAGTAATAAAAGAAAGTTCCTATGTTCCTTGATCCGACTTCGTGTTTATGGACTTAGATTATTTTATGTAAATTAGTATCACAATGACTCTAAAAGCTAAGAAAGTATTAAAAGTAGGATGAAAGAATCAAAGTAAAAAACAAGTAAAAAAATAAATTAGATCAAAAGTAAATTAGAAAAAAAAATATATAATAATAATAATTACTACGATGATTCTCAAGGCTAAGAATGTGTTTAAAGATTGGATGAGAAATTCAACGTAAATAAGCTAGAAAAAATTTTAACGGAAGTAAAATCAAAATTGAACATAAACAATAAATATCCAGCCTGGCAAGTCCACTGTCAGTTCGGCAGTCAAAACACGATGAAAGCACAACAATTTCCTTCGCAAATCCAGATGACAAAGAGGGAATAATATTCTCCAAAAAACCGCAACAATTCCCGCTTTCCTGGCAAGAAGCACTTTAGAGCTAGGATATTGCGCACTCAGTAACGTCGATACTAAAAATTGATACGAATTTCACTTTTCAAAGATTTCAAAATTAGTGTAACGCGACATTGCCATGCACGAGCTATGAGAACTGACACAACACGCCATCTCGTAGATCCCGCGCGAAAAGGGCAAACTTGTGTATGGCAATACGGCTGTTTGGTGAAAAAGAAAACCAAGTAACGACCGTTAGTTACTGGGTGGACGAGTTGTATTTTTTCTTGGAGAGAGAGCTGTCAATTAAAAAGTAGTACGGAAGAACGAAAGAAAAGCACGCAGAAAAATTTGTTACACTAATATAAATTCAGTGCAAATAAAACGAAAACGAAGACATTTAAGAACGGCAAACGAAGTGGACTCAGCCCCATCAGATTCCGGTGTCAGAAAGAAGTTTCTCTACCGCTCGGAAAATTCAACGCACCAGGATGGTACCAGCAGCACCACCACGCCAAAAATTTGTTACACTGGTGTCAGGTGTGGGGTACATTGGAAAGTGATGGCAACGTCACCGAACTCAACACGTAACATACAAGGGACTGACCTCGCGCCCACTAACATGATTGGTGAGACCCTGCAACAAATACAGCAGGCAGTGAATGATCTAGCGACATCGATGACTGGGATGAGAAGTGACATAAATGGTTTGAGCGAGCGAGTGGCCAACGTGGAACAAAGTGACGAAGAAGTATTTCGACGCCGCCTGGAAGCACTAGCCTTGATGCAGACCCCGACAGGGAGCGAAAATTACTGTACGATACCACCACCGGGAACCATAACGGCTCAAGAAAGGCGACCTGCGATATCAACAGCTGTACATTACTTGGAAAATGTGACAGACCTACGATCTACTGGAGCGAACTCAGGACTACCAGCCCAACCGGCCTGTTTGTGGAACGAAATCCCGTCGCCAACCGTAGCGACCGGCTTACCGACGAGCCGCGGCAGGCATACCGAGATACTGCAGAACCTGAGGAATGACTTGGAACATCTTGGAAGTCCATCAGTGATCGAACCACCACCTCCGCTTTCAACGTTGGATCCAATTACAACGCACCAGCAACCAACAACACATTCGAACGCGGAACTCTTTGGAGTACCGCGCACTACGACGAACCGTCAACCGAGGACGCTTTTGATGGCTGGACCCTCCCGACTGCCACCCACGACATCGAGCCCCCAGCCATTCGTCCCTTAGAACGCACAGGAGGAAGTACTCTTGGAGTACGACGGCAGTGTCCTGTGGCCGGAGTTCCAAGTTCACCCCGAATCTGTGTGACTATTACTAATGCGTGGAGCGAAGAGATGACTGCTGCGCGACTGGTCCCTAAGTTGCGGGGTCCAGCACTCAGGTTTGTCGCCGCCTTAGGACCAAACACTCGGAATAACTATCGGCAGCTCACGTACCTATTAAGAAATCGGTTTGGCACACAGAGGAATAAACAGACGGCGCATAGTGAGTTACGACGAAGGAGTCAACGCACCAGGGAGTCGTTGGACGCATATGCCAGAGAGATAGTGAGGCTGACGCATTTGGCCTAGACTAATTGGCCTGACTCGATTACCGACCGCCTTGCCTAAGAGCAGTTCCTAGACGGCATAGCGGATGGAGAAGTACAACTAGCCATTCGCACCCGAACACCAAAGACGACCGCGGAAGCCTGTTACTTTGGTCAGACGTATTTGGACCACTGTGCAGCAACGAGGAGTGCTCACAGGATATTGCGGACTTCCGTCGCCACGATAGATGCAGAAGACTCCCAACTCAGACGGCCCAATACACCTGCCGCGTCCCAAAACACCAGCCAGTCGGGAAACGCCTTTCGATCAGCTTAGAGGAGCCCAAGTTGATCAAGACCACCGAACCCAAGGCTACCACGACATCAAGATACAGCGGCACCGTCGTGTGGTATAACACTACACGTAAGTACGGATTCATCCAGAGGGCAGATGGTGGAAAAGATGTCTACGTACCCCAGAGCTCCCTACGAAACTGGAGTTGGAACCACGGAATACCATCTCTTAGTGCAGGTGAGGAAGTCGAGTTTGAAATTAGACAGTATGGGCAGAAGAAAATGGCGGTCAATGTCACTGGGCTAAACGGTACACGCTTACGCGGCAGCCGGCTCGCTTCTCAGGATGAACTGTCAGCAAACCGAAGATCTGGAAGACGAAAGAAACCCTGGAAGAAAGGACGCGCTCCACGAAAGAACCTCAGTAGACGCCAGCAGTTGCAACGACAAGTAACCGATTCACCCACCTGCCCGCAAATTGAAGAATCGGACGACCATGGACTGTTGCCGTTCCAAGAAGAAAAGAACTCGTCGGAAAACAGCTGCCCGTTGACTCCACGGGGCCAGGGCCAACGGAAGAAAACAGGCCCATCCTCATCCGCCTCACGAAGTCCGCACCGCGCGAATTGTGCGTCCAGGACAAGCTCAACGGAGTCCCAGCGCGCATGCTCGTCGACACAGGAGCCACTCAGTCAATCGTCCACCCGAACGCCCTCCCCAAGAAGATGTTAATGAAGTCCATCCAACCAAGTGGGGCCATGACTCGCAGCGTGACCGGGGAGTTATCGTCCGTAGTAGGCATACTAAAGGTCACGATCCACCTACGAAAGCTCACCTTACGCCATGCCATGTACGTCGCGAATACCGACCACAATTGTCTGCTTGGTATGGACTTTTTACAGAAAAACCACTGCTGCATCGACTTTCCGAAAGGAGAGTTAAAAGTGAAGGGTACTGAGGTCAACTTCGTCGACTTATCACCTCAGCAGCAAGGAGCCGTATTATGTGCAACTACCCGCCTGACCAACGGAAAAGGGGGAAATTCACCAACAAGGAGGTCAAAGAGCTCTCCCTACGAAGTGCGCAGAACTTTGACGGGGAACAGCAAGTGAAGTTGTTGGAGGTTCTCGTTTCCAATGAGGATGTTTTCTCGTCATCGCCAACCGATTTAGGCCGCACGTCTCGGCATCAACACCGGATCGAAACTGGAGACGCAACACCCACCAAGCTGCTGCCGCGAAGACTACCGTACGCCCGTCGAGAGGAGGCCGAAAACCTATTACGAGAGATGTTAGAGCAGGGCGTTGTTACACCTTCCGAACGCCCTTGGTGCTCACCAGTCGTCCTAGTGAGAAAGAAGACCGGCAAATTAAGATTCTGTGTGGACTATCGACAACTAAACGAGGTCACAAAAAAGGACTCCTACCCCCTTCCACGTATTGACCTGATCTTGGAAGCGTTAGGCGATTCCGAATGGTTTGCCACTCTCGATCTACAATCCGGCTATTGGCAGGTGGAGCTCGAAGAAACTGCGCGGGAGAAGACAGCATTCAGTTTCGTACGGGGGCTTTATGAGTTCAAAGTGATGCCCTTTGGTCTATGCAATGCACCAGCAACGTTCCAACGGCTGATGGAACGAATCCTACACGACATCCCCTATGAAGTCTGCTTGGTTAACTTGGACGACGTTCTGGTGCATGCGAAAACGTTTGAAGAACTTCTAAGCCGACTTACGTTGGTTTTCGAAAGACTGCGGGCAGCCTGTCTTAAACTGTCCCCAGCGAAGTGTGAGTTGTGCCAGAAATCCGTCAAGTACCTTGGACACGTGATATCCCCAGCTGGCATAGAACCAGACCCGACCAGAGTCTCGGCAGTAAGCGAATGGCCAACACCACTGAATCAACGCGACGTCCGGGCATTCATTGGACTATGTGGGTACTATCGACGCTTTATTTGTGACTTCTCTCGAATTGCACGACCTCTCCATCAACTCACGGAGAAGGGCAGGAAGTTCCTATGGACTGAAGACTGCGATGATGCCTTCCAAAAACTAAAAAGTCAGCTGGTAGCTGCCACAATCTTGTGTCAACCACGTTTGGACCTGCCATTCCTTGTAGATACCGATGCCAGCCAACATGCGATAGGAGCACCGCTGTCTCAGAACTCCGAAGACGGAGAACGTGTCATCGAATACTGCAGAAAAACGTTCAGTAAAGCGGAACGGAACTATTGCGTCACCTGGAGGGAGCTTCTTGCTGTAGTTAAGGCAGTCAAACACATTCAACCATACCTGTTAGGCAGACATTTCGTGCTACGCACCTACCACGCCTCCCTAAAGTGGTTAATGAATTTTCGGGAACCAGAAGGCCAGGTAGCCAGGTGGATACAGCGACTCCAGGAATACGATTTTGATATCACCCGCCGTCCCGGCGCGAAACATGTTAACGCGGACGCGCTCTCACGGAGGCCTTGCAGCTCTTCGGAATGCCGCTACTGTGGTCGACTAGAAGAACAAGACGTTTGAAGATAGTTTCTCAGTTGAACACCGGACGGATCCTGTTTTGGGAGAAATTTACCAATGGCTTGCTCGAAACGAACGACCGGACCGCGAAGCTGTTTGCGGATTGGCTCCCCCTCTTAAAGCCTACTGGAGTATGTGGTCCACTTTGTTTCTCTGCAGCGGCAAGGTGTGCCGACACGTATCCCAGACGATAGATGACCATCACCAATTGTTGGTGCCACGAGGGCGTGTCAAAGATGTCATCGAGCTGGCCCACAACAGTTCTACCATTGGCCACTTTGGGGTGCTAAAAACACTACAAAAGGTGAAGCAGCAATTTTACTGGGTCGATTGCATTCGCGACGTCGAGAACTACTGCCAATGCTGTACTACTTGCCAGGCACGGAATGGACCAAGGAGGAAGCAACGATCGAGACTCCAAACGCACGACGTAGGAGCACCATTCGAACGGGTCGCCATCGATGTATTGGGCCCATTACCAACAACGGAGAGAAGTAATCGATACATCTTGGTGCTGATGGATTACTTCATTAAATGGCCGGAAGCTGTAGCGATTCCCAATCAGACAGCAGAGACCGTCGCAGAGGCAATTGTTCAAGAGGTCTTTACTCGATTCGGAGCACCCCTCCAACTACATTCCGACCAGGGTAGAAATTTTGAGTCGTCCGTCTTCCTCGAAGTGATGCGTCTCTTTGGCATTGACAAGACACGTACGACTCCGCTACACCCCCAGTCTGACGGCATGGTAGAGCGTTTCAACCGGACCATCCTCAACTATCTATCGAAATTCGTGGATGAACATCAGACGAATTGGGATATATGTCTACCCTTACTTCTGATGTCATATCGGGTCCACGAAGCAAACCCCAGCAATGCTTCTCTTCGGTAGGGAGTTAAGGATGTCGACTGGATTGTCTTACGGCTACCCCCCAAGAACCCAGTTCTCCACTAGCCGGTACTTAAGAGAATTCACCGACCACCACCAAGCCGCAGAAGGAAAGACCGCTACGATTTAAAGGCAAATACATCGACACTACCGATGGGAAGCGTGGTCTGGCTGTACACTCCCAAGAGGAAGAAAGGAAGGTGTCCCAAATTACAACGGGACTGGGATGGCCCATATGAAGTCTTGGAAAAGCTAGGAGACGTGATCTACCAGATAAAGAAACGCAACGGGACGAAAATCATCACCGTCCACCGAGACCGGCTTATGCCGTATGTGGCCGAAGAGGACGAGCCGTAAAACAACAGCCTAACCACCAATTTGAAATGGGTCAGTCGGAACTTTGACCTTTAAAAGACGGGGGCAGTGTAATGCATGCACGAGCTATGAGAACTGACACAACACGCCATCTCGTAGATCCCGCGCGAAAAGGGCAAACTTGTGAATGGCAATACGGCTGTTTGGTGAAAAAGAAAACCAAGTAACGACCGTTAGTTACTGGGTGGACGAGTTGTTTTTTTTTTCGAGAGAGAGCTGTCAATCAAAAATGAGTACACAAGAACGGAAGAAAAGCACGCAGAAAAATTTGTTACACTAATATAAATTCAGTGCAAATAAAACGAAAACGAAGTGGACTCAGCCCCATCAGATTCCGGTGCCAGAAAGAAGTTTCTCTACCGCTCGGCAAACTCAACGCACCAGGAAGGTACCAGCAGCACCACCACGCCAAAAATTTGTTACATTATGAAGTGCAAAACTATAACTGTTAGATTTTGACTAATAGCAGTTTTTGTTTTTCAGCAAAACAACTAATAATTGTTAATTAATTATTATTAAGCAAGCAATCACAAGAGGAGAAAAGCAAATTTTATTAGATTTGCAATATTTGTGAATTGTGAATTATCAATAGTGTGGTTGAACTAAGTTTATTGTTGACAATTTTAGAGATTGATACTTTGCTAAAAATGAAAAAGCTAGACAGGCACTTAGCACACAACCGGTACGTTCCAGAGTATGGCAAGAACTGAATTGTCAGGAAGTGCCTATGATGTGTTTAAATATAATCAAGAACATTCGTGGAGTTGAAAACTTGAAAACTACCCTCTGTAATATGTTCGAAACCAAACTCTCTCGTTTTACCCTTCAAAATCAGTTGAACCAATTACGTCAAAAACTGAAAGAAAGCACCCGAGACTCCGTGCAACGAAAAAATTCAACTCTCTCTCTCTCCTAAATGAGGCAATCAAACTCTAATTGATGCAACTTTTAAACTCTATATTCAATGACAATGAAACACAGGCAGTAAAAGCTATCGAAGACGGATTACTAAATGGTCAACTTCAAATACTGGCCAAGACGTTCCCTTATAAAAACCTTAACTCCATTACGAACCATGTGTTGGAACGCTTCCCGAATAAAAGCGAGACCAGAAAACTCGGCGAGTAGAAACGAGTTTACGAGATGTCTGATAAATACAAATAGATACATACCCGGCGAAAACTTCTCGTTTTCCATACTCCGTTCATTGGCCTTACTCCTATAGGTATAAACTCCAATCACTTCGTGGCTACAGGTAGAATACACAACTTCTGGACGGCCCTCCTTAATTGGTTAGTTTCAGTTTGGACTACAACACTACGTACTAGTCCGTCTTTGCTCGGTAGTAGTTCAATTACTCTAGCACCAGTTAACCAACCTTAGATTCTTCTTTTCCTTTCTCCATTTCTTGTGCTCCTGTAAGGTTGTGAGATACTCCTCTTGCCATCTTTGCCAGAAATGTTTTATCATATTTTGACGTCCTTTCCATAGTCTAACTCCTTTAGTTGTTGGTTTTTCGTCGATTGCGAACGGCAATGGTAAAACTAACGGTTCTCCAATTAGAAAATCCATGAAATCGTACTGTTGATCTTTCTCCTGTTCGCAACCAGCGCTCAATTGTGAAATTCTCAAGATATATAATATCTCTCCAAAACTCCCTCCATCTTTCCTCCAAATCATCATTCAACTTTTCATCCCAATCAATTTTTAACCTCCATAAATCTTGTATGAGCAACTTCCCTTTCATTATAACAGGTGATATGTATCCATTCGGATCATATATCTGTGCTACCCGGCTTAAAACCTTCCTCTTGGTTATGTCTACTCCAATCTCCTGATTTTTCACCATAAATGTGAACTTGTGCTCCTCTATCAGCCATTTTAGTCCTAAAACGGTTGTACCTGCCTCCTCAGAAAATATGACGCAGTCTTCGTTTTCTGATTTCATGGCTCTCATTAACCTGTTGCTATTGGATTGCCATTTTCTTAACTCAAAACAACCTTCTTAATATTTTATCCATCTCCATAGCTAATTCAATAGCTTTTTCCTTCGAACTTGCTCCAGTAACACAATCATCCATATAAAAATCATTCTCAATTGCTTTCGCTGCTTTTGGATATTGCTCACTGGCCTCCCTTGCACATTGAATAACTGATCTTACTGCCATAAATGGTGATAGTTTTTCTCCAAATATTACTTTTGTCAACCAATAGTCTTTCACTGGCTGATTCTGATTCTCCCTCCAAAATATTCTCTGTAAATTCCACTGATGTGGTGCTAGTTTCACCTGCAAGTACATTCTTTTAATATCCGAATAGATTGCCACTCTATGTCTCCTAAAACGCATTATTATAACAAATAAATCTTTTTGCAATTTGGCTCCTTTCATTTGAATGTCATTCAATGATACTCCTTTATCCGTTTTGCAACTAGCATCGTATACAATGCGATTATCTTTCTCGGTCTAGTGTCTGCTAATATCATATCTCCTATTTGAATATACTCCCGCATCTTCTCCACATAAATTCTTCTCATCTCCGAATTTTTTGATAATCTCCTCTCCAGGTACATGAAACGCCGTAAAGCAATCTCTCTTGAACTCCCGATATTTCCAATGTCATTCTTCAAAATCATCTCCACTACAAAACGACCATTCACATCTCTTTTGTATGTCCCCATAAAATGTTTTTCAACTGTTCTTTCTTCCTCTGTTAACTCCAAGGCATGACTAATCTGATCCTGTCTCCACATCCTCTCCAATAATTTATCCAATTGCTCATTCTCTTTGTATTCAATAGCTGAATATAAACCTCCAGCCTCTTCCTCCATTTGATTGGTATATGCTCCGAATATAATCACCCCTAATGTTGTTTCTAATAATGCCGTTCCATTCAAGTTTCTAGCAACTACCGATAAAATTATCTTTGCTTAAAAGCTAGCTCCAAATAATATTCGAACTACGTTTGGTCTACAATACTCCGGATTAGCCCATGGTACTCTAGAAGTATTGTTATATTCTCATGTATTTAGTCTTTTTTGTGGCATGATTGCCCTCCATTTACTATCACTTGGCAAAATGCAAAAGGCTTCCTCTATGAACTCCGTTTTATTAGTTGAATACCAAGGATAAATTTTTAATACAATTTTGCTTTTTATTACAAATGGATCTCCATTTACTCCAACTATTCTCCTAGCCGTTGGCAAAGTAGCAAACTTCTATTTACTAAACAATTCATGACTCACTAAGTGAGGTTGCGCTCCTGTGTCGATAACTCCCCTAACTCCTTTTATACAATTATTGTTGTTTTCTTTATTTACCATTATAGTTGGCAAAAAACTCCTCTCCTTCTCTTCCAAATAATCCAAACACACATTATACTCTTTAACTTGTTCTTCTATATTTCCGAATTTCCTTCTTTTATTCTCGCCATGCGTCACCAGGTGGCGATACTCCCTTCTTGCCACGTTGACATTTGGTTTAAAAAACCCAACTTTTATTCTCCTTATACTCCAAACTACACAAATCTTCAGACTACAACACTACGCTATATATACCAAAAGTATACCAAAAATACCTTGGCCAAAAGTATTTATCACCTCCCAAAACACGCGTTAATCGAAAAGTACTTTAAAAACTGATATTTTCTTGTCATATACGACACCTGCAATATTAAATCGAACAATCAATAATCGTTTTTCCAAATTCGTTACACATCCTACATGGAAATTCCAGGAAATGGGTTTTCCCTGTAATTAGTCAAAATATTTGTTTAAATTTCTTTTGCTATTTAAGGTGTAAATAATTTTCAGTTTTGATTCATTTTTGAAGTAGACACTGTTGTGAATACAAGATGCCGAAAACAAGGGAATTAAGTGTAGAAGATCGTGTAAAAATTCAATTGTTGCACGAACAGGGTAAATCTCAAGTTGAGATTGCCAATTTTGTGAAGTGTTCGAGATGCGCAGTACAATCTGCAATCAGACGATTTGCAGAGACTGGCTCATACACGAATAGGCCTAAAACAGGTAGAAAACGGTTGACATCTGGACGTCAGGATAATTATCTTATGTTTAAGTCTTTGAAGGACCGTAAGAAAACGTCTTCTGTGCTGGCTGCTGAGCTGTCCGAAGCTATCGGAAAGCCAATTAGTGCTCGAACGGTAAGGAGACGTTTAGTCGGAAAACGACTAAAAGGATGTAAGGCCAGAAAGAAGCCATGGCTTTCAGAAGTTAACAAGAAAAATCGTTTGGAATGGGCTCTTCGATACAAGCATTTCACGGAAGAAGACTGGTCAAATGTTGTATGGTCAGATGAATCGAACTTCCAGGTTAGTATCAATATAATCTATTTTAAATAATAACAATCGTTATTGGTTGCAGAAGCTGCGATTTCAAAACAAAAATGAAACAGTTTTAATAACTTTTATTTTCATTTTCAACAGGTATTTGGAACACCCGGTGTAACCTATGTGAGGCGGCGTATTGGCGAGGAATATCATCCTGATTGCGTAGTACACACTATTAAGCATGGGGGAGGAAGTATGATGGTTTGGGGCTGCATGGCCGCTAGTGGAGTCGGCGAAATGTTCGTTTGTGACGGAAGAATGAACAGCGAAAAGTACATAAATGTATTGGAAAGTTCTCTTCTGCCATCTCTAACGCGCATTTTTGGTGACACCAATCTGGATGGAGTCATATACCAGCAGGACAATGCTCCTTGCCATAAATCAGCGGCTACAATGCGCTGGTTTACGGACAACTGCGTAGACTTGCTAGAATGGCCAGCGCAGTCGCCAGACCTGAATCCCATTGAACATCTCTGGGCTAGTTTAAAACGAAGAATAAGGGAACGTCACATAATATCCAAAACAGATCTGAAACATGCTCTGGTACAGGAGTGGAATACCATAAGTACCGATGAGTGCACAAAGCTGGTAAAGAGTATGCCGCAGAGAATTGCTGCTGTCATAAAAGCAAAGGGGGGAACCACAAAATATTAATGTGTTTTAGAATGTAATTACATAAATATATAAATTTTTAAAAAACTACTTTGGTATTTAACTTTAACAACAAAATATTTAGCTTAAAATAGGGTGCCTAATACTTTTGGCCATGGCTGTATATCCTCCGTCACCGACTCCATTATTACGACGACTGACAGACAGACCGAGTCTTGAAGTTGGCTCAGATTGGCAACAGGGTTGCCATTATGATACAAAATAAATTAATATTTGCAACAGGTTACTTTGTCACTATTTCAGTACGCGTCGAAATGGTCATTTTAGTTCTTGCACCGACCAAAACTGAAGCAGAAATAGTCACCATTAACAAGGAAATCCAGCCTGGGCCCGGATTCCGCAACTGTGAGTTTCACAGTGTTCACCGATTTCGGTGTTCACATGTGATTTTCGTGTCCGCAACGGTGTGAATGAGTTTTTTTGACGGTTGATGTGTACACCACATGAATATTTTTGCACCGGGTTAATCATTGTGAGTTCGTCGAGTGAATAGCAATTTTGTGAAGGGTTTCTTAATATATATTTTTCAGGTTTTTTGTAAGTTTTCAAAATTTTTAATATAGAACAAGAGGTAAGATAACAAAAATAAATCTTGTGAATTGTTAATACATATTTTTTTGATTTTGCGGTGAATTTCTTTTGCAGATAATAATAATGGAAAGATTGAAGAAGCCGAGGGAGGAGAAGAAAGAAGTTTTGCTAGATTTAATGGAAATTATCTAAATTCTGCCGTGTTATACTTATAATTTGTGTAAATTTTGGTAAATTATTACATGTGTAGATTTGAATCAACGAATGGGGCATTTTTACGCCATGAAAAATGGAGTGAGCTTGCCGAGAAGCTCAATAGCGTGGGAGGAGCAGTAGAAGATGCGAGAAAATGGCATAAATATTGGACTGTCCAAAAGTAAAATAATTGAATCTTTAACCCTTCGCGTGCACATTTATTCGAATAATTTTATGCATTTGGAGCACATTTAATTTTTTTGGGGTATAGGGCAATTATGTTTCGCTATCACTTTCAAAAAATATGTCGCTAATTTGTGACATTATGGGTCAGTATAGCACAAGGTACAATTTGAGAATGAAATTATTTTTCCCGTTGCAGCTGATACAAATTACTTTGAAATAAACAAGAATGAACATGTTATATATTGTCTCATTTTCAACGACGTATCAGAACGTCATGTGCGACTTTGGCCAAATTAATGCATTACGTTCTGATACGTCGAATGCGGTCAAAGGGTTAATTTGAATCTCTTCTCACTTTTGTTTCCATATTTCTGGGCTTCACTTGAAAGAGAGGCGGGCGCTTTTGGATGCGTCCATCAACAAAAGCAGTGGTAATGGCACTAGAATGCTGAAGCCGTTGACAGCATTAGAGTGTCAGATCAGCTCTCTTTTGATCCCTGCGGCAGTGAGCGGGAATGAAGGAGTAACAGAATTGTTCGCCAATTCTTCTCAACAGGTAAATTGTGAGAAAAAAGTAGATTATGTTTTTTGATGATTTCTTCGTGTTTTGTTATAGAGGGAAGAGCCTGAATACACAGAAACAGAATACCTTGTGGAGGAGTTCGAGATGGCAGAAACCTCAAGTGTAAATAACGCGATTCAACAGGACACGCCGCAACGATTAACGCCATCTTTGCCATCCGCAAGGAAGAGGAAGCGGGCCCCTCCCGGTTAGATGAGAGACAAGAATTTCGATGATAGAGGTCGAAAGATAGAAGCTTGCGATTGAAGATAGAAAACTTGAGTTCGAAAAGGCCCAACGCGAGAAGGATTATGATTTGAGGAAGAAGGAATTTGAATTAGAAGACTTTGTGAAGAAGAAGCAATTGGACTTAGAAGAGAGAAAATTAATTTTAATGGAGCAAGAATTAGTTTTAAAAGAAGACAATGCAAAAAACACTTTCAATTAAATGCCTTTTAATATAAGTTATGCCTTTTATTTTACAATTTGAAACGCTTTTAAAAATTAAATTAATTTATACAAAGTTAGGGCGTGTAATATTTTGGCGAATTAGTTGAGACTGAGACTTCACGTAAAATTCCGCCAAAAGTTTCAATATGAGCGGATCGTTGAGAAACCTCATCCTCATATTCAGATTCTGCTTCGAGAACATCAGGTTCATTACAAATATTTGCTTTTCGAAGGATATAAGTAATACAACGCATGCATTTATAGTCCGCTCAGCTTTTGTAGGTTCATAGTTTAGTATATTTCCGGAAGAAATGCATCAAAACGTGCTTTTTAAAATACCAATGCACCTTTCAACCATGGATCTTTTTGTGTGCAACGTTGTACCTTCTTTCACATTCACTGGATGGATTAGCATATGGTGTCATCAGCCATCTTTGAAGTGGAAATCCACTGTCGCCTAAAAGCCAAAAGTTTTGTTTTCTATTATTATATGCCGACTTTAAAAATTCTTGCACTGCGAGGCGACGCCAAATGTATGCATCGTGAGATGTTCCTGGGAACTTTGCATTAGCGTATGTTATTGAATAATTCGGATCGCAAATAATTAGCAAGTTTACCGAATGTCCACCTTTCCTACAGTAATAAGCATGTTCCACATCAGCCCAAGGAGAAATGATCTTAATATGGGTTCCATCTATTAAACCTATTATCCCGGGGAAAGAAAATTTTCGATAGAATGATTCCTTAATACTTTTTTGCTCACGTTCTCCTCTTCATTGATGGAGACCACCTGACTTTCACTAACGCCGCGACTTATACAATAGAAACAGTCCAAAACCAACCACCCATTTATACCAAACTGTATCAGTTGCCGGAAGCCAATAGAAAAGAAGTCGATAAAGAGATCCAAGAAATGCTAAAGAACTAAATTATTAAACCTTCAAATAGCCCTTGGAACTCCTCCCTTTTGTTTGTCCAAAAAAACTGGATGAACATGGAAATATGAAATCGCGGATCGGAGTGGATTATCGCAAGTTGAATAATATCACGGTTGGTGATGCGTTTGCCTTACCCAATATCAGTGAAATACCAGATCATACCTCAAGGAATACTATCATAAACTGCAAGTAGTAAAATGTCACTTTTTGAGAAAGGAAATCATGTACCTGGAACATGTTGTGATACAAGGAATCCCCTTTTATCTGAACACGCACAAACGACTCAAACAAACTCCAGCACACAGAATACTCATATACGCCCCCTACTATTTCTGAATGAGGTTAACTTCACCACAATAATCCTTAAACATCGATTAAACTCTGAACAATCGTGGAACAAACTCCCTAAGATGAACACTCAGGACCTGCCTCACCAGCCCCAAAAAATGTTTTCGACACAGCAATCACGACGGGAGGCACCGCATTGAATAATGTGTAAGGATAATATATAAATATAAAATATTGGTCTAAATTTATCCACACCCTATGAACAGAACATTATAAATTGCATAAAACTAGGGGAGATAGAATAATAAAGAGATACTTGAAGAAAATCTAATGAATTGCATATTACTAGGAAACTTACTTAAATTAAACTAAAGCTAGCAAACTGCATATTACTAGGCTAAATCAATATTTATATTAGGTAATAATATATTTTTTAAACATTAAGCATAAATTCAGAATTAGGTTAAGCATGCATTCTTAAACCATCAATTAATAACAAAAGAAATTCTTTAGAGTACATGTACCTTTTTAAATTATGGTGGGATTAAAAACAAAGAAATAAATTTTGTATAAAAAGACTTAGTTGCAATAAAGGAGGACAGTCTGGATAAGACCGTTACACATTAAAAGCTTTCTTTTAATCCATCTCACAAACGAGCAGCACTTCTGCACGAGTGAGTATGCCTATTTGCAGTCATGCAAAGGCGATCTTCATTACTACAAGCTAAAATACCAATCTTTATAATTATCAAACATTACATGGCGATCCTGCAAATTCAGTGTCAACACTGAAGGAAGAACTACGACAAGCCTTGAGGGATGTGCCTGCTGGACCAAGGCCAATTCCGATCTCTAAGTACAGAAAGCAGCAGAACAAAAACAAATTACAAGAAGTCAATGAACAGAAGAAGAGGAAAACCATAACATTGGATGAGTATAGGAAGAGGCAGATTCAACAGCCGCAGAAAGAAAAATTGAAATCAACATCTGCAAAAAGACAGAGGACCAGAGGAGGAAAATTAAATAAAATTAGGAAAGAACTAGCAAATTTATATTTTTTGGCTAGTATAAGTAAAGGAAGAGAAAAAGAAGTTTTCGTCAAAGAAATAAATAAGCTAAAATCGGAAAGGAAATTTTATGTTAAAAACAAAAATTAATCAAAGACACACTAAAATACAACAGTGTAAAGATTATTCATTAAAATGGGCAAATCAGGTTCAAAAATAAAAGACGAGTTAATAATAAATAACAATGCTGGAACTTCTACATCGAATGTCGCAAACAATGTACAGAATAGATTCCTGGAGACGTTGAGTTAATTTTAGTAGTTTTAGGAGTTTTAATTGGAGGAATTTTAATAATAAGGAAACTGAAAGAATATTTAAACAATATTGTTAAAAGGCAAATAGCTGTTCAGCATGTGTAAAAAATGAATGACATAGAAGCTGTCATAGAAAATATTAATAAGACTACGCTAACTTTCACGAAAACCCCGAATAGAGTATTCTCCTCTTGTCATTTATTAACAAAGTTAACAGAGCTAAGAAGCATCAAACTCAAATTTAATACCAAATATTTAGACATCTTAGATGCTGATAAAGAAGCAGCCATTAAAGTAAAAGAAAAATTTAATAAAGCATATAACACTTTAGAAAATATTTGAGATAATAATATTAAAAAGACCTTAGAGAATGATAAGACCAATATGACTTCCTTTGATATTTCACTGAGTTTAAAAGTAATACCTGAATTTCAGGGTGACACAAAAAATTTGAATAATTTCCTAAATCTGATAGAATTTTTGTATAATGATTTGTAAGACAATACAGAAAAAGAAAAATTAATAAAATTTTTTCTTAAAACTAGACTCGCAGAAACAGTCAAAAAAACTTTGTACCTAAATCAATACAGGGGCATAAGACTGTTAGGGACTTTGCTAGTCAGGTTGAAAATTTGGTAGCCCAACTAAATGGAAGAACATAGGCAGATAATTTCCAGATTAAATGATCAGATAGGGTTGAACTCATTCAAACATGGTCTGCAAGAACCAATTAAATCAAGATCAAGATTGCTGCAAGATCCACGGTCTTCGCAGCAATGCCAAAAAATCTTCAAGAAGCTATTAGAATAGCCAGTGAAGCAGAGATTCCAAATAGACCTCAAGTGTTAAGCTATAATAGCAGAAATGATAGGAATTCAGGTTTCCGTCCAAAACAAAATCAAAACTATGGTTTTAGGAATAATTATCAAAATAAACCATTCAGAAATTCAAATTTTCGTAACAATAATTTCCGAAATCGCTCTAGAAACAACAATAATTATACGAACAATAATCGAAACAATAATGCCAATGCTAGTAATTTCAATCAAAACCGAAATAATAGTAACGGGTTTAACCGCTTCTCTCATAATAACAAGGAAATAATTCAAATGACAGGGGAAGAAGGGTTAATGTAATAAACTCGGTAAACGAAGTAAACCCCGAGGAGTCGGGGGAACAATAAATATAGCCAATATATATAATTTTGACACTAAATTAACAAACTTCATTTCCGTTAAAACAAATACAAATCAAACACATAACTCATTCCTAATCGATACAGGAGCAGATATTTCAATTATTAAACGTGAACGTGTTAAGAATAAAGACAGTATACAAACAACTAATAGATGCGCCATTACAGGCATTACGAACACAAACATGAACTCACTAGGTACCATTACTTCAACATTCAGTATCAACAATGAAAAAGTTACTCAAGAGTTACATGTAGTTGACGATGACTTCCCAATATTAACTGACGGAATAATAGGTAGGGATTTTCTGATACAGACAAAAAGTATTATAAATTATGAGACCTTTATGATTTCTTTATACATTAATAATTCCGAAACAATGATACCCATTCAAACGAAACTACCGCAATACCAAATGATAAGGGTTCCTGGCAGATCAAAAATAATTCACCCATTGAATGTAAAAGTAGACAGAGATAGTATTGTACTAAGCCAGGAAATACAAGAAGGTATCTTTCTAGCAAATACAATAACTCCAGCAAAAGGAATACCTCATGTTCAGATATTAAATACCCTGGAAGAGGATAAAGTAATTAAGCAACTAACAATCGAGATAGAACTGCTTAATGGATATCATATATGTACCATGAGTCAAGCAAAAGAAAACAAAAGTCGTATCACGAAACTGCTGGAAGAACTTAACATCAATATTGGTGTTAAGCACGCGAAAGCTCACATATTAGAAATCTGTAAAAATTTCGCAGATATCTTCCACCTTCCTGGTGACATATTGACCTGCAATAACTTCTATGAACAGAATATACCAGTACATGATAAAACTCCGGTCTATATAAAAAACTACAGGTACCCTCAAGCACAGAAAGCTGAAATTCCATACCAAGTACAAAAACTTATAGATAATGATATTATAGAACCATCCATCATTGCGTACAACTCACCACTTCTCATTGTTCCTAAAAAATCTGACAATGCTAATAAAAAATGGCGACTAGTCGTGGATTTTAGGCAATTGAACAAAAAGATTATAGATGATAGATTTCCATTAACACGACTAGAAGATGTACTAGACAAGTTAGGCAGAGCAAAATACTTTACAACCCTTGACCTGTCAGATTCTTTTCATCAAATTCCTCATAACAAGAACTCAAGACCATACACAGCGTTTTCTACTGACAAAGGCCATTTCCAATTTAAAAGATTACCATTTGGCTTAAAAATTTCGACAAACAGTTTCCAAAGAATGTTATCAATTGCGTTGGCCGGATTAGACTCGGAGGCATTTTTATATGTCGATGATGTCATAATATTTGGATGTAGCCTGAAACATCACAACAGCAATTTAATTAAAACATTTGAGAAATTTCGGAAATATAATTTAAGATTAAATCCAAAGAAATGTGATTTTTTACAATCGGAAGTGATATACCTAGGACATCTTATCACCAAGGATGGTATACGCGCAGATCCAAAAAGATGTGACACAGTTATAAATTACCCAGTTCCTAAAAATTCTGATGAAACTAGAAGATTCGTTGCCTTCTGTAATTATTACAGGCGCTTCATACCAAATTTTGCGGAGATAGCAAAACCTCTTAATAATTTGTCAAAAAAAAAATGTCACGTTTTCTTGGACCAAAGAGTGTGAAGCAGCATTCAACCTTTTAAAATCTAAACTTGTCTCATCTCCTATTTTACAATATCCCAATTTTGATGAAAAATTTATTTTAACAACAGATGCTTCACAATATGCTCTAGGAGCAATTCTTTCACAAGGTAAAATTGGTGAGGACCTTCCCATTTCTTACGCAAGCCGTAGTTTAAACAAACATGAAGTTAATAAGCCAATAATTGAAAAAGAACTTTTAGCTATACATTGGGCCATAAATCACTTCAGGCCATACCTTTACGGTAGCAAATTCACTGTAGTAACTGACCATAGACCTCTAGTGAGCTTATTTACACACAAAAATCCGTCTTCAAAACTAACGCGCATACGGTTAGATTTGATAGACTATGATTTCGATATCCTTTATAAACAAGGAAAAATAAACACCAATGCAGATGCTTTATCACGCATAAATATTGACTCAGATATGCTTAAAGCCATGATTCCGATAGAAATTAAAGTAGTTACGCGAAACATGTCGAAGAAAAATGCTACTGATGATATCGTGGAAAGTAAACTTTCTCAAAGAAGGAAGCCTGATCAACTTCATTCTTGGGAATGTACTTCCATCTCAGAAACGAGAAATGTAAAAAAGTTGAAAATAGAGCTTAAAGAAATTAATGGCATGCCGGAGGTTATACTGAAAAATAATGAAATGATATGGAGAATAAGTGATAATCCGAATAATGACTTAGGTCAACTTTTGGAGAAACTCATTCAAAGAACCGAAAATTATAATATAAAAGAGCTAGCGCTAGAAACTGATAGTAAATTATTTCAGCTTTATAACATAGAAGAATTTAAAAATGAATTTAATAGGTTGCAATCTAAAAAAGAAAATATGAATTTGAAAATACTATTATATAACACTCCCCAAAGAATAAATGATCATAAGAGACAGAAAGAGATAATTCAAGAATTTCATGATTCTCCGCAAGGTGGCCACTCAGGAGTTAAACGAACAATTAATAGAATAAAACAAAGATATATTTGGAAAAATTTAAATAAAATGGTAAAAGCTCATATTAGTAATTGCAAGATTTGCACTCGCAATAAAATAACAAGACATGTTAAGGAAGAAATGGTACTCACAGAAACTCCAGCAAGTAGTTTCGAAATAGTAGCAATAGATACGGTAGGACCCTTACCATTAGTCAACCATTACAGAAACATCCTAACTACTTAGTGTGAACTAACCAAATACGTAGAAGCAATTCCTATTGTAAATAAAGAAGCTCTAACTATAGCAAAGAACTTAGCAGAGAAGTTGATACTAAAATATGGATTCTTTAAAACTATCAAGACCGATATGGGAACAGAGTTTATGAATGAAATTTTTCAAAATGTAACAAGATTACTGAATATTAAACACAAGACCTCAACACCTTATCACCATGAATCTTTAGGATCATTAGAAAGAAATCATAGGGTATTAAAACAATATCTATTATCCTTTACCACTGACCATGAATAGGACAAATGGATACCTTACTACACATTCTGTTATAATACAACACCTCATGTAGACATATTTGGGAAATTAGCAAATTTACCAACAAACGTAATAAAAAACAATTCACCAGTATATAACATTGCAGATTATGTTAAAGAACTAACAGCTAGATTAAAACATGCACATGAACAAGCGAACGTCTTATTAGAAATATCAAAGAATAAACGAAAAGAAGAATATGACAAAGTTATTAATCCGTTAAGAATAAAAATTGGAGATTATGTCCTTTTGAAAAATGAAAATAAGAGAAAACTAGATAGTCCTTACAAAGGTCCATTTAAGGTTACAGACATAAAAGGAGTAAATATAAGTGTTAAAATTAATAACAAGGTCAAAACATTCCACAAAAACAATGTTAAGCCTCAATAGTGTAGATGATTGTAATAAAATAGGAAGGTATAACATAAGCTATTATAAAACAAAAAAAAAAATAAAATTTTATAAAATAATAAAATATAAAAAATTTTTTTTTGTTAGACGGAAAGGGATGTAAGGATAATATATAAATATAAAATATTGGTCTAAATTTATCCACACCCTATGAACAGAACATTATAAATTGCATAAAACTAGGGGAGATAGAATAATAAAGAGATACTTGAAGAAAATCTAATGAATTGCATATTACTAGGAAACTTACTTAAATTAAACTAAAGCTAGCAAACTGCATATTACTAGGCTAAATCAATATTTATATTAGGTAATAATATATTTTTTAAACATTAAGCATAAATTCAGAATTAGGTTAAGCATGCATTCTTAAACTATCAATTAATAACAAAAGAAATTCTTTAGAGTACATGTACCTTTTTAAATTATGGTGGGATTAAAAACAAAGAAATAAATTTTGTATAAAAAGACTTAGTTGCAATAAAGGAGGACAGTCTGGATAAGACCGTTACACATTAAAAGCTTTCTTTTAATCCATTTGACAAACGAGCAGCACTTCTGCACGAGTGAGTATGCCTATTTGCAGTCATGCAAAGGCGATCTTCATTACTACAAGCTAAAATACCAATCTTTATAATTATCAAACATTACAAATGTTTTCGACGCATCGCTCATCGGGAGGCGCCACAACAACAAATATTTTCGATAATAATAGAAAAGGAAGTCTGAGACATTGGAATGTAACTGGGGATGACAACCTGAAATGCATTGCAAAAACACGACACCTTCCACTGACAACAGAAACATTTCGTAGGTGAATGATCGGATTGGAACATGAACAAGTAAATTGCAGGTCAACGATCAGAATCAATGAATAGGAATTGCAGAATGGGTAAGATATCTGAACAGGGCAATGATCGAACTGACGGGACAGCCTGGGAATGCGCATGCAAAGCAAATTGGGGACCAACAACATGTCCCATCAACATTGGCGGGGCATTGCTAACCTCAGCGAAAAAAATGAATAAAATAGCCCGAAAATGACACAGAGAGGCAGTTGATGAACCCTATCTGAAGTAGACGCTACTGGGAAGACAACCGCTGCTGTGACGAGATCCCGCTGTTGAGAAGATAACCATTGCTGAGACGACATCCCCCTGCTGAAAAGACAAGCTGTTAATCGAGAAGAAAACCACTGCTGAGAAGTCAACCAAGCTGAGACGTTACCCCCAGGAGACGTCAGAGACAAGAAAGGTAGAGGCCCCAAAGTCCACCTGCAAAATCCATGGTCAAACCGGCTTTTGGCTGGGGGACCCAAATCGTCGAAAATACCTAAAGTGTATAAAAATACTCACTGGGACCGAAGCGCCGAAACAAATATTCTACGTTACCAAACCAACGAATAAAGATCAAATCAATCAAGGACTAAAAAAACAAAAAGGAAATAAATAATAAAAACTAATACACACAAACAAGTAGAAACAGTTAACTAACGTAATCAATAATTAACAGAAACTAACAAAGTCAAAAAATTAAAACTAATAAACACAGAAATATAATAGTAATACGAACGTAATTAACCACCACTAATAAGAGGCTCTAGATAACAGACCATTAATAAACACAAACAGAGGATTACAATCCAAACATAAACGGAAAACCTAAAACTAATAACAAAGCGGCTCAATCAATACGGGTTTTAATGAATAGAACTAATTTAAAGGAGGGACTCGAGGACCCGCGGACTGAACTACGCCCCATAACCTTAGAAGAGTACCGGCGCAGGAACGCAACACCCCGCCAACCCGACCAACTCTCTCAGAAACATATTCGGAAGCAAAAAACCGGCGTAGAGGCCCGACTCAAACGCGATATCAGAGAGGCTATCCGAGTCTGGGTTCTAGCACAAGTCAAAGAGGCGCAAGTCGCAGCCAACGCTAGAATCGACCAACTGAAGACTAAAAGGAAGATCTATCGGCAGAAGAAGCTAGAGTAGAAGAAGATGTCCGCCCAGCAGAGAAACCGAAAGTAAATTATGTAAAGTAGACAAAAATAAATAAACGAGTAAATAGGGAAATCAGAGTTCTCATTCCCTTGGTCACCCACATTTTCCCCAAAACAGGAAAAAATACATAACAGACAACTTATAACCCAAGATAAGGTTCACGCAGACCCAGCAAAGATACAGAGCGTCAAAACCTATCCTTGACCCAAGAAAACTAAGGATATGAGAGCTCTCTTAGGATTTGTTGGCTACTCATACCCGATTTTTGCAAAATAGCTCATCCCCTATCGACACTACTCAGAAAGGACGTGCCTTTTAAACTTGACGCTGAGTGCAGCGAAGCATTCTCCTCTGTCAATGAATGCTTAATCAGAGCCCCAATCCTTGCATACCCAGATTTTTCCAAAAGGTTCATCGTTATCATTTGGCTATAGGGGCGGTTCTCTCTCAAAACACTGAATCTGGAGACAGACCAATAGCCCACGTTAGCAGAATGCTAAACAGTGCCGAAACCCGTTATTCTACGTTCGAGAAAGATCTACTTGCGATAGTGTTTGCCATCGAACAATTCAGACCATACGTTTACGGCCGGATGTTTCCCGTAATAACAGATCACCCTTGATATGGGTGGTGAACTTAAAAAACCCATCTTCAAGACTAATGAATACGGAATACGGACGAATGCCGTTGGCAGAATACGACTTTGACATCAAGCATAAGCCAGGGAGACTCAAGCTGTATTCTTTTGGTTTCGCCAACAGAGCAGAACTGTCAAATCCCATACATTTAAAGGAGCAAAAATACCTCGGAAAAATAAGTGGGTTTAAGTTACTCCTCTGCAGAAATATTTGAGCTAGAAATATCCAGATGGCGACATGGTTAATTTTCGTTGCCGCGAACCTAAATTTTTTCTTAAATTCCACATAAATACAATTTCAGAAAAGAATTTTTAAAATCAAAACTTTTCAGTTAATTTCATTTGAAAAATAAAATTCACCTAATATATGAGGAATTTGTTTAATTTAGGGCGTAGCAATATATAAAAATGTCGAAAAATTCATAAAAATGTGAGTAAAAAAAAAGTTTGTAATCTATCGAGAGCAAGAACGGCCTCTTCTTTTGCTACTTTGGATTTACTCTCGATAGCGATGACCAAAATAATACGGCTTCAATAACAATACCGATTCCCTGAGTCGTGCCATATCTGAGGAAGCTATCAACTCCGCCCAAGAAGACGGAAACAAGTTGAAGGTCACCCTGTTATTACCATGTATAATTAGCATGGACAAAAATTAGTACACATAAGGTCTGTTCCCGTACTCGAAAATCTTACTTCTTTTACTGCATTTGAGTATTTTGCGTTCTCGTATGAGAGAAAATAGGGAGAAGTATAACAGATTTACTCGTGCACGCACTTCCCCTCCGTACTACTTTTTACTACAAACATTTGGTGTAGTAAAAAGTTGTAAATCTGTCAAATGCATTATTTGACATATGACTATTGTTAATTTGATTTTAAATATGTTTTTATATAGGTATTTTGGAAACTTATAAGCAAATTAATTATTAGTACCTAATAAATTTTTGGCAGTCCCAATTCCATCTAGCACAGAGATCCGTGCTATAGCACAGCGCTCGAGGATGAAACAAGAACTAAAACCGCGTGACATCTACGCATCACGAGTAGTGCGTGTAGTAGGAACTTGACCATCGTGATAATACTGTTTTATTAGTTTGTACTTAAATCAATCTCTTTTTTACAATGGTTATATGGAGTAGTACGGTTACAAAATAGTTAAATCAAAAGATTATTGCTTTGCGCTGTTTTTTGTTTCTTCTTCGATACTGCCGTTGCTCTGACATTTGCTTATCACTAGACATTTTAGTTTTTTAAAATTCGTTTTGATGCGAGTTTTCCCCGATTTGCGTTTTATTCAATTAGGCACATATTTACGATTGATATGAGGTGATATCGTTCATTTTTTCAACTTTCAATTTAATACCGATTTTTACTTATATTTCGGCTAATTTTTTTAATGGACACGTTAGGTCCTGGTAGCTCACTTCGCAATGTTGACAATCACACCACAATCAACGTCCGAGCCAAAGGCGTTCTGACGCTAGACTAATTTATAGTTTCATCTGATGCTAATTAACAACAATCACGCGTAGGCCTTTCGACTAGCCCGATTACGGGCAAACAAGCGCTGCTCAATATATACGTACAAATATGTTCTATTCAATGTGACCTCAATCGTTATTATCGCATTATTAGTGTCGCAGTTATCAGGGATTCAAATATGACGGTATTTTGTAACTATTTAATGAGGAAATGGATCTGTTTGGGAATTCTATAAACCGCAAAATGATAGAGTCAACTGTTAACTCAAAATTCGACTGCTTATACGAGAATTAGCGAGCCTCCCAGCACAATAGATTATTGATGTTCCTATGTATTTTGAGAACTTGCTGGTCTAAAGTTGACTGAATAGTCAGACGAGATTCCCAACAAGCCTTATAGCACAACAAATAATCAAACTACCCAGAAATTATTGAGAACTTGCTGGTTTAAGGTTGACTGAATAGTCAGACGAGATTCGCAGCAAGCCTAATAGCACAATGGATCAACAAAGTACCTTTAAATTATTGAAAACTTGCTGGTCTAAAGTTGACTGAATAGTCAGACGACATTCCCAGCAAGCCTAATAGCACAATGAATAATCACGATTGAACTTGATCATCAGAAGAACGCTCAAATCTCCGAGTAGACATATCGATTATGAAATGAGTGTGATATTCTCCCTGGAAATTGGATCTATCTTGTTCGTGATTTGAACTAAGAAAACTCCTTCAGAAATCAAGTTGAATCCCTTGACACAATGTAACACAAAATACACTCCTTTAGAAATTAAATTAACTTTTATCCAGAAACAATGCAACATAGAAAAAGATTCCTTTATGTAATAAATTTATTCTTTTGACCACAACAAATGAGACTGAAAAACCTACTGAACAACAAACAGACTCGCTGACGCCAACTATTGTCAGAGTTGGTATTGCTAGTTCCAATCAATGCCAACTCTGATCCAAGAAAGTTGGAGAAGAACGAGGACAGAGTTCTCTTCCTTTTTTAAATAGTAACACATGAATGTTTGAGTGGCTATCAATGTTCATACTTCACCAGAGAAGACGTTTCAAGTCGAAATTCCCCTTCAATATGATATAACTATAGTAGCTACGTCAACGAACTAAGATTGCGTCTAGTCTTATGACCGTTTTGTCACAAAATACTCTCTACCATCCTGACACATCAACAAAAATCCACGATATATTACGACAGAGTAACCAAAGGCCAAGTTTCAATGGTTCACTTAAAATTTCTAAGTCGTTTGTAGTTACAGGAATTAGATCCCGCTACCAGCGCTATCAAAAATGAAATTAACAATTTAGTTTCAACGTGAAACACCCCTTCCCTGGGATCCATAGGAACTACAAACGATTTTTTTTTCACTCAAAATTTCTAAATCGTTTGTAGTTCCAG
This sequence comes from Chrysops caecutiens, assembly GCA_963971475.1. Taxonomy (NCBI): domain Eukaryota; kingdom Metazoa; phylum Arthropoda; class Insecta; order Diptera; family Tabanidae; genus Chrysops; species Chrysops caecutiens. The sequence continues at coordinate 69,036,932 of OZ020567.1, forward strand.
GAAAGTGAAAAAAGAACGTAGATCCCGTTACCAGTAAGGTTAATCGTTCGTAAACCTCTACGTCGTTTGTAGTAGTAGTAAAAGTGGAAAATTTTTGGAAATGTTTCTCGGTGTCCAAAATTAGAAACAAAAAAGCGAATGCTATTTTCAGTAACTACAAACGATTTTGAAGCTGGAAAAAGAATTTCCAAAACCACTAAAATGGCCGTATAAATAAATTTTTTTGATTCTCAACGGAGCCGTCAAAACCACAAACGAAAAAAAATTAGACATTCTCTATTGTATAATACCAACTATCTACAAGTTCCTATTATATGTAACTGAATACAGCAAACAGAAATTAACGTAATCAGACTTGTATTCAAATATTTGAATATTTATTTACATTTAATGTTAAATACATTTACATAACAGAGTCCTTTCATTATCGAAAATCTAATTTTGCAATAAAAACGTAGCCTCATGAACAACGTTTATTAACACCTTAGAAACTCTCAGTCTTCGTAGTTTTTCTTATGGCTATCGTAGATATAAAATATATAAACATTCCAGATATTTAGTGATACCTTCTCAACATAATGCTAACGACTCTTTTGTTGTTTCTATAAATTTTAATTTCATATCAAATTTTAATTAATTTCAATACTACAACGCTAACAAGTTTTCCTCGATAATGATTTGTTATTATGCAAGTGATGAACTAACAATGAGAAAGTTTTTATATACTTAAGATGCTCAGACGATCAAATAATTTTCGTACGTCTCCAGTTTCGAACGCACTAAAACAAAAACATTCTAATTTCAATCAGGTCTTGTGCCATTAGATAGGCAATAATTACATATCACTTTCCTATATCTAAGACAAATTTTCAAAATCAATGACAGAAAAGACAAAAGGAAGGCAACCAAAACGAATTAACGTTCCATGGCTAAGAAGAGCAGAGCCTTCCCAACCAGCAATCAATGGAGGGAGAGTTTGTGAGCATTGACATGGGGGTTTAACAGGTGCGGCCATTCTGTTGAAAATTGGAATTTATGTAAGCAAATCAATAATTTTTTTGTATTAATAATATTACTTGATAGTTTCGTCTAGATCTAGTTTTGTTCTTTTGATACCGCGTCTTTTGTCTAAAATACTTTGAATTTTTTCATATAATTGTTTCGGATCTTCCTTCTCTTTAGCATATGTAGGTGGATGTTCCGTAAAGTCAAATGAGTATATCATCCCATTTACTTCTGTTCCGTATTCAGAATAGTTTATCAGTTCGAAGGCTTTAGTTACCTGCAAAACATGTTGATTAGTTTTGGGTCTATTGACAAATTATTAGAAACATATACGTTGTCAAAGAAAATAGCTGCATGTCGTTGTGAAACGTGTCTACAGTATCCAATCTTGTTTAATTGAAGATCACAACCGGACCCACTTCCAATTGAAAGAGATCGGTACCTCATGTAAACTGATCCATCTAATGTGTAGGACGTGAACCACCTTTCACCATTTATATTTCTGACCGGTGTCAAGACGGCCCTCGTTCTTATTTGAGTTTGAAGAATTTTGGGTTTCAGCCTCAAAGCAATTTCCTTAGCTTTTTCCATTTCTGATAGCGGTTTGAGGGCCGGCTGATATTTTTCATAATCGTCACCTTCTACATCGCCATCTTCATCAACAAACTTTCTTGCTATTCTTTGAATATCTTCAGCACTCAAGAGTTGACTTGGTAGAGGTAAATTCTTTTTGTTGTGTGATTTACAAATGCTTCGTATAGAACGTGCTGCAGTCCTATTTCTGTATTTAGCTACTATATCAGGATGTTCAGTGACAATTTGTTGTAGTCTTTGATACGCAAGCATTTTAATGATTTCTACATCAAGATACATTAATTCCTTATCTATTTTGATATCTAAATACGAATCTTCTTCCAAATCAACAGTTTTTCTGTCGCAACTCGTACGAGTATGATTGTCTTCATTGGCACTGTAAGACCCACCACCCATTTGCTCTAGAGTCTCTGGAATTGAACTAATTTCAAATAAATTTTCTTCACAACATTCTTTACTATCTTCAATTCGCATGTCCGTTGAGAACAAATTTTCATTACTATAAACTAGCGATTGCTTAGCAATTTCATCCTTTACGTCCAGTGTGTGAACGTGCTTTTTATCGTATTTATTTATGACTTCATTTTCAGATATTTCGACAGCAATGTTATTCTGTGTATCATCTTTAACGTCCATGTCAGCCCTTCCATTGACATTCTCCACTTCATTTCGAAAGTTTGTGAATTTACGGTTTGCTGAACGTATTGCGGTCAAATCTTGATCTATTGTTTTCACCAGCTCTTCGTTATTTAGCACATTGATGTTTTTCACATTATCTTTGATTATGTTGCAGTTCATTTTTTTTTTTACTACTAGCTCATAGCGTAACATATCGCGTAAGGATGGTAGCAAAGGCGGTGGATTTTCATAGTGGTAGGTTACAAAAGGCGGTATTTCAGCCCGATCTCTTGGCTTTGGCGCCAGTTTAAAACGAAATGGAGGGTTCTTGGCGCGAACACGGCGTAGAAATTCTAGTTTCACACTTTCGTGATCTAAAGGACCGGTAAATCGGTTCCATAACTTAATTCTCTCAGTAGCGGATATAGTTTTTAAAAGGTGTGTATCCTGCAAGACAATAATAAAAACTCAATACGAGATTCCGAATTTCCGATTAGTTTTCAAATTTTAATTTGATTCTTAGGATTACAATGTAATAATATTTATGATACGTCAAAAATTCTAGGGCTGTATATTGATGATATAGTTTGCGAAAATTTCATACAGGGTAACCGTTGATGAAGTAGCTTCAAACAAATTCCTTTCCATGTACATATTTAATAATGAAGGAATTCATTGTTTTGTTATGTTATTGCACAGCTCGATTAATTTGGAAAGTCATCTGTAGTGATGACCTCAATTACGAGATGTTGTATGGAAGTCCCCAAACATCTTAAATTTGAAAGAGCATATGCAAAGCTTGCATCTCAAAATATACCCAGTTCAATATGTTTGGAATTTAACTGCTTCCAATCTATGCCTATCAGAGTTACAGGTATGCTACAATTTACAATAACCAATACTAACCTACTACATTATCATTTACAAATATGACTAGATCGTTGAAGCAAGTTATTTTCGGTGGGTATGTAAGTTCATGAAATTGCACATAATATCCAAATGTTAGTGGCACACACGCATAGTAATTTTGTTCGTTAGAAAGCGAAATAACGTTAAAACTTACAATAAAATGTTCAGCATGATTGGGACACATCCACATTGTTGTAGGTAAAGATGTAAGAGGTGGGTCCAAACAGTCCTGGAATGATATAACATACTGTAAACGAATGAAATGATCTCGCAAGGGATCATTTTATGTTATAATATCAATATATATAAAATGACTGCAGACTGTATAGAGATCGCACACAAAAGCTAACTTGAAGCGAAAACGTACCACTTTGTTTTTCTGAAGCACATATGGACATAAGAATAAATTTTTCCAAGCACAGTACTTACAGAAAAGCAATTATTGAATATTATTTACATTTATTTACACCACAATTATACTTGTGAGCAATCTCCAGATTTTAATACAAAATTATCCAGGAATGAAAATTTCTCAAATGCATATATTTTACTAGTTTGTTAGCTTCTGACAACATTATAAGTTTACCTGATGAAACAGCAGCGGACAATAATCACATGCAACAAGAGGTGCTTTTTTGCATGATTTCCGACAATAGTGACATGTTTTTGCCGGCAAGGGCACTAGGCCTTGCGAATCTAGTTCATATGGTTTATATTTATTTCTGCTTACTTTTTTAGTTCCATTTTTGCCAACGCATTGATTTTCTGAAAAGAAATCTTTAATCCGTTCGTTGTATTAGATTTCAGTTGGATTACTTTTTTCAGCTCCTGGAAATTTATAGTTCAACGCCATCTCACGCGGGAGTTCAAACTGCTTTGGGTTCATATAAACAGCTGCTTTTATAAGTTCATCTAAAGGAGTTGGCTTTTTGTTTGGATCTAAAGCTTTTGAAACAGCTGGCAGCATTTTAGATGTAACAACCTTATCACTCGCGCTAGTATCGCTTGAGACAGATATGCGACTTCCACGGCGATTTCGCAGATAACGACCTTTTATTTGATTTAGTCCGTCATAATCGTTTCCGGGTGAATTCGACCTCGATGGATCTGACTCTAGTTTAACAGAACTACGTCTTTCCACTGAACGTGCCTTTGAAATTTGTTGTCTAGAACACATACGGCAGCTGTGACACAACCATTGTCCTATTGGTATGTCGTCTTCATTTAAAGGCGGGTCACTTGGAATGCAAAAAAATTATATAAAGTCAAAATCGAGTTGATAGATTTACTGGCATTGAAGATGAAAACTTGATGGACATCTATCGCAACACAGTAAGTTTCCTCCTTCTTGACAGGAGTCACAGAAATCGTGATTATGTCCCCTTCCTGGTCTTCTGTAATATGGATGCTTCGCCGTAGATTTCTGTATAGTTTTATGTTGCCCGGAATCAGGGAATTTGATTATTTCTTGTATTTCCTAATAACAGTTAATCATCATTCGATTAGTATCATGTATTGTAGCTGCATGTTTATTTCTGTTATATTAAGGTAATCCATACATCTCGTTATAAGACCAGGTAAAACACTTATTTCAAATGTATACTTCAAGCCGTGCAAAACAATGTTGTACATATGTGAATTTTAAATCTTAGCAACCATACCTATAGACGCACTCTTTAAACTTCGAGAAGGCGAGTGTAAAGAAATTTGAGTTCACATTAAAATGACCATAACTACTTAGGTACTACTTAATGAATTAATTGAAACGTTGAGCCACCATAGTGTATGTTTCGAATTATCGAAAAAGCAGTTGTTAAGTTGTGAATTACTTTGTTTGAACCGTATTTATTATACAAATAGTTTTAAATTCCCAATACACTACCTGCATAACTGTACCCGCCAACACTACTTCCAACTCATTTTTGGCCATTCCGCATTTGTTTTAATTATTAAGTATATAATATTATTCTGATTTACCGCCACTAAAACCGTAGGTCTCAAGGACTGTCAAACATTATATGTCAACATTAATTTCCTGCTCCAACCTATGAAGAAGTAACTATAAGGTAGGGTAAGTTGCGTTCTTTTGGGACATCGAATGGTGTAGGACTGTCAAATCCCATACCTGTATCGAGTGCAAACTTAACACCCGATAAAACTTGAGTTAATTTACAAAACTCGATAGTAGTTCATCTTATTGGCAGAGTTGGCGAAACTAATTATAAAATGCTTCACTTTTATATCTAACTTTATTCCTTACTAGACAAAAAAGCCCATATTACAAAAAATAGATGGATATTTATCATAAAAACGTCAACTTTGTTGAATTCATGGTGTTAGATGTTAAATATCAGGTTGGGACTTCGATGCACTAGGCTTTTCAGATTTATTATGCATCCCGTGTATGCATAATTATTATATGTAACTAATATGTATAAGAAGTTTTCGCGAAAACGTCGTTAGAAAGCGTAGCTATCTCCCAGGCCAAGGGACGGGGACACCTTTTCGCATGTTGCCCCATAATTCTCTTTATATATTTCCTTGGAATTAAACTGAGTTACATTATTTTAACTTTAATTTTTATATGTTTTATTAATCCGTCCTTATTTGGAAAATATTTCCTTGTACACAATGTTTCGTGTGAAGACTGCTTCAGATGCAGGTATGAGGTTGCCTTGATCTGGTCCATTTAATATTTTGATTTTAAAACACGAAGATTTTCGTACTCTTGACAGTGCTAAAAATTATTGGCTATAAGCAAACACAGGCTCTGGTAAAAACAATCCAACTTTTTCACGGCTTTGCCCTTGTGCCTTATTGATGGTCATGGCAAAAGCCAATTTAATTGGGAATTGTCTTCTTCGCAAAACGAAAGGCGAATCAGGATTAACCGGTGCCAAGTCTATCCTTAGAATAAAAACTATATCCTTATATGGGTTAACCTCCAAAAGGGCGATCATTCCTCAATATTTCATTTAGTAATTTTTAATAATAATTTGGGCAACCCCTGAGGCCATAGTTGATTCATCCCATATTATATGTTTGCATTTTCGTATTAACTCAGCGTCCTTGGATGTCACAAAGTAAGTACTGATTTTTACTGAGCTTGAGAGTTTTGCGTTCCCGCGCGGAACGGAAAATAGGGAAAATTGTGAGAAAACTACTCGCACGACGCACAGGCACTTCCCCAATTTTCCGTTCCATGCGAGATGGCAAAACTCTCAAGTTCTGTAAATATCAGTATGATTTTCTAGTACGGGAACAGACCAAACATAAAAAAAATTAAAAAAATTGACCCAGTATATATCAGATACGGAGGCGAAGTCCCTGTGCGAGTAAAAGTGCCTACGGACGTTCATATTTCTATGATGTTTCATCATATACATATATGACGAGAAAATATGATGAAGCTGTACACACGGAATATGACGAAAATATATGACATATTTCTATGATGTTTCATCATATATGTATATGACATAGAAATATATCATATTATATGATCGTGTGAACAGTTCGTTATATATATGACATATAAATTTTCATATAATCATTTTCGTTTTAAATTTTAACTGTTTGTTTGGGAAATAGTTTTGAGGTTCAATTTTTCTGTCTGTAACGAAACTAAACAATATTTAGGCAGCAGGTAATTTCTTTTTAAAAGAAAGGAGTGTGGTACAAATACAATCTGTGTTTGACAACTTCGAACAACAAACAACATTAGAAATATATGTCATATTAAATTCTTTCGTGTGTACTGCAAAAATCGCTTTGTCATATATTTTCATCATATTTTTCGTCTTATTTTCAAAAACGTGTGTGTACAGTTCATCATATAATATGATAAGAATATGTCATATAATATATGTATTTTTCTATGATCGTCTATAGGCACTTTGTATTTCATGAATAATAGAAGTGACCACATTGCAGGTAAAATGAGTGATGAATATAAAATTGCGTTTGAATATTATAAATAAAATATAAAAATTATAGTTTATTTTCCTAATTACCACTCTTTTTATTTACACTCACTCTTTTTTATTTACGAAGGAATTACCTGCTGCATAAATATTATTTAGTTTTGTCACAAAAAGAAATATTGAAGTTCAATACTGTTTCGAAAAGGAACAGTTAAAATTTAAAACTGGCGCCACTCTTCATCATATTATTTCATCATATTTATATGTCATTTATATGATGAACTGTCCACACGATCATAAAATATGACATATTTCTGTGTCATATATATGATGAAACATTATAGAAATATGTCATATTCCGTGTGCACAGCTTCATCATATTTTTTCGTCATATATATGATGAAATATCATAGAAAAATACATCATATTATAGGACATTGTATCATATCATATCTATGACATTTTATATAATGAACTGTACACACACGTTTTTGAAAATATGACGAAAACTGTGATGTAAATTTACTATGATGAAAATATATGACAAAGCGATTTTTGATGTACACACGACACAATTTAATATGACATATATTTCTAATGTTGTATGTTGTTCGAAGGTGTTATACACAGATTGTATTTCGTGAAAAATATACGTTAGCAAATTGGAAATAAAATAAGTGATGAAAATAAAATAGTGTTTGAAAATTATAAATAATATATAGAAATTATAATTTATTTTCCTATTTACCGCACTCCTTTTTATTTACGAGGAAATTACCTGCTGCATAAATGTTATTTAGTTTCGTCACAGACAGAAAAATTGAACCTGAAAACTTTGTAGGTATTTCCAAAACAGACAGTTAAAATTTAAAAGTGGGGCCACTTATCATCATGTATTTTCATTATAGATTTCTTTTCCATCGAAAATGGAAAAGAAAAATATGTTATATTTATATGTCATATGTATATATGATGAACTGTTCACACAATCATATAATATGACATATTTCTATGTCATATATATGATGAAACATCATAGAAATATGTCATATTTTTTCGTCATATTCCGTGTGTACAGCTTCATCATATATTTTGGTCATATATATGATGAAACATCATAGAAATATGATCGTCTGTAGGCACCTTAAGTACTGAATTTTACTGAACTTGAGAGTTTTGCGTTGCCACGCGGAACGGGAAATTGTGAGAAAATTACTCGCATAGGTACTTCTCCTATTTTCCGCGAGGGGAAAATATTTTCCGTTACTGAACTTGAGAGTTTTGGGTTGCCGCACGGAGACAACTACTCGCACAGGCACTTCCCCTAATATCCGTTACACGCGTGAAAGCAAAACCCTCATCGTTCAGTAAAAAGCAGTATGATTTTCTCTGCTTTCAGAGCATGAATCCCATTCCCCTTATTTTGCTTCACGACCATTAGGATTTTATTATATTAAAGCATCAATTCATATTTACACTCAAAGTTCTATCTTTCACAAGGTAACCCAACTAATTTTTCAAGTGACGCCACGCTATACTCATTGCTTTTTATGTGCTCTGTTCGTTAAGTAATGATCTGCTAACTTAAGGCTTAGTTTAACTTATTTTTATATTTCATCACTCCTCTTCGATATAAATTTTTTCTTTTCATAAGACAAAACAAGACAAAAATTTTTATCGTAATAACAATATAAAAATTTCCTTTTCTATTACTAATTAACTTCAAAATTATAGATGCAAAAGTATTTTCAAGATATTCTATTTTAAAAAGTTTGATGTTAAATTTATAAATTTTATTTTACAGAGACTTTTTGTCATCATATCTGCTAAGTTATTTTCTGATTCTATATATCGTATAATTATTTCTTCACTTATAACAAGATCTCTAATGAAATGAACTTTAATATCAATATGTTTTGTTCTCTTTGAGTTTTCATAGCTATTTGCCATACAAATTGCTCCTTTGTTCTCAACCAGTAATTGGGCTTGACCTTGTAGTCCTAAGTGTGTTTGTATTCCATTGAGATTAAGTAATTCTTGAGCTGTTTGAGCTGCTGCTATATATTCCGCTTCTCCTGTTGATAATGCCACGCATTTTTGTTTCTTGGAATGCCATTGAATAGGATTTCTTCCATGAAAAATGAATGCTGACACTTTTTCTATCTTTTTTGTCTCCAGCCCAGTCTGCGTCCGAATATGCATACAAATTGCTATCATCACTCTTTCTGAACACTAGTCCCTTATTTTTCGTTTCCATCATATATCTTAAAACTCGTTTTGCTGTAATTCAATGTTGTTCTGTTGGATCTTTAATACTTCTACTTAGATAGCTTACTGAATATGCTAGGACTAGTCTTGAAATTACGGTTAAATACATTAAACTTCCAATTGATTCTCTATAGGGAGCCTTTGTTCGTTGGTTTGTATCATTGAGTTGTCTGTTTAGGTTTACTTCCATTAGCGTTTTCACTCCTTTACAATCTGTCATTCCAAACTTTTCTATATAGCTATAGCATTTTGTGTATGTATTTTTCCTGTTTGATAACTATATTGTCTTCTTCCCTTATCAATTCCATTCCTAAAAATTTCTTTATTGCTCCAAGACATTTGGCGTTATATTGTTTCTTCAAATCATCAATAATTGATGAATCTTTCCCTATGATTAATATGTCATCAACATAAATTATCATCCAACAATCCTTTTTATAATATAAACAATAATCATATTCTGATCGTTCAAAGTCTCTTTGTTTTATATAATCACTTATAGTTTCGTTCCAGCATTTTGCAGATTCTAAAAGTCCATAAAGAGATCAATTCAATTTCAGTACAGTGTTGGGTCTTTTCGATTTCATACTTTTTGGAAACCGTATGTGAATATTTTCTTGCAATTGTCCATTCAGAATTGCTGTTGGTATATCCAATTCATAAATACTTAAGTTTTCTTGTACAGCTTTTGATATCATCATTCTTATTGTTGATATTCTGGCCACAGGTGAATACACTGTGTCTAGTGAAGATTTTTTCTTTGTTTGAAATCCTTTTGCCACAAGTCTTGCTTTTCTAGGTCCGTCTTCTCTAATTTTATATACCCATTTAGCTTTTCATTTAGTGGTTGATTGCTTTTTCATTTAGTGGTAATTTCAGTTCACATTTGTAGTTTATTTAGAGCTGTCAATTCTGTATTTACTGCTTGTCTCCATGTTTCATCACTTACTGCTTATGATGCATATGATGTAGGAGTTTCAGTTTGAGTTAATAGACAGTATACTATATAGGCTTCTTCATCTTAGTCTGAAAAAAACTATTTCATAATCATTATGCCAGCTTGGTTTCTTTTTAATTCGTGATTTCTTTATTGTTTCATTATTCTCTTCTCCTGTTGATTTTGTATTTTCTTCACTTGATTCTTGTTCTTTAGCTTCTTGATGTATTGTATTCTTTTCTAAATCCTGTTGTGTATCTTCCTCGGTATAGTCATTTGTAGACGTTGTTATATATTTCTGCTCTGACTTTGGGCTTTCATCACAGATAATATTCCTTGCAACAATTGTTTTACCTGCTTGTTCATTCCATAGTTTATAGCCTGAAAGACACTAGCCCACCATCATTTTAACCATCACAATTTTTTTCCTTTTGATTTGAGTTTATGTCTTTGTCTTTAGGGACATGAGCATATGCTATGCTTCCGAATAGTCTTAAATTTTTGATATGAGGTTTTCTAGCTCCCCATAATTCAGTTGGTGTTTTATTTCTCTCTGGAGTTGGACTCCTATTTGTTACGTAGGCTCAATATAAAACTGCTTCGCCCCATAAATTCTTATTTATTTGTGCTTCAATTAGTAGAGTACGAGCTTTATCGATTAAAGTTCTATTCATCCCTTCTGCGGTTCCGTTCGTCTCTGGATTGTATGCTACTGTATGTTGGAGAACTATGCCATTGATATCGCAGAATTCTCGAAAATCTCTTGAGGTGTATTCTCCTTCATTATCTGTTCTTAACTTTAATATGTTTCTTTGAAAATGTTTAGTTACATAGTTATAATATGATTTAAATTTTTCAAGTATATCAGATTTGTGTTTAATAAGGTAAACCATAACAAAATGTGTAAAATCATCTACAAAAGTTACAAAATAATTGTTGCCATCCCATGTGGTTGGATTTATTGGACCACATACGTCACTATATATAAGTCAAAATGAAACAGTTGCCCTACGACCTTTAGCTTTAAATGGTTGCCTTATTTTGCCTAAAATGCAGTCCTCACATAAAATATTTTCGATATCTTTATTTTTAATATTTTCTCATCCATCAACTAAATTTCTTTGTGCCAGTATATTTATATTACTCATACTCAAATGTCCTGATCGTCTATGCCTAAGTTTTAACTGATTTTCTCTTTCATTCTTTTCTAAATAATTACAATGTTTTGCTCTACAAATTGCTGTTCTTACTTCGTAGAGTGAGCTATTAATATCTTTTTTACCAATCATTATTAATTTATTTTTGTTTTTATTGATTACTTTTACTTTTGCATTTTGAAATATTACTTTCATTCCATTACTTTCCATTTTTGAAACTGATAATAAATTTTTCCTCAAATCTGATACATGTAAAACATTTTCAGTTGTACAGTACTCTATTCTGTCATATGGCTTACATTTCAATGTTACCTATACCTATTGTACATACAAGTAATAATAGTACATTTCTCGCAGCTGAAATAAATTTTGGTTTTTTTAGTTCTATATAATCTGTAAAGTACTCTAATTCGTTTGTGAGATGGTCTGAACATCCTGAGTCGATACACCATTCTAAATATCGTATATTTTGTTCATGCTCTTGAATGTCCTCTGTTCCATTGCATAGAAATGCTGGCCTTTCAGCTCCTCTTTGTTAAGTTGGCTTATAATTATATCTTCCATTCCTTCCTCTTCCTCTTCCTCTTGCAAAGTGATTGCCTTGATTATCGGTTGATCTACAGTCTTCATTGGAAAAACGCTGTCTGTAGTTTGATGTGTTGAAACTTCTAGACGGTTGGATTCTGGGTCTACATTCGAATTTTTTATGTCCCGGTTATCCACAATTGTAACACAGGAAAGCATTGCTTACATTTCGTTGAAAGCATTGCTTACATTTCGTTGAAAGCATTGCTTACATTTCGTTGTTCACTCTTATTATTTCTTTTTTGCTTTTCTTCCTCACTAATTAATCTTGTTTTAACGAAGTCATATTTTAAGGTTTCTATTGTTTCTATAGCTATTATGACATTTTCGTATGATTTGGGCATCGATAGTAAAATATAGTTTCCTTTTTCTTTTTCTGAAATCAGCTCATCTTTTTATTGTGCAAAAATTTCTTCCTTTCTTACAAAATGTTCTATCAATTTTTCGTTCTCATTGTATCGCATTTCACTTAAAGTTCTTCTGAGGAACAGCTTTCTTCGCGAAGTCTTACGTTCAAAATTGTCTAGCAAATTCTTGTACATTAGGTATGCTGTCTCTTTCCCTCGCAAGTATTCTAAATAGCTGTCCGCCACAGTTGCAATTAATTATGCTTGTGCTTTTCCTTAATTTTCAGTGACTCTTGCATAAGTCTCTTCTTCTATTACTTTAATTACTTTTCGTGCCTTAAATACACGTTTTACTCTAAAAGACCATGCACCAAAATTTTCACCATCGAATGGCTTTAGTAGAAATCTGTCTTTCATTAGAACAGACACCATTTTTAAAAACTTCTTTTCTTTAATGTTTAACCTTACAGTGACTGTGATACCTGCATGTGATCTTTTAATTTCTTTATTTACCTCCTGGATATCCTACTGGGCATCCTTCTGGGCCCATAACATTTGTTGGCAGAATTGGTGAAATTATATGTAAAATGCTTCACTTTTATATCTTACTTTATTCTTTATTCAATTCATATTTACGCTCATAGTTCTATCTTTCGCAAAAGACTTAACCCAACTAACTTATCAAGTGACGCCACGCTATACTCATTGCTTTTTATGTGCTCTGTTCGTTAGGTAATGATCTGCAAACTTAAGGCTTAGTTTAACTTATTTTTATATATCATCACATCTAGTACTACGTGGATGGTGCCACGATAAATTTCCCCTTGAAATATGAAAATATTAAAATTTAATGAAAAATTTTGGGTAACTTCATAACGAAATATTAATTAAAATTAAATAAAAGTTACGAACCGACGAACTTACGATCTCTTTTAAAGAAATTCACCCAAAGGTCAAAATATTTTGCGCTTTTTTTTCCCCGTTTTGGCTGAGCTGGTCTCAGCCTTGTACAGGCCTTAACCTTCCCATACCATGAGCGTAACTTGACGAAGAAGCTCGTCTGCTTCTATCATTTGGTTCAGTTCCTTCTATAAACGTTTGTATGGTTACCTAAAGCAATTAAAATATATTAAAAGTAACAAAGGCAAATAGCATGAAGGAATAGAACATGACCTTCTACCTATTTTAGTAATAGCTGGGAAAAAGATATGTTATTTACATCTATATGTATTAGGTTTAGAACTCTACATTTCACCATCCCCCCCCCCACGCTTGCAGATCCAAAATTAAGTTTCATCAGATTAGCAGGTTGTTTTCTCTAACAAAACTGAAAAGTAATTTCAAAACCTTTATAATCTCGCTGAAAGACAGTTTACTGATGTCTAGGCATATTTTGGGTAATAATTTATATAAGTTTATAATAAGATTACTGGCTTTGTCCTGGATGAGTGTAAATATGAAGAAAACGTGATTTAGGTCTTGTATGGCTTCGCCGCAGTCACACCCATCATCTTCCACGACATTCTTCTTCCACAGGTGTTCCTTACATCTAGTATGACCCGATCTGATTCTGTTTATGAAGACAATCAAGTACCGATTTTCGTTAACGGAACTAAAATACGTATTCTAGGAAGTAGAAGTTTTTAGATCGATGTACTTGGATCCTTTGTACCTGCCTTGCTCGGTTAAACGGGTGGAGGTTTTCTTCTTTAGTTCAGCCTTTAATATACCGGAAAGATTATAGTACGAGTATTTGTTAATAACAGTTTGTTCCAGGTCCAAAGTCTGCCAGGCCAGCGAGTCAGCCAAGATGACTCCGCACCTAAAAGAACTTGACGATCAAACCTTTCTTCCTATCAAAATTAAAAGTTCTTTTCAGTGAAAAGATACACGACTCAGTTCTTTTTTTGTATTATCTGCATTTTACAGGGCCATCAAAACACAACGAGAGTCGGTGACTATGAGTGTTTCCTTGATTTGATGGTTTAGTACCCATGTTAACGCTCTTGTTATCGCAAAAGCCTCATCGTGAAAGACAGAAAAGAAATTGACAATACGGAAACTAGCATTTTCCACCTGAGGGCAATGAGCCGCAAAACCCACTCTCTCGACATTCCTATCACGTGACCCATCGGTGAAAATTGTTGTGTAATTGTCTATATATTTATTAACAAAATCCATAAAACGTGCGTTTATTCTGGAGTTTATTTTTTTTCTAGTAATAGATTTGTGTAAAGATCAGCAATTCTGTAACCTGAGTTGATGTCCACAAAATCGTTCATATCAAGAAAACGGACTTCTTACTGGATATCCAGAGAATCTGCCTTGTGCATTTCTACAGTCACATTTGTCAGCTGCGCAATGGTTTTCCTGGTCTCAACGAACTCTATTTTTTGCTTTCTGTTTCTATATTTCTGACACCGTTCAATTTCGTTAAGAGCCTTATTTAGTGGGTGATTTTTGAAAACAGTTACCCTAAGTAAAAATTTTTTAATGGGTAGATCTCCTCTTAGGTCCATGGGTGGCTTACATGCCATATCCATAAGGACATATACAGGTGTGGATCTCATGAGACCTAAGCAAACTCTTAGATATTCATACAAAAGAACCTCTAGCTTCTTTAAATTTGATTTCGAAGTGTCAGAGTACAATTGAGCCCCCATTTCAGTCTTGACCGTACTACAGCTGTAGCAATGTCCAGAAAGTTCTTTCTGGCCCAATCCATTCCTGCAGCTGATTTCACAATACTGACCGCTTTTTTGTCGGAAATTATATTTTGATCTACAAGAAGGTCCCATTTCAGATCCTTTTTCAGCCAAAACCCGAGGTATTTAAATTTGTCCACAAGCTCAGTTTTGTGTCCTTTCCACACAATCTTGTTTTCCAGTTGTTCAAACCGTTCAAACCGTTAACGACGCGAAGCGGAACACATTCACGGTGAAAACAAAAATCTTCCGCACGAAACTTGAAGTTGGTTCAATTTTGGCAGAGAGGGAACTGAATTCGCCGCAAAATGAGTACCGCATGAGTGTTGTCAAAATTCAATATAAAAAAAATAGTTCCGCACGCGCCGAACGGTGAATCCAGCTTTAGGGTTAAGTGAGAACAAAACCAATTTTCTTACTTTCTCATGATAAAATGGAACAGTTTCTTATTACACCAAAATTGAAAACAAACGCGGAACTGAGTACTAAAAGTACAATGAGTGTTCCGGAGAAGTTCCGAACTCAAACGGACCTAATAACTTCCGTTCCTTTGGGTAAACATGTTTTAAATTTAGCAATATACAAGTTGAAAAGTAGAGGGCTGATTACTGATCCTTGGTGGCAACACTAGATCCGACGAATTCCTTTTACTTATTTGATTAAAAATTGTTCTTTATATTGAAAATACTGAGGTTTCCAGTGCAAATGATAGTCTTCTGTTTTGCGACTTCAAATTTGCACTCGATAGCAAGTCCCAAAGGAACGCTACTGTAGTAATCAGAAATTTATCGTCATTGAACTTATAACTAAGGAATGGCCCTACTGTATATTTATGGTGTTCGTGACAGATGCAAATGCTTCTCCATGAGCAAATCATTTATCATGAGAATTCGTGGAGCAGGATGTCAAACTATTTCACTCATTGGCTAAACTGTAGTCCCTGTAGCTCCTTTGCGACTGACGTGGTGAGATATTTTGGTTTGTGTTATCATTGCGGTTGGCCAGAAAGTCAAATCGACTGTTCTTCACACTAAACTATACGTTTCGCTTGTGTAGAGGTATTTATTTATCAAAATTTCCTGTTTCTATTGGGCTAGGACTCAAGTATTTGTGGAACGAATACTTGGAATGGCGTAATGACCCCCTTGTATACAGTATAAAGTGTTTTCTTCAACCGGGTTCACATCTGTGAATGGAATCGCGGAATCCAGCTAGCCGAAATTCGGTACAATTCACAAACACAATCATAAGATATCATTTTTGTTTGGCTCTCGTGAGGTGAAGTCGTAAATGCGTGTGTTATGATTTTCGTAAATTTGAAAATTTATCATGTAGTTGCATTCTCTAGCAAATAATTAATGTTCCCTTCTAGATTTACACTCTTAAAAACTCAAAAACCAAGAGATGTTACTCGTTCCACAACCACGACCAGAATGATGAATGTGACACTCCGAATAATTCAGACACACACACCCCAAGAGAACGAACTCTCGGTATCCACATCGGGATAGGGATTTCTGGTGGACTGGCCACTCCTCTCCTCCATTCAACTTACCATCACTTTCCTGGATTCCGCGATTCCATTCACAGATATGAACCCTCGCTAAGATGCCTACTGACAAAACCCTCTGCAGTATTACAAACCGTGAAGCAGAAATTTCGTATGCGTGAAAGTAGCGCGACAGCTCTCGATATTCCGCCTTCTGTAGTACGGAAAATTCATCGCGTTTGTTGTTATGTCCACCAATTAAACTTAATTAATGACTAAAAAGTAAATATATTATATACAATTGAGAATTAGTTTTATTACTAAAGGTTTTTTTATCGATGTAGAATACATTTTTATGTCGGGGAATCCGCGAAACGCGTTTAAAATTGAATTTCGGCGGTATGAATTTTAACGTTTGTTGTTTCGGTGCAAGACAAAAGCAAACATTCATTAAACTTAGTGTCTGTGATTCTAAAACAGAGAAATAATATTATTATTACTTATAAATAATAATATAAAGATTTATTGTGATGTTTTTAATATTAAATGAATTATAGCAACTAGGGGGACGCCCCCTGCTCGCTACGCTCGCCAACCCCCACCGTTCGCTCCGCTCACTCTAATAGCTCGCGCATGGAGCTATATATATAGTAGCATTGTAAGTGAAAAGGTTATTTAGTTCAAACTGTAGTAGCAATCATTTTAGCTCATGTTGCACGTCAAAGTGCATCTATATTGAATGAGGCCCGATCTATAATTATCGAAAACCTTGCGGGTGCGGTTGCGGATCTTAATAGATCTTAAAATTTTCTCATTATAAACTACGTTACTCAACGAAACACTAGTTCTCGATAATCAAATATTTATTCATGAAAAGTACAATATGGCTTCTTAAGCTTACTCCTTTTTTCACTCTGACTAACACACCAGGTTATTCTAGACTGAAGGCACGCGCAGACCGCGGACTGAGAACAAAGAACAGACGCCGCTTCTTATCAGTTGTCACGTACGAAATTTGTGACACGGTCCTCCGGTTTCCTTGGAGGTTGGGTAACCCACCCGGCCTGATGCCCGCGAAGAATGGTCGTGGGTGAGCGCCACTCATTTTAGGACGAGTTACCCGACGCGTCTGTCGCGATCAAAACGAGAAATCCCGCGACGCGTCACACTCATGTATAGAGATGCAAAATGTTATAGGGAGGAAGAATCGCTCGTTAATGAGACAATAATCTTTATTTGTTCCTCTACACTGGAGGTGCCAACTCGCTTGACAATTTTGTATCTATGTTATCTATGCCTACGCTATCCTCATATCTAATACTCTACTCTACTCTATATATATATATATGTATTATGCACGATATTGACTTAAAAACTAGTACTTAGCTACTATATGGTACTCTCGGCTTCGCTCTCTGCGCCACTCCTTCTCCTGTTGCCACCGTCGTTGACCACGCTACTTCAGCGTCTGCTTCTTCACCCTCCTATTCCTCCTTTTTTTTTATACAGGCACTTCTCTCACGTCTTTACTTCTTTAACTTCTCAACTTAGCTTTATTCTTTTAACTGTTGTCCACATTTATCTATAGTTTATACTTTCAGCAACCTTGTCATTTATTTATATAAGCTTCTTTGATTCTTGAACTTAACTTTATTCATTTGACTATTGTCCACATTCATCTAGAATTTATGCTTTTATCAACCTTATCATTTACTTATGCACTTCTATCAACTTTATCATGCATTTATGAACTTCTATCAACTTCATCATTTATTTATGTAAACACTTGTGTCTTGTCCTTTTGTTTTTTTTTGCTTCTTCAATTCTTGAATTTTCCTTTTTTTATAACTATTGTCCACATTCATCTGTAGTTCATACTTTTGTCAACCTTATCACTTATTTATGTACTTCTATCAATTTTATCACTTATTTATGTATGCACTTATGTCTAGTTTTTGCTGCTTTAATTCCTGAACTTAACTTTTGCTCTTTTAACTATTGTCTACATTCATTTATAGTTCATACTTTGGTCAACCTTATCGCTTCTTTATGTACTTCTATCAATTTTATCATTCATTTATGTACTTCTATCAACTCTATCATTCATTTACGTAAGCACTTATGTCTTGTTTCTGCTGCTTTAATTCTTGAACTTAACTCTATTACATTTGTTTAACACTAGCGGGTTGGCCCCCCTTCTTTCATTTCTTTTTTTTTTTTTAATCGATCCGAATTATTCACCACGGCCTCACAAGATCACTTTTCCTTCCGCTCTCACTTTCCACCCTCTTATCTTTTTCTTTCCACCAAATTAGCTCGCCAACTGCTACTAGCAAAAAGAGAGCGAGCCCAGTCTGACGAGCGCTTTATATATTCTTCCGCGAGCGCTGTCCTTGGTCCCTTGTTCGGTCATTCAACCCATCGTCCAGGGTTGAAAGATCGAGGAAGGAACCGTAGCTTTTTGTATGCATAAAATTTTACGCATTCTAATATTGGGTTCAACAACTTCATTGTGCAGTGAGCTCAGAAGGACAAATTACCTGATAAGGGACAAAAACTACCCAACCTATGAAAAGAGGAACAAATGCAGCACAAAGGGGCGTCATTCATGGGGTAGCGGATCGATGGTTCGGCCTCGTTCTTTGTTTTGACCATCGATCCTCGGGCATGTCGATCGAGCGCACAATTTTGATTGATTACTCAATCAAAAATTGAGTTCTCGATCGACCCTCCTACCGTCGCCTTGACCTACCTCACCCACGTCGTCGTCGTCCTATCATCATTATGCTGGTACGTGGGTGTGGTCAATTGTGTGCCATGCGATCCTCAATTGATTGATGAATCAATTGAGAATCGCATTCGATTGACGTCAATGGAAGTCAGCTGTTTGATTTCCATTGAGGGAAATTCGTGGGGTACTCGCGGTTCCATGTTCTCGCGGATTTTTAATCCGTGATACAGTCCGCCGATCTGCTAATGACCGACGCTACTTACACAAGTGACAGAAGATCTTACATACTAATACTAACCTAAAACTTACAACTAAATACAGCAGAGGGCCGCAGTACAGTTAGTTGACTTAATACTAAGCTATGCAGTGCCAAACACGTAGTAGTACTGGCCGAAGACTAGTGTATAGACTACATCATACAAAATACTTTTGGTAAGAATTCTTTCATCTTCTGCCAAATGACCTAGGCCTTGTGTTTCAGAAATACATATAGACACGCAATCGATCAAACGATCTAACTTTACTGGCTACAACATACAATTGACGGTGAGAAAATACAGGTTGTTTGAGAAAGACTCCTACTTTTTGGAATGTTTGCCCCTGGAATTTATTAATTGTCATCGCAAAAGCCAGAATGACGGGAGATTGAGTTTTTTGAAAGGAAAAAGACAGAAGTGTGCCAGGGTAATTATGGTGTATTTGTGGTGTCAAAATACGTGTGTTTCGAAAAACTCCTGCTAAAATCTCACAATCCAAACAATTTTTTTGCATTTGAACTAAACGAATAGGTGTGCCATTGACCAAGCAACTCATGTCCTGTCCTCAAATTACGAATAAGTAAAAGTATGCAATTTGCTTTTGAAAGTAAATTTGTGGGATCGGGAGCCCACTTACATCAACTGAGGTTAAAAATTCTACTGGAAAATTATTTTGCTCTCTACAATCGTCACTCAAGATGCTATCGGAACTCAAATATATTCGTTGCTCTCCGGACAGACTGGTAAAGATTTCTGCATCGATGAAAGTGCAGTTTTCATATTTGGGGGCTAATATAACCGAATTGAGAATATCGTTAGACTTTATGGTTTCAGATACATTGACATAAGTATCCGCAATCACGAAGATGCTAACTAAATGGGAAGGAATTTCAATAACATCTTGGCTGTAATCTGGAAATGTGGGTAAAGTTCCATTACCAAGAGATTTAAGAATTTCAACGAATTCAATCTCATGAGGTGAAGCCCTCATGTTTTGGGTTAAAGTTATTTTGTGGAATTTTGAAAGTTCGGACCATGAAGTTAGGCAATTCTAAATAAGAGGTACACGTGTACCGTGAGATATAGCTGGCAATATTCGTCAAAAATTTCCACAGAGTAAAATAGTCGTACCTCCGAAAAGGTTAGTTGAAGTACCGAATGAATTGTTTACTGAACAAAATTTCCTATATACCTAATAAAGCATGCTTATATGAATCATTTTCTGAAGAATTTCTTAAAAATTCTTCACACATGAAAATTTTGAATTCATTCCACAAATCTGAAGCATTTGTATGAAAGTTCATACCACAAATAGGATATGGCAAATAACTTAACTGCTGAGAGGAGTTACACTCTTTTACTTCTAATAAATATTCACGCCACTCTCCATCATTTCATGCGATACGTCGGGCATGTGCTGAAAATGTGCAGTAAATAGTGTTCCCAACAGTACCCAAATCCTGATGGGACCTCGAACATGAAGCAAAATAGGCTCAATTGGAACAACTCAACATAAAACATAAAATAATTTAGCAACAGCTCTACTACTTCCTCTTTGAGATTTTGTCCATTTCTTTTCTTTATCTACCTACATATGATGCATCGGCGTCTCTGTATATAGAAACTCGGACGAACTAATTCGATTGATTTCATAGAATGCAGTCAATTTTGTTCTTCTGTGATTTTTAGAGCTTGCTGAACATTTCCTTCCCTAAAGACTACATTTTGCCAATGAGGCAAGTGACATTCAAGTTGAACTATAATATATTACGTGACTGGTAATGCATTGGATACTCATTTATGCGCCAACTATCTTCCGTAGATCCAACATAGTGACCGGACAAAAAGCGATCGATTTCATCTATATAAACTTTGCTATCAACTCCACCTCAAACTCTTCCAAACTGTAATGAGGCACAGTCGTACCCCTTATAAACATATTTGTACATATATTTTAGGCTCTTAACTGTGCCAAGAACTTCCACATTTAAGTAGCAATCAAATTTCGCTAAAAGATATGGATTTTACGGAACAGGATAACGGTTGCCAACAGAGTGGCGAAAGTCAACTGTTATACCATTAACACGACGCATCTAACATTGGCTAGAGTTGTATTGTAAAAGTCCTTAGAAAAGCTTTTCCTGCATTTCCATCTCTCATACAGACGGATATACGATTCAATAAACCACATGGACCGTGGATCATATGGTTTTTAACTACATTGTGAAGTTGTGGGAAATACATATATATTGTAAATAAAATACATCTGGAATATCCGTACAAACGAACCGACTGTCATTTCCTACCTTTTCTTTTTTCTCTAAATTGAGGTTTTAAAGTTGTGCAGACAAAAGTTTGGATATATGATATAATTTCAGATTTTGAATTTTTAACAGTTTTGTGCTCGTAACGGCTAAATCAAGCATTCTAGGGGGTATGGCCAACCCCCATTATTTTTAAATTTCCCAACTTTTGGCCATATATCATATTTCTCGAAACTATGTTTTTAAATGTGGGTCCATACAAAAGTTGGGAAATATGATAAAATTCAGACTTTCGCTCGCTTTCCATAAATACTCGTGAAAGTTAACCTCGCGTCTTCTAGAAATAACTGTAAAATTGTGATTTTCCATATTTTTTAAAATAAAATTTGCATATATTTTTATCAAATTAGCAAAAAACTATTGTACAACTAAACGATGGCTCTAAATTTGTCTGTGTTAATGCATCCATATTATTGTCTGTGGCCATATGTTCATTGTTTCGGCTTTTGTCTAATTTTATTAGCCAAAGATTGCCTTCTTCCAGGCAAAAAGCAAAAGAATGAACATATGACTGTTGTCTGTGATATGGATGCATTTGCCGCCCACATTATCATTGACATAGATATAAGGTTTGAGTGAAAAGAATGCATGTATTTGGCATAAATGGTTGGCTATTCAGTGGAACGTATGATCTATGCAAATGATAATGTTAAATAAGTATGTTCTATATTTTGATTTTTTCGTAGCGGAATGCAGTCACATGCAATTATATGTTAATTCTTTTGGTTTGTGTCCCCAGTAGAAGATTGATCCATTTGGGTTGATTGTTGACTAATTTAGTACATGTCATATATTGGGGAAAAAAACCAAATATTTCATATAATTGCATATTTGCAGGTAAAAAGTAAAACAGTACCACAAATACATTCTTCCCAAAAGCATGATCTACGCTATACGTGTGCTCAATTCACACATACTATCCCATTGAATTTTTTAATTTCAATTTAAAATTAAACTAATTAACTAATTAATTAAGAAAAAAAATTAGGTGATGCACATAGAGGAAAAACTAATTTTTCGAATGGTATAATTTTTATCCTAGTAAGTCCACCTGGTTTCCTGTAAAAGGGATAACAAAAAAACGTGTCGCCTATTTATATATAGATTTAAGATTAATCATTATTTTTATATATTAATATTGTGAAAATGACAAATGAAAAGTAATATTGTGAAATGAAATGAATTTATATAAAATGTTTATAAATCCATAGTGTTAAAAATAATTTGTATTAATTAAAATTTTTTATAATAAAAAAAACTTGAAAACTATTAAAAAGTGTTTTTTTATCAAATATTTCAGGCAAAAAATTTGTTTAAATTTTATTTAATGCCATATAATTTTTGTTAATTTCTCGTTTAATTGTCTTATATTTCCTACATTTGGTTGCTTTTTGTTGTTAATTTGTCCATATTGTAATTTTTTTATTAAATTTTTATATATGTGATTTACTTTTCTTTTATAATTTAATTTTGTTCCACTTTTCATTATGTAAATATATTTTAATTTTGATTTATGTATATACAAGTGTATTCGTTTAAAATATCATTTTTCATATGAAATTTCTTATTCTTCGACGTGGCAAAAGGTAGTCCGAGCCCTATGAATGAGATAGTAATAAATACTGGTTCATGGCTTGTACTACTACAGAGGATTTGGTACTGGCGTTCATATTTCTATGATGTTCCATAGAAAATATGATGAAAAGATCTGATGAAGCTGTCCATGTTGTGCATGTGATTAGCACTTGTTCTTTTGTGGTGCTAAACCACGCAACCGTTCGATTGCCGCTGGAACAATACTGGGCAACACCATGTGTTTACTTGAAACGAAAATTCAAAGACCAAAATGAATTTCAGTTTCACACGTATATTTATTAATGAAACTCCATACAATATCTGTTTATAATTTATTAACTTATTCTATACATATTTTTTGTATTTCTGTATCTTAGTCTAGGCACACTGCTGGGTTCTGTGCTGGTTGGCCAGTTGTTTCTTCTCCTCTTATCCCGGAGGCTCTGTATTTCCCGACTCAACATCCACAGCAATGGCCCGCAGCGATAAATGGCGCGTTTTCAATGCCAGCTTAGAATGGAATAGGTTGGCTTACATGTGTCATGAAACTCTACATTTCCATAAGCCAAATGTAGAAGTTATTTTATTTCCTAAAAAATTATTTATAAACTACTTTGATTAATTGTATGGCCGGCCTTGAGACCATGTCAAGACGCTAAAAGTACATGACCCAACGGACGATCCATTCCGTGAGTCTAAACATTAAACGTTCTGTGCGTAGCTGTATATTTCAGTATGCCCTCTTTTACAATCCATACCTTAATTTATACCTTAATCTAGTTTGGATATTAATTTAAACTAGGGACACGCCCCCTGCTCGCTACGCTCGCTCTAATAACTCGCGCATGGCGCTATATATACAGTAGCATTGTAAGTAAAACGGTGATTTAGTTCAGACTGTAGTAGCAATAGTTTCAGCTCATTTTGCACGTCAAGGTTCATCTATATTGAATGAGACCCTACCTATAATTATGGAAAACCTTACGGGTGTGGTTGCGGATCTTAAAAGATTTTAAAATTTTCTCATACAAAATACTTTTTGTAAAAATTCTTTCACCTTCTGCCAAATGACCTAGGCCTTGTGTTTCCGAAATACATGTAGACACGGTCAAACGATTTAACTCTACTGGCTACAACATACAATTAACGGTGAAAAAATAAAGGTAGTTTGGGTAACATTCCTTCTTTTTGAAACGTTTGGGATTTACGGGATTTATTAAGTTGTCATCGCAAAAGACAGAATGACGGGAAATTGAGTTTTTTGAAAGGAAAAAGACAGAAGTGTACTTGTGTAATTAAGGTTTATTTGTAGTGTCAAAATACGTGTGTTTCGGAAAAATCACAATCCAAACAATTTTTCTTTTGCATTTGAACTAAACG
Organism: Chrysops caecutiens; assembly: GCA_963971475.1. Classification (NCBI taxonomy): domain Eukaryota; kingdom Metazoa; phylum Arthropoda; class Insecta; order Diptera; family Tabanidae; genus Chrysops; species Chrysops caecutiens. The sequence continues at coordinate 69,061,736 of OZ020567.1, forward strand.
AAGAGGTGTACCAGTGACCAAGCATGTCATGACCTGTACTTAAATTACGAATAAGTAAAAGTATGCAATTTGGTTTTGAAAATAAATTTGTGGAATCGGGAGCCCACTTACATCAACTGAGTTCAAAAATTCGACTGGAAAATTATTTTCCTCTGTATAATCATCGCTCAAGATGTTATCGGAACTCAATTATATTCGTTCCTCTCCGGACAGACTGCTAAAGATTTCTGCATCGATGAAAGTGCAGTTTTCATATTTGGGTGCTAATATAACCGAATTGAGAATATCGTTAGACCTTAAGGTTTCAGATACATTGCCATAAGTATCTGAATTTACGAAGTTGCTAACTAAATGGGAAGGAGTTTCAATAACATCTTGGCTGCAATCAGGAAATGTGGGTAAAGTTCCATTACCAAGAGAATTAAGAAATTCAACGAATTCAATCTCATGAGGTGAAGCTCTCATGTTTTGGGTAAAAGTTATTTTGTGGATTTTGAAAATTCGGACCATGCAGTAAGGCAATTCTCAATAAGTGGCACGCAAATAACTCTCTTAACCGCTGAGAGGACTTACACTCTTTTACTTCTAATAAATATTCACGCCACTCTCCATAATTTCATGCGATACGTCGTGCATGTGCTGAAAATATGCAGTAAATAATGTTCCCAACAGTACCCAAATTCTGATGCGACCTCGAACATGAAGCAAAATAGTCTCAAGTGGAACAACTCAACATAAAACATAAAATAATCTAGCAATAGCTCTACTACTTCCTGTTTGAGGTTTTTTCCATTTCTTTTCTTTATCTACTTAAATATAATGCATCATATGGTTTTTAATTAAATTATGAAGTTTTGGGAAATACATATATATTGTAAATAAAATATATCTGGAATTTCCGTACAAACGAACCAACTTTCATTTCCTACTTTTTCTTTTTTCTCTAAATTGAGGTTTTAAAGGTGTGCAGACAAAAGTTTGGAAGTGTGATAAAATTCAGATTTTAAATTTTAAACAGTTTTTTGCTCGTAGCGGCTAAATCAAGCATTCTAGGGCGTATGACCAACTCCTATTATTTTTTCATTTCATTTCAACTCAACATAAAACATAAAATAATCTAGCAATAGCTCTACTACTTCCTGTTTGAGGTTTTTTCCATTTCTTTTCTTTATCTACTTAAATATAATGCATCATATGGTTTTTAATTAAATTATGAAGTTTTGGGAAATACATATATATTGTAAATAAAATATATCTGGAATTTCCGTACAAACGAACCAACTTTCATTTCCTACTTTTTCTTTTTTCTCTAAATTGAGGTTTTAAAGGTGTGCAGACAAAAGTTTGGAAGTGTGATAAAATTCAGATTTTAAATTTTAAACAGTTTTTTGCTCGTAGCGGCTAAATCAAGCATTCTAGGGCGTATGACCAACTCCTATTATTTTTTCATTTCCCAACTTTTGGCCATATATCATATATCTCTAAAGTATGTCTTAAATGTGGGTCCCTACAAAAGTTGGGAGACATGAAAAAATTCAGACTTTCGCTCGCTTTCCATAAATGTTCGTGAAAGTTAACCTTGCGTTTTCTAGAAATAACTGTAAAATTGTGATTTTCCATATTTTTTAAAATAAAATTTACATATATTTTTATCAAATTAGCTAAAAACAATGGTATAAGTAAACGATGGCTCTAAATTTGTCTGTGTTAATGCATCCATATTATTGTCTGTGGCCATATGTTCATTGTTTCGGCTTTTGTCTGGAAGAATGCAATTTTACTAGCCAAAGATTGCCTCCTTCCAGGCAAAAAGCAAGAGAATGAACATATGAATATAGTCTGTGATATGGCTGCATTTGCCGCTCACATTATCATTGACATAGATATTAGGTTTGAGTGAAAATAATGCATGTGTTTGGCATAAATGAAAGGTTATTTAGTCGAACGTATGATCTATGCAAATGATAATGTTAAATAAGTAGGTTCTATATTTTCATTTTTTCGTAGAGGAATGCAATCACATGCAATTATATGTTAATTCTTTTGGTTTGTGTCCCCAGTAGAAGATTGATCCATTTGGTTTGATTTTCAACTAATTTAGTACTTGCCATTTATCGGGGACACAAACCAAAAAATCACATATGGTTGCATGTTTCCAGGCAAAAAGCAAAACAATCACACACATACATTCTTTCCAAAAGCATCATCTACGCTATACGTGTGCTCAATTCACACATACTATCCCATTGAATTTTTTAATTTCAATTTAAAATTAAACTAATTTATAATTAAATTTAAGAAAAAAAATTAGGTGATGCACATATGGGACAACCGAATCTTTCGAATGGTATAATTTTTATCCTGGTAAGTCCACCTGGTTTCCTGTAAAAGGGATAGAAAAAAAACGTGTCGCCTATTTATATATAGATCTAGCTTATGAAGCTACAAGTTCATTCATAGAAATACATAAAACTAATAATTATTGTTGCGTCATATCGATGAATATATCAATAACCCATTTTAAAAATTTATATTGACATCGATCCGAACGCGATCGATTCGACCTGCCCCACCTGCCCCACCTGCAAATTCGCACGCATTTCGTAACCACGCACTCCGTCATCTGTACATCTCGTGCAATCTGTGCCCAGCCTGGCGTCTAAATAGTACAGTGGAATCCGCTTGCATGAGACGTCGGTCAAAGGAGATCGCCGCTTGTATGAGACAAAACAGGAATCCCTGAATTAAACGTTTCTTATCTGTGTTGTTTATCTTCGCCTTCATGATACAATAGGTCGTTTAGGGGACATTATGTTTACAACACGAGTTTGTAAACATGACCGTCGTCGTTTCGGGTCCATTGTTGACCCTGTGGTTCCAGTCCTTCCCACGTTCGTGGTCAGTCGATCAATAAACTGTGGTCTGATCACAATGTCGCGTAAGTGTTTGACCCTGAAAGAAAAAATCCCGATCTTAGACCAAATAAAATTCCAGTCTCCTACAACAACAGTTCCAGAACTCTCGACGATTAACGGAGTGTCAAAAGATTCGGTGTCGCGTTTGAAAGCAAATGAAGAGAAGTTATGCGAAAAGTGGAGATCGCAGGAGGGCTGTCCATCTCAAAGAAAACGTTAACGTGCTGGGAAGGACCCAGAAGTGGATGAAGCCCTCAATATATGATTTGACAATATGACAAAAAAAGGCGTATGTGTTTCCGGTTTAATATCAAAAGAATAAGCTGTGGAAGCTGCGAGGAGAATGGGGCACGACGAAGTTCTGGCAGATGGTTGGTCGAGTCGGTGGACCAATAGACGTAACATTAAATTTAAAAACGCCCACGGAGAAAAAGCCAGTGCCAATTCAGTCGAAGCCGTAAAATGGAGGGCTACCCGCATCCCAGCATTGCCGGAAATGTACACCTTAGAGAACATCTACAACGCAGACGAGACAAAGCTTTACTTCCACGCTACTCTAGATGGATCTCTGGCGTACAGGCATCAACAAGTCATGGACTCAGAAAAAGCAACAGAACGAGTTACCGTACTGTGCTGCTGCAATGCGACTGGTTGCAACGAGCGTAAGCTCCTAGTCATCGGTAAAGCTCTGAAGCCTCGGTGTATCAAAAACCATAATGTGGAAAACTTGCCTGTTTCTTATCATGCGAACAAAAATGCATGGATGACTGGTGACGTAATAATTAGGTGCGTGACATCAGAAGTGCTCATGAAAAATTTTACTGCTCATGGATAATGCGACGTCATACCCAACTGCTCAGTTGAGGAAAATCAACATTGAACTTTTACCTCCCAACACGACCTCACTCGACATGGGATTCATGAAAAATGTAAAAGTTCACTACAGGGCCATGTTGGTGCACAATAATCTTCAAGAGATTGAAGACAACACTGCAGATCCAACCATGACAGCCACGGACCTGAGCTCTGAAGTGTCGATTTTACAGGCAATTCAATTCATCGCTGACAGCTGGCGGAGAGTGACAAGCCAAATGATCTTCAACTGCTTTGGACGCTGTGGATTCAAGAGCCTGCCGCAGCTAAGAAGACAATTTGGCGGACCAGAATAAATAAAAACCGCGGAAATTAGTGATGATGACTGTCACATTTAGGAACTCGAACTCCGGTAAACCACTCTTCAGTATGTCGCATATAAAAAGTTGAACTCCGTTAAACCACGCTTTCAAAAAAAGAAAACGGCCCGGTCAAACAAACAAAGAAATTCGCTTGCTTTCTTCTTACTAATAACATATAAGCCGTGTGTTTTATTACATTTGGTTCTTATCAGATCAAATGCATAACACGCAATTGCAACAACAACGATGATGTTGTGATGCGTCGCGTCACCTAAAAAGAAGGGAGATTAGAACATAAAAAATATACCATACGAGTCACTAACCATACCCATAACACATATGAACCTAAAAAACATAATGCACCAGAAATTTAACATACTCACTCGAACATGTCACGCGAGAAGTCGATGTCGATGTTGATGTTCGCATAACATAGTCCACATAGCGAGCAACATAGTCCACACGAAGTATTTCATGGGGAATAAAACATAAAGCATATAACACCAGAAAACTGCCTAAAAAGCATAAAACACCAAAAGTTAAACATGCACTATACTTACCATCAAGCGTAAACACAACACGGTTAAACGACGTAAATAAACCTACAAATATGTAGAATGTAAACAAACCTACTATTTCATAACACTTACGTGAGCACTGGATCCCGGAAACCTATGTCAATAACATGAAATTCACTACCGAACATAAAACACGCGACATCACAACACGATCTTAACCCAGACTGAAACGTCAAAACGAAACATGGGGAAACGTTAACAACTCAATCAACTTACGTTGTTCTAAAAATCTCCGCCCGTCACCGGTAGATGGTGCCATGCAGAAGTTAAGTGCGTTTAGTAATTGACGGCAACCTCGCTCCAACGGTCAAAAATCCCGGTTTCTTGGAATAAAAAGCGGAGAAAAATTGGGAATATCACCAGTTGTTGGGATTAACTTTATACCTTACAAGTCAGGCAGACCTATTCAAGGGAGTAGACAAACAAGGAAAAGTAAGTGGTCCAAACCGAACAAGGTTCTAGAAGCCTATCGGTTCTCTGGGAGCTTGAGTTTGAAAGTGGTCATAGTAACCCATCAAACTCAAGTTCGAATTTGCCAAACCGAACAAGGTTCTAGAAACCTATCGGTTCTCTGCGTTGGGAGCTCGAGCTTGAAAGTGGTCACAGTAACCCATCAAACTCGAGCTCGAAGCTGCAAAACCGAACAAGGTTCTCGAAACCTATCGGTGCAGTACGGAACTTCGTGTTGAAAGTGGTCGCCAGAACCCATCAACCTAGTTCCAAGTACGGCGTCATTGAAGTGGCTATTTCACAGTGTCGGGGACGTCGCGAACAACTTTAGAGGAGGCGTTGCGCGATTCCAGGGCCTGACCGAGGCCGATTACCCTGGAGGAATACCGGGCCAGGAATCGGGACAAGAAGCAGGTCGCCGCGCCACCGGCCGTAGAACAAGAGCGTCCCGTCAAGTATCGAACTGGGGTGGAGGCCAACATCAGGCGGGCCATAGAGGAGGTCCGTCGTCGTCTGCTGCTAGCAGTAGGTAAAGAGGAGCGTCTACGGATCAGCAGGGAGATCCAGCGGCTCCATAACGACCGGTTGAAGTACCGCCGTAGCAAAAGGAGTAAGAGTAAAAATAAGAAAGGAATTGTAAATTAGATTAAGGAATGAAATGCAAACTGAATAAAATTAGGATTAAAACACAAACCGGAAATTTAGAAACATGAATTTAGTCAAGAAAGTAAAGTAAATCTGGCTGAGTAGTGGAATGAAAAAATAATTAGTAGATTAGTTTATAGAAGGAATGAAATGGTCGCATGGACGTTTGATTTGTATAAAGTATTAGGAAGATAACTAGTAGATTGGTAACATTAGCGTTTGATTTGTATCAAATATTAGGAAGATAATTAGAAGATTGGTCGCATGGACGTTTGATTTGTATAAAATATTAGGAAGGTAATTAGTAGATTGGTCGCTTGGACGTTTGATTTGTATAAAGCTTTAGAAAAATGAATGGAAATGTAAATGAGAATTGTAATTAGTATATGCACAATAATAAATATTAAGCCAACTTAAAACTTGTGCCAAGCCTACCCTCAACATTGAACTGATTAACACTGAAAATTGAAACTATAACAAAACAAATATAAAAAATACATAACAATGATCCAGACTGAAACTTGGATCAATGATGTGGATCATCGAAAATCGTTTCGTTTCGTTCTTTTTAAAGTTTTTCTTTAGTGTTGTCAAAAACATAAAAAAGGTATTATATCTATATATAAATTGACGACAGGTTTTTTTGTTATCCCCTTTACAGAAAACCAGATGGACCTACCAGGATAAAAATAAAACCAGTCGAAAGATTATTTTTTCCTCTATGTGCATCACTTAATTTTTTTTCTTAAATTAAATAATAAATTAGTTTAACTTTAAATTGAAATTATAAAATTCAATGGGATAGTATGTGTGAATTGAGCACACGTATAGCATCAAAACCCTCTGTAGTAGTACAAGCCATGAAGTAGACTTTCTTACTACCACATTCACAGGGAAGGCCTACCTTCTGCTATATGGAACGAAATGAAATTTCATATGAAAAATGAAATTTTCATCTCGGGAATTTTGAAAAACTCAAATATGTTATAACAAAAATCACTTTTTTATTAATAAATGACTTTTATTATTTGCAAAACTGAATACACTTGTATGTTAATCAGTATTAATATATATTTACATATTGAAAAGTGGAGTAAAATTAAATTATATAGGAAAGTTATATCAGATATTACAAAAATTTAATAGCAAAATTAAGTTATGGACAAAACGTAATCAAGTAAACGAAATATATAACAATATGACGAGAAATTAACAAGAACTAATAAAAAAATAAAAATTATATGGTATAGAAACTAAATTTAAACATATTTTGTACCTGAAAATTTTAATAAAAATACACTATTTGATATTTTTTAAGATTTCTTTATTATTGAACATTGAAATTTAAACGAATTATTTTTAACAGTTTATACTATATATAAAAAAATTTGTTTTTAATCTTTTACTTTTTTTCATATTTTGAAACATTACAATTAATTTCTAATGAGCAATTTACATTTTGCTACGATTTATTTTATCTACAAAACTTTTCAATAAATTATAATTTTATTATTTATTATAAATAATAATATATTTTCACTATTTTAGTTTCACAAGCATTGAATTTAATGAATATTTGCGTTTGTTTTGCACCGAAACAAACAAACATCAAAATTCATACCGCCGATAAAATTGACTTTTATACACTTTTCGCGGATTTTCAGGTAGAAAATTTATATTATATTAATTAAATATACTTTAACAATCACACAAACACTAAACTTTGTATAAAATAATAACTTTTTACACTTAATTAACATTAAATTCGCGGAAACCATATAAATTTCTCGTACTTCGCTATTCGGAATGGTGCGAAATGAACGCCTACCATCAACACATTCACAAGGCCTACTTCATGGCTTGTCAATACATACAGAGGGTTTTGATAGCATAGATGATGCTTTTGGGAAGAATGTATGCGTGAGATTGTTTTGCTTTTTCCCTGGTAATATGCCTAATAAATGGCAAGTACTAAATTAGTCGAAAATCAAACCAAATGGATCAATCATTAATTGGGGACACAAACCAAAACAATCAACATATGACTGCATATTACTTATCTCAAATTATGATTGCCATAGATGATACGTTTTAGTGAATAACCTACCGTTTCTGCCAAATTGGTGCATTCTTTTGAATCAAACCTGTTATCTATGACAATGATAATGTGACATAGTTAATATTAGTCGCAAATGCAGATATATGATTGTTTGTGGCAATATGTTCATTGTTTTGGTTTTTCCCTGGAGGCCTGCAATAATATTTGCTTTGTTTTGGTTTGTGTACCTAATAAATGAATGAGTGAGAAGAAGAAGGTTAATATTCAAAAAACTTGATTCTGAGAAAAACGAAAAAAACTGTTTTATATTCGTCTTGTAAGTTTTTCTTGACAGACAATTCGTCGTGTGTGATAAGAGGGTCATTTTCCTTGCTTGTGATAGCAATTTTTGTGGAAATTATGTTTTGATTGGCATAATATAAGCAACGAAAGGTATGGTAATATTATCCTTTTTCCACTCAATGGAAAAAAAATAAACAAAACCCAAAATTGTTAATAGATTCAAGGTACTTTATTACATTTAACATACAAAAAATACTTAATCGTTACTTCCATCGTCTTCTGAGTCATTATTTGTTGTTGGTCCCTGTATCAAGTCGTCATAAAACTGCTGGTATTCCTCAGGCACATAGTGTACAATCTTTTTAATATCTTGTAGTTTTTTTGAGTTGATGGGAATCCTGGCATTATAGGCTTTTATAGTAGGAAGCACAACACATGACGTCTTGTTCAACTTGAAAACGTCATATAATAACCCTCCTATATACGACGAGGTCATAACATTTCCACCTTCTCCTTCCGTGAACTTTAAGTGTCGATATTTGCTGAGATTGAAGGTTCGTCCAGTTTTGTTAATTTCTTTAGATGTTTTCTTGAAATACTGGGGCCACCAACCTTTGAAATCCAATATTGAATCTCTTTGCACTCTTTTCACTTCAAATGGTGGAAAACGCTTCTTCGCTGATTTAATAATATCCTGGTATTGGCCAGGTGAATAGATACGATCCAACCTTCGAACTGCTCGCTTTATTACCGAAAAGTTCCTGTCGCAAGGCAAAAAACTGTGCCCCCGGATGGGATAGTATTGATGTATAACTGCAAATCTTCCAGTCATAGTTAGAGCCATTAAAAGTCTAGTCAGAGTGTGATTGCGGTTCTGACCTGCACAAGCGTCACTGAAAACGTGTAGTTCCTTTACTTCTTCGGGAATCTCGTTGATGAAGTCAAGAACAAAGCTGCATACTTCATTTGGGCCTTTTTTGCCTATGCCTTCTGGGTAAATATAGAAAACTGTTCTTTCCTTTCCAATATCATGGATATTGAAAACATTTAACCACAGTTTTCGTAAATAAAACATTTCCTGCACTGGTATTAATGGCAAAGGCAGGTTTTGCATAAAGTCAAAAACGATGGCCCTAACGACGGCCCTAAAACTCATACTTGACTATACTCTCTAAATTAGGAAACTTTTGAAGGAAAAGCTCGTGCATTTTCCGAACGGTTAAGCCTGCTTCCAAGTATGTAACTGGAACAGAAGTATAGTGCGATTCCTTTTTTGGAAAAGATGAGATGTGCTCAGAAATCTGGTCTAATATTGTAGAATCAATAGTGTTTCCTCGGTTTCGATGCTTTCCTCTCATATCTACAGGCGATTGGCCTTGTTCAACAAGTTTGTTCAATCGTTGCACCACTCTATTCGAAATCGCATGTAAGCTTGCATAGGCTTGACGACAAACCTGTACTCGGCTGGATCCTTTCATTACATAGTATTTAAATGAGGACGTGTTTTGCCTTTTTCGTTGAGACGGTGCACGATGAGTAGCAATATTGTGTCTTTCAATTAACCCCATTAGGTACGTGTCCTTTTCGTTCTTTGGACGTCCGCCGTATACTGCTCCTATCACTTTCCTTTTATCAGCATCACTGAAAGATTCCATGCATTTTTTGCGGCATGAACAATCTACACCAGTTACTTTGGCTTCCACTAATAGCCCTTTATGGCTCACGAATTCCTCGCCCCTTTGCCAGGCTAATTTCTCAGTTTCTTTTATGGAGTTTAGTTTACTTCCTTTTCTTGAAGGACTCACCATTTCTTCGTCTGATCCAGACATTTTTCGCTACACAAAAGAAATATTACATCCACAGCCTTACTAAAAATTAGCAATTATTCTATACCAACAAATTTTAATATTTTCCGCTTGCAATCGTATTAATTGATTAATGTTTTCAGCTTAAGGCTTTAGGAACAACCTTTTACATTCAACTGATGCCAAAAGACTGTAGAATATTGCGAAATTTAAGCACAAAGGAACCAAAAAACTGATGATTTAAAATTGTGAAATCCTAGAGGAAAGTGTTGCTAAATATTGTGAAATACTTTCTGTCCCCATAAGCCTTATAGATAGGGGAATATTATTTCACAAGTTGCGAAATTATCTATTGTCCGCTCATTTGAACTTAAATATTGACTTGGCATTGAGGGGAAAAAGGTTAACATTTTGCGAATATTATCCTTCTTCCACTCAATCAAAATTTTAAGGTAAATTCACTGTGGTATATATAACAGGTGCATGGATGTTTTCCGGATCATATTAAAGGCCTTGAAATTTACTATAAGATAGCGTTCTTAACTAAATTTGCCAAATTTCTGAATATTAACCTTCTTCTTCTCACTCATTCAAATGATTGATCCATGTCGTTTCATTTTTAGGAAAACTAGCATGTTGGGGACACACACCGAACCAATCAACACACGATTGCATTCTTCTAGGAGAAAACCTGAAGAATGAACATGTGACCATAAACAATCATATGGCTACATTTGGAATTAATATTACGTATATTAATATATATATATATGTGTATATATAAGGGAACCGGAAAGTAATTTGGTTTTTGTGGGTGACCTTTTGTTCATCATTCACCTGCTAGCAGTTGAACAGTAAAGACGTGACATACCACTCAAGTGTGAAAGTAACTTGTGCTTTCTTGATATATTGAAAAAAATTGTTTTGTTTTTAAACCTGGTTGAAATGGCTAGCCATAGAGTCGAAGAAGTTCATATTCGACATTATATGCATTTCGAGTTCAGGAAGGGTTGTAGCGCAGTAGATGCTACGAAAACCATTTGTGATGTTTATTCAAATTGGTTGGACGTTCGTAAGTGCCAGAGGTGGTTTGCCAAGTTTCGATCCGGTATTTATGAACTGTTAGACAGTATTCGATCAGGAAGACCAACAACCCTGGATAATGACATTTTGAGGGCTGAAGTGGAGGCACATCTTAGTCAGACGATTAAGGAACTGTCAAGAACACTTAATCAACCATGGTCGACAGTCCAGGAACATTTGCGGCAGATTGGGACCGTGAGCAGAGCAGGTGTTTGGTTTCCGCATAATTTGTCAGATGAAAACAAGGCAAATCGATAAGCAGTTCATTGCTTCAACGTCTTAATAAAGAACCATTTTTTATCGGTTGGCGACAGGAGATCAAAAATGGGTACTTTACAATAACCCATAACGCAATATGCAATGGTTGTCACCAAATCAAATGCCTCAACCTACAGCTAAAGCAGGATTACACCCGAATAAGATTACTTTGGAGAAGATTAAGGATTTGGACTGGGAATTCCTGCCTCACATTCCATACTCTCCTGATATTGCACCGTCGGATTTTCACCTTTTCCGATCCCTGCAACACTTTCTTAGTGGAAAAAACATCACTCAATTTGACGTTATCAAAGATAGCCATATCCAGCTATTTTCAACAAAAGCCGACGAATTTCTTCAAATCCGGAATAGAAAATGTGGCCACCAGATGGCAAAAGATAGTTGATAATGATGGAGATTACGTAATTGATTTATAATAAAAAAATTTCAAGTAATTAATTGTTTGAATTTGATGTAAAAAAGGTTTGTTTGATTTGTTAAAAATCCTTTAACGTAACAGGCCCGAAATTCTTCAACTTAAACGTAACAGGTTTTTTGTTAAGAAAGGTGAGAGATTTGGAACAAAAACCGGTTTCGTAACAGATTTGAGCATAAACTTTGGCCAGAATACCAACTTAAAGAATTCTATTAGAAACCAAATCCTTTAACTTTCTTAACAGAAATCTGTTAACTTAATGACAGTGGCCAGAATCGCCCCGATTTTTAAAAAATATGAAAAATCATTAATTTTTCAGTTATTTCCAGAAAAAGCGAGATTAACTTTCACGAATATTTCCGGAAAACGAGAGAAAATGTGAAATTAATCATATTTCCTAACTATTGTATGGACCAACATGCAAAAGCATAGTTTAGAGAAATATGATACTAATAATAATAAATGACAAAATAATGGGGTTGGTCATACAAATAAACCCCCTAGAATGATTGGTTTAGCCGCTACTAGCAAAAAACTGTTAAAAATTTAAAATCTGAATTTTATCACACTTCCAAACTTTTGTCTGCACACCTTTAAAACCTCAACTAAGAGACAAAAGAAAAGGTAGGAAATGAAAGTTTGTTTGTTTGTAAGGAAATTCCACATATATATCATTTACAATATACAGTGAAACCCGCTTAACGTTTCATACTTAGTTACTTCACTTACTTTTATACATACTTACTTCACTTTTAATCAAGTCATAATTTATATTATAAATACAAAACAGTCTTTAATTCAGTTGCTTATATTTCAAACACAATCAAGGATATAGTTGTTCAAGGATGTCACTAAAGTTCATCAATTGTTCATCAAGGATGTCACTAACGGACTAGAAACTGGCGTCTATCTTGTTGTACTGAGGTTTTATCTCGTATGTCCCTTACGCTCACTGAGCTCTTGCACTTTGGGGCAGAGGTCTGCTCTACCATGCTGCACAAGGAAACGTTCAGCCTCATGCAAATGTGACAGTAGAATAGATGGCTTCACCAAAGCTACTTCTTCGTCATCGCTGATGTCTGATTCCATGTCAAAACGTCTTCTATTGAGCGAGGAGATGCTGTTGCAAAAACATAGTTTAGACCACAAAAGTTGCTTTGCTTTAACGGAGGAGCGATGTCTTCCTTCAAAAAGCTGGGGTGTGGCTGTGTCATGGACACGGCCGTGTGTTGTACGTGAATACGTTTATGTAACGGGTAATATTTCTTGAATAAAATATTTTTATTTATGTATTTAGGACAAAAGCAAGGAAAAAAATCATTATTTTGTTACAATATAACTTTATTAATTATAGGTGTGTGATACGAAAAGTACGACACAAATGGCATACAAGATACATCCAGATTTCTGGTAAACGTTAAATCAATACAGGTATTACCTAACGCTGTTGGAGAAGTTTCAATATAAAACAAATTGAACTCGCTGAGCATGAAGTCAGGCAATGAACAGTTTTGTGAGACATCAACATTAAAGTCTCCAACTATCATAACTGGTGTAGTAAGATCAGGCTCGTAATAGAGTATAATTTTAGCGATGTTTTTGGAATATTTTAACAACGATCGTATCATTAAGAGTTTAATATCTGATAACGCTGTGCCCGGGTGGATTTACACACACCCGAGTATGAATTTGAAGATGCCATTGGCCTTTATGTTTACTAGACAGACATCACCTGCTCTTCGGTCTTTAATTCCAAATAAATTTCCGAAATGTCAATGTCAACTCTATTACAATCAGTGAAGCTATTGATGTTGCGATATATGGCGACTTCACCGGCTTTGACTTGATGATGATGATACCGCTACCGATAATGTAGTTGCAATTTGTCTGTTCTTAGCGGTATTACAATATGAAGTCAGATCCAAACCAGGCACCGAAAAATGGGGATTTTGTACCAAATTTTGCCTTTTTTTGAATTTCAAAATCGAATTGAATCAACCAGGCTGGCAGAATCGGCAGCAACACAAAAATTTCGCCACGGCACAAAATTGTGCAAAAAACATTGACCATACGGTGACACCCTACAAAGGGAGCGTGTGTGACGCTCGCATGTGTTTGTTTCGATGAGAAACAAACGCATGCGGGCGCCACACACTCTCTCGGTGGGGTGACACCGATCGTTGACGTTCGGTTGCACAATCACATGTACTGGCGAAATTTTTGTGTTGCTGGCGATTCTGCCAGCCTGGCTGTTTGAATTCGATTTTGAAATTCAAAATCGGCAAAATTTAGCACAAAATAACCCAATTTTTCGGTGCTTCCCCCTCCGCCGCGCACGATGCGCCACGGATCTCGCTTATCCTAGTGATTTCTTTGATCCTTTATCTATCCAGTGGTATAATTTAATTTTGGATGTAGTGCAGAGATTCGAAGCTACAACGCCAAACTGTATCCCCCGATTTAATCATTAGTTTTTTTGGATTGCCCCCGTATGGTAGCAAATTTATGGCTATGTCTTTTTCTTTTTAAAACTCTTCTGGCAAGCGAAGAGGCGTTGTCCTCCTTCAAGTTAGGGCTGGTGAGGCGATGTCTTCCTTTTAAAACTTTTCTGGATCGCGAAGAGTCGTCGTATTCCCGGTGACTGATCAATAACTGCCTAGTTACTCCATTTTTGCTTCTTTTATACCAATTTCTAGTGCTGTCGTAGCAATTTTCTAACGTAGGATTGTCTGCAGGTGCGTTGTATTCAAAACTACACGCGTGCAGTCAGTTTTCGTTGCGCGTGTAACCTTCGCTTAACAGTATGGGAACGGAATTTAGAATTTTTCATATTCCCATGCATTTTTGAAATTCCATTACCAGTGGCTTCTATGAAATTGGATAATTCCGCAGAAGGTCATAAACAATTCCCAGGAAAATTTGTTGATGCAGAGGTAGCTTATCAATGGCATGCGACATTCCTTGTGATAAGACAATAATTACGTTTTGCAGACAGGGGCATTTTTCGAGGGAACGATGTCTTCTCCTGGGCGAAAATGTTCTGCAGTGTGGCGTCACAACGGTAGTCTTCATCCGCGTGTCACGTAAATCATGTCGTGATCGCGTATTAATTGCGCATTAGTTATAGACAATCTATTGTTTGTTTTTTAATCGGTAACAATTTGAGTGATAATTCATAGGATGTTTGGTTTTTCTTTATTGATCATTGATTTGTAGGTTTGTTTGCGATTTATTGAATTTAGTGTACTGAAATGAGTTTTGTCTTAAGTTGTGTTTGTTATTTTAAGTTTGTACAAAGTTTTGATTGATCCCAATAAATTTTATTTTACCTTTCTTCTTTTGTTTGGATTACTGGTGTGATAATGGATTTTTGTTTTTGATTTTTCTTACGGAAATAAAATTTTGTTTCTGTGAGTTTTAATTTTTTTAATCTAAGCGGTTATCGATTTTTCTTCTTTTTGTGACGTGATAACGTCTTTCTTCTCGTTGAGTATGTACATTGGTAGCCAGTCTAACATTCTTGTGTTATAAAACACCGTCATTTTTCAAACGCTAATAACTACGGGACTAATAACGCGATAACAACGGTTGATATCACAGTGGATAGAACATATTTATACGTTTGCATTGTCCGGCGTTTGTCTTGCCAGTGACGTCATCGGGCTAGTGTAAACGCCTTCGCGTGATTGTTGTTTTTAGCGTGAGAATGAAGCGTGAAGCGTGAGAACGCGTTAAGCTAGGACGTTGATTGGGGTATCATTGTAAGAAGCATGAAAAAGGCTACCAGGAACTAAAGCGAAACATGAAAAATATTCTCCGAAATATAAGCAAAAATCGGTATGAATTTGAAAATCGAAAAAATATGGAAGATATCTTCTCATTTGAGGCGTAAATATGCACCGAATTGTAAAAAACTCAAATCGGAGAAAGCCCGCATCAAACCAAATATTAAAACCCAAAATGTTTAGTTCCTAGCAAGTGTGAGAGCTGTAACCGTACTACTCTCCATAACCGTTGCAATTAATAGCTTGATAATTAAGGTACATATTAGTACGAACATTTTGTTCTAATTTTTTTGACGTTAAAACGTCTTTTCGCTCGGTAAATACACTGATACCCAGGCAAACTTTCTTGCGGTACAATATACCGTCTGATTTAAACCGTCAATAATTACGAGGCAAATAATTCGATAACAACTATTCAAATCGCAAAGGATAGAGAATTTCTGTACGTGTTTATCGTGTAGCATTGGTTTTGCGCGTGACGTCATCGGGTTAGTTCACTTGCGTATGATTGTTGTTAATAAGCGTTGCGTAAAATTATAAAACGGTGTAGCGTGAGAACGCGATCATGTAGGACGTTCGTACGGATGTCATTGTTAGGAGTTTGAGAAGAGCTATAAGAACCTAAAGTGAAACAATAAAAATAATGAAGTATAAGTAAAAATCATTATTAAATTGAAAATATCTGCTCATATGAGCCGTAAATGTGGGCCGAATTGCACAAAGCGCAAACCAAAGAGAGCTTGCGTCAAATCGAATTCAAAAAAACCTGAAGTGTCCAGTATCGAGTAAATGTCAGATCTACGGCAGCATTAAAGAAGAAATGAAAACAGGCGCGAAAAAATAAACTTGTGATTTATCTGTTCTGTCACCGTGTCACCGATTTCTGATTACAATAAATTTTGTTTTTTAGGTCATGACATTCCTCCCTCCTTTGGAGAGGTTTTCCCCCTTTTTTTTGACGTGAAAACTTCTTTCTTCTCGTTGAGTATGTACATTGGTAGCCAGTCTAGCATTATTGCGTTACAAAACACCGTCATTCTTCAATTGCTAATATTTACGAGACTAATAACGCGATAACAACGGGTGATATCACAGTGGATAGAACATATTTATACGTATGTATTGTATGGCACTAGTTTTTCCGGTGACGTCATCGGGTGACGTCAGCACCCACGCGTTATTGTTGTTATTTAGCATTGTGTGAGGATATTTATGAGTGTAGCGTGAGAACGCGTTAGGCTAAGACATTGATTGCGGTATCAACATCAAGAGCATGAAAAGAGCTACCAGGACCTAAAGTGAAACAATAAAAATATTCTGCGAAATATAGGCAAAAATCATACCGAATTTGAAAATCGAAAAAATATGGAAGATATCGTCTCAAATGAGGTGTAAATATGCACCGAATTATAAAAAACTCAAATCGGAGAAAACCCGCATCAAAACAAATATTAAAAACCAAAAATGTTCAGTGCCGAGCAAGTGTGAGAGCTACGGCGGCATCGAAGAAGAAATAAAAAAACGGCGGCAAAAAACAAACTTCTGATTTTTTAATCATTCTGTAACCGTACTACTGTATATAACCATTGTAATTAATAGTTTGATAATTGAGGTACATATTGGTACAAACATTTTGTTGTAATTTATTTGACGTTTGTTGAGCGCAGACTCTTTTGCCTGTGCTTTAATGCAATTAGTTAAGGTGTTACACCTCTAACTAACCCTTTATGACTCCTTTTCAAAAGGGGGAAGGTTTGACAAAGCAAATCAAGGTGTTACACCAAGACTTGTGTTGAATTGTGCAAAGGTCTTAGACCGATACACGATCGATGAGGAAGGAGTGAAAGGCTTCGGTTCTAATTAACAAATGAACATTTATTTAATTTGGCGAGATTTTTATACATAAAAAATGCTTACCTGGGCAAATTGGCTCCTTGGATACTGAGAATATTTTGTTTGTACGCAATTTGCCACAGGTAAGAAGTAACTAGAGTAGGAACTGATTTCATCGTCGAAATAGTTGAATTTTAATGATAAGCAAAATTGACTCAGCTATTTCGACGATGAATGAAAGCATGCTCGGTTCATTTTTCTTTCTGGAAGACGCTGACGAGGCTTGGTCGATGGCACCTGTAGTAAAACGATCCCATCGGTCAAGGTGTGATGACGAAGGTAAGTGCGGTACACTGCGGTAAAATATTTATTTGGTCATCAGGTACAGTAACATAAGGCATTTGTGAACATCCTCCCCGGCGTTGAATGAGAAACATTCAATGAACGTTTACGGTGAAGGGCTCGGTGGTTGCTTCAGCATCTTGACTGTCTGGACTGTCCTCAGAAGTTGCGACTGAGGGCGGTAGTGATGTCCGGTATGCGCGATACATCCTCAATGCCATCAAAATTACCCCAATGATGATTACGATTATGATGCATAGGATTCCGTAGGACCGAGCATGATGATGATTGGAGTGACCTTGTATCAAGGCCGGGATTTGGCTGTCCATTTCTGAAAGCTTGCGCTTGACTGATTCTAATTCCTGAATGTGTGGGGCGAAGTGGTGTTGATAATGCAGTGCTGATGTCATGTTGAGCGGGTCAATGAGGTCAGTCAAGTTAAAGGCCGGAACGTAGGAAGCGTGCCTCACTGTGGAGTAGCTCTTGTGCCCTCGAATTGTGATGAGAGGCTGCTTAATGACGCAATTGCTATCAAGCGTTGAGATACCCGTCCATTGGAGAGTCAGCTGTGACATGTCATCTCCACAAACAATGTTGATTGTGGTTTTTTCTGGCAAGGAGAAGATCCACTGGTTTGGTTTGTGAAGTTAAGTCCAACTGGAATGGGCGTCTACTCTCATCAACTGGCAATGGTGTGGAGTTAACTGATTCAGGAGGCTGATTTCACAGGCAGAGATGGATGATCCAATTTTGTACAATGAGTAATGTTGATTACATAAAT
The DNA here is from genome assembly GCA_963971475.1 of Chrysops caecutiens. NCBI lineage: Eukaryota > Metazoa > Arthropoda > Insecta > Diptera > Tabanidae > Chrysops > Chrysops caecutiens. The sequence continues at coordinate 69,080,163 of OZ020567.1, forward strand.
GCCTCCCGTTCATCGTATTGCAGATGCGCAGTTGAGACTCCGTTAGCGGATAGTAGTGGTCCCGATGTAAGTGAACCATTAGGTAGGGAAAGGATGGTCTAATAGCCACGAAACTATCGTTGATCTTGACTGGAACTGGAACCACTCGAAAGAGGTCGAAGTCTTCAACCGAGATTAACGGCACTCTGAGCTTGAAAATGAAATGCTTGTCCGTCATTCTACCTTCAAGTGTAATTAGGTTGTAAAAATGGAGTATATCATCCTGATTGAGTGGTAGTCTTAAACTTGAAGGAAGATTAGCCCGAATGGTGTGTAGAACGGTTCTTAGCTGCTCTGGCGATAAAAGATGTCTGCTGACTTTTCCTCGATGTATATTGACTAAGGCGTCCAAAATCAGGCCTTGAGTCCTTTGGAAGTTGGTAGCGAGCAATGTAGCTTGTAACGACAATAGGATGAAGGACCGAGATCGAGCTTCTTGTTGTACGTCGTTGTGTATTGCGTTTATCTGTGTGGATTAAATCAGACTCAACTCTCTGAAACTCCATGTCAATAGCCTGGTGACCCTTTTTCATAATATTGACCGTAGCGTCTAGAATAGAGGTTTGGTTACGCAACAGATTTGCTAAATGTCCTTCGTTGTTCTTTATAGAGTCAATGGTCATGGACATTTCTTCAGCGTATTTAGAATCGAGGACACCAAACATAAAGTTTGCTGCGTTGCCAACGATGTTGAGCAGTCCTCGTCTTGCTCGACCTGATGTAGGACTTCTTAAAAGTTGATTAGTCTGGCTAAGCTCATCCACTACACGGTTAATTTGCTTGGCTATTTTGTGATGAGATTCCAGATTGGGCATGGTAGATGATAAGTTACATAAAGATGCACTAAACGTTTGTAGAAGTTCGAACTCCCTCCAAAATGATTGCATGTCATAATATGTTATGACATTCCAATCACTGGTAATAATGCTTGCTCTGCCTAAGTTTTCGAAATAGACGCCTGGGTTTGTAGTGAACGGAGTTATAGTTGCCCGAGATGCCGTGACCGGGGACAGGAAGAGACATACTAGTAGCACGGTGAAAAGAGCGGAGCGAGCGTGTTTAACTGGCGTGGGGCCTTGGTCCACTGATGGTTGAGGCATCGTTCTCTTTTTTAGTTGCTCGGTTGGTTCCATGTCGTTCACGTCTTCATTTTCGATGGGGAGTGGTGCCAATCGGTGTATTGGTCGGCGCAAGATGTTATTTGCTGTTTTTACATCGACAACTCGAACGAGTCCGTCCTCTCCCTTAACGACGTTAGTTACGCGCCCCAATGGCCACTTCAACGGTGGAAGGTTATCTTCCTTCATGATGACCATTGTGCCGGGTGAGACGTTTTGGGCCGTATGTTTCCATTTGACTCGAAGAAGTGTGCTGGCGTGAGAGCTGCGAGATCATTGGCGTCATCAGACATTGGCGTAATGGGGCGAGAATTCAAAATAGCTTCTACTCCCACGATGACTGTCTCCATTACTTCATACGTCAATGAAGCCGAAGCAAGACTATGCTGCATTAGATTCTTTGCAGATTGGACGGCGGCTTCCCACAGCCCACCGAAATGAGGAGCTCGAGGAGGGATAAAGTGAAAGTCAATACCTCGAGAACTGCATTCCTTGAGTAGTTTCTCCTTGGAAGCATTCTTGCTGAAGACATCATTGAGCTCCTGTAATTGTCCAATGTCCTCGCCGTGATATGAATCGACGGAAGGCAAAAAGAAAGCCATCCGTTGATAAATCGCCCACCAATTCCAAATGAACGGCCTTCGTACCGAAGCAACAAAAAACAGCCGTGTAAGCCTTTTGTGGCTGTTTGCCCCGGATCTTAAAATGAACGTATATCGGGCCGCAAAAGTCGACTCCGGAATTGATGAATGGTCGTGCAGGTTGAACGCGGTCAGGTGGAAAATTCCCCATCAGTTGTGTCAAAAGTTTGGGCTTGGCCTTGGCACAACGAACGCAGTGTTGTACGACAGCGCGGGCTAGGTTCTTGCCGCCGAGTGGCCAGAACTGTTGTCGTGCGATGGAATAGCATCTTGGTGATTGGATGACAATTCGGAAGAAGCGCAGGATGCTTCGCTCGATACTCGAGATTTGATGACTCGAGGCGTCCGCCTACACGAAGGATTCCATCTTGGTCCAAAAGAGGGGTCAAGGAACTGATTGAGCTACCCTTTGAAACTTCGCCATATTTGATTATATGCTGGAGATCGTCCTTGAATCCTTGTTGCTGGACATGTTTGATTATCAGAGTTTGTGCGTCGTCTAGCTCTATCACTGATGGAAACGGGTGAACTGTTCTCTCTAGAGCACCGTTTCGTGGCCTTGGTGAAGCGTAGAATACAGGCGATTATGCGCTGAAGACGTCTGAAGGAATTTTGATGATTAATGTTGAGTAGGAAGTCGTCGTCCCTTGTCAATCCGAGACATGTAGATTGAATCTTAGTCCGTTGCTCCAGAGTACATTCGTCTGGGTTTGGATTAAGATTAGGCCATGCGTCTTCTCTACCATGAAGGAAAAGTGGACCGAAAAACCATAAAGTGTTGTTGACTAACTTTCCAGGAGGAACGCCTCTTGATAATAGTTCGGCTGGATTATCCAATGATGGTACGTGTCGCCATTGCTCGGGGATGCTGGCCCTCTGTATGGCCGAAATGCGGTTGGCGACGAAGGTGTGGAAGTTGGATGACTCAGCCTTAATCCAGCCGAGAACTATTGATGAATCGGTCCAAAGGAAAATTTGATTGGTGTTCAACTGCAGATCCTTTTTAATGCGCTGTTTGAGCTGTGTGGCCGATTTGGCGGCGCATAACTCGAGGCGAGGTAGTGTTATTTGCTTGATTGGTGCGACTTTAGACTTGGCGCATAGTAATCGTACAATGACAACGTTGTCTCGCCCTACGGACCTGATGTACGCGGCAGCACCATATGCTTTCTCTGAGGCATCAGCGAAAATATGTAGTTGTATTTGGTAGTTTATTTTGTGAGCCAATACATGTCTGGGGAACGTTATGTGATTTAGCGCACTTAAGCCATCTTTAAAGTTGTTCCACTTGGTGTGTAATTCTTGAGGAAGTGCAGCATCCCAATCGAGTTTTTACTCCCACAATTTCTGCAAAAACAGTTTAGCTGTTATGACCACTGGCGCGAGTATGCCTAGTGGGTCGAAGATGTGTGCAATGTCCGATGATGCAGTTCGCTTCGTGACCCTTTGTGCAGGAATTAAGGTGCTCCGAATGGCGAAAGAATCGGATTTTGGTTGCCAGGTTAACCCCATCGTTTTGATGCTGTCATTGGACTGGTTACTGAAGTCTAGCTCAATTGCCTGATCTTCTGCTGGTATTTCCTTGAGTAGGCGCGAATGATTGGCGAACCATTTACGGAGTTTGATGCCTGCAGTTTTTAACGACGACATCAATTCAGTTTGCTTTAGTAGGCAGGTGTGCAAGTGATCTGAGCCAGATAAGACGTCATCCACATAAAAGTCATTTTTGAGCGATTGAGCGGCAAGGGGGTACTGGTCCTTCACATTGTCGGCCAGCATATGTAAAGTGCGCGTGGCGAGATAAGAAGCTGAGCAGTACCATACGTGATAGTGCAAAGCTGATAGCACTTCAACGGTTTATTAATATCGTCCCTCCACCATATCAACTGGTATTTTTGGTCAGCTGGGTCAACTTGGATTTGTCGGTACATTTTCTCGATGTCTGCAGTGAAGACGTATCGGGGAAGACAGAAGCGCAGTAGGATTGTGAAGACGTCGCCTTGAATGGCTGGCCCGACAGCTAGAACATTATTCAGTGACAGGTTGCTAGTTGTTTTGGCGGAGCCATCGAAGACAACTCGTAGTTTTGTAGTCGTGCTTTCGGGTCTGAGGACACAATGATGTGGAAGAAAATAATATGGTTCTTCCACCATGGTGAAACAGATTTCCCTCATGTGGCCCAGATCTATATACTCCTTCATGAACGCGTTATATTGCTGCCTTAAACTCTGGTCCCTGACTAATCTCCTTTCCAAGGAGGGGAGTGGATTCGCCTAATCCATGTGGATCGCATCTGAACGGCAGTCGAACGACGAAACGCCCATTGTTGTCCCTTTTTGTAGTCTGTATGAAGAATTCCTCACATTGGTTTTCAGCAGCGGTATAATTATTTGAGCCATGTTCAGTTTCCTCAAGCTGCCAGAATTTTTGGATGTGGGAGTCCAAAGTTTCATCTTCGCTGCATATTCCGCAGTGTGCGAGGTTAGTTACTGAGCTGGGCGTGGCGATTCGGCCTGACACGGTCCAACCGAAAACCGTGTTCTGGAGTATAGGAAGTTTCTCTCCCAATGTTATTTGGCCAACAGAGAGAACTGAATAGAACAGCGCGGCTCCGATGAGAATGTCAATGGAACCAGGACGATGAAATTGTGGATCGGCCAACCTTATGTTGTCAGGAATAGGCCAGGATGTCTTCTCGATATGTTGCGAAGGTTGCGGTGCTATTATTCTTGGTAAGACATGAACGTCTATGCTTGCGCTGAAGTCAGTTATGTTGGAATGTATTTCGATGTTGGCTCTTGAGCGTGTGTTCTGAGCTATCGAACCGATCCCACCAATGGTAACTGAATGTCGCGTTTCTTGGAGGCCCAATCTTTTTAAAAGTCTTTCTGAAATGAAGTTTAGCTGGGAACCGGAGTCTAACAAGGCTCTTGCCTGAATTTGGTTTGCCCAGTTATCCGTGACCTTGATGAGGACCGTACTTAACAGAGTATAAGCGCCGACAGGTGAAGGAGTGCTGGAGCTGAGCAACGCAGCTTCCTTAGTGCTTGAATCCGGGTGTGCTTGTATTTGCTGGTTGTTGACTGCGGGAGGTGACTGGATGCCCGAAGCTTGAGATCTTGGGCTGTTGTCTTCCAAATGAAGCAATGTATTGTGTTTCTTGGAGCACTTGTGGCAATTACCAGATGGACATTGATTGGAGCCATGTCCCTTCTTGAGGCAATTAACGCAGCGACCAGCGCTTTGTATGAGTTTAAGGCGCTTGTCAGGACTGTGATTGAGGAAACTGGAGCAGGAAAAGATTGGATGATCTCCTTTACACACGAAACACGGCGTCCTTGAGGATACGACAGCTTATGCTCTTGGGGGTCGTCCTTTGCCGAAGTTAATGTCGATAGAGGCGTTTCTTGAGTTTTTGCTAGGAAGGGATTCTAGTGACTGGAATCGCCTTTCCAGGAACGCAAGGAAGTGCTCCATAGATTGCAATTTCCTAGGATGTTCCAGGCCTTGCTCGTACAGCGTGTGCGAAACTCCGTCTAGTTTTTTGATGAGGATGTAAAGCAACAGAGGATCCCAGTTTTTTATGTCAATTTTGAGATTCGTTAAACTTAGCAGGCACTCTCGAGTTGTGTCATGGAGTGACTTGATAGCTATGGCTGATTCGGTGTGAATGACAGATTGGTTCAATAATTTGTTAATGAGGGCTGCTACCAACAATCTGTCATTATCATATCTGTCCTTGAAAAGGTTCCAAGCAGACAGATAGTTCGCGTCGGAGATTGTTAGGTGGCTAATACATCGCTCTGCTTCACCAGTTAAACTCGTCTTGAGGTACCACATTTTCTGCGCATTGCCCAGATTTTGTTCGTGAACCACTTGCAAGAACAGGTCGTGGAACTGCTTCCAGCAAAGATAATTGCCTTAAAATTTTGGCAATGTGATGGTTGGCAGCTTAACCTTGGGCGAAACATCACTTGTGACTGGATGTGTGGATTGTCACGTTCAAATTTACTTGCTACACGCGACGGGCCTCCAATCTCTTCGGAGGTTGGTGACTCACCCGGCCTATTGCCCGCGAAGGTGGGTCGTGGGTGGGCGCCACTCGTTTTAGGCGAGTCACCTACGTGATTCACGGTCAAAACGAGAAATCCCGCGATTGCGTTACAAGAAAGAAAAAAAGGAAAAGAGCAAAAAAAAGACGATGACAACGGGACCAGTGTTATCAGTAAAAGATTTAAATCTCTGTCTTCCGTATCTATCTATCGTTAGTGCCAATTTACAAGTTGTTACAGAATTGTTGTTTAACCTAACCTGCCCTTGCCCTACTAATTCCTTTTACTTATCTTACTCTACTTGCACATATGTTCCTTAAACATATTACTTATCTCTATTTAGCCGTCTGTTCCTGCTGCTCTTGGGGTTTGTCGCTTCTGCTACTCGCTCGAACACTACCGCCGTCTGCTCCTCTTCTCCAACAACCCCCCGGTCTTCTCGTTCCTCTTCCTCAACAGTCCCTCGATTTTCTCTCACTTTCAAATTGATTTCCGAATTCACTTTGACATGATTCTTTGATGTATCTTGTCCTCGACACACTTCGCTTTCAACACATGGTCTTCACCACTCGCTATCCGCGGGCGATCTTCGAACAATCTTTAACAATTCTTAAGCTCAAATGCTCATAAACCGTGTCCGAAACACCTCTGACTTCACCACATTGTCCTCACTACTCACTATCCGCGGGCGATCTTCGAATAATCTTTAATAATTCTTAAGTCCAAATGCTTATAAACCGTGTCCGAAACACCTCTGACTTCACCACATTGTCCTCACTACTCACTATCCGCGGGCGATCTTCGAATAATCTTTAATAATTCTTAAGTTCAATTTAATAATTAACGTTTCCAATCTTTACAATATTCTTCTTACAAACAAGAAAATCAAAAGGTTTGGTTCTATTTCTTGGCACTTTCGATTTCCACCCTTGTATCACCTCGAAAACGAAATTCCTGCCTCTCACGTCCCGCGATCCTTTTTTCTTTTCCACTCTTATTTTCTTTTTCCTTTCTTTTAATCCTCCCCAACACAACGCTACTTGCCACTCTACGATCTCAAAAGTAAAAAGCCCCTATTCTTCACTATCGAACCCTTATATCTCTGATCCCCTAACGGTGTCCCTCAAGCACATGTCTCCAATTTTTGGCCGCGCGCGTGCCTTTGGTCACCCGTGCCCTTGGTCACGTACTCGGTCGTTCACCTCCGATCAGTAATTTGGTTCCCACGCTCGGAGTAGGTCGATGAACGATTTTCCAAATCGGTCGTTGACCCTGAGCGCGTGCCGATTCCGCCGTCCTGCTCTCTGCGGCACTCAAAGTGGGCGGGGTCTTCTCCCCTCTGCTCGCTCATGGCCATCCTTGACTGATGGTCATCGAGACGACCAGTCGCTTGTGCGTTCCACTCGAGGTTGGATGTTATTCTTCCATCTCGTGGACGCCTATTCTTCCATCTCGTGAGATAGGCAATCGTCCCACCTTTACGTGATTTCGGCTCGGGCAGTTGCCTACCTCCGGGCGACTGGTTTTCTGAGGGAGGATCCTGCGCGGGATTTGCCGCGTCCATCGCGACCGTGACAGGATGGTGTAGAATGTTGTTGTAAGTCTATTATTGTAGACTCTACTTCGTCGGATAGCAAAAGATACGCTTCTTGATCAAATCCAGCAGCAATGGGGTCGTCTGTCATTCCCCAGATGGCATCATGCAGGGTCTCCAGGTTTGCCCACAGGCGTTCAATGGAACGGCACTTTACGTCGTACACGACAGCGTTTTGTTGAGGGGGGAGGTTTTGGACTGAGTCCAAGGCGCGCCTTAATGAGACGATTGCAGCGTTCAATCTCCGGAACATGACCTGAAGTGGAGAACTTTCGGCATTAGATGGCTTGGCATCTTCAGGCTTGTGACTGCTTGATGCATTCTCCGTGGATTGAGTGCTTGATTGACTGCTTAAGCGTAGTTTGACGTCCTCGATAAACAATTTGTACAGCTCCTCTATGTTGGCAAAGTATTGTTTCTGGAAATATGGATGACTGGTTTCGAGGTCATATTTAGCCCGAATACCGTAGTCCACAGATTGGAACGTCTCCCAGAGTTCCGTTATGGCCTTGGACTTGTTGACGAGGTAATCGTCGTCTTTGCGTGTCGGAGAATCCTTCTTGTAGTTCCTTATATGCCTCTCGATTTCTCCTCCTGTCTCGTTCTGTTGTTTTGCGAGTTCTTCCAAAGAGGACATTCTCGTTATTACTGAAGTTTAACGAAGTGGAGCGACGAGAGCAAACAGTGGCTTGAGTAAGTTGACTGCCACAACTAGACGTCGATAGGATGGAAACTTCAGCTGCTTCTTCTTCAGGATGCTCGGGATGAAACGATCTTGACGGTATTCGCGGTTTGACGATTTGTCGCGACGGTGAACGGGTTAAAATTCGCGTAAACTTGAATGGTTTGGAGTTCGCGTGACGTGAAATCACGTCGGGGTCACCATATGTTGAGCGCAGACCCTTTTGCCTGTGCTTTAATGCAATTAGTTAAGGTGTTACATCTCTAACTAACCCTTTATGACTCCTTTTCAAAAGGGGGAAGGTTTGACAAAGCAAATCAAGGTGTTACACCAAGACTTGTGTTGAATTGTGCAAAGGTCTTAGACCGATACACGATCGATGAGGAAGGAGTGAAAGGCTTCGGTTCTAACTAACAACTGAACATTTATTTAATCTGGCGAGATTTTTATACATAAAAAATGCTTACCTGGGCAAATTGGCTCCTTGGATACTGAGAATATCTTGTTTGTACGCAATTTGCCACAGGTAAGAAGTAACTAGAGTAGGAACTGATTTCATCGTCGAAATAGTTGAATTTTATTGATAAGCAAAATTGACTCAGCTATTTCGACGATGTATGAAAGCACGCTCGGTTCATTTTTCTTTCTGGAAGACGCTGACGAGGCTTGGTCGATGGCACCTGTAGTAAAACGATCCCATCGGTCAAGGTGTGATGACGAAGGTAAGTGCGGTACACTGCGGTAAAATATTTATTTGGTCATCAGGTACAGTAACGTAAGGCATTTGTGAACAACGTTAAAACGTCTTTGCGCTCGTTAGGTACACTGATAGCCAGTTAAACTTTCTTTCGGTACAATATACCGTCAGAATTCAATCACCAGTAGCTACGAGGCTATTGAAAATTGAAAAAAAAATTTAAGATATCTTTTCAGTCGTAAGTATGGGCCGAATTGAATAAAACGAAAATCAAAGAGATCTTGCACCAAAACGAATTTAAAAAAACCTAAACTGTCTAGTGTCCAGTAAATGTCAGAGCTACGGCAGCATTAAAGCAAAAATGGAAAAAGGCGCGAAAAACAAACTTGCGATTTATCTTTTATATCATCGTATTACTATATTATAATTAATTTTATATTATAATTTTATCCCGAAGTTTTCACGGAAAATTTACGGCGCGGACCTTGACTGGCCGAGTCCGTCAATTTTCCCAGTCCGTCATTTGGCTTATTTTTTTTTCTTATTTATTTAATTTTTTTATTCCGGATCGGTGGTTCGACCCGTGTTGAATGTACTTCCTACTTCTAGCGGGTCCAGCCCTCTAGGGGTCGGGAGTTTTTTACCTCTGTCCAGCGGTTCATCAGGAATATCTCCACACCTACTGGCACCTGCTCTTCCCCGGGCAGTGGCGACTTTCTGACCAGATTCTCGGCTATCTTCATCCAAGGGCTCTTCTCGAACGGAGGGGGCGGCTTGTATTTGCGTGCTTTGTCCATGCTGAGGGTTGCTTCCGGTATGAGTACTGGACTGGGATGCTGCTGTTTTTATTCATTTTAATTGCTGAGGTCAGCCATTTTCTTGGGTATATCCCCTTTTAATTACTCTTAGCGTTTACTCTTAATCTGTTCTCTTTATCTCTACTCTTCTTTTCTCTAATTTACTCTTAATTAATATTTGTGTTTTTACGTATTGATCTAGTTACTTAGAATTATTATAAAAATTTTTAATCAATTGAGAATTGTTATATGTACAATTGATTGCTTTACTTGAAATTACATTAAGTTACGTGTCATTGGCATCGGCAATAATCGAACAATAGTATATATTTTTTTCTATATTAATTTAACTTTTTATTTTTTCAGACAATTTGTATCGATGTTTGCTCATTGATACAACTAATTTGTATCGATGTTTGCTCATTGCCTAGATTGATTACCAAGTCTGAAAGAAGTCTAGTGAGTATTACTGTTTTCAATTCCAATTGATCGATTTATCTTTTATTTGTATATTGGTATAAATGTTAGTTATTTGTATATATATTATATTTTTTTTTGTTTTCAATAACGTCTATTATTTTCATTTTAGATCCTATAAATTGCCTTTTTGCTCCATTAAACCGTTTTTACTTTTTTTTTTTTATGTCGGAAGAGTATCAAGTGTTTATTAAGGGTTATATATCCCTTTGGCTTATGTTTGTCGTACTTCTGCTGCGTGCTAGGCCCTTTCTTTTTCCTAGTAACACGTTACTAGGTGGAATTGTCATGGGTAGGGGTACCATATTTATCCTTGGTTGCCTTCTGCTTCTTACTGGTTGGCTTTGTACCTGCCGTGTCGGTTTTTATATCGTTGGTATACTTTTAGTAGTATAAATACTATGACTACTAGTAGCAAGCATCCTGTTAATGCGGTTGTTGTACGTACTTCTGCATGCACTTGTCTCCTTTGTGCTTCCTTTGCCATTGCTTCTACTGCTTCTAAGGACTCACTATCTTTTTTTAATTGATCGTTGTATGTGATTGATTGCAGTATCTCTAGGTTTTTGGTACTATTTATTGCAAGTTTTCTGGACTGAAAGCGTTCAAAATTAATTTGAGGTCTAATGTGGTCTCTTGGTTGTTGTATTTGTAGGCTGTGTAATTCATTGGTCTTGTAAGGTAGCATGTATCCTGCCATGTGGTACATACATTTCATTTTTAGGTTTATTATTCCGAGTCCATGAAGTATTTTAGTGTGTTAGATAGTATCACGCTGGGCTACAATTGTTGTGTTCTGGTATAACCAGAATAACCAGACATTTTCCTGGTGCATTGGTACCATCAGGTTTTTGGGTTCTTTGAGTATACGTACTAGGCATCTGGGAGTTTTTCCCATTTGTCCTTGGAATAAGTCTTCGAGACAGGTGGCTCTTGTGGGACTTAGGGGTATGGGTTGGTTCCTGTTGCAGATGACATACGTGTCGTTAATTGAGGTGCATTGGGATCGATAATCACATTCCATCATCTCGAAATTTATTTGTGACCGGCTGGCATTGAGGAAGTATGTGGCCTGTAGGTCATATATATAGAATTCCTTTTGTTTCAAGGGCATTGGCAGTATATACAATTGGTTTATGGTATATTGCTGGTTATCCGTTAATGGTATTCGTATTTGGACCTGTAATCCATGTTCGTGATTTTCACAATCCACTTTTGTTATTTTTTTTTAAGTTGGGAAATCCAACATGGTCTCTTTTCCATAGTGCGTTTTGGTTACCTTAGAGTATAATTCTCGTAGTTGATGTGTTGGTAATAGGAGTGGGCTTAATTCCCGTCGATTGATTGCTTCCATCAATATCAAGGTATCTGTAATTTCCGAGTATATTTGCTACAATTCTTCTAGAATTATGACCATAATTTCATTAATATCTGCCCGAAAATGTATTTGTTGGAATAGTTCGGTATATTGCTGGTAGTCTTCCTGTCTTCTTTCCTGGATTTCATTTATTGTTTGTACCAGTTGGTTATACCTTCGGGTCATTTCTATGTTGGTTTCATTCATAGTTTTGATGGTGCTATGCATTATCGTTACTTGTAGTTTGGCTAGTTCATAATATTGTTGGTTTTCGGCTTCCAGTTCGGCCAATTTTTGCTGGATTTTATCCGAATCTTCATCATCCATGGTGCCAAATAATGTCTTCATTATTCTTCCACCCAAGTTAATTAGCCCAAGCCTCTCTTGGTTCTACGGTGTGTGTTGGTGGTCAATTCAATTTTGTCAATTAACTCATGGATTTTCGCTGTCCCTTTTTGGAGGGTGTGGTTCCAATGTGCATATTCGTTCTTTATGGCTCCGATAGTCCCTTCGCATACTCTATTGATGGCTTGCTTGCTTTTTCTATGTACGAGGGTGGTCCGACAAGTACTTAGCCTACAAAAGAAAAACGATGATTTTGGAAAAGTGACGATTTATTTTTCAATATAGTCTCTTTTGAGTTCGATACACTTAACCCACCGACGTTCCAACTTTTTTAACCCGTCTGAAAAATACGTTTTCTCGAGACCTGCAAACTAAGCTTCCGTGGCGGCGATGACCTCCTCATTCGACCCAAATTTCTGCCCGGCGAGTGTCTTTTTCAAGTTTGGAAACAAAAAGAAGTCACACGGGGCCAAATCTGGTGAATACGGTGGATGAGGCAGCAGTTCGTAGCGCAATTCGACCAGTTTTGCCATGGCAATGGCGGAGGTGTGAGCCGGTGCGTTGTCATGGTGGAAAAGCACTTTTTTCTTCGCCAAATGGGGCCGTTTTTCCTGCAATTCCGCGTCGAATCGGCCCAATAATTCGGCATAATACAGTCCTGTGACCGTGTTGCCCTTTTCCAGGTAATCGATGAAGATCACGCCTCGTGAATCCCAGAAAACGGTCGCCATCACCTTTCCGGCCAGTGGAACAGTCTTCGCCTTCTTCGGAGCACGTTCGCCTCGTGAAGTCCACTGTTTCGACTGTTCCTTGGTCTCTGGTGTGTACCAGTGGATCCATGTTTCGTCGACAGTCACGAAACAACGCAGAAACTCCCTTGGATTGCGCCTAAACAGCATCAAACACTGCTCTGAAGTGGTTTCACGGTTGCGCTTGTTGTCTGGAGTGAGCAAACGCGGCACCCATAGCGCCGACAGCTTTCTCATGCCCAAAATCTCATGCAGGACATGACCCACGCGGTCTTTTGAGATGTCTAGTGTCTCTGCTATCTCGCGCACCTTCAATCGCCGGTCTGCCAATATGAGATCGTGGACTTTTGTCACGTTTTCCTCGGTAGTAGCCGTTTTCGGGGCACCTGGACGTGGCTCATCAAAGACCGACGTGCGACCACGTTGAAACTCATTAAACCAATTTTTGACGGTCGCCATCGAAGGGGAACAGTCACCGTACACAGCATCCAAGTGCTCCTTGATTTGCCTTCCAAAAACAGGAATCGAATCACCGACCGATATTGTTCTTTCTCCATTTTTATAAAATTCGCTAATACGTTCGCTTACACACGCTGTCAAAACAAAACTACGAGTCCGATTCGGCTGAAATTTTGACAGTAGCCGTCTACGAAAATGTACTACAGGATAGTAGATGTCTCTTGCGACAGTGGCGCCATCGGGCTGTGAGGCTAAGTACTTGTCGGACCACCCTTGTATATTAGGTGAAGGTTCCAGTCTGGTTTCTTTATTCTGGTTATTATGGTCCAATGGTCATGATATATTTGGGCCATCCCTATAGGCTCGAACACTATTCCCTGCTGCTTGAGTGAGTAGGATTCAATTTTCATACGCGATGTTTTCCTTTTCATACGCGATGGTTATTATGTTGATTATTAGGGCGAAAATTAGTCTAGAAAGGAGAGGATTGGGCTTGTTAATTAAACAGTTTTAATCTGTTGTTATGAACACGACGTTTTTTGCTGCATATTTGTATCGTCGTGTTAAGTGGGCTATTAATTATGATTACTTTGAACGGCCCCGACTAAATTTGTGCTAATTTATTTTTTCTCGTGGCATTCTCTAATATAACTTGGTCCCCAACGTGTGTCCTTATGGGATTGGTATTCCGATCATCATATTCTTTAGAGTGCACTTTACTTTCCTCTATGTTTTCTTTTGCAATTCGGTATGTTTTTTGTAATTTATTCCGCAATTTCAGGTAGTAATTTTCATGGTCATATACTGGTTACGGTTCTTTTTTTAAATTGTTTGGCAATGGGGCTGAGAATCCGAAGAGGCAATCCATTGGTGTTTACTTGGTCGTGGAGTGTATACTGTTGTTGCGTACAAACATTGCTGTTCTCAGATGTTCGTCCCAATCGTTTTGACTTTCGTCAACAAAACACCTTCGATAGTCCACTAGGGGCCGGTGTGATCTTTCTAAAGCTTCATTGGATTGTGGGTGATACGCAGTGGTTTCTCGTTTCCGTATTTTAAATAGCTTGCACACTTGTTTAAACATGTCGGACGAGAAGTTTGTTCCCTGATCTGTTATTAGTTTTTTAGGGGTTCGATATCTACTTAAGATTTCGTCCATAAAGGCTTGAGCTACCGTTGTTGCTTCGATATTTGTTAGGGGGACTACATTCATGAACCTGGTTAAATCGTCCTCGAAGCTAAGAATCTATTTATTACCCTTGTCCGTTTCTGGCAGAGGACCAACGATGTCCATGTATACCTTGTCAAACGGTAGACTGGCTGTGTCTGGTATTATCATTGACTCCTTGTGCTCTCTGGATCTTTTGTTCATTTGGCCTTTCCTACATTGTTTTATGTAGTTTGCTTTGTCTTTTTTCATACCTTTCCAGTAGAATTCCCGTCTTAACTCTCGGTATGTTTTAAATACTCCTTGATGTCCTCCTAATGGTGCATCGTGACAATCTGCTAAAATTGTTTCGATGTCCAGAGGGTTTTTTAATACTCTTATGTTGTCATTTATTATCCTTCCCGTATCATCATTTCGGTGGAGTAGTTCTTTCAGCCGGATTCAAGGTGCGGCTGGCATATGCAATTGGCTTTTCTTCCTTCACTGGTCGCTCTGCGAGTACCGCTCCTAACGCTTCTCCACTAGCGTCTGTGTATAATTAAAAGGGTTCATGAAAATTGGCTATATATTAGTACCGGGGGTTTGTTAGTTTCTCCTTTAGTGTATTAAAAGCTTCTATACATCTTTCGTCCCATTTAAATTTAACGTCCTTTTTTAACAAGTTATTAATTGGTGCCGCTATTTTGGAGAATCCTTCTATGAATTTCCGGTAGTAATTGGCTCAACCCAGAAATGATTGCACCTGTCTTACAGTTTTGGGGGCTGTAATTTTTTACAGATTCTAGAAAGGCAGGGTCTGGAGCTATGCCATCTGTATTGCATTTATGACCAAGGTAGACTATTTCTTTCATTAGGAAATTGCATTTTGCAGGGTTTAGCCTGTGCTCTCTCAGTCTCTGTAGTAAATCCTTGTTGGGTATATATTTGAATCTGTGTTCTTATATATATACTTATATTTTTTTCCTGTTAAATAATTTAATTTTCATGCTAGCAGTCAGTGCGTAGATTTACCTTTAGCTTCATTGTTAACTTTATGTTGAAGGCAGGCTTTAAATACATGTTTTGGTTGAGTGATTCATCTATTTATTGCTCAACAATTTGGTCAGTTCAAATTCCTTAACTATTACAATTCAAAATGCTCTAAATATTTTCCAATATGATTTCCTTATTACTACCTTTACTCTATATAATCCAAAGTGTTATGTGTATCTTCCAATATAATTTCCAATTTGATATCCTTACTCTATATAATCCAAAGTTACATTTATTTTCCACTACAATTTCCTTATTGTTACCTCTACTCTATATAATCCAAAGTGTTATGTGTATCTTCCAATATTATTTCCAGTTTGATATCTTACTCTATATAATCCAAAGTGTTATGTGTATCTTCCAATATAATTTCCATTTTGTTATCTTGACTCTATATAATCCAAAGTTACATTTATTTTCCACTACAATTTCCTTATTGTTACCTCTTCTCTATATAATCCAAAGTGTTTTGTGTATCTTCCAATATTATTTCCATTTTGATATCTTACTCTATATAATCCAAAGTTACATTTATTTTCCACTACAATTTCCTTATTGTTACCTCTACTCTATATAATCCAAAGTGTTACCAATATTTTCTAGTGTAAATTCTTCCTAGGGGAGGCTACCAAGTTTTGCCTAACCTCGGGCTATTCGTAAATTCCAACATTAGCCTTCAAATCCTTACAACCAAAAGTACGTTCATTTAACTAATTTCTATTTATTTGCGTGTTTCACTTATGACTATACATTTTTATTTCTGACTCTTCCCTCTCGTGTTGGTCTTCTGACGCTTCCGTGCCTGCCTCTTCTCTTGGCGGTATCGCAGCCGTTCGCTATGGAGCCTCTGGAGCTCACGGCTGATCCGCAGGAGCTCTTCCTGCCCAACCGCAATCAGCAGGCGACGGTGAACCTCCTCGATTGCTCGCCGGAACTTGGCCTCCGCGCCAGTGCGATACTTCGGGGGACGAGGGGGCTCCGGTGCTGGTGTGTTGTCCAAAATGGAACCTGCTCGATTGCTCGCCGGAACTTGGCCTCCGCGCCAGTGCGATACTTCGGGGGACGAGGGGGCTCCGGTGCTGGTGTGTTGTCTTCTGTCCTACCTCGTCTCCTGGCCCGGTACTCTTCCAATGAGATTGGTCTTGGGCCGGCCGCTGAGTCCCGTAGTGCCTCCGCTAGCGTAGTTCGTGCTGTCCCCGACACTACGAAATAGCCCCGATTAATGCCTGGTCAGGAACTCAGTTGTAGGACTCTGATAGCCGCTTTCAACTGGGAATTCCCCTCCAATACCGATAGGTTACGAGAACCGTGTTCGGTAGTGTGGCTGGAGCCCGAGTTGGTGGGTTACAAGAACCACTTTCAACCCTTTGGGTTTCCTAAAAACCGATAGGTTGCTAGAACCGTTTTCGGTAGGGATCTACTTACTATTTCCTTTTAGTGCCCACTGTCCAAAGAGCGATCCAATCAGCGACTGATAATTTCCTGAAATTTTCCTCGCATTATATTCCCTAAAACCGGGACTTTGCTTCATTTTGCGTGGTTGCCATATTTCACGAAATCCACCTTGTGTGCCGTGGCGCCATCTCTCAGCGACCAGCCTAGTTTTTTAGAACTGATCGCGTGAGTTGTTTACATTTTCGTTTTGACATTTCAGAGTAGGTTATGACGAGGGATGTTGTATATTTTATGTTTCTACGAAATATCATAAGTTTTCAGTGTTATGGTTATGCTTGTTGACACGAATAGTGATCTTCTTTCGATTGCTTATGTCTTTTGATGTATCGTGAGTTATGTGAATGAGTTATTTCTAATTATGTTTAATTTAATCTTGACATCATTCACAACATCCTTTAGTTTGCCTTGATGGTCACTTAGGGTTTTTCCATAAGTGACTATATCGTCGAGGTATACCAAGCAATGCAGTCCTTGGAGTCCGGTTAATACGTGGTTCATGAGTCGTTAGAATGTTGCACGGGCGCCTTTTAGTCCAAAAGGCATTCTCTTGAAGGCATAGTGCCCATATGGCGTGCTGAATGCGGTTTTGTCTCGATCTTCTGCTTTCATCGCTATCTGGTGGTAGTCGCTGGCGAGGTCTAGTACAGAGAAGTAACGTGAATTTCCCAACTGGTCTAGGATATCTTCTATCCTTGGCAGTGGGTATGCATCTACCTCTGTTACTTCATTGAATTTTCTGTAGTCGACTACTATTCGCCATCGCTTCTGGCCATCAGGTCCCGGTTTCTTTGGGACTACTATCAATGGTGCATTCTATTGGTTCCAACTGGGCTCCACTATGTCTTCACTCAAGAGTCTGTCTATTTCTTCAGTAAGTATTTGCTTTTGGGTCTCAGGGAGTCTATACATTTTGCATTTTATGGGTACCTGGTCCTCCTTTGTTCTTATCTCATGCTGAGCGCTAGTTGTGTATCCCAATTTTTGTCTTGGTAAGTGAAAAATGTCTTGAAATTCCTCTATAACCTCATTTATTGATTGTTGTTCCTCCGTATTCAAATTTGAATCTATGTTTATTATCTTCATGATTTCTTCCAGTCTATCTCCTTTGTTTACTGTGTCAACTTTTATATCCTTTTTTATTATCCCATAATTCATTTGTGTTTGTTCTATGCTCTTGTCGATCTCTGGATCTGTTTCATGATTCCTTTCAATTTTTATTCTTTAATCATCTATTATTATTTCATGGTTATTTACGTTTAATATACTAAATTGTATTCTCCCGTTTATTGGTACCACTAACGCGTTGCTGATGTATGTTCCTGAAGTTATTTCTTCTTCCTTGATTATTTGTTCCCCTTGGACATGTGAGGACATTTCCACAAATTTCACTCTTCTTGGTGGTATTAGGATCGTTTTTCGTTCTGTGACATAGTGCTCGTTGTGGTTTTGAAATCGGTCTTCGTTTTCACTAGTGGACATCTCTTTTTCTGAGGTAATTCCGTCCTGTTTGACTTGCGAGTCAGTGGTTCCAAATTGATCACCGTATTTGCGAGTACAGTGTTTGCAAGTTGGTCCATTTTTGTTGGAATGGATAGTAAGAATTTCCTCTTCCTCTTGTTGTCCGGGATTAAAGAGGAGCGTCAGATCTTGTAGTACATCTTCATTGTCTGTTGGCGTCGGCGAGACTGCCTTGTGTCCTTTCTGACATTTAAATTTCGAAGGTATCTTACACTTCGAAACATGCGAGCTCCGATTAAAAATGTGTCCTTCGCGGGTGTCACTTTGACTTTCCTTCTTGTCTCTTGCGTCTGTTTCGACAACATTTAGAAGCGATGGTTCCGCCTCAAATGGGATTGTGATTATTTCCCTTTCATTAACATCAGGGAATACCAATATTTTAGTAGTTCCTTCCACATTGCAATATTTTGTCACAAAGTCTTTTCCAATTATGCCAGTTACGTTTGTGGTGTTGATTGTTTCTACTATATGGAATTTGCAAGGATAAATGCGGGGTGTTTGTAGTTCTCCTGTTATCGTGCCCTGGGATAGAAATTCTCCCGAAATAGTGTTGAGCGTTATTTTCTCATCTCTGTTTATTTCTTTCATACTCTGATTTTTAATCTCGCTTTCTTTTATTAAACTTATTTCTGATCCAGTATCTATTATGAGTTTTGGTTTTTGTGTTTCAACGATATTTAATGGGAGTGTTACTACTACTCCACTATTGGAATAGCTGGCATTTTGTCGCACCTATCAATACCGTCATTTACTGACGACTCGCGGTGCGATTGGTCGTCTCTGTGGAGTTTTCCGTAGTTCTTGTTCTTTCTTTATGTGACCCAATTTGCCTTTATGTGACCCAATTTGTTGCAGAAGTTGCATCTTATTTTGCTTTTGTCGAGTTTTGTCGAGTGTATTATAATTAGGTTGATTTCTGCGTTGTTGGTAATTATTGTTGTTATATGGACGCTGTTGTTGGCATTGATTTTGATTATTCCTTTGGGTTGTTTGCCATCTATTTTGTGGGTTGTTATATTGGTTAGCTTGTTGGTAGTTATTATGATATACATTTGATGCTGGGTTCCTGAACGGAGTTTGATTATTTGGGGTGTTAGGTACGATTCCCCCTTGCTGCATACATTAGTCTGTTTGTTCTAGTCTCAATATTTTGTTCGTGATTCCTTCCAATGTGTTATCGGCATTTTGAAGTATGTAAAATTTATAGTTTGAGTTAATAATGCCCATTTTGAAACAGTGAAGTCCAACTTCACCTATTTCGGTCTTCAATCCATCTCCACCATTTGTATATTGTACATCTGCTGCATTCTTGCAGCTGTTAATCAACTCGTTTACCCTGTTGAAGTATCCCAATAACGTTTCTGTAGGTAGTTGTTGTAAATTTCTTAATTGGGTATTTAATGTTAAGTAGGAAGTATTTTGTATTAAATTCGATCTTAGGGTAGTGACTATGTCTTAAAGTGTCATTTTGTCCTGCTTGTATGACTTCTAGGGCTCGACCTCTTTCTTGTTGGAAAACACCTTACAGAAGTGACCTTGTCTTGTGCTTCTGAGAGTGTTTCGTAACCCAGACGTGCACAGATTATAAATTCGTTGATTTCGCTCTGTTTTCGTGGGTTGTCTTCCCCAGTTAGAATAGGGACATTGTTATACAGAACGTTGTTTACTAGTTCTTTATTTGCCATCTTTTAGGTTTTAACCTCGTATGTGTCCTGATAATTTGAGGTATTCCCGTTTTTTAATGTGCTTTTTGGGACTCTTGGTGTTGGTTTGATCTTGTCACCTTTGTTGATGAATATACCAGGATCATTGTATGTTCTTATATATTGTCTCCCGTTCCTGAGTTCTACTTTATCTTGCCTCAGTTCTTCTGCCGAATTTGTGTTGTTTGTTAAGACCCGAAAAACCCCTCTAAAATCCACCAAAAGGAACCCTACCGAGAGACATCGCCAAAGAGGCTAAAGAGACCATGAAAATCGCCTTAAAAAGGCCGGAAAAGGCAAGTACATAACGTCACTAAGGCACTACGTCACCAGGGATGGAGGCCACAGCGAAAACACCCCCGGAATCCCCGCAAAACCACCAAAAACAATGTCACATACAAACACGGAATCCCCTGTGACGTCACAGCATTAACAAACGGTCACCGGTTGTAAAGAACCCTGACCTTGTGTAAGATTTCATAATGAAATCTGACCCCGTCAACAATGAATGCACTCAAACGAGTGGCATTCACGCCGAGTCAGCAAAAATTGCTGACACAGCGAAGTGACGACGATAACAACCGCCGAGAAATACGGAACCCGATACCTTCCGTCGCTCGGTCCACAAAAATGCTGACGCAGCAAAACCGCAACAATTAGCGGCGGGTTGTCGCTGCAGCTACGGGTGAAACTCGACACCGGGAAAACAGAAATAATCCGAAACGAAAACAACCTGAAATGCATTAAAAACGAAAGGTGAACGCACCGAGGTCATCCATTCAGTAAAATAGTGACGGCTGGTGAATGACCGGGAAAAGACACAAACAATTTGGATGTAGAGTATTTCCATTGGAGAAATGTTGGTGCATTGGGATGACACGTGCATCCGGGCACGATTGTAGTCAAGGTGCATCGATCGATGGAGGCCTGGGAAATGGCACCTCAGCAATATCCATCGGTGGGAACCATTCAATGGAGGGAATCGCCCAATCAGCGATATTGGGCCTATAAATGGAGCCAAGAATCCACTAAGGAGTCAGTGGAGAACTGGACCTGGACCCTGCTGTTTAATCCAGACGTTCAAGAAGCCAGACCAGAGGAAGACCCTGCTGTTCAACCCAGACGTTAGAGAAGCCAGACCAGAGGAAGACCCTGCTGTTCAACCCAGACGTTCAAGCAACAAGAGGAAGACCCCGCCGACCAGTTCAACCCTACGAGAAGCCACGCCAACGTACAGGACCTGAACTGAGATCCTGAGCCCTAGAGGAGCCAACTGAAGATTATCTGAAGTAAGTAAAGAAATGAACCTCCGAGGCATAAGCCGAACACGGTTCTAGTAACCTATCGGACGCCAAGGAAACCCATCCGAAAACGGTTCTTGTAACGTATCGGTTTGGGTTTTAAGCTTTTTTTTAAAAACGCGGTTCACAATAGATGAGCGGTGCGTCATCCCTAGCGAAAGCGCTAGAAGACCCCAAGGTGGGCCCTAGACCAATCAGCCTGGAGGAGTACCGGGCCAGACAACAGAGTAAGCGTCGAGCGAACACACCTCCGAGGGAGGACATCCATGCACCAAAGTATAGGACCGGGGTGGAGGCGAACTTCCGCAGAGCTATTGAGGAAGTGAGAAAACTTCTATTAATATCCGTGGGGCAGAGCGAGCGGCTCCGACTGAACTGAGAGATCCAGCGGCTACAGAACGAGAGGAAGTGGTACCGGCAAGAAAAGAAGCAGATGGCCTCCCGACAGAATCTCCGGCGGAACAATTAATAGTAAATTAGAGTTTGGATGTTAAGCTATTAAACTGAAATTTGTACCAGTGGAAGTATTTGCAAATATAATTTTGTATACCGATATTAACGTCTTTGTATAAACGAATCTATCGTACCCCTGTACTTTCGTCTTGGTGTAAACAAACATTGTTAACTCGGACTGTACCCTCAACAATTAAACATTTGCACGGTTTAGCACTACAAAAGAAAAAGTGTTAAACGCGTGCATAACATGTTCCATTCTTGCATAGAAATTTGTTTGCGGCTTGATTCTTCAAAAACTTCGTCGTCTAAGTCTTGTTGTTGGTTGTTTAATGAATCAGTGACAATTTCTTCATTATCTGCTTCAAAAATTGGGTCTGGATTGTCCAGCGTAAATGAGTTAATTCGTACCAGAAAATCCTCTAAATTCTTTTGTAGTCGAATTTTTGGGGTTGAGTGGGTCATATATTTGTTTCTCTAGCTGTGTTTGTCTACCTACTTCTTTGTTTGGGAGGTAAGTTCAAAATGCGGCTGCGGCAAATTATGTTGGGGTTTTCTGGAGGTTTTAAGCAAACATTCATAAAATCATTCATAAAATCAGGATTGGTTGGGACGTCCAAAGTGAAACTCAAAATTAATAATACATGTATTTAATTATCATGAAATTTATTTGCTACATCGGCGGGGAGACTTTCAGAAAATTAGGGTGTTGTTGAGTTCTTTCTTACTTCCTTGTCTGCCTGAGGGTCTTCTCCAACAGTCGGTAATTCTTCAGCTCGTTGATCTTCTAGCTGGCTACTCTTTTGGCCTCCTTAGTACACGCTAGGATGAGCTCTTTCTGTGCTTCTTGGAGTTCTCGCTAGAAATAAGCCTCCGAACCGGACTTCTGCTTCTTCGCTGGTGGTAGTATTGCTTTCTTAGGTCGTCGTTCTGCTTGATGTCGACGATACGCCTCAATGGTAATCGGTTTCGGGCCAGCTGCCTGATTCTTCCTCGATATCTGGGGTTTTCCGATTTGACATAACTCCCCTACTAAGAGAGAACTGAGGTCTGCTAGGACCTTACAGTATTGTGGTGTTGACTTCTAGGTCAATTCACTCAAAGAAATGGATTCTCTTGTCGATTCCGGCTGGAGGACGACGTCTTCCTTCAAAAACGCCTTCTATTGAGCGAGGAGATGCTGTTGACCACGAAGGTTGCTTTTCTATAACGGAGGGCGATGTCTTCCTTCAAAAAAATCTTCTATTGAGCGAGGAGATGCTGTTGACCACAAAAGTTGCTTTTCTTTAACGGAGGAGCGATGTCTTCCTTCAAGAACGTCTGGAAAGGCTATGTCTTTTTCTTTTTAAAACTCTTCTGGCAAGCAAATATGCGTTGTCTTCCTTCAAGTTAGGGGTGGAGAGGCCATGTCTTCCTTTTAAAACTCTTCTGGATCCTGAAGAGTCGTCGTATTCCCGGTGACTGATCAATAACTGCCTAGTTACTCCATTTTTCCTTCTTTGATACCCATTTCTAGTGCTGTCGTAGCAATTTTCTAACGTAAAATTGTCCCCAGGTGCATTGTGTTCAAGGCTACACGCGTGCAGTCAATTTTCGTTGCCCGTGTAACCTTCGCTTAACAGTATGGGAACGGAATTTAGAATTTTGCGTGTTCCCATGCATTTTTGAAATTCCATTACCAGTGGCTTCTATGAAATTGGATACTTCCGCAGAAAGTCATAAACAATTCCCAGGAAAATTTGTTGATGCAGGGGCAGCTTATCAATGGCATGCGACATTTCCGTGATAAGAAAATAATTACGATTTGCAGACAGGGGCACTTTTCGTGGGAACGATGTCTTCTCCTGGGCGAAAATGTTCTGCAGTGTGGCGTCACAACGGTAGTCTTCATCCGCGTGTCACGTGGATCATGTCGTGATCGCGTATTAATTGCGCATTAGTTGCTGACAATCTATTGTTTGTTTTTTAATCGGTAATAATTTGAGTGATAATTCATAGGATGTTTGGTTTTTCTTTATTGATCATTGATTTGTAGGTTTGTTTGCGATTTATTGAATTCAGTGTATTGAAATGAGTTTTGTCTTAAGTAGTATTTGTTATTTGAAGTTTGTACAAAGTTTTGATTGATCCCAATAAATTTTATTTTACCTTTCTCAGATTTTTCTTTTGTTTGGATTACTGGTGTAATAATTGATTTTTGTTTTTGATTTTTCTTACGCAAATAAAATCTTGTTTCTGCGAGTTTAAATTTTTCTAATAGATTTTTCTATTTTTTGATTGATTTTTGTTTTCGACTTTTGGTAAATTATAATTTCAAAAGAGTTTTGTGTTTAGATTTCAACATGCTCAGTTTAAAATTTCAACGAGGTTGATCGATCAGTTATCGATTCACTGATTGATTTTTGATTTTTTGTGAATTTTATTTTTGAAACAATTTTGGGTTTTTAAGTTACAAAGTGTTTGGTTCTAGGTTTCAACAAGTTTGATCGATCGGTTATCGATTTTTGATTGGTTTTAAGTTTTATTTTTTTTTCTTTCCTTGTGATTTCAATTTTCAAAATAGTTTTGTTTTTAGGTTTCAATATGCTCGGTTTTAGGTTTCAACGAGTTTGGTCGATCAGTTATCGATTCACTGATTGATTTTTGATTTTGATTTTTGGTGAAACAATTTTGTGGTTTGATTTCCGGTTACAGTTTATTTGATCGACCTATTATTGATTTTGGATTTTTGAGTGAATATAAATTTTGTTTCTTAGGTCATGACACATCGAATAATACTCGAAGTTTGCCGCTGTCTGGACGAACAACAGCGTGATGCAGAATGTAATTGATGTTTGACGTGAACGTTGGTTCACGGGTAATTTTTTGAATGTGACCGAGGTTTTCATATTCGTTCATGAAGTTGTTATAAGCAATTTGGATTTGTGAATTCTTTTGGAAACGACGTTCGATCTGACCTTTGCACCGCAGTCCGCCTATAGTCGGGTAAAATCGGTTGTTTCTTGAATGGTAGTCGGACAACATAGCGACCTGTACTATCGCTACTATGAGTATCTTTGAAATGCTGTTCACAGTCTTTTTCATCCTCAGCAAGTGGTGATTTCGTTTACATTGTCTCTTCTATCTCCCAGAACTAGCGCATTTGAGCTGATAGATTCGCTTCCACGGATACTGTTGTCGAAAATTAGTTGGTTGACGTTGAAGTCAGAATGGATGTAGTTGGTCCCGTGAGAATCCATCCCAATCGTGTTTGTTGCGCAACGGGTGTCCCTGGAGGTCCTGAGCGTAAACCCTCTAGAATTATGAGAGCGTAAATGTCTGCTCCCAGAATACAATCAATTGCAGCTGGTCTGGAGAAGTCTGGATCGGCAAGTGGCAATCCCTGTATGTGAGACCACAATTTCGGTTCAATCAGATGTCGTGAGAGCAATTGGGTCAACTTGGATGGTACAGCAACTGAAAAACTCAAGGAAAACTTAGAACTTGCAAGTGATATTAACGATAGGTATACGGTAGACGATGACTGCGCGGTAGCTTGTCCCTCTACTCCTTAGACAGTCAGTCGAAGAGGTGATTTAACTAATCGCAACGATTGAGCGGCTTTCTCAGTGATGAATGAACCCTCTGAACAAGGATCGATGAGAGCACGTACGTTGATAGTATCACACTTCCTACCAACCAAGGTGATTGCTGCAGTACCTAGTACGGTGTTACGCCGGAAGGCAGTTGTATGAATAAGAGCTTCTTTTGATGTGGTGTTGATTGTCATATTGGTTGTATGCACTGAAGTGGATGACTGACATTCCCGACCTGCAGATGGATCCTCGTGGAGGAGGATGCGATGAGGTGCTACGCATATTCGACATCGATTCTTCGAAGTACACCTATCGCTTAGGTGCTATTTAGCCAAGCAATTGAAGCATAGTTGCAGACGCTTAACAGTTTGACGGCGTGATGCGATGTCGGAGTGAACAAGGTCTGGACAATGATTAGCGTAATGCGGTCCATTGCACATGGCGCACTGCTGCTGGGAACTGCTTGGTGTTCTCGCAAAGTTCGATGTGTGATGCGCTGAAACATATTTGTTATGAGTATATGAAGGTTTTTGCTTAACCGGTATATTTGTGTTGTCATTCGACCGCGCAGTTTCGAAAGATTTGACTCGATTTTCTAGAAAGGTGACGAGCCGTTCGTAAACTGGGAACTCATCCGAATCTTGCAAAGACTTCTGCCAGTCATCCCGTGTAGAAACATCCAGCTTGATGACTGCTAGCTGGATGAAACAGTCATCCGAGTGATGCACTGGCCGCTGTAGTGACTTCAGGGCGCGAATGCATTGAGCTGGGGTGTCCAGTATACGAGAAATGTAGGCTATAGGGTCTTTGTTAACTGGTGCGGCCTTCAGGATGGAATTGAGGTGCGTGGAGAGCCAAAGACGTTTGTTGTCGTAACTTCGACAAAGGGCTTGCCACGCGACATCGAAGTTTGCTCCAGTAACTGCAAAGTTGCCCAAGTGTTGAGCAGCCTCTCCTTCAATACAGGATATTCTTGAACAAGGAGACGACAGCTTCCTTAAACGTCTCCCACTCTTCTTGTTTGCCACTAAATGTTGGGCATTTAAGCTTCGGAATTGATGACGCGATGGAGTGCAATTCTACGGGCCGTTGATGCACGGGTAGGCATCGTTGATCCCCTCCGACAGCCTCAATGAACTGAGCCATCTTCTCATTGAATTAAGCCTTAGCGATTATGTAATGATTCTCGAAGTCGGAAAACATGTCTTTCATTGAACTCAACTGTGTACAAATTGAGAGTTTTGTGTCCCTCGAGAGCTTGACGCCAATATTTATCAAGTAGTTCTAGGCGAGCCTTAATCACATAGAAGGTAAGGTTAGCCACGCCAAGTTTTTCGGTGTTGCTAATAAACTTCTCAAAGCGAACAGCGTCGGAACATTGCTGTATCAAGAGGGTTTCTGCTTCTGAAGGTTTACTCATCTTGAATAGTAAGGTGGTAAGAAACGTGCTCCTCTGTTTTTCCTTAATCGAATTTTCACACGTGGGATTTGACTTTTCCTTGATCGGAGATTTTTCGCGTGGAATCTGACTTTTCCTTGATCGGAAATTTTACATACGTTTTTCACTGTGTTGTCGGCTGATGTCGCAACATACACGCACGCTGTACTCTGCTCTGAACCACGTCTTTGGATTGTATTTGAGGTTTTTCACGCAAGTTTCGCACTAATAGTTTTACAGTGATGATTGTACAGTAAGTTTTACTGTAAAACGTCCCGGGCCTCGGCGCCAAAAAATGTTCGCAGCTGATCATGCAACTGGTTTTACAAAATAATCCAACGCTAAGGCATAACAAAGATTCTTGAATTATGTTGATTGTTGATTTATGTTGATTTCTGAATTATGTAGATTGTAGATTTATGTTACTGCTGGTGCTACTGCTGTGGTGATACGTCAAGATCCCTTACGATGTCAATGTGACTCGTGCTACGACGAGAAGTATACTGAATGACTGCCTTGTTATACCGTGGCGTATCGTAGTGGGATTCTTGTGTATCTTGGTGAAAAACTTGGGTGCGGAGATGGTGTTGCCAAGTGGCATGAACAATTTCATACAAGTAGGTTGCTTAGATTTACATCTCCGCATGCTGTTTTTGTAACTTATTTGGCACAGTTATCCATCATAAATATAAACCCAGCCCGCTGAAGGCTACCTGCATGTATTGCATATCCTAAAGTATATTTATAGTAACTTGTAGACTACATGCAATCCTTAGTTTGATCTCAACCATTTCTCCTTTTCCTTTTTCCTTCTCCTTTTACTTTTTATATTCTCCTTTCTTTTTGTATACATATACTGATTTAATACTTAACTGAAACTGCTTTTTAGTGTGACAGCCAATGCTGGAAACTACCTGAAAGGGCGGAATGCCCAAATCAAAATCCAAATCAAAATCCAAATCAAAATCCAAATCAAAATCCAAATCAAAATCTAAATCAAAATCAAAATCAAAACCAAAAAACCCAAAACGCAAGGACAGGAGTGATTCCCCACTAACTAATCCGTATTCCCGACAATCTTCCGCAACTTGAACTCCTAGATTCCCTTGCCACAATGCTTAACGAGACAGAACGCCAAAGAATGGGCAATGGTTCTTGATAACCAACAACAAGAAGTTAGAACATAGGACAACACGACAATGGACAGTAGTAATAACACCTCAAGCTCCTCATCTAAAGCCAAAACTTTAGTCAAAAGTCAAACTCCTCGATAAACCAAACTCACGGTACAGTCCACGAAACGTACATAGAATGCTATCACGAAACGGAAAGAGGCGAACATCAACGCGAAATGATAACGCGACTCGATAACAGAAAAGGAACTACCACCCATAAGTACGCCTCAATTCCACTCACACCCCCATATGTCTCAACATTAACCAAATATGACACAATCTGACCTTTCCAACAATCGATTCCAGGCTCGAGACAAATACCCTCACATAACATTAAGTGAAGTCCAAAGACCAAAAGTGGGGCTCAAACAAAATACATCAAGACCCTTAAGACCAACTGTCTTCACCAAAAAAAAAAAACAAAAAATACCTCCAATTGTATCTTACGGGGTACCTATCAAAGAGTTGACCACGGGTTTAAACGTCTCAATAACAACTGTACACACATCGTAACGGATCAATTAACAGACTATCAAACAATCAAGGACCTTCTAACATCCAAAAATCTTAGATTCTTTACTTATACTCCTAAGGAGCTCAAACCATTAATTCTGAGAGGTATTGACCCTGACTACACGCCTGAGGAGGTCTAGGAAGGGCTCCTGGAATCAAAGACAGAGCTTCTCGACCTTCACGTCACAAAATACAACACCCGACTGCCATCAGATTGGGTAGACAACTAGACTTATACCTAGTCCAGGTCGGGCAGTCGTGCAAAGTAAAAGAACTAACAGGCATTTAATTTCTGCTCAACCAAAAAATCCAGTGGGAAAATATTAAGAACATGCCTGTAAGCCAATGCAAGAAATGTCAAAAATTCTGACATACATATATCACTCAATTGCAACCTGGTACACAAGTATGTAAATTGCCCCCACACACACAGCCACCTAGCCAATGTACGAGAACTGACCGAACACAAGGAAAAACCGTACTGTGTGAACTGCTCACAATATGACAACCCAGCAAACTACAGACAATGTCCTAAATACTTGGACTTTATCGAAGGGCTGGAAGCCAAGAAAGAGTCACAAACTACCAAACGAATAGACAAAACAGTTAAGAATAATAACCCTAGACAGACCGACCTCACGTATTCAATAAACACCAATGCAGAAACAACCCCTAACCAACAAACTACCCAGCCAATGACCTTGAGAACAGTTATATTCCCTGGAGTAACAAACCCTCCTTATAACGTAGCAAATATCCTCAGAACAGAAACACCAACTACAGATAAAGACCAGACTAGAGATAGAGACTAACAATCTTGACTTCCTTAACGCACAGTTCAAGAAATACTTTAACCAGGACATGATGAGCTTTGCTCAAAAACTCAACTAAGTGGTAAACTTTGTGGGTAGACAATTAAAATCTGTTATTATCCTTAATTACATTTATTTACTCCGCAAAAACTGAGTAATGGTAATACACTTTTGATCTTGAAGTAACTGGAAAAATGTGGTTGTGTTTTCTTTCCAGGTGACGCGCGACTGACTGATTCAGCACACACTTGGTGTTCTTCGTTCGGTTTGCTTTCGTGTGATGGCAGTACTGCCATGTTCGCAATTCGTCTTTTGGCATGGCGGTAATTTTAAAATCGAGAATAAATCGGTTCGATCACCACAACTTTCTTAAAGGCAACCCCGACCCTACTGAAGGAATACGAAACTATCCAACTTCGCATATGAATTAGCTCCATACGTTAATCAACTTAAATAGGTTCGCACAATAAGAGAACGCATGTATTTACTCTGAACTGCAATTCATTACGTACTCTCCCACGACAACATGAACTGAAATTGCTACTAAAGAGACATAAAATTGATATAGCTATACTCACAGAAACCAAACTCGACGACAGGTCCAAAATCAAAAATAGATTGCAGGGGTATGACATACTGATGGATAGCAGACAGGATAGATGAGGGAGAGGAGTTGCCATCCTCATCCCGGCTAATGCCAAACATAAACTGCTAAACATGCCTGAGTTTAAGTCTATCGAAGCAATGGCAATAGAACTCACGCTCACAAACGTAAAACAATTAAAAGTCACATCAATGTACCATACTCGTTCAATCGGTAACAGCGACCTCCACATACCGAACCTGGACAAACTTGAAAAATTGTTGGGAATTGGGAAAACAATTGGGAACTGAGCTGCACATAACAACTACTGGTTTAGTGCTGAAACCGACACTAATGGCCGAACTCTGCTGGACTGGGAGTTGCGACTTGAGCATTGCCTCTTATACCCGACCAAACGACTAACCTACCCATCAGCTGGTTCTTATCTTGACCTTAACATACTCCATATTGCGAGAGTCGAGGCAGTTCAGAAGCGCTTTCTCCGCTTCGCTCTCCGCCACCTTCCATGGTCCGATCCCGTCCACCTTCCCCCTTATGCGGACCGTCTTAAACTCCTCAATCTACAATCTCTTTTTGGGCGCCGCGTCATGGCTGATTTATCTTTCATATATGGAGATATTGTCGCCCCGAACATCCTTAGCCAGGTTGCTTTGCGACCCTGTGGTAGATACTTAAGGTCCTATGATTCCTTTTCCCTTAGCTATCACCGCACGGACTTCGGCAGGATGGAGCTAGGTACTCCTATGCTCCGGGCTTACAATCAGGACGTCCCTCTACTTCAAGTCGCGGGTGGCAACACTAGTGCCCGTTCGATCTTTCGAATCTGCGCCGATAACATGTCGCATTAGTCTTGCACTTGACCGTACCCGTCTTCCGTGACTCGACTGGTCCCTATGGCTAATTTTTACATATTTCTTCTTTGTATTCTCTTTATTTTTTTTTCTTTCTTTTTTCTTTTCTTGTTTTTTTCTTTTCTTTGCTGTTTATCTTGTTATATCTTGTTATATGAACTTGTACTAAGTTGTAAGTAAATAAATAAACATAATTCATCACGAGCTTGAGGTAATGGTTCTTACACCCGGTCTAGACACCCTTGAAACAACTGAGAGCTTCTCTGATCATCGAGCCATACTACTTACGATAGGACCAAATATAATCAAGTCTCCTGCACAAACCACCAAATTTGTCTGCAATTAGCCGGTCAAACATCTGAACTACCGTGCCATGAATTGGACTCAACTTAGACGGAAGGTTCATTGTGCAAATGCTTTGCAGTTGTAGCGAATCAGGACTGATGGCAATCTGGTCGAACAAGAAATTGATAGTGAAATCAGCACCCTAGTCAATAATGTTTCTTCTATCATTCACGGATGCGTCTCGTCAACAATAAAAATAAAATGAGGAAGCAGCTCGTTAGATATCTGGTCCAAAGTAATTTTATCAAGGACACAAAGTACTATGAAACAGCTCACCAAGAACACCTGATGTGTAAAGCAATTGAATTGAACATCATGACCCTATACAGTTCTACACTCCGGAAAAAAGTGAAAAAAATTAAACCGAGAAACAATATCTTTGAAGAAATTAACATGTTTCGGGCTTATAAAAGCATTACTGGTTAAAGTACCCTGCGACCGGCTCAGTTCTGCATTATACTACAGACATCAACAACCTATTAATAGCAACGATTGCGGATACTCAAATTCAATGCCAGTCAGGTAGTAGAACTAATTTTGAAGGCATCATCTACAACGGCATAGCTGAATTCAGCGCCAAGAGAGAAAACGAATTGATATGCTCATTCAACCAATTTCAACCGAGTAGCACAAATTCCGCCTACCCTGAAATTTTCTGTACATCTTCCCAAATCCAAATATATGCAAAACTCTCCATTCAAAAAATCATCCGAACATGACGGTATTTCCAACATTATTGTTAAAAATCTACCAGAAAACACTCACACCCTTCTGTATATAATCTTCAACTGCTGCATCAACATTGGGTATTACCCAAGTGCATGGAAAGCGGCGAAGATTTTACCCATAAGATAACCAAACAAGAATCCACTTGATCCTAAAAGCTATCGCGCGATCTCTTTGTTGCCTTGCCCTAACAAACTATTTGAAAGGGTAATCTCCAAAAGACTAATTTCATTCGTACAATGCAAAAATCTTCTCCCTGATTTTCAGTTTGGATTTCGCGCTGGTCATTCAACCGCGGATGCAATCTCCCTGGCACATAGCACCCTAGCACACAATATGGGGCATAAAAAAAGTCACATTCGTGGCACCTATAGACCTTAGAAATGCATTTGACACTGTATGGATTGAGGAACTAGCCTGGAAGCTGCTATACTTATGCCAGCTCCCTGTATGCCAGATTACCTCACCTCGATCATTGACTGTTATTTTACCAACAGAAGAACATACGTTCACAACAATAACGGAGACTATAACAATTTGCTCATGAGCGGGGGTACCCCAAGGCTCGGTCCTTGCACGAACCCTTTTTGCGCTATTTATGGGAGATTTACCATTACAACATACGCCGCTATACCATGACCCGAACTTCCGTCCGCCTTTACCACCTGCAATGATACTAAGGACCAATACCAAGACAAAAGTGATATGCTACGCTGACGACACTATTGCTTTCACTTCTTCTCTGTCACCAAAAATTGGAATCAAAGATCTGAACGCTTCCCTGAATAGTGTATTCGAGTCTGTTAAATTATGGAAGCTTAAAGTTAGTACCACCAAATGTGAAGCCATACGCTTCCACGGAATAAGCTCACAGTATCAAAAAAAAATGAAATGCTATTCGGGACCGAAAGTTCAGATCGATGGACAAGAACTGACTATAATGAATTCAATTAAAAACTTAGGGTATAACCTCACCAGAAATCTTAACATGAATGCACAGGCAAAAGAGAAGTTAGGGAAAGCAAGAATTGTAGAACTATCACTTAATCTCCTATTACACCGAAACAGCAACCTTGACGAGTTTACAAACAACTAATAAGACCAACCCTCGCATATGGCTCAGTCATCTGGAACGAACAAACACATCAGACAACAACGAAACAAATAGCAATCTTTGAACGCCACTGTCTTAGGCAAATCCTAGGCAAAACGCGGAAACGATCGACATATACATACATACAATAGAAAGCCAATTAAACATTTCCAACGAAGAAATTTACAGACTCAATAATTGACCCGCGACTACGACGTTTTTAAAACACCTACAAGCACGATACATCACACGACTAGAGATGCACAACAACACACTAATTACTAACATTTTAACCAGGAATGACGACATAAGAGAACTATACTCGACGTTCAAAATTAAACCTATATAACTCCTTTATCACCCTCCTTGACTTAGCGAAACCACTTAACCCAGGCAGATACACTCCTATTCCTGCGCTGAATTACGCAATAATTATTTGTTTCTTTGCTTTTATCCTAAATACATAATAAAAAAAAATATTTTATTTAAAAAATATAACTCGTTACATAAACGTATTCACGTACAACACACGACCGTGTCCATAGCATAGTAATCAGCTAAGTAGATAGTCAATCATAAATAGTAATCAGCTAAGTAGATAGTCAATCATAAATAGCTAAGGCAGGCTAAGCCATACATAACTTTATTTGATCTTTTTTATTAGGTTTACCATACCATACGTTAGCAATCCAAAAAACCTAATGATAAGAAGATCGCGGTATAAAGTTTGGCGTTGTAGTTTCGAATCTATCCTCTACATCTAAAATTAAATTATACTACTGGATAGCTAAAGGATCAAGGAATTTATCACGATAAGGTAGAACAATGACCCATCACGCGCGGTGGAGTGAGAAGCGCCACCATCTTGAGGTTATTTTGCTGCGTATCGAAATTTGCAATTCGTATAACTTTTGACTCGGAGACGCTACGATGTTCGTTTAAGTTTTACTCGTCAGCTGTCGTCAAAATCTATCGATTGTATTGAAGTAGTACATTTTATGAAAGTTATATACAGACCTATAATTAATAAAGTTATTTTTTAACGCAATAATTATTTGTTTCTTTGCTTTTATCCTAAATACATAAAAAAAAAATATTTTATTTAAAAAATATAACTCGTTACATAAACGTATTCACGTACAACACACGACCGTCTCCATGACACAGACACAACCCATTTTTTTGTACGCTGACTTTTTTTTACCTAAAACTAAACTACATATACATAGGATATGCTCTTAGTTGTACCAAAGTTACGTTAGGATTTAAGCTAGCCGTTAGGTACGTTAAGCAAGGAAGAGAATAACAATCTATTCTTGTTAATGAAGAACAATGTTGAAATTGTTCATAAATGTTCATAACATTGTCTTGTCGTCTGCATGAAATTTTCCGATTAATGTTCATTCGC
This sequence comes from Chrysops caecutiens, assembly GCA_963971475.1. NCBI lineage: Eukaryota > Metazoa > Arthropoda > Insecta > Diptera > Tabanidae > Chrysops > Chrysops caecutiens. The sequence goes on from OZ020567.1 coordinate 69,114,340, forward strand.
CGGTCATTGATCGTCGCGTTGATTGTCCCGTTGCATTTCTGCCCTGTTTCACACAAATTGTTTCTCAAGAAAAATGCGGTCTATTCTGGTCATTCATAACAGATTCTGCTATTTTGTTGTGTTTTCGAACAATTTTTATTGTGTATAAGAATTGAAAATACTTTAATAGTAACACTAATTTTAAATTTTATATGAAATGAAGATATTAAACACATTAATTACTTAAAATTTTCGGACAAAACAACAAACACGACGAATTTCCCGTACTTCACAACACGGAATATTGAGAGAATTCAGCCTACTCTCCACACATCGACAAAGCATACTTCATGACTAGTGAATACATACAGAGGGTTTTGGTTATTAGCATTGAATTAATAATAAAGGAATGGCTCTGGGGCTCATCTATACTGTAAGGGAATGAAGCAAGGAATTAATTGCCCCCACCTAAGCTGGAGCTGAGATGAACCGATATGCTGGGAAAATATGTTCCTGGATAAGTCAAGTCCTTATTTTGATTTTTTTCAGTACGTGTGCGAAAAAATTTTGATTTTCTATGTATTTTGTTTCTCATGGTAATAAAACTTAATCGCAGCTAAAGATTTTTGTCGCGCATTTGGAACCAAAACGTTGTGTCAGCATTTTAGGTTGAGAACGACTGAACGACTAGTTCGTTCCCGCAAAAATGAGTTGATAACTGAAAGGGAGGGATGAGAAAAGGGAAGCGAACATATCTGACTGGACATAGGCTCAGTCACAACATTTCACACCCCTTGGAAAAACAAAAATTTGGTGGTAAATTTTTTTTATTATTTCTAGGGTTTGTAATGTTTTTTATGTTGTGTTCGGGAGTCAATTTAGAGAAATTGAAACACGTTTATACTTTGAATCAGATGTTTATTACGTTTTAATTAAATGCTTTGTTCTCGACGTGCATAGCCAGGCTACTTTATCTAGCCTCACACAAGGGTGGGTGGTCATGTATTAATGACTTGGGTTACATACCCATGTTAGTTATATATGTATCCCTTTTTTTCGTCTTAAACGTACGCACGTCACATCCTCTTTTTTTGAATGAAGTTTTACATGATTAATTATTTCTAGTAATAATTACAAAATGAATTTAAAACAAAACCTTTTAAATGGGACAGCGTTTTTACAGTACGCTCTGATCTTGTGATTATATTTGTTTCATTTGATTTATTTGCATAGTTGGTTTCTATATTTATTTGATGTTGATTATTCTCATTATTTATCTCTATGGGATCTTCATTATTGTTATTTACTTCGACATCTTCTTGATTGTTATCACGACACTGATTTTTTTCTCTTTCGTTCAGTGTTAGAATGTGTTTTTTGGATCTTTCATAGATTTTACCATTTTCTACCTGCAATTTATATGATCGTGGACGCTCGCATTTTTCAATAACCGTAGCTGGTTCGAGGGGTTTGTTAGGCACTAATCGTACATGAGTTTTATCATTTGTATTGGTTGGTGGTTGATAATGAGCGTTATGATCATAACAATATTTCTGATTATATTATCTGTTTTCTAATTTAGTCTTTATTTTTTGTAGTCACTTTTGACTGATTTGTTACTTTCTATTGGCATTATTCCCTTGATTTTTCTTCCAAACATTGGTTCGTTTGGTGGTTAATGTCTTGAGTTATCGCAGTGTCTCTGTATTCCAATAGCGCTATACTCGGATCTCTGCCATCTATTTCAAATTTTTTGAACATATTTTTTATCGTTTGGATGTGTTTTTCCACCATTTGATTGTGGATAGTATCAACTCGACGTTACGTGTTTAAAATTCCATGATTTCGCGATTTATTTTATTTTCTTCATTTTGAAAGAGGTCCGTTGTCTGAGTATATTGTTTTTGGTATGCAAAATCTTAAAAATGCTGATCTGATTATTGCTATGATTGTACTTGTGTACGTATTTTGTAATTTTGAAACTTCTATGTATTTATTAAGCATTCAAGTTCTTTAAAATGGAATAAGTCAAGGCCCAATTCCAGCCGAGGACATTCAGGGATGTCCCTTAGTATGAGGGGTTCTTTGTTTATCAATTTTCTGTAATTGCTGCAAGGTTCACAGTTTTTGATTATATTGTAGGACTAGCTGTGCCCCGCGGTTTCACCCGCGTTAAATTTAATCGTGCATACTGCCTGTTTTATAAACCTACTTTAAAAAAAAAGAGTTGGTGAAGACCGAGTTACGGAACTAACCACTGTTTCACATAATCTTCCATTGAGGAAGAAATACCCTCCTCGTGAGAAGTGGGCTCATTGATCTTTGTCAAACCTGTCGTTTGAAAAAATTCAAGAGGAATATGTTACAATTTTTTTTATTACAAAAATACCATAAAAGATGTGGTTGGTGGGGATAATAAGCGAGTTTAATATTGACATTGAAGTCAATTTCTCTAAACTCAGAGTGATGGTTTTAAGTTATATAGTGGGACTGTTGGCCGTTCGGAAGACACGTAGCCTCGACACGAATATTCGGGTAAATAACTGCTTCAAAGAAAGTATCTCAAATTTGATAGCTACGTTTAAAGGAATAAGAAGGATCGTGTTCACTTTTATATTTTAAAAACTGAAATTTAAAGAACTTCCTCATATACGATATTTTTCGTAAATTCTCCTTGTGGTATAAGTATATGCTGATTTTCTCCACAACTTGCTCTAGATAAGGCAACATAAAGTTGGCCGTGAGAGAAACAGTCTTGTGTTAGATCCACTCCTACATGACTAAAGGTTTCACCCTGTGCCTTATTAATAGTGACTGCAAACGAAACCTTAACGGGGAATTGAATTCTTTTAAAGTTGAACGGTAAGTCAGTAGGAATCATTGGAATCCGAGGTAGCAGTACTGTTTGTCCAATTGCTGGACCTGTCAAAACAATCGCAATAATCACATTATTTCTAAGAAATTTAACTTGCAGTCTGGTTCCGTTGCACAAATTCGGTGGGCTAAGATTTCTTAATAAAATAATGGGAGTGCCAGGTTTAAGTTTTAGGGAATGCGGAGGAAGCCCACACGGATTTAACGAATTGAGAAATTCTTGCGGGTAATATATAACATCTTCTTGGTTCATTACAATATCAATGGACAGATAATTCACGAAATCGCCTGGTACTTTGTTCAGTATTTGTTCATTGATTGCATCGACACTACTATTTCTAGCTGCTTAAATGGCCCGCTGACACATCCACTGATGATCTTTTTGTTGAATATGGATCACATCCGGGTACACTTTAGAGATCAAATCTTCAATGTCGTGTACAATGTTTCCTAATTCCCTGTCAATTCTAATTTTATTGTCTACGTTAGGTACCTGCCCATCACCGATTAAAAGAAGTGTTTTTGAAAAATTTATGCTTCCTCCACCTAAATGAGCTCTCATGTTTGTAGTAAGTTTCAGGCGTTCAATGGATTTCCAAAGTGAGGAAGATTTTAAGCAGGACTTCACAATGTCGGCTCTAGTCCCTCTAACTATTACAGGTAACGTTTGCCTAAAATCGCCAGAAAACATAAAAGTAATACCACCCATAGGTTTATTCGAGTTTCTTATATCTCTAAGACTTTTATCCAATGCCTCTACATGAGCTTTGTGTATCATGGTGCACTCATCCCATATTATTAAACTAACATCTTGCAAAACTTTTCCCAACGGACCATTTGTACGAATTGAGCACACACTATCTCCTTGCAAAGACACTGAAAGAGGCAGTTTAAAAGTGGAATGCGCCGTTCTTCCTCCTGCCAATAGAGTTGCTGCAATTCCTGATGAAGCAACGGCTAAAGCAAGTTTTCCTTGAGATCTAACTTTTGCCAAAATCAAGTTTGTTACAAACGTCTTGCCCGTTCCACCTGGAGCGTCCAAAAAAAATATTTTGCCTTCGTTAAAGTTAACACTATTTAAAACTGATTTATATGCAAAATGTTGGTCACCGGCTAATTTTGGTTCATTTTGAAAAATGTAATCATTGAGTTTATCTGAATCAAATGGTCTTCGCAAGGCTTGTTCTACGGGATCCATAATATTCAAATTATTCCGCTTTGCTGCTGGCAGTCCAAAATCAGTAAGAGATTTGTCGCATATCTCGTGAATTTTGTCTTCAATAATTATTAAACCTTCGTTGTACACTTCGTCAGTAAATTGTAAAGTTATGTCATCATTTTCATTTCTCACTCTATTCAATATGTCCTCACATAAATCATCACGAAACTTATTCCACAGCACAATCGGTTCTGATGCATGGCAAAATGTTAATATTATGGTAAATAATTCCCTCAGTTTTGCTGCTGACTCTGAAATAACTGCATCTGACAGTGTTTTTTCCCAGTGTTCATCTCCTTCTAACAAACCGAGTTCTTTACAGGCGCCCTGATATGTGGGGAAGGTAATGCTATTAACTGTTCGAAGATCTTTAAAAGAAGTTGGCCCGCGTACATTCATAAGTAGCATTCTTAAGTAGTAACACTCGGTTTGTGTTGGATGAACATTATAAACGCGTCCCAAAGCTGCATCTTTTTTTATATCAGGGAATCCAGGAACTTCTTGCACACGCTTTCTTCTTGAAAATTTTTTTTTGTTCCAGGTGTAGTATTGGGGAACATCACGGTATAATAAAGTTCTTGCAAAATTATCAATTCTGCACAATTCGAAAAATGCTGTCATAGTCGTTGCAGGAGGATTATTGACTCTATCGCGAAGGTTATCATTATTAAAATAAATTCTTTGTCCGTTTTCAAGGTGGACTGCCAGATGAACCACAGCCGGGAATCGTTCATGTATAGGGAACTCAAAAATTCTCCAAATTGCTTCGGAAGTGCTAATATAGCGACCATTGAGATACTTTTCTACCTCATCGTTACAATTTTGCAAAGAAAATGTAGCTTGATCAGAACCTTTATGGATATATTTGCAAATATATTTTATAGCTTTGACGGATTGACAAAATTCTACATTAATGTGCGCATTGAAGCATCGTAAAAGAACTGGATTATAAGGGACAACCCACCTATTATCTACCGTCATTTCAGTTCCCCTTACACGTACAACTCCTGTGTAACCCCCGCAATCTGGAGATCTACGCCTGTAGGTTGGATAGCCATCATCACCAGTCTGTGTCTCGGAAATAAACGTTCTCGGATATTTTTTAGAGCATACGTTTTCTTTCATACATGGTGATGTCGGATTATAGAATCCGCAAGGTCCGTGTATCATGTTCTTAACGACAATGTTATAAAGTATAGGATCATGTTCTTTGTCGGGTATTTCGGCCGATATGATGTTGTCTATAGAGTCTGGTTGAATTTTGTTTGCCAGCCATAGCAAGAGGTGGGCATGCGGTAAACCTCTTTTCTGCCATTCCACGCTATAAGCAAACGCCTTTGGTGGCCGAAATATATGTCTCCTTGTTAAAATGTCTATCAGTTTTTTGAGCTTTAAATGAAACACCCTTGAAATTAAATCATGTCTGTCATAAGATTTCTGATCTGAATAAAGCTCATTTTTTATTTCCGGCCATTCTGGATTGCAAGTAAAGGTTATAAAAAGATCCGGTCTTCCGAAGTTTTTCACATATGTCATGGCGTCTTGACTTTTTTCATTCATGTATCTTGGCGAACCCGTAAATGAAGACGGCAATATAACATGCTGTCCAATATTAGAAGCATCAACATTTTGATCATTAATGACTGCGTCTCGTAGGTGTATATATTCATCGGCCCTCAGTTTTTTTTGGTTTCTCTTTATAAAGTTAAGTCTCTCAGATATCATTTTTGCCGCCATGTCAACACAGTACTGGTTCAGCAATCCTTTAAAATAATGTAAACTGTTGAAGTCACTTTCTCTTACCATAAGTCGGAAGGCATAAAATTGCATACATGATACCATTTTAGGTCGTAAGGCTCCATTCTGTTGTTGGATATTTAAGCAATAACCATCGTCTCCGTGTGGAAACAGGAGAGGATATTGCAGCGGATCATATGACCTGTTTAATTCTGATACTCTTTGAAGATTACCATCCCTTGCATTCAAAACAATATCTCTCGGGCCTTTATCCTCATCGACCAATAGAACAGCAACTTCGTCTACTGTTGGCGCATTATATCGACCACGGTGATCATTGGGAGGCTTAATATCAGCGTGAATAATTAATTTCAAGCCCGGGGCTTGTCTATTTTCTAGGTTATATTTGAAGCTTTTAATATAATTATTATAATCGTGGAGCTCTTTTTGTAAGGATTCAATAAGGTTGATTTGCAGATTTGGATTTAAATTTGAACGTAAAGATAGCTGATCAGATTGAGAAACGAAATATATTTGTAAAAATTCAGGTTGTGCGCCATGAGCTGGAAGTAAATTTCCGATCAAGTGATAGACTTGACCCTGTATTTTTAAAGTGGGCATGAAACTCCCCTCGCGAATTTCATTGGCACCAAAGGATGTCATTTGAAATAACGTGTTATACTGTCTCGCATGGTTTAAAAAATGTTTTGAGGATGGATGTATGCCAAGTAACAATTGTTTCAAAACTGGTGTTGGCTCAGGAATCTTAGGGATACTTCCTTTGCCATTGCTGCAACAGATACCAGGCGCTTCAGTTCTCCATTTTCTTGCTTGGCAATAAATACATGTGCTATTCATGCTCCCAATATCAACATCGTTTAGCACAGAGTAATCAATATTGGCGTCGTAAGCAAAACCCGTATTCAATGAATTTATTTGCCTTCGGGATCTATTGGCAGCTGATCGTGTATTCTGTTGATTCAGACGCTGTGAACGTTCAACGCTAGATTCTCGCTCTCGACTCGCAAATGTGCGGGCGTTCTGCTCTGTCAAACGCTGTGAGCGTTGAGCGCTAGATTCTCGCTCTCTTATCGTTGATGTGCGTGCGTTCTGCGCAGCCAAACGCTGCGAACGTTCAGTGTTAGATTCTCTAAGCCGATTTTGTTGGGTAATTGTACGTTGACTAAGTAACCTATTCATACTTACATCTTCTGTTTCATTATTTCGCAAAAGTCTCAATCGCTTTGCTGTAGCAGACTGCCGAGAGAGTTGAGATTTTCTTCGAGGCATTTTTATTCAAACAATGAAAAAGGGAAATCGACAAAAATTACGAACTATCACGTATAAGGAGAAGCCAATGAAAATTACAAACAATCACGTATAACTATGAATTAATCCACTATTAACCACTATTAAATAATTCTATGTTTATAATAGATCTGTATTATTTTGCAAACGTGAATAAATCAGAGTATTCCTTGTCAACGAATTAAAAACAAAACTCACTTCACTAAAACTATGAAAAAATTAACTTTAACACCTTAAAATTAGCACAATCACTTAAAACTGTGAACGAAACTAACTAACTAATTTATAAAAAACAAACTATTTAAAAAACCTCGTTATTAATTTTACAAATCTTAAACTTACATAATATAAAATATGAAATTAATATCTATATATAAATAGGCGACACGTTTTTTTGTTATCCCTTTTACAGGAAGCCAGGTGGACTTAACTGGATAAAAATTATACCATTCGAAAGACTAATTCTTCCTCTACCTGCAGCAATTATTTTTTTTTTTTTAATTTAATTAGAAATTAGTTTAATTTTAAATTGAAATTAAAAAATTCATTGGGATAGTATGCGTGAATTGAGCACACGTATAGCGTAGATGATGCTTTTGGGAAGAATGTATGCGTGTGATTGTTTTGCTTTTTGCCTGGAAATATGCAACCATATGTGTATTTTTGGTTTGTGTCCCCAATAAATGGCAAGTACTAAATTAGTCGAAAATCAAACCAAATGGATCAATCTTCTACTGGGGACACAAACCAAATGAATTAACATATAATTGCATTCCTCTACGAAAAAATCAGAATATAGAACATACTTATTTAACATTATCATTTGCATAGATCATACCTTCGACTGAAAAACCAATCATTTATGCCAAATACATGCATTCTTTTCACTCAAACCTAATATTTATGTCAAGGATAATGTGAGCGGCAAATGCAGCCATATCACAGACAATATTCACATGTTCATTCTTTTGTTTTTTGCCTGGAAGAAGGCAATCTTTGGCAATTAAAATTGCATTCTTCCAGACAAAAGCCGAAACAATGAACATATGGCCACAGATAATAATATGGATGCATTTCCACAGACAAATTCAAAGCCATCGTTTATTTATGCCATTGTTTTTTGCTTATTTGATAAAAATATATGGAAATTTTATATAAAAAAATAAAGAAAACCATAATTTTAAAGTTATCTCTAGAAAACGCGAACTTAACTTTCACGAATATGTATGGAAAGCGAGCGAATGTCAGAATTTTATCATATTTCCTAAATTTTCTATGGATCCACATTCAAAAACATAATTTAGAGAAATAGGATATATGGCCAAAAGTTGGGAACAAAAAAAATAATGGGGTTGGACACACCCCCTAGAATGCTTGATTTAGCCGCTACGAGCAAAAAACTGTTAAAATTTTAAAATCTGAAATTATATCGTATTTCTAAACTTTTGTCTGCACACCTTTAAAACTGCAATTTAGAGAAAAAAGAAAAGGTAGGAAATAAAATTTGGTTCGTTTGTACGGAAATTCCAGATATATTTTATTTACAATATATGTAGATGTATTTCCCACAACTTCATAATTTAGTTAAAAACCACATGATCCACGGTTGATGCGGTTTATTGAATCGTATCCCCGTCTGTATCAGAGATGGTAAATGCAGCAAAAGCTTTTCTAAGGACTTTTACAATACAACTCAGGGCAATGTTAGATGCGCCGTGTTAATGGTATAACAGTTGACTTTCGTGGCCACTCTGTTGACAACCGTTATGCTGTTCCTTAAAATCCATATCTTTTAGCGAAATTTGATTGCTACTTAAATGTGGAAGTTCTTGGCACAGTTAAGAGCCTAAAATATGTGTACAAATATGTTTGTAAGGGATGCGACTGTGCCTCATTACAGTTTGGAAGAGTTTGAGGTGGAGTTGATGGCAAAGTTTATATAGATGAAATCGATAGTTTTCTGTCCGGTCACTATGTTGGATCTACGGAAGATAGTTGGCGGATAAATGAGTATCCAATGCATTACCAGTCACGTAATATCTTATAGTTCGAGTTGAATGTCACTTGCCTCAACGGCAAAATATAGCCTTTAGGGAAGGAAATGTTCAGCAAGGTCTTAAAAAACACAGAAGAACAAAATTGACTGCATTCTATGAAATCAATCGAATTAGTTCGTCCGACTTTCTACATATATACAGAGACGCCGATGCATTATATTTAGGTAGATAAAGAAAAGAAATGGAAAAAACCTCAAAGAGAAAGTAGTAGAGCTATTGCTAGATTATTTTATGTTTTATGTTCAGTTGTTCCATTTGAGACTATTTTGCTTCATGTTCGAGGTCCAATCAGGATTTGAGTACTGTTGGGAACATTATTTACTACACATTTTCAGCGCATGCACGACGTATCGCATGAAATGATGGAGAGTGGCGTGAATAGTTATTAGAAGTAAAAGAGTGTAAGTCCTCTCAGCAGTTAAGGGAGTTATTTGCCACCTCCTATTTGTGGTATGAACTTTCCTACAAATGCTTTAGATTTGTGGAATGAATTCAAAATTTTCATCTGTGAAGAATTTTCAAGAAATTTGCGATTGTGGCGATTTTTGACGAATATTGCCAATTATATCTCACGGTATACGTGTATCACTTATTGAGAATTGCCTTAATTCATGGACCAAATTTTCAAAATTCCACAAAATAACTTTTACCCAAAACATAAGAGCTTTACCTCATGAGATTGAATTGGTTGAATTTCTTAAATCTCTTGGTAATGGAACTTTACCCACATTTCCAGATTACAGCCAAGATGTTATTGAAATTCCTTCCCATTTAGTTAGCAGTAACTACCTGATTGCAGATACTTATGGCAATGTATCTGAAACCATAAAGTCTAACGATATTCTCAATTCGGTTATATTAGCACCCAAATATGAAAACTGCTCTTTCATCGATGCAGAAATCTTTAACAGTCTGTCCGGAGAGGAACGAATATATTTGAGTTCCGATTACATCTTGAGTGAAGATTATAGAGAGCAAAATTATTTTCCAGTAGAATTTTTAAACTTAGTTGATGTAAGTGGGCTCCCGATTCCACAAAATTATTTTCAAAACCAAATTGCATACTTTTTCGTATTCTGAGTACAGGACATGACTTGCTTGGTCGATGGTACAACTATTCGTTTAGTTCAAATGCAAAAGAAAATTGTTTGGATTGTGAGATTTTAGCAGGAGTTTTCCGAAACACACGTATTTTGACACCACAAATAAACCTTAATTATACAAGTACACTTCTGTCTTTTTGCTTTCAAAAAACACAATTTCCCCTCATTCATGATTGTTACTACAGTCGGAACTAAATAACCTTTTTACTTAAAATGCTACTGTATATATAGCGCCATGCGCGAGCTATTAGAGTGAGCGTAGCGAACGTCGGGGGTTGGCGAGCGTAGCGAGCATTGGGCGTCCCCCTAGTAAAATATAAATATGTAAACACAAAAAATAACAAAAATAATCAAAACTTATATACTACAAAACTTTTGCAAAACTTCGTTGTATTCAGAATAATTGATATACTGTATAGTAATATAATTATCACTGTTACTTGCACTTTTAAAACGGATGTTGCTGTATGATATGTTTAATACAACTGAATCATTGAGGGAAAAATATCCTTCGTTTGTCCCAAAAAAATTTTTTTACTTTCCAAGCTTATACTTTATCAGAAAAACCATAAAATTATTCGTTTCATTAAACATTTACAAAAGGAGCTGACCGACGCATCGAAAAGACATAGTAAAGAACAGACCGCCTACTTTAACAAATGGCATCATTTGCATGGGAAAACATGGGTTTCGTCCTTTGACAAATTTCTGTCGATTGCCAAGTCAAAGTAAGAATAAAAAACAGAAATGTGAGTAATAACCCGAAAATTTTACCTGTTTAAAGAGTGAAAGTGGTAGGAAATGTTTATTAGGGGCAATAAAAAGAGGTAAAAACAGGGGATATGAAAAATTTGTGGGTGCGTTCTGGTTGAACAGTTATTAACACGCGTATGTACACAAACATGGGGCAGAACCTGCTCTTACATTAAAAACCTTCTAAACGTTTGTAAGAACCTAAATCCGCTAATAAAAAAAAAATTAGAAAACCAATTATATAAACCTTAGCTGCGAATAGAAGCTATTCTTAAATCCTACAAAAATACACCGTTTTGAAAAAACTATTTCACACTTATATTTATAAGTAGTAGTTAAAATGTAACAGCCTTAATCTGAAATGGTCAAAAGTACGCTCATCAATTAAAAGTAATAAACGAAGCATAAAATTATTCAACATTGTTAACCTAACTGTATGTGGGTTAACTGTATCTATATTATTTTGGTGATTATTTCCCCTATGTAGACCAAAAAGAAAAACAGGAGAATTTTCAAATAAATAGATCCTACCATTTATATTGAGAAATAATGACTTTATTCCGTAATGAAATATTTTTCATAGAAATTTTCATACAGAAATACATAATTGAATAAAAGTAACGAATAAAAGTATCGAACATGTATCCAGACACTTTGTTGAATCATTGCAACGCTGATGTGTGTCAGCGCAACATTTTGTTGCTGCAGTCATGCGTCTGCGCAACATTATTGTTGCTGCCGTCATGCGTCAGCGCAACATGTTTATTTCTAATGTAAACTGAGGTAATTCGTACATATTCCCAGTTACTCTCTGTCTCTCAAGTTTGAACGCATCAAACATACGTACTACGCATCAGTGTGGGTTGATAACCAATTGTAGCGTCGCTCACAATCGTGCTGAAGAGAGAGAGTAATCGGCAATCATATGAACGAATTGCCGTAGCTCTGAGAGGAAACGAAAATGATGCGTTGACGCATGACTGCAGATAAAAAGCCGACGCACGTCTGAGTTGCACATCAGTTTTGCAATAATTTAAGAATCTTCGATTTTTGCAGTTATATCTTTACTACTTCGCTACTTTGGGGAGCACCACTATTATATATAGCCTATAGCCTTCCTAAAATAATAGACTATCTAATAAAAAAAAAAAAATTCAAATCGGATAAGTAATTCCCGAGATCATCGCGTTCAAACAAACTCTGTCTCTTTATAATATTAGTATAGATTCTTCCTTGTTTATTTAAAATGACTGGGATCCTTCCGCGGGGTTCCGCTCAGATCAAGCAGATCCCGTTGGAATTGTAAGGAGAGGTAAAAATACTGGGAGACTGGGAATTAACGATGTATTTCTTAAGTTTAAATTAACTTTATTAACGTAACTACTGTTACAGCAATACGTTACATACTGACTAACAATCTAGATTTAGCGGGGTTCTTATACTTATTTTGAAGTGCTAGCGCAGCAATAAGAATGTTGTCACTTCGGACTTTCCCATCAGAATTATTTCGATGAGGCAACACCTAATGAGGTCATGTCGTTCTGCATTGGTTTGCACATTTCATTATAGGTGGGAGCGGATCCAGACGATCAACCGATCGTGGGGAACTATGGATGACTGGAGGAGTGGTCAGCGTGGGAATGGAACGAAACGAAATGCAACGGGATGTTCAGGGCAATAAAACCTTTTTTTGTCGGTCCGGATGAGAAAGTTTCATTTGTTTAATTAGTTTCTCGTATTGCTGCGTTGCCTTGTTTGGTACATTACAATATCCTCGATCTCTTTATTTATGTTTGGCCAATACACCGTTTCTCTGGGTCTTATTTTCCATTTTTCCGTGTCCATATGTCCATAATGCAGTTTTGTTAATACGTCACTTCGCAGACGTTTTGGTACAACTAATTTCTCACCTTTGAAAATCAAGGCCTTGATTCAATGATAGTTCGTCAGAGAAGTGAAAGTAGGCTTTTATTGTGTCTGGAAGTTTTGCTTTATACGACAGCCAACGTTCTTTTATGTATTTTGTTAACAGTTGCATTTCCATCTCTCTTTCGTTTTCTGTAATGAATTCTTCTCGGTTTCTAATTGAGATTGGTAGGTTTGTACTTATGAGACAGATTTGCGTTTCTTATTCGCCTTCCAATTCTGATTCCTTTTCATTCAAATATGACCTTGACAATGCATCTACCAGTAATAGTTCTTTCACTGGTCTATATTTGATCACTATGTCACATGTTTGGACATTCAGTTTCATTCTCTGAATTCGTGTTGGGAACATAGGAAGAGGCTTTTTAAATATGTTTTCGTAGGGTTTGTGATCGCTCTCAATTTCAACTGTTTTTCCAAATATGTATTGGTGGACATATTTTGCACCCAAAGCAAATTGACAGAGCTTCTTTTTCTATTTGGGCAGATTTTGATTCGGTTTCTGTGAGTGCTCTACTCGCGTATCCCACTGGTAGGTTGTCTTGGAGCAAAACAACTCCTGAGACATATTGAGAGGCATTGTGATGTTATAATTTTTTACCCTTTAATTTCCTTAACCTCGTACGGTAAAACCTTACAACATCTCCTCAAGTACATTTTCCAATTCCAAAGACTAGACTTAGGCGTTTCATTATTTATTACTTTTATCAAACGTAATTATTCTCTTCTTAAACTATGACAATTTGTCTGTTACAATTCTTTTCTAATGTTGATTTCTACCATGTTACTTTAACTTTATTACTGTTACAATCTTTACTTTTACTACTTCTACTAGTATAACTCATTCGAATTTGTTCTCCGCTCGTTCTCGAGGCTTCTGGACCCCTTTAGCTCGTCGTGTCTCCTTCCTGTAGCGAAGACGTTCGTTGTGAAGTTTCTGCAACTCCTGGCTCCTCGACGCTCTTTGTTGGCTTGTGTCTTTGGTGGTGATCAATCCATTTTGCTGCCGGACACTAGTATACTGCATGTATCGGCAATGCAGTTCGCTTCGCGTTGCAGGTTTGTTCCGCGTGTCGATCGTTGTTAGATCGTGACGAAATAAGTATTCGCGTATAATCCTCAAGTATATTTCGTCTCTGACATATTGATCCTGTTTCCTTTTAGCTTTTCGCAGGATATTATAAATTTTAATGTCTCACCTAGTACTACTTGGATGTTATCGGTAAGTATATTTTGGTTTGATAGTTATTGACCTAACTATGATTTTATGTTTTTAGGTTATGGGGCAGGATAACATCTACACTTAATTTTACGGGTTTATTTACATGGTAGAATTTTGGAGCGGGAGCTTGCACCAGTAATATTTTTAATTCTGTGAATTCTTTTCCAGCATTACTGTCCCAGTTCCATACTATGTTCTATTTTGTCAAATTTCTGAGTGTTGCATTTATATTTGATAGATTAGGAATGAATTTGCTCACATACACTATCATACCTAAGAAGGTTTCTAGTTCATTTTTGTTTGTTTTGGACTTCACTTCTTTGATGGCTCAGATGTTTTCATTGCCCATTTGCACGCCTTTCTCGCTCAGTATGTGTCCCATATATTTTACGCTTGTTTTTGCATAATAACATTTGTTCTTGTTAAATTTTATTTCCTTTTCTCTTGCTCTTTCTAGCAATTTTACAAAATTTTGATTGTGTTCTTGTTCATTTTCACCATACACAGTTATGTTATCAATATAGATTTTTGTACCAGGTATGTCCGAAAATGTCATTTCAAAGCATTCTTGGAACACTTCAGACTATCCCATAATAATAATCTGCCGAATGCTGTCGAAAAGGTCAGGTAGTCTGCGCTTTCATCAAATAATTTGATTTGTCAAAACGCGGTTTCCGCCTTTACTGTTATGAAGACTCTTACTCGTGACATGTGATAGGTTATTTCTTCAAAACTAGGTATGTGGCGATGTTGCCTTAAAATGTTTTCGTTTAAGTTCGTCGGATCTAAACACGATAGTAGACTACCATCCATTTTCGTTGCAATTACTAAAGGATGAACCCATTCAGTTGGTTTTTCAACCCTTTCAATGATTTCTATGTTTTGCATATTTTCTAATTCTGTTTTTAATTTTTCCATTAGGGCAATTGGTACTTTTCTGCACGGTTCAATTTTCCCAGCGCAGTTTGTTTTAACTTAATTGTCGTACATACATTGCCTTTGAAGACATCATCATACTCTGATAAAAATTTCCTCGGTTGTCTTACAGTTCTTTATCACATGTATTCTTTTAATTAGATCTAATTTAGAAATTGCAGGCAAGCCTATAATTGTAGGTATGTATTCTTTGTTGCCTTTCACCACGTAAAATGCTATCTCTAGTTTTTTATCTTTTGTTTTACACGATAGAGTTATTTTGCCCAAGACATGAAGTCTTGTTCCATCGTACACGTTCAATTTCGTTTCTGCTTTTATAAGTACTAGGGGGGCGCCCCCTGCTCGCTACGCTCGCCAACCCCCGTTGTTCGCTTCGCTCATTCTAATAGCCCGCGCATGGAGCTATATATACAGTAGCATTGTAAGTAAAAAGGTTAGTTAGTTCAGACTGTAGTAGATATCATTTCAGCTCATTTTGTACGTCAAAGTACATCTACATTGAATGAGGCCCTATCTATAATTTTCAAAAACCTTGCGGGTGTGGTTGCGGATATTAAAAGATCTTAAAATTTTCTCATACAAAATACTTTTTGTAAAAATTCTTTCATCTTCTGCCAAATGACATTGGCTTTGTGTTTCAGAAATACATATAAACACGCAATCGGTTAAACGATCTAACTCTACTGGCTACAACATACAATTAACAGTGAGAAAATATAGGTTGTTTGAGTAAGATTCCTGATTTTTGAAACGTTTGCCCCTGGGATTTATTTATTGTCATCGCAAAAGCCAGAATGACGGGAAGTTGAGTTTCTTGAAAAGAAAAAGGCAAAAATACGTCACACGTGTCGAAATACGTGTGTTTCGGAAAACTCCTGCTAAAATCTCACAATCCAAAAAATTTTCTTTTGCAATTGAACTAAACGAATAGATGTACCATTGACCATGCAAGTCATGTCCTGTACACAAATTACGAATAAGTAAAAGTATGCAATTTGGTTTTTAAAATAAATTTGTGGGATCGGGAGCCAACTTACATCAACTGAGTTTAAAAATTCTACTGGAAAATTATTTTGCTCTCTATAATCATCACTCAAGATTTTATCGGAACTCAAATATATTCGTTTCTCTCCGGCCAGGCTGTTAGAGATTTCTGCATCAATGAAAGTACAGCCTTCATATTTGGGAGCTAATATAACCGAATTGAGAATATCGTTAGACTTTATGGTTTCAGATACATTGCCATAAGTATCTGGAATCACGAAGTTGCAGCTAACTAAATGGGAAGGAATTTCAATAACATCTTGGCTGTAATCTGGAAATGTGAGTAAAGTTCCATTACCAAGAGATTTAAGAAATTCAACGAATTCAATCTCATGAGGTAAAGCTTTCATGCTTTGAGTAAAAGTTATTTTGTGGAATTTTGAAATTTTGGACCATGAAGTAAGGCAATAAGTGGTATCTCAATAAGTGGTACACGTGTACCGTGAGATGTAGGTGGCAATATTCGTCAAAAATCTCCACAGAGTAAAATAGTCTTATATCCGAAAAGTTTAGTTGGAGTACCGAATGAATCGTTTACTTTAAAAAATTTCCTAAATAGCTAATAAAGCACGGTTATATGAATCATTTTCTGAAGAATTTCTTAAAACGTCTTCACACCTGAATATTTTGAATTCATTACACAAATCTAATGCATTTGTAGGAACGTTCATACCACAAATAGGATATGGCAAATAACTCTCTTAACTGCTGAGAGGACTAACACTCTTTTACTTTTAATAAATATTCACGCCACTCTCCATAATTTCATGCGACACGTCGTGCATGTGCTAAAAATGTGCAGTAAATAATGTTCCCAACAGTACCCAAATCCTGATGGGACCTCGAACATGAAGCTAAAAAAGTCTCAAATGGAACATCTCAACATAAAACATAAAATAATGTAGCAATAGCTCTACTACTTCCTCTTTGAGGTTTTTCGATTTCTTTTCTTTATCTACCTAAATATAATGTTTTGGCGTCTCTGTATATAGAAACTCGGAAGAACTAATTCGATTGATTTCATAGAATGCATTCAATTTTGTTCTTCTGTGAATTGTAAGAGCTTGCTGAACATTTCCTTCCCTAAAGACTACATTTTGCCGGTGAGGCAAGTAACATTCAAGTCGAACTATAATATATTACGTAACTGGTAATGCATTGGATACTCATTCATGCGCCAATTAGCTTCCGTAGATCCAACATAGTGACCGGACAAAGAGCTATTGATTTCATCTATATAAACTTTGCCCTCAACTCCACCTCAAACTCTTGCAAACTGTAATGAGGCACAGTCGTATCCCGTATTAACATATTTGTGCATATATTTTAGGCTCTTAACTGTGCCAAGAACTTCCACATTTAAGTAGCAATCAAATTTCGCTAAAAGATATGGATTTTAAGGAACAGCATAACGGCTGTCAACAGAGTGGCCACGAAAGTCAACTGTTATACCATTAACACGGCGCATCTAACATTGCCCTGAGTTGTATTGTAAAAGTCCTTAGAAACGCTTTTGCTGCATTTACCATCTCTGATACAGACGGGGATACGATTCAATAAACCACATGAACCGTGGATCATGTGGTTTTTAACTAAATTATGAAGTTGTGGGAAATACATTCTATATTGTAAATAAAATACATCTGGAATTTTCGTACAAACGTACCAACCTTCATTTCCTACCTTTTCTTTTTTCTCTAAATTGAGATTTTAAGGGCGAGCAGACAAAAGTTTGGAAATATGATATAATTTCAGATTTTCAATTTTAAACAGTTTTTGGCTCGTAGCGGCTAAATCAAGCATTCTGGGGGGTATGACCAACCCCTATTATTTTTGCATTTCCCAACTTTTGGCCATATATCATATTTCTCTAAATAATATTTTAAATGTGGGTCCATACAAAAGTTGGGAAACATGATAAAATTCAGACTTTCGTTCGCTTTCCATAAATATTCGTGAAAGATAACTTCGCGTTTTCTAGAAATAACTGTAAAATTGTGATTTTCCATATTTTTTGAAATAGAATTTGCATATATTTTTATCAAATTAGAAAAAAACAATGGTATAAGTAAACGATGGCTTTAAATTTGTCTGTGGTAATGCATCCATATTATTGTCTGTGGCCATATGTTCATTGTTTTGGCTTTTGTCTGGAAGAATGCAATTTTAATTGCCAACGGTTGCCTTCTTCCAGGCAAAAAACAAAAGAATGAACATGTGAATATTGTCTGTGATATGGCTGCATTTGCCCCTCACATTATCATTGGCATAGATATTAGGTTTGAGTGAAAGGAATGCACGTATTTGGCATAAATGGTTGTTTATTCAGTCGAACGTATGATCTCTGCTAATGATAATGTTACATAAGTATGTTCTATATTTAAATTTTTTCGTAGAGGAATGCAATTATATGTTAATTCTTTTGGTTTGTGTCACCTGTAGAAGATTGATCCATTTGGTTTGATTTTCGACTAATTTAGTACTTGTTATGTATCGGGGACACAAACCAAAAATTCACATATGGTTGTATATTTCCAGGCAAAAAGTAAAACATTCACACGCACACATTCTTCCCAAAAGCATCATCTACGCTATACGTGTGCTCAATTCACACATACTATCCCATTGAATTTTTTAATTTCAATTTAAAATTAAACTAATTTATAATTAAATTTAAGAAAAAAAATTAGGTGATGCACATAGAGGAAAAACTAATCTTTCGAATGGTATAATTTTTATGCTGGTAGTTCCACCTGGTTTCCTGTAAAAGGGATAACAAAAATACGTGTCGCCTATTTATATATAGATTACTTTCGGGGAATTTATATTGTAAAAGTCATTTTCTGCTAGCACGTTACACTGCGCTCCTGTATCTAGGTTTGCCGAATTTTGTATTTTTTATTAACTTGAATAATGTCGTGCCAATCGTACGCTTTTATATTTGACCAGATATTGAAGATAAAACCGAAAGGCGTAGTCAAGGTCCGCGCCGTAGATTTTTCGTGAAAACTTCGGGATGAAATTGTAATAAGTGTTTCTCATTAATATATACTTAAATCAATATCTTTAATACAATGGTTGTATAGAGTAGTACGGTGACAGAATGGATAAATCACAAGTTTATTACTTAACGCCGTTATTTTATTTCTTCTTCGATGCTGCCGTAGCCCTGTAACTTGCTCGGCACTGAAAATTTTAGGTTTTTAAAATTCGTTTTGATGCGAGTTTTCTCTGGTTTGCGTTTTATACAATTACGCGCATATTCACGACACGTCATACAATCGACCTACAATCAACAAAACGATATTTTTAATTTTTCTCAGTTTTCAATTTAATTTTTTTTTTAACCGCAAGAAAGTTTGACTGGCTATCAGTGTACTCAATGTGCGGAAAGACGTTTTCACATTGAAAAAATTATAGCAATCGTTTCGTAGTAATATGTTCTTAAATTATTAATGTCTTGAAAATAATCATTATATATAGTAGTAAGGTTACAGAATAGATAAATCACAACTTTATTGTTTTGCGCCGCTTTTTCATTTCTTCTTCGATGCCGCCGTAGCTCTGACACTTGTTGAGCACTGGGCATTTTTGGTTTTTTAAATTCGTTTTGACGCGAGTTTTCTCCGATGTGGGTCTTTTACAATTCGATGCATATTTGGACTCATATGGAACGATATCTTTCACTTTTTTCCGTTTTCAAATTCATACCGATTTTTACTTATATGTCGAAAAATAATTTCATTGTCGCGTTTTAGGTCCTTGCAGCCTTTTCATGCTTCTTACAATGACACCCCAATCAACGTTTTAGCTCAACGCGCTCTTACGCTACACTCATAAATATCCTCACGCGACGCTAAAAAACAACAATTACGCGTGGGCGTTTACACTAGCCCGATGACGTCACGGGAAAAACAGGCGCCACACAATACATACGTACAAATATGTTCTATCCACTGTGACCTAAATCGTTGTTATCGCGTTATTAGTCTCGTAGTTATTTGCGATTGAAAATTTTATTTGTATTTACTTCACTTCACCGACTGGGGCATGTAATATATTTAATGTTGCCTTCGGCAGTCAATAAATAGAAATTTGAATACGGTTTATACTTTAACTCAGATGTTTATTGCCAGACTTCCTTATCTAGCCTCGCATCAGAATGGGTGGTCATGTATTATTGGCTTAGGTTACATACCCATGCAAGTTATATATGTATTCTTATTTTACGTCTTATACGTACACACAACACAGGGTTACGAATACATGTTCGTTTTTCTGTCGCTTTTGTGCTTCCAGTACTATATTTTTTTTTATTTTTTATGGTATAAATATACATGTCTGTATCGTATATATATATTTGTATCTGACTTACGCTTGTTTCTGGACCTGCGTTCGATTTTTGTATGATTTTTTCATATGTCTTTTTGACGTGAAAACGTCTTTCTTCTCGTTGAGTATGTACATTGGTAGCCAGTCTAACATTTTTGTGTTGCAAAACACCGTCATTTTTCAATCGCTTATAACTACGAGCTTAATAATGCGATAACAACGGTTGATGTCACAGTGGATGGAACATTTTTGTACGTATTTATTGTTTGGCGCCTGTTTTGCCAATGACGTCATCGGGCTGGTGTAAGCGGCTATGCGTTATCGTTGTTTTTAGCTTTGCGTAAAGATATTTATGAGTGTAGCGTGAGAAGGCGTTAAGCTAGGACGTTGATTAGGATATCATTGTTAAAAACATAAAAAAAAGCTACCGGGTTCTTAAGCCAAACAATAACAATATTTTCCGAAATATAAGCGAAAATCGGTATGAATTAGAAAATCGAAAAAATATGGAAGATATCGTCTCATATGAAGCGTAAATATGTGAAAAACTCAAATCGGAAAAACTCGCATCAAACCGAATATTTAAAACCAAAAATGTTCAGTGTCGAGCAAGTGTGAGAGCTACGGCGGCATCGAAGAAGAAATAAAAAAGCGGCGGAAAAAAATAAACTTGTGATTTATCTATTCTTTAACCGTACTACTCTCCATAACCATTGTAATGATTAGTTTGATAATTAAAGAACATATTAGTACTAAAATTTGGTTGTAGTGTTTTTGACGTTTAAACGTCTTTTCGGTCGTTAAGTACACTGATAGCCAGCCAAACTTCCTTGCGGTACAATATTACGTCAGATTTCAATAGCCAATAAATACGTGGCTAATAATGCGATAACAACTGTCGAGGTCACAACGGATAGAGAATTCCCGTACGTGTTCATCATGTGGCATTGGATTTGCGCTTGACGTCATGGGGTTAGTTCACTTACGCATGGTTGTTATTAATAACCGTTGCGTAAAATTATAGATCAGTGAAGCATGAGATCGCGATCATGTAGGACGTTCGTTTGGGTTTCACTGTAAGGAATTTGAGACGAGCTACCAGGACCTAAAGTGAAACAATAAAAGTATTCGTTGAAGTTTAAGTAAAAACCAGTATTAAATTGGAAACTGAAAAAACGTTAAAAGTATCGGCTCATATGAGGTGTAAATATGGGCCAAATTGAATTATATGTAAACCATATAGATCTTACATCAAATCGAAATAAAAAAACCTAAAGTGTCAAGTGCCGAGTAAATGTCAGAGCTACGGCAGCATTAAAGAAGAAATTAAAAAAAGGCGCGAAAAAATAATCTTGTGATTTATGTTTTCTGTCACCGTATTACTCTATATAAGCATTCTATAAAAGGCATTGATTTCAGTGGATACAAATAAGAATCACTAATTATAATTTTATCCCCAGGTTTTCACGGAAAATCTATGGTGCGGCCCTTGACTGGGCCTTTCGGTTTTTCTTTTCTTTTCGCCTTTGGTTTCATTTTGTTTTTGTTTTATATATTATTTTTCATTAAATTGATTTCTTTTACTTAAGCTTATATCTATTTTGAGTATTTTTTTATTTTTATACTCCACCAAGAAGGGTAAGGTGTAGTGGGAAAGAAGATGGGAATGTTAAGAAGAAAAAAATAGTAGATGGAGCGAGCTCGATAAGAATGTGAAGTCAAATCTCCTTTCGTCAAATACCTTTCTTTATCAAATAAGTTCTGGGATTTTTAAGCAGTACAGGGTATGTTAAAATGGCTTGGGTGGAACGACGGAAATAGAACGACGAGGGCCTGGGGAGTATGAGACATATCCAGAGAGAACGATGAATATTTAGACAGCTTGAACAAATTGAGACCAAATAAAAGAGAACAACGGACGTGCAATTTTAGTGTCTCATCAAGGTGAGGCAATTGTCATACTATTAGCGTATGGTAGAAGAACGGCGAATAAGGCAAGTAAAAACTGACGGCCTTATTGAACAGATAAGAGGGAAAACTACAACTGATGACTTAAAAACTGAAAGGGATGGTTTAATTCAATTCCACAAGAGGCTAGCTTCTCCAGCGGAGGAAACTTAATCAGTTTGCTCTACTTCAATAAGTGATAATGGCGGCGAATGTATAATTCTGATGCTGGAACACTCAGAACACTCCAATTCTATCGAGAACCTGGGCGATACGCAAGGGAAGGGCAGAAGGAAGGAAGTACTAAAACAGATAGTGTAGTTTAACGTCCTGCCTAGAACGACTAAACTGAAAGCCTAACTGACCAGGCAAAAGCGGAAAAAAATACTGATTGACTAAAGACTGCAATTAAGGGGTTTACTGGTGGTTTGGTGATCCTGTCGTGAGTAATAAATACCGCTCGGACACAGAACAGTAGCCCAAAACACCCCACACCATCACCAAATGCAGCTCTTAGCAAGGAAGGACGTCACGAAGCCTGCAAAGCCCAAAAATACACCGAAAATCGGCCAGAATACCAACCAATAAACGGCTTCATAAGAAAAAGACATCATGACCAACAAAACGCGGTCCAAATCTGCCGAAGAACCCCAAAACAGTATAAATGTATAAAATAATCGTGACCTGTACAATGTAACAAACTAGCCGGTTATCAATTGAAATTTGATCCGGCTCGAGAAAATTCCAAAGAGAGCACCATCCACACCGAGTCAACAAAAAGAACGTAATGTATCTTGATCTTCGGAATTTAGACCCTTATAAAGAAACAGTAAATAAACTAAGGGATCATTAGTGTACCATCGGTGATCAACCAATTGCAGGGCTTCACAACATAAAAGTATAGATGTTAAACCCATGCACAACAACTGGCGCAGCCGCATTAGAGAACCTACGTTCAGAGGAAACAAAAAATTACGGTCTAATGGGAAAAAACAGTTTGGAAGATTTCGAAAATAGTCTGTCGTTAGGAAAAGGTAAATAAAGCCTTTAACTTGATTATAAATCGTTAAACATTGTGTAACGTAAATGAAAGAACAAGTCTATAGAATTGTTAAGCATAAAGTATAAATAGATCCGCATGTAATTTGATTCTAACTGTAGCCACCTGAAAGAAAGGAAAGAGAATTAAAAAGAAAAATAAATATCTAAAGGAAATATAAATAAAAAAAGGAGTATTAAAATAGAAAAGAGAAATCAAGATGAAAAGGAAAGCATATTCAAAAAAAAAAGCGAGTTTGAATGCAAATCCCACACCAAAAATACCACTTATATAACACTAGCTGTACCCGCCCGCTTTGCTGGGCATTACGTAATACTGCATATTTTTTGTATACTGTATATGTTTATACTATATATGTTTTGTTTTTCTTTAGTTATAGATTTTTAATTCTTAGCAGTTATCTTTTGATTGTAACATAAATTCAAAAAAAACTTCCAAAAAATCTTTGACTTTTTCAACAATGTTTTTATTAACGTTTGGCTACAAATTTTCGCCATAAAATGGATAATAAATTGAAAGTATGAATAGTGCTTAACAAGAAAATGAGAAATAAACTTAAAACAACTAACCAAGCACTCTTTCAAAAAGAGGCAATTTTGAAAATATTACTACACCTTACAACGCCTATTAACCTTAAAGTTACAAAAAAATTTATATATAGCAGTTATAAAAAATCGAAATTTATCCTATGTTCGGTGACAACAATGAAACAAATAAGGATTTATAGATTGCCGGTTGAAACTCAAACACAACTGGTTAACTTTTTACTTAAACTTCGATTAGTACCGAATGTAAATTTTTTATGGCACAGTAATATTTGAGAGGTTAATCCGATCCGATCGGCCACATCAACAATACGCCAACGTTAGCCGTGTAAATTTATTTTCGGCGAATTTGTTGAAAATTATTGCTTTCTTCTACTTACAAAAAAAGTTAAGGTTTAATCACAGACAAAATAATTTACCAGATGTCGCGATCCCATTTGACTCTCTACCCATTTTTTCAAACATCACACACGTAACAGCAGACAAAAGATCCATGGGCCGTATGCGCCTTTGACCGTCTTTAACATTTAAAGAACAGACAGTGCGCGAATTGATGTTGATGTTTGATTGTCAAATAGGGAATGAGTGATCACAATAATAGGAAAGGGGGCTGAAACAAAATTTCAGCCACAATGCACAATGCACACAATTTTGATGTTCTGAAATTTGCACAGAACAAACACAAACAAAAATGTGCACCATTGGAGAGTAAAATTTACTCAAAAATTTCTGTTTTCTGTGTAATAGTATTTCTATTGATTTAAAGAAAAAATATACAAATTGAGTTTCAAATATATAAAAAGTTACAAAATTTTTCCGAAAAACGCGAGATTTTGCGTTTACGAATTTTAATCTGAATTTTATCATATATCATAATTTTTGTGTGGTTACATTTTTAAAAACTCAATTCAGAGAAAAAAGATGTATTGAAAAATTAAGGAAATTTAAAAAAAATGGGGGTTGGTCATACGTATGAATCCCGTAGGACGCTTCGTTTAGCCGCTAGGGACAAAAAATCGTTAAAAATTCAAAATCTGAATTTTATCAATTTTCCGATCTTTTGAATGCACACCTTGAAAACCTCAATTTAGAGAAAAATGACGTACGAAACGAAGGTAGGAAATGTTAAAATAGTGGGGGTCGGTCATACATATGAACCCCGCAGGACGCTTCGTTTAGCCGCTACGGGCAAAAAACCGTATAAAATTCAAATTTTTGCCGGAAAAGAACCCTTCAAACCGGAAGAAAATAGATCAACTTGGGATTCAAAGTTAGGAAATTTAAAAAAAATGGGGGTCGGTCATACGTATGAACTCCGTAGGACGCTTCGTTTAGCCGCTATGGGCAAAAAACCGTTAAAAATTCAAGTCTTTGCCGGAAAGAACCCTTCAAACCGGAAGAAAATTGGTCAACTTGGGATTCAAAGTTAGGAAATTTAAAAAAAATGGGGGTCGGTCATACGTATGAACTCCGTAGGACGCTTCGTTTAGCCGCTAGGAACAAAAAATCGTTAAAAATTCAAAATCTGAATTTTATCAATTTTCCGATCTTTTGAATGCACACCCTTAAAACCTTAATTTAGAGAAAAATGATGTTTGAAAGAAAGATAGGAAATGTCAAAACAGTGGGGGTTGGCCATACATGTGCATCCCGTAGGACGCTTCGTTTAGCCGCTAGGGGCAAAAAACCGTTAAAAACTCAAATTTCTACCGGAAAGGAACCCTTCAAACCGGAAGAAAATTAGTCAGCTTGGGATTCCCGGAAACTATGATGTCCTAAAGTTTGTCTGTCTCTCAAGTTTGAACGCATCAATCATACGTACTACGCATCAGTGTGGGTTGATAACGTATTGTAGCGTCGCTCACAATCGTGCTGAAGACAGAGAGTAATCGGCAATCATATGAACGAATTGCCTTAGCTCTGAGAGGAAACAAAAATGATGCGTTGACGCATGACTGCAGATAAAAAGCCGACGCACGTCTGAGTTGCACATCAGTTTTGCAATAATTTAAGAATCTTCGATATTTGCACTTATATCTTTACTACTTCGCTACTTTGGGGAGCACCATTATTATATATAGCCTATAGCCTTCCTAAAATAATAGACTATCTATAAAAAAAAAATCAAATCGGATTAGCAATTCCTGAGATCATCGCGTTCAAACAAACAAACAAACTCTGTCTCTTTATAATATTAGTATAGATTAGGACGATTTATGCATAGAGTCAATTTATTCATGATCTACAATCCGGAACCTTAGTTTCTAACCACAAACAATAGAAGTAACGAAGACAGAATCGCTATCGGGGAAAGTCAAGGACAAGGAAATCTAGTCGAGGAACAACTGCACCACGAACAACTATTGCTTGAGCAAAAACCAGCAGAAGAGTCTGGAAATCGCAATAACAAAGAGCCAGTTAAGCATCAGCGAAGAGGTGACCAAAGGACCAGGAAACAAGCACATGCGGCAGAAGATCGGGAAGAAGCCGAAGGTAATAGAGAAATCCTCCCCAGACTAGAAATAATAGCTCTCAAGGACGCGAGTTAATACCCCCGCACGAATTCTGACCCAGGAAGTTGCAGCAGTAAACAGTATAACCCACGGTCAATAGAACAACACGAAGTGCAAGCAAAAACAGGAGAGATACCGCTTTCAGCAAGGATACCACCGAAGTAAAGAAAAAAATTGTGGCTCACATGACACTAGTCAACAACATCCTGTACAATAATGTACCAATACTAATAGGAGATGATAGCCCGCGTAAAATTATTTTATGAGCAAAACAAATTATTTTATGAAGTATAGGACAATGTGCTGTTCACCAGGTTGTATAGACCTAGCTTATACATGTGGCAAAATCCCGCAGCGCAACCCTACTCTCAGCCATTCGATAGGAACGTACGCTCACCACAAAAAATAATGCTCACAACTACAAAAGATATGAGGGTCAACAATATAACCGTCCGCGCAGAGGTAACCAACGAAATTCCTATAACAATTATATGAATGGGGACCAGAACTATATGTTAGAAGCGGAAACTAGAACACATCTCGAGATAGACCACAGCGTCGTCAAATAAGGTTTGTAACAAGATGGGGCACGTGATGGCAGAAGGCACAATTGTAACAAGATGGGGCACATGATGGCAGAATGCCATACAAAGCAGATGACGCCATACAAAGCAGATGAATGCCATACAAAGCAGATCATTTGTGGATGGTGTGCCCATAAAACATATGGGCACACCATCCATAAATGCAACACTCACAGCCAACGGAATCAGACGGGCCAATCCAACGAGTACAGAAAACGCCAAGTGAACCACAAAACTGTGACACCGGTAACGGATCAATGCACACAGAAAGTAAGTTTAGAAAACGGGCACACAAAAAATAGATTTTACCTAAAAGAGGTACTTTATGAACATGTTATTTTCTTTGCCTGCTTCCTCTCCAAATTATATGCTATACATAGAAACTGGTCTGAACTCCCTTGAACTGTTCACTCTTCAACTGCATATTAAGTCCTGCACCAAAACCATTGGTTTGCCTGATCATAGACTGGTGAAAAAGGCTGCAGTTGAGGTAGTTTCCAAGAATATCCTTTGGTTCAAGCATTGGATAACTCTTTGTCAGCAGCATTCATGCATGTTAAGTGCTGAGCTGATCCACCCAGCTGTCACGACTTATATCTGAGATAAACAAAGCTCACAACGTCTTGTGTATACGTCGGGCAACCGAATCTGATAGATTTTTGCTATACAAAGCTTTAATTGTTGAATCCGAAGATCATGTAACAGCTAGTATATCCCTTAATTTTAGCTTCATTTAAACTCGCTGGATGTAGCAGTTGAGGTGCGAGCTATTATATCTAAACCACAGGCCTTGGCTTACTAGAAGCCCTGAAGTTGAATTCTGCCCGCTGCAACGGTGGTGTTCTGGCGTACTTCCTGGCAGTGTGCCCTTTGTTAGCGGAGGTTCGCATGCTCCACGTGAGCACCCACGTCCTCTGATTCAGTTTGCCCGCCACGCCTGGAGATTTCGTTATGATTGGATCTCCGATTTCTAATCCGTCGGTCCATTTCAACTTTAGCTTATTTTTACTCATTTCTTAGTTTTTTTTGTTTTTTTAGCTTAATCAGCCACTAAATTTTTTCAGCACAGGTATATCTTTTTTATAATTTTTTAATTTCCATTTCTCTTGATTGTGCTTGTATTGAATGTACATTACTTAGTTTTTAAGTCTACCTGCATTCTTTTGTTTTTATTCTTTACATACTGAGCTAACTCTGGCAGACGGCTTATGGCATTGCTATAAATATTTTGTAAATCATTTCACGGTAACTTTTGTAAATTAAAAATAAAATATTATTATTATTATTATTATTATTATTATTACCTAAAAGAAAAATGGGAACGCGTGCAACTAGAGAAACAGATGAAAACTAGTACTCCGGAAAACTGCTAAGGGACGACCGAACACAACGCGCGTCGTTACTACGAGAAAATTAAAAAGGTATGATCAGTACCCTAACATCCCAATAGTGAGATTACCTCTGGATATCATCAAAGAGAGGAAGAATAAATTCATAGTAGATACGGGCGCAGAAATAAGCCTGCTGAAGGTAGAGGAAATCGATGAAGACAAACGAGAATCTATATGTAAGAAAGAAATGTACATGATCAATACCATTTCTGGGAGGTATCCTCAAAAGGTACCATAATGGGATAAATTCAACTGGATCAATCATATCCATGTAAGTTCCAAATAATAAGCTCGCTGAACCACCCCAATATAACTGGAATACTGGGTAACGATTTCTTGTCCAGGTAATGTAACATCGAGGGACCCGCAAAGAGGTTACTATATTTACCTCCATAACTGGCTAGGAAGCAACGGTTACAAAGATCGAAGAGAATCGCAGCCGACAGGAAACGGGGCAAATAGCAACAGGCGGGACAAAAACTAAAAGAGACACCCGACAATCCCATAGTACTAGGCTTAAAAGAAAGTTCTGTCGTTTTTTTCTGAAGAAAACTTTTTATTACTTTTTCCCATTTTATTTAACAATTAGTCTAAAATATAATTTCCTTTTTTAGATATAACTGTCTGCCAACGTTCAGGCAGCTTGTCTATCCCATTAGAAAAGAAGTTCTTGGTTTTGGAGGCAAAGTATTCATCCACAGCCTTTCGAACACTCTCGAAATCGCTGTAATTGTTTCCATCAAGGAAGTTTTGCAGCGATCTGAATAGATGCTAATCAGATGGTGCAATATCTGCTGAGAATGCTGGCTGAGGTAAAGTTTCCCAACCCAACTCCGCAATTTTTTCACAGTATTCTTTGCCACATGCAGTCGCGCGTTGTCCTGATGAAGAATTACTTCTTTCTGGGTGGCCAAGTATGGACGTTTTCGTTGAATCTCTGCACTCAAATCGTCCAGTTGCAAACAATAAAAATCAGAATTTACCGTTTGATTTTCTTTCAGTAGCTCATTGTCATGACCTTGAATCATCAATCCCATTGAAGTACGTTTGAAGTTCTCTAAAGTTGATTCAATGAATACTATAAGGCAGCCTATGTACTAATAGGCTTGTAACCAGGTCGATCGAAAATCAATAACTGATCGATCACAATAGTCGACACCAAAAAACACGTTGTAATCTGAAAACTTAAAATTGTTCCAAACCCAAAAATCACCAAAAAAGAACAAAATCAAGAAACTGATCGAAAATCAATAACTGATCGATCACAATAGTCGACACCAAAAAACACGTTGTAATCTGAAAACTTAAAATTGTTCCAAACCAAAAAATCACCAAAAAAGAACAAAATCAAGAAACTGATCGAAAACCAATAACTGATCGATCACAATAGTCGACACCTAAAAACACGTTGTAATCTGAAAAGTTAAAAACGTCCCAAACGAAAAAATCACCAAAAAAAAAAAAGAACAAAAACAAGAACCAATCAGGAATCAATAACCTATCGATCAGATTATTTGAAACCTAAAAAACAAGCACATTGTAACAGAGAAACCTAAAACTGTTTTAAACAAAAACCACAAAAAGGAACAAAAACAAAAATCAATCACAAATTAATGACCGATCGATCAAGCAGGTTACAAAACCAATACCACACAAAATTTCAAATCCACAAAAGAATTAAAAGGAAATCAATAAGGGACGCCAATATTAAAAACATCGATTCCGAAATTATAAATATTTATTAGACACCACATCAAAACAAACTTAATAACTAACTAAATATGAAATCGAATACAAACAACCGGAAACATTTGATTAAGAAAATCAATAACAAACAAAATCGATAACTAACAGTAAGTTCAAAAGAGATCAGTATGGGACACCAACATTTAAAACATCGATTCAGAAATCATAAATAACTATTAGACACCAAATCAAAACAAACTTAATAACAAATCGAACATGAAATCGAATACAAACTTAAGAGAATCAATAGCAAACAAGCACTTAAATTGAAACAACGGTTCCATTGAACTAACGATCAATCACCACGATCGGAATCAATCACTTGACATCTAATTAATAAACTACCGACCGCCTAACCGATACAACACTCGCGACGCGCGACAACTAACTGAAGGCATGACGCCACAAGATAACCCATTCCAGCGTGAGGAATGCCGCGTCAACAAAGAACTGGCGTAATGACGCCACATCACGCCATCCCGGAATGCACCACGTCAGCTGTAACAGAAATCATCACTTTGTTGCGGAACAAAAACTTACCCACGAGAAATGCCCCTGTCTGCAAAATATTATCACCACGAAACATTATTTAGATGCGGAACAAAAACTTACCCACGAGAAATGCCCCTGTCTGCAAAATATTATCACCATGGATGTCGCATGCCACTTTCTTGGGAATCTATTTCGACCTTCGGCAGAGTCTTCAAATTTCATAAAAAATGTCAAAAATGCATGGGAACATGCTAAATTTTGAAAATCCGTTCCCACACTGCCAGGCGAAGGTTACACGCGCAACGAAAACTGACTGCACGCGTGTAGCCTTGAATACGACGCACCTAGGGACATTCTCACGCCAGAAATCGCTGCGAAAGCAGAAAAAACTGTATAAAATAGGGAAACTTGGAATAGAGAGGCAGTTAGTGATCCGCCACGGGAATACGACGACTCTTCGCGTGCCAGAAGAGTCTTGAAGGAAGACCTTGCCCATACAAACATCTTTAGAAGGAAGACATCACCTCCACAGCCAATTCTGAAGGAAGACATTGCTTCTTCAGCCAATTCTGAAGGAAGACATTGCTTCTCCAGCCAACTCTGAAGGAAGACATTGCCTCTACGGACATCTTGAAGGAAGACATTGCTTCTCCAGCCAATTCTGAAGGAAGACATTGCTTCTCCAGCCAACTCTGAAGGAAGACATTGCCTCTACGGACATCTTGAAGGAAGACATTGCTTCTCCAGCCAATTCTGAAGGAAGACATCGTCTCCCTGCAGAATTCAACTGAGAACTCCGTTCTCAGTGGGTGAATTGACCTAGTAGTCAACACCGAAACACTGAAAGGTCCTAGTAGACCTCAGTTCTCTCCGAGTAGGGGAGTTGGTTATGTCAAGCGGAGAAAATCCTAATCTCAAGGAAGCGTTGAAGAATCCGACAGCTGGCCCCAGACCGATTACCATCGAGGAGTATCGTCAGCGTCAACTTGAACGACGTCCTAAGGAAGTTAATCCACCCCCAGCGAAGAAACAGAAGTCTGGTTCGGAGGCTTACTTCAAGCGGAAGCTTCAGGAGGCACAAAGAGAACTCATCCTAGCAAGTACTAAGGAAGCCAGAAGAATAGCCAGCCAGAAGATCAACGAGCTGAAAATGGAGCGAAGAAACTACCGACAGCTGAAGAAGACCCTCAAGCAGGAAATGATGTAAGAAAGAGCTCAGCAGCATACTAACTTTCCGAGACTAAACCCGCCATTGTAATCATTAGAAAAAAGAGAATAAACGTTATGTACCATTATTTCCGAGTATCACTTTGAAACGTCCCAGCCAAATATCGATTTTCGTTGTAATTTGATCAAAACCCCAGAAACCCCAACATAATTTGGCGCAGCCGCATTTCGAACCTACCTTCCAAACAAAGAAGTAGGAAGACAAACATAGCTAGAGAAACAGATATATGGCCCACTCAACCCCAAAAATCCCACTACAAAAGAATTTAGAGGATTTTCTGGTACGAATTAACTCATTTACGCTGGACAACCCAGACCCAATTTTCGAAGCAGATAAAGAAGAAGTTGTCACTGATCCAGTAAACAACCAAGAACAAGATTTAGACAACGAAGTTTTCGAAGGATCAAGCAGCAAACAAGTGTCTATGCAAAAAGAAGACAACACAAATTCGTCCGAAGAACCAGGGCAAGATATAGTAGAACTTAGGAGCGGGAAACAATATATAAGAACATACTCTGATTCGGGTATATTAATCAATAAAGGTGACAAAAACGGACCAAAGCCAATACCAAGAGTCCAAAGAAACACTTTAACAAACGGGAATACCTCAAATTACCAAGACACATACGAGATTAAAACCACAAAAATGGCAAATATAGCATTAGTAAATAACGTTCTGTATATTCTAACTGGGGAAGAAAACCCTCGAAAACAGAGCGAGATCAACGAGTTTATAAATTGTGCGCGTCTGGGTTACGAAACACTCGCAGAAGCACAAGCTTGAAATCGTACAAGCAGGACAAAACGACACTTTGGAAGATATATTTACCACCCTTAGATCGAATTTAACACAAAACAGTTCTTACTTAACATTAAACACCCAATTAAGAAATGTACAACTACCTACAGAAACGTTATTGGGATACTTCAATAGGGTGAATGAGCTGATTAACAGCTGCAAGAATGCAGCAGATGTACAATATGCAAACGGTGGAGATGGATTAAAGACTGAAATAGAGGAAGTTGGACTTCACTGTTTCAAAATGGGCATCATTAACTCAAATTATAAGTTTTACCTACTTCAAGACGCTGATAACACGTTGGAAGAAATCAAGAATAAAATATTGAGACTAGAACAAACAGAGCAATGTATGCAGCAAAGTGGAATCGTACCAAACACCTCAAATAATCAGACTCCGTTCACAAACCCAGCACCAAACGCATATCAGAATAACTATCAACAAGCTAACCAATATAACAACCCAAGAAATAGATGGCAAACAAACCAAAGGAACAACCAAAATCAATACCAACAACAGCGCCCATATAACAATAATAACTACCAACAACGCAGAAATCAGCCTAATTATAATACAGGACGCGACAAAAGTCAAATAAGATGCAATTTCTGCAGCAAAATGGGTCACATAATGGCGGAATGTAGAACAAGACAAATGACCCCCTTTTGCTCCTCATGCAGATCCTATGGTCACACAACACAGAATTGTAACACACAAAGACCTAGGAATCAACAAAACTTCGGAAACAACCAAGGAAACAGGAACGAACCACAAAGTCGCCAAGTAAATCAAACAACCAGAAGCAGAGAAACCAGTAAGTGCAACTTCTGCCTGGACGATACTCACACGGAAGACAGATGTTTCCTACGAGAACGATGGTACAGACTACAGGATGAAGAAAGGACGAGAAATGCGGAAAACTCCACAGAGACGACCGATCGCACCGCGAGTCGTCAGTAAATAACAATATGGATAGGTGCGACAAAATGCCAGCTATTCCAATAGTAACACTCCCGCTTAATATAGTTGAGACCCAAAAACCCAAATTCATAATAGATACAGGATCAGAAATAAGTTTAATAAAAGAAAGCGAGATCAAAACTAAGAGTATGAAAGAAATAAACAGAGACGAGAAAATAACGCTCAATACAATTTCGGGAGAAGTCATATCCAAAGGGACGATAGCAGGAGAACTACAAACACCACGCATTTATCCCTGCAAATTCCATATAGTAGAAACAATAAATACCACAAATGTAACTGGCATAATTGGTAATGATTTTGTAACTAAATATTGCAATGTGGAAGGACCAACGAGGAAACTGGTATTTCCTGACATTAATGAAAAGGAAATAATCACAATCCCGTTTGAGGAGGATCCATCACTTGAAAATATTGTCGACACAGACGCAAGAGACAAGAAGGAAGGCCAAAACGACATCCGCGAAGGACACGTAAATCGAAGCTCGCATGCTCCGGAGTGTAAAATACCTTCGAAATTTGAATGTCACACAGGACAAAAAGTAGTCTCGCTAACGTCAACAGACAATGAAGAAGTACTGCAGGATCTGACGCTCCTCTTTAATCCTGGACAACAAGAGGAAGAAGAAATTCTTACTATCCATTCCGACGAAAATGGACCAACTTGCAAACATCATACTCGCAAATATGGTGATCAATTTGGAACCACTGACTCGCAAGTCAAACAGGATGGAATTACCTCAGAAATAGAGATGTCTACTGGTGAAAAAGAAGACGAATTCCAAAACCATAACGAGCAATATGTCACAATATCAGAAAGAAAAACAATCCTGATACCACCAAGAACAGTGAAATTTGTGGAAATGTCGTCCCATGTCCAAGGGGAACAAATAATTAAGGGAGAAGAAATAACTTCGGGAACATACATCAGCAACGCGTTAGTGGTACCAATGAATGGGAGAATAAAATTTAGTATATTAAAGATCCAGAGATTGACAAGAACATTGAGCAAACCCAAATGAATTATGGGATAGTAAAAAAGGATATAGAAGTTCACACAGTAAATAAGGGAAATAGACTAGAAGAAATCATGAAGATAATAAACATAGATTCAAATTTGAATTCGGAGGAACAAAAATCAATAGATGAGGTTATAAATGAATTTCAAGATATCTTTCACTTACCAGGAGAAAAATTGGGACACACAACGAGCGTTCAGCACGAGATAAGAACAAAAGAGGACCAGGTACCCATAAAATGCAAAATGTATAGACTCCCTGAAACCCAAAAGCAAATAGTTACTGAAGAAATAGACAGACTCTTGAGTGAAGACATAGTAGAGCCCAGTTGGAGCCAATGGAATGCACCATTGATAGTAGTCCCAAAAAAACCGGGACCTGATGGCCAGAAGCGATGGCGAATAGTAGTCGACTACAGAAAACTCAATGAAGTAACCGAGGGAGATGCATACCCACTGCCAAGGATAGAAGATATCCTAGACCACGGGAAATTCACGCTACTTCTCTGTACTAGACCTCGCCAGCGGCTACCACCAGATAGCGATGAAAGCAGAGGATCGAGACAAAACCGCATTCAGTACGCCATATGGGCACTATGCCTTCAAGAGAATGCCTTTTGGACTAAAAGGCGCACCTGCGACATTCCAACGACTTATGAACCATGTATTAACGGGGCTCCAAGGACTACATTGCTTTGTATACCTCGACGATATAGTCACTTACGGGAAAAACCTAAGTGACCATCAAGGCAAACTAAAGGATATACTACAGAGACTGAGAGAGCACAGACTAAAACTAAATCCTGAAAAATGCAATTTTCTAATGAAAGCAATAGTCTACCTTGGTCATAAATGTAGTACGGATGGCGTAGCTCCAGATTCCGCCTTATTAGAATCCGTAAGAAACTTCCCAGCCCCCAAAACTGTAAGACAGGTGCAATCATTCCTGGGTTTAGCCAATTACTACCGGAAATTCATAGAAGGATTTTCCAAAATAGCGGCACCAATTAATAACTTGTTGAAAAAGGACGTAAAATTTAAATGGGATGAAAGATGTATAGAAGCTTTTAACACACTAAAGGAGAAACTAACAACATCCCCGGTACTAAGATATCCCAACTTCGATGAACCCTTTAAATTATACACAGACGCTAGTGGAGAAGCGTTAGGAGCGGTACTTGCACAAGGGCTAGAAAAGGAGGAAAAACCAATCGCATACGCCAGTCGCACCCTAAATCCGGCTGAAAGAAACTACTCCACTATTGAGAGAGAATTATTAGCCATAGTATGGGCAGTAAAAAATTATAGAAGTTATTTATATGGAAGACAATTTACAGTATATACTGACCATAAACCGTTAAAAGGCGCAATAAGGATTAAGGATCCTACTAGTCGAATATTAAGACTATGGCATAAATTGTCAGATTATACCTTCGACATCGAATACAAAGAAGGTAGAAGAAATAATAACGCAGATGCCCTAAGCAGAATCCCATACGAAGTATTGGGCATAACACGCAGGCAAGCAAAAGAACTAGAGGCAAAGGAAGCCACGACAGATCAAAACAAACCCAATGCACCAGAGGAAAATACCAACGACCCAAGGGAAGAAACGGAACAAAATGGTGATACGGAAAGAATAATAAATGACAACATAAGAGTATTAACAAACCCTCAGGACATCAAAACAATTTTGGCAGACTGTCACGATGCACCATTAGGAGGACACCAAGGAGTATTTAAAACATACCGACGGTTAAGACGGGAATTCTACTGGAAAGGTATGAAAAAAGACATAGCGAAATACATGAAACAATGCAAAAAATGCCAAATGAACAAAAGATCCAGAGAGCACAAGGAGCCAATGATAATAACAGACACAGCCAGTCTACCGTTTAACAAGGTATACATGGATATTGTTGGGCCGCTGCCAGAAACGGAAAAGGGTAATAAATATATCCTTAGTTTCGAGGACGATTTAACCAGGTTCATGGATGTAGTTCCCCTAACAAATATCGAAGCAACAACGGTAGCTCGAGCCTTTGTGGACGAAATCTTAAGTAGATATCGAATCCCTAAAAAACTAATAACAGATCAGGGAACAAACTTCACGTCCGACATGTTCAAACAAGTGTGCAAACTATTTAAAATACGAAAACTGGAAACCACTGCGTACCACCCACAATCCAATGGAGCTCTAGAAAGATCACACCGGCCCCTAGTGGACTATTTAAGGAGTTTTGTCGACGAAAGCCAAAACGATTGGGACGAACATCTAAGAACAGCAATGTTTGTACGTAACAACAGTATACTCTCCACGACTAAGTTAACACCAATGGATTGCCTTTTTGGATTCTCAGCCCCATTGCCAAACAATTTAAAAAAGGAGCCGCAACCAGTATATGACCATGAAAATTACTACCTGAAACTGCGAAATAAATTACAGAAAACATACCAAATTGCAAAGCAAAACCTAGAAGAAAGTAAAGTCCACTCTAAGGAATATCATGATCGAAATACCAATCCCATAAGGATACACGTTGGGAACCAAGTTCTATTAAAGAATGCCGCGAGAAAAAATAAGCTAGCACAAATTTGGTCGGGACCATTCAAAGTGATCAAAATTAATAGCCCAGTTAACACGACGATACAAATAGGCAACCAAAAACGTCGTGTCCATAACAACAGATTAAAACTGTTTAATTAATAAGCCCCATCCTCTCCTTTCCAGACTAATGCTCGCCCTAATTATCAACATAATAACCGTCTCAAATGCAGCAGAAGAACCGATTGAATCCTACTCACTCAAGCAGCAGGGAATAGTGTTCGAACACAGTGGAATAGCCCAAATATATCATGATCATTGGACCATAATAACCAGGATAAAGAAACCAGACTGGGACCTGCACCTATCATACATAGAAAAAAGTGAGCAAGCCATCAATAGGGTATGCGAAGGGACTATCGGAGCCTTGAAGAACGAAATATGCCCCCACTGGAACCACACTCTCCAAAAAGGGATAGCAAAAATACATGAGCTAATTGAGAAAATTGAGCTGCCCACTAACACCCACCGAAGAACCAAGAGAGGCCTAATTAACTTGGGTGGAAGAATAATGAAGACATTATTTGGCACCATGAATGATGAAGACTCGGATAAAATCCACCAAAAATTGGACGAATTGGAAGCCGACAACCAACAAAGTTTTGAACTAGCCAAACAACAAGTAACCATAATGCATAGTTCCATCAAAACTATGAATGAAACAAACATAGAAATGACCCGAAGGTATAACAAATTGGTACAAAAAATAAACGAAATCCAGGAAAGAAGACAGGCAGACTACCAGCGATATACAGAACTATTCCAACAAATACATTTTCGGGCAGATATTAACGAAATCCTAGAGGAATTGCAGCAAATATACCTGGAAATTACCGATACATTGATACTGATGGAAGCAATTAATCGAAGGGAATTAAGCCCACTACTATTGCCAACACATCAACTACGGGAATTATACGCTAAGGTGACCAAAACGTACTATGGAAAAGAGACCAGGTTGGATTTCCCAATTCTACAAAAAATAACTAAGGTAGATTGTGAAAATCACGAACAGGGACTATTAGTCCAAATACGATTACCATTAACGGATAACCAGCAGTATACCGTAAACCAATTGTATATGCTGCCCATATCCTTAAAATAAGAGGAGTTCTATATATATGACCTACAGGCCTCATACTTCCTCAATACTAGTCGGTCACAGCTAAAGTTCGAAATAAAGGAATCCGACTATCGATCCCAATGCACCCCAATTAACGGCACGTATGTTATCTGCAACAGGAACCAACCCATACCTCTAAGTCCCGCCAGAGCCACCTGTCTCGAAGATTTATTCCAAGGGCAAAGGGAGAAAACTCCAAGATGCCCAGTTCGTATACTCAAGGAACCTAAAAACTTGATCGTACCAATGCACCAGGAAAATGTCTGGTTATATTGGTTACACCAGAACACAACAATTATAGCCCAGTGTGATACTAGCGAGCAAACTAAGACACTTCAGGGACTGGGGGTAATAAAACTCAAAATGAAATGCATGTACCACGTGGCAGGATATATACTACCTTACAAGGCCAATGAATTACACAGCCTACAAATACAACAACCAGGAGACCACATTAGACATCAAATTAACTTTGATCGATACAAACCCAGAAAACTTACAACAAATAGTACCAAAGCACTAGAGATTCTGCAACCAATCACATACAACGATCAGTTAAAAAAGGATAGTGAGTCCTTAGAAGCATTAGAAGCAGAAGTGGCAAAAGAGGCACAAAGGAGACAAGTACATGCCCAAGTGCATACAACAACCGCACTAACAGGATGCTTGCTGCTAGCAGTCACAGTAAGTATACAGTAACTATAACTATAGAATCACAGAATTTTATAGTAACTATACAAAAAAAAAAAAAAATATATATATATATAACAAAAAATCAATCAATAAATGGCAAAAGCCAATCAAACAAAATAAAAATAAATAAAATAATGAAAAAAAAAAAAATATATAATAATAATAATCAATCAATTTATCAATAAGTTATCCTATCAATAAAGAATAGAACAATAAGAAATTAATGGTTAGCAATAATAATCAATCGATTCAATGATCACCAATATTATCAATCAATCGATTTATCAATAAGCTATCCTATCCATAAAGCATAATAAGTAAAGAGTAATAAACAATCGATAGTTAACAAAAAATAATCAATATCGATCGATTCAATGATCACCAATATTATCAATCAATCAATTTATCAATAAGCTATCCTATCCATAAAGCATAATAAGTAAAGAGTAATAAACAATTGATAGTTATCAAAAATAATCAATATCGATCGATTCAATGATCAACAATATTATCAACCAATCAATTTATCAATAAGTTATCCTATCGATAAGGAATAGTAAGTATAGAGCAATAAGAAATTAATAATTATCAAAAATAATCAATCGATTCAATGATCAACAATGTTATCAATCAATACTAATGACCAATTAATTACCTTTATAAACTGATGGAATCAGTTCATAGAAGTAATCAAACCTATATAGTCCAACAAATCAAATACCACGAAAGCAATTTTGAACTGATTTAAGTTTTTTTTTTTTTTCGTTATCGATATTGGTAATTTATGACCAACGCAATGATCATTATTGATACCCACCAACTCAGTCCATCGTAGACAATCAATCGATGTAGTGCATCAATCATTTTCATAATAAAAGAATTCAAACTAATAGTATATCGATATATCTCTACAAAATCAATTGTCCAGATAGCAAGTTTTCAATTGATCAAGTTTTCCAATACGTTTGTTTTTAATAGCCAAGAGCATAAACAAACAGAATGAGTGTTAAGAGAAAAATTAAAACATCTAAATAGAAAAAATTAAGAGTAATTTAGGAGAGAAAGATTAAGAGAAAAAAAATATGACATACCCGAAGGAATAGCTGACCCCAGCAATTAAAGTTAATAAAAACGGCAGCATCCCAGTCCAGTACTCACACCGGAAGCAACTTTCACGATGGACAAAGCGCGAAGATACAAGCCAACTCCGCCGTTCGAGCAGACCCGCTGGATGGAGATCGCGGAGAACCTGATGAGACGAACACCACTGCCCGGGGAAGAGCAGCTGCCCGTAGGAGTTGAAATCTTCCTAATGAATCGCTGGGCAGAAGTAATGGAGGCCAGAACAAGACTCCCGACTCCCAGAAGACTAGACCCGCCACCACCACCATCAGAAGAAGGAAGTGCAGCCAGCAATAATCCAAAAAAAAAGTGAAAAAAAAGAAAAAAAAAAAAACAAAATGTACACCAACACCTGATTAAATAAAGTAAAAATATATAAAAATAAAAATATTTGAATTTAAAAACAATCAAAAAAAAATATTTTAAATAAGAACTGTAAAACAAAACACATGACAAATATATACAAGGTATATTATGACAAAGTTGAAATAAATACAGAAAAAATAGAGGAAAATGTTAAAAATGTATAAATAACTAGAATGTTCTTAATATAGGCCTATGAATAAAAAAAAAAAAAGAAATGGGGGAACCTCTCCAAAGAAGGGAGGAATGTCATGACCTTGAATCATCAATCCCATTGAAGTACGT
Organism: Chrysops caecutiens; assembly: GCA_963971475.1. Classification (NCBI taxonomy): domain Eukaryota; kingdom Metazoa; phylum Arthropoda; class Insecta; order Diptera; family Tabanidae; genus Chrysops; species Chrysops caecutiens. The sequence continues at coordinate 69,155,326 of OZ020567.1, forward strand.
TTGAAGTTCTCTAAAGTTGATTCAATGAATACTATAAAGCAGCCTATGTACTAATAGGCTTGTAACCAGGTCGATCGAAAATCAATAACTGATCGATCACAATAGTCGACACCAAAAAACACGTTGTAATCTGAAAACTTAAAATTGTTCCAAACCCAAAAATCACCAAAAAAGAACAAAATCAAGAAACTGATCGAAAATCAATAACTGATCGATCACAATAGTCGACACCTAAAAACACGTAGAAATCTGAAAACTTAAAATTGTTCCAAACCAAAAAATCACCAAAAAAGAATAAAATCAAGAAACTGATCGAAAATCAATAACTGATCGATCACAATAGTCGACACCAAAAAACACGTTGTAATCTGAAAACTTAAAATTGTTCCAAACCCAAAAATCACCAAAAAAGAACAAAATCAAGAAACTGATCGAAAATCAATAACTGATCGATCACAATAGTCGACACCAAAAAACACGTTGTAATCTGAAAACTTAAAATTGTTCCAAACCAAAAAATCACCAAAAAAGAACAAAATCAAGAAACTGATCGAAAACCAATAACTGATCGATCACAATAGTCGACACCTAAAAACACGTTGTAATCTGAAAAGTTAAAAACGTCCCAAACGAAAAAATCACCAAAAAAAAAAAGAACAAAAACAAGAACCAATCAGGAATCAATAACCTATCGATCAGATTATTTGAAACCTAAAAAACAAGCACATTGTAACAGAGAAACCTAAAACTGTTTTAAACAAAAACCACAAAAAGGAACAAAAACAAAAATCAATCACAAATTAATGACCGATCGATCAAGCAGGTTACAAAACTAATACCACACAAAATTTCAAATCCACAAAAGAATTAAAAGGAAATCAATAAGGGACGCCAATATTAAAAACATCGATTCCGAAATTATAAATATTTATTAGACACCACATCAAAACAAACTTAATAACTAACTAAATATGAAATCGAATACAAACAACCGGAAACATTTGATTAAGAAAATCAATAACAAACAAAATCGATAACTAACAGTAAGTTCAAAAGAGATCAGTATGGGACACCAACATTTAAAACATCGATTCAGAAATCATAAATAACTATTAGACACCAAATCAAAACAAACTTAATAACAAATCGAACATGAAATCGAATACAAACTTAAGAGAATCAATAACAAACAAGCACTTAAATTGAAACAACGGTTCCATTGAACTAACGATCAATCACCACGATCGGAATCAATCACTTGACATCTAATTAATAAACTACCGACCGCCTAACCGATACAACACTCGCGACGCGCGACAACTAACTGAAGGCATGACGCCACAAGATAACCCATTCCAGCGTGAGGAATACCGCGTCAACAAAGAACTGGCGTAATGACGCCACATCACGCCATCCCGGAATGCACCACGTCAGCTGTAACAGAAATCATCACTTTGTTGCGGAACAAAAACTTACCCACGAGAAATGCCCCTGTCTGCAAAATATTATCACCACGAAACATTATTTAGATGCGGAACAAAAACTTACCCACGAGAAATGCCCCTGTCTGCAAAATATTATCACCATGGATGTCGCATGCCACTTTCTTGGGAATCTACTTCGACCTTCGGCAGAGTCTTCAAATTTCATAAAAAATGTCAAAAATGCATGGGAACATGCTAAATTTTGAAAATCCGTTCCCACACTGCCAGGCGAAGGTTACACGCGCAACGAAAACTGACTGCACGCGTGTAGCCTTGAATACGACGCACCTAGGGACATTCTCACGCCAGAAATCGCTGCGAAAGCAGAAAAAACTGTATAAAATAGGGAAACTTGGAATAGAGAGGCAGTTAGTGATCCGCCACGGGAATACGACGACTCTTCGCGTGCCAGAAGAGTCTTGAAGGAAGACCTTGCCCATACAAACATCTTTAGAAGGAAGACATCACCTCCACAGCCAATTCTGAAGGAAGACATTGCTTCTCCAGCCAATTCTGAAGGAAGACATTGCTTCTCCAGCCAACTCTGAAGGAAGACATTGCCTCTACGGACATCTTGAAGGAAGACATTGCTTCTCCAGCCAATTCTGAAGGAAGACATTGCTTCTCCAGCCAACTCTGAAGGAAGACATTGCCTCTACGGACATCTTGAAGGAAGACATTGCTTCTCCAGCCAATTCTGAAGGAAGACATCGTCTCCCTGCAGAATTCAACAGAAGAACTCCGTTCTTTTTGGGTGAATTGACCTAGTAGTCAACACCGAAACACTGAAAGGTCCTAGTAGACCTCAGTTCTCTCCGAGTAGGGGAGTTGGGTATGTCAAGCGGAGAAAATCCTAATCTCAAGGAAGCGTTGAAGAATCCGACAGCTGGCCCCAGACCGATTACCATCGAGGAGTATCGTCAACGTCAACTTGAACGACGTCCTAAGGAAGTTAATCCACCCCCAGCGAAGAAACAGAAGTCTGGTTCGGAGGCTTACTTCAAGCGGAAGCTTCAGGAGGCACAAAGAGAACTCATCCTAGCAAGTACTAAGGAAGCCAGAAGAATAGCCAGCCAGAAGATCAACGAGCTGAAAATGGAGCGAAGAAACTACCGACAGCTGAAGAAGACCCTCAAGCAGGAAATGATGTAAGAAAGAGCTCAGCAGCATACTAACTTTCCGAGAGTAAACCCGCCATTGTAATCATTAGAAAAAAGAGAATAAACGTTATGTACCATTATTTCCGAGTATCACTTTGAAACGTCCCAACCAAATATCGATTTTCGTGGATGATTCTATGTAATTTGATCAAAACCCCAGAAACCCCAACATCATGGTACACTATACCCTTGCGGTCCTTGCGGGATATATAAACCATATTTGGCATGTGCGATTTGTCCACACAAGTTTCTTGTTGCTTCTACTGCGTTATTTCTTTGTGGAACTCGTATAACATACAGTGTCTCAAGTGCACTTGTTCGTCGGCCATTATTAAGTTTAGACAGTTTGAATAAATTGAAATAAATATGCCAAAATGTGCGTAAATCATCACTTCTATTCTATTCTAACTGCATAAACCGGTTTTAGCCAATGATTGATAATGCATTAAGATGCAGGTATTCAGAAACGACAGAACATTCCCTTAAGCTTAATACAAATACAGTACCTATCGTGGGGGGTGACAATCTCTATCTCCTGGAGAAGTATCGCGAGGAGACTAACGCCAGTCCACGAGGGTGCACCGAAACCAATACGACCAACGGCAGTTGGATATTACCACGACCTCCGTAATTACGAGGGGGTAGAGTCACCACCGGAGGAGGTTAATAAAACTTAATAAAACTCTTCGAAATAGGCACTCATCACGAAAGTCAGGAAACTGTGCGCGCCGGGAGGAGTAAGAAAAAGGTCAGTTCTACTCAAGGTCATACTCGCAAGTATGAACACGCTGAGGACCGGAGCGACGAAGAAATATTGACCACAGATCCTACAGATGGCACAGTACCTGTCAGATGCATTGAATTCTTTAAAAAGTTAACCGATGTCAGGGGAAAACATTTCACCGAAGAAGAAGAAGTACTACCGGGAGTGTTCATAAGCAACGCACTGGCTGGAGCCCGAGAACGGAAATACCGATGAGTGTGATGAACGTTAACAATAAAGAGATGGAAGTTAAAAGCCTAACAGTAAAACTAAGAAAATACGAAGAGGAGATGGCCCATTTAAACAACTCGGAAGGAATAAGAGAACAACCGGTATACTGTGATGTCGTAAACAACGAGGAACGAGGGAAGAGAGAAACGCAGATTAAAAAATTAATTAGTACGGACGCCAACTTAAACACGGAGGAAAGGAGAGCAATGAATAAAATAATATTCGAGTTTCAGGACGTAGTGCACCTGTCGAGAGAAAAGCTAGTTAACATAGCTACAGTACAGCACAAGATAAGAATACGACAAGATCAATAACCAATCAAGCGCAAAATGTACCGCCTGCCTGAAACGAACAGAAACGTCATAACAGAAGAGATAAACAGACTGTTGGACGAAGACATAGTCGAACCAAGCTGGAGTCAGTGGAATTCACCGCTGCTAGTAGTCCCAAAGAAACTGGAGCCTGATGGACAGAACCGATGGCGGATCGTCGTCGACTACAGAAAGTTAAACAAAGTATCCAAAGGAGACGCGTACCAACTTCCCAGGATAGAGGATATCCTGGACAAGTTGGGCAATTCCTGTGACTTCTCTATACTATACCCCGCCAGCGGCTACCGTCAGGTAGCCATGAAACCCGAAGGCAGGGATACGACTACATTTAGCACCCCGTATGTGTACTACGCTTCTACTACGCCTATCTGCTCCAATGGAGCACCAGCAACATTATAGCGATTGATAAACCACGTGCTGACAGGCCTGCAAGATATACAATCGTTTGTATACATTGTAATACACGGGAGAAATTAAGCAAACCACCAAAAGGAGGTACGGGCCATACTAGAGCGATGAAAGGAAAACCATTTTAAATTGAATGCAGAAAAATGTAACGTCTTGAAAAAAGGAATCACCGACTTAGGGCATAAGTGTACCACGGAAGGGTTACTCCAGACCCAAGCTTCATAGAAAGCGGGAGAGGCTACCCGACGCCCAAAACCATCCGGCGAGTGCAGTCGTTCCTGGGACTAGCGAATGATTACAGGTAATTTATGTCGGACTTCTCCAAGATAGCGGCCCCATTAACAGCCTCTTGAGAAAAAATTTAGTAGTTTCAGTGAGATGAGATCTGTGCAAACGCATGCAGCACATTCAAAGAGAAATTAATATATCCACCGGTGCTAAAACTTCAAAGAGCATTTTAAGCTATACACTGACGCAAGTGGAGAAGCTCTCAGAGCAGTGTTGGCGCAAGGCCGGCCTACAGAAGAGAAACCGATCGCGTACGCTAGCCATACCCTGAATGCCGCAGAGAGGAACTATTCAACAATTGAGAGGGTGTTATATAATAACATGTAAATGATTTCTTCCGGGCAATGGGGTAATGACCTAGATCAATAACCCATATCGACGAAAGCAATTATCTACAGGTAAGTTTCCGCTGACACAATAATTGAGTTACGAGCAGCGAAAAACACCTTAATTGTTGTGTCAGCGCCCTAGAATAATACAATAAATTAATTAACCTTAAGTAGGTTTAAGTAGGTTAAGTTGTTTTGTTATTTATAATTTGTTTATGATTAATTTGGTCATCACGGAAGTAAAATAGATGGAAGTTGGCACCTTTAGTTCCGTGATCAGTGGATAAAAATCCATGTGAATGAATACAGGAGTGAGTTGGAAACTAGGCAGCAGTTAGGCTGTTAATAAGTAATTTGTGATTTGTAAGAATGAGAATAAATAGCCTTCTAAATCAAGTGTTAAACCGAGTTTTAATTCACATTGGGAGTTTCTCATGGCAAGGGAGCTCCTGGTTATAGTCTGGTCGGTGAAGAACTTTAGGTGCTATTTATATGGGAGGCCGTTTTAAGTATTTACGGATCACAAGCATCTTAGAGGCGCTATAAGAATTAAAGATCCCACGAGCAGAATACTCCGCCAATGGCACAAACTCTCTGACTATATTTCCGTAATAGAGTATAAAGAGGATAGGTAAAATAACAATGCCTTAAGTAGAATTCCCTACGAGGTCATTGTGACCACAAGCAAACAGGCAAGGGAGCAATAGGAACAAATCAAAGAAACGGAAGGAATCAGTCCAGCAGAGGATAAAAGCAGCGAGCTGGAGATTCAAGATGGAGCCCACGAACGAGAGAACCCACAAATAAGAGTCTGAATAGACCCCCAGAACCTCTTTGAGGTTACCAAGGGGTATTCAAAACATGCCAGAGATTGAAAAAAGAGTTCAGCTGGAAAGAAATGCTGAAAGACATCCGGAAATACATAAAGAATTCTAAGAAATGTCAACTAAATAGACTAAGCCAGGAAAACAAAGAACCCATGGTGATAACAGACACCACGGTACCCTTCGGCAAGGTCTATATGGCCATTATGGGACCACTACTCATGAGCGATTTTCACTTCCGAAATGTTTGAAGAAGTCTGCAAGTTATTTAAAATCCAGAAGCTAGATACTACGCCGTACCACCCCCAGTCCCAACGGAGCATTGGAGAGTTTGCACAGACGGTTACAAGTCGGTTATTTAAGGAACTTTGTCGACAACAATTAATCAGATTGGGACGAACATTTGCGGACTGTGATGTTCGTAAGAAATAACACAATGCATACGACCACGAAATTAACTCCAATGAACTGTTTATATGGGTTCTCCGCGTCCTGCCCAACAACCAAAAGAAAGCCCCCCCAACCGGTCTTCGATGGTAATTTTTTTCCATCTTTATCTACGGAATAAACTCCAACGAACATATCAAACAGCTGGAAACAATTTGGAAGAAGGCAAACTTCAATCAAAGGAATATTACGACCAGAAACTAAATCCTGTAGAAATCCATGTTGGAGATCAGGTAGTCCTCAGATACGGGGCCCGAAAAACAAGGTGATCCAGTATTGGCTGGGACCTTACAAGTTTGTTGTGATGAAAAAGCACGAAACGACACATACACAACAATAGGTTGAAGTTGTTCAACTAAAACACTCGTCTCTGTCTTTCCAGATTGATACTCACAACAATAGTGGTAATGCTGGGAGTATTCTTAAACCAGCAAACAACAGTAGAAATGCACCCAATAAAGCAAGTGCAGACGTACCACTGGACCATTATCACGCGGTTACCAAGACCACCGTGGGGAATACACCTAAATTATATAAAGGACTGCGAGCCAGCTATAATTCGACTGTGTAGCGATACCGGCAGCCTGGCAGGGGAAGAAAACTGTCACCACTGGCAAAAGGAAATAACGAGACAGGTGGCGCAAATAAAAGAACCCATGAGTAAGGCCTAACACTCAACCCTAACACGTCGTACCCGCTCGAAAAGCGGATTATTGACTTTGGGTAGCAAAATAATGAAAACAGTATTTGGAACGATGGATAGGATAGCCAGGATTCGAAAAATATCCATCAGAAATTATGTGAGCTAGACAAAGACACCAAAACCAATTTAGATCTGGTGAAAAAACAAGTCAAAATAATTAAAACCACATTGAAGACCATGAGTGATACAAACAACGAAATGGTCGGACGACACAACGAGCTGGTTCAAAGGGTAGAGAATCTTAGAGGAAAGATAGCCGAAATAGCCAATCCCTCCGATCAACTTCGAAAAATATAGGTGACGATGTACATTAACGAGCTTATCCTATACATGATGTCCGAACTGCAGCAGATCTATCTATATTATGATATTTTTCTCTTGTGAGATAAGTGGGTAACCAAGGGGAGGAAATCTCATAAGACTCTCTCTATTTACTTCAATATATTTATTCAACTCTTAACTTCCATACATAATTTACTTTTCTTGTTTCTGGCCTTTCGATCCGTTCTGCATCGCTTTCTGCTGTCGGTAGATCTTTCTTTTTTTCTTTAGCCGGTCTATTCTGATGCTGGCTGCGACTCGCGCTTCCTTGTCCTGTGATAGGACCCAGACTCGGATGACCTCCCTTATGTCGCGTCTGAACCAAGCTTCTTCCCCAGTCTTCTCTTTCTTCACGGCTAACTGAAGGCTCCTGTTGGGTTGTTGTGGCTTCGAGTTCCTCTGCCGGTATTCTTCTATGGAAATGGGGCGAGGTCCAGCTCGGGGGTCCTCTAATGCCTCTTTCAGTCCAACTTTACTCATTAAATCCTGGGTTGATAGTCCCGTTCCTTTTATGGATATTAGTTTTACTATTTATATTCGAATTGTTAGTTCTTATTAGAGTTTATTAGCTGTTCTTATTTATCCATCGATATCTTAGTGGTGGTTACTTTTACTGGATTGTATTTATTAGTTTTTATTAATTATTTTTATTAAACTTTGTTACTGTTTTATTTTTTATATTCGAATTGGTGTTAGGTGTTTGTGTCTTTTAATTTCTATTATTTATATTACTTATAAGGTTTATCATTCTCTATTAATTATTTCTCTGGTTGTAATGATTTGAAATTACTGGATAGTTGCTCTGCTACTTGAGTATTATGACGTACTTTGTATAAAGTCCCCCAGCCAAAGAGCCAGTTTAGACTTCGGGTGCTAAACCCTGTCGACGTCCTTGTCCCCCAGCCAAAAAAAGCCGGTTTGGACTTGAAATACAAAGTCAGACACAGATGGCCTCTGCCTGTCTTCGCTCACGCTGTCTGCTGGTGGTAGCTTCTCAGTCTTGTGGGCAGCTGATTGTAGCATCTGGCTTGGTCGTCTTCTAGTTCTGGTAGTGGTTTCTCGACTTTGGAGATTTCTCAGGCAGCGTCTTCCTTCAATGTTTTGTTAGCGGCTTCTGGATTCGGGGATCGTCAGGCAGCGTCTTCCTTCTTCAGAGGCTCGTCTTCGTCAGACCGGGATCATCATCTGACTTCGGTCCTATCTTGGGTCGGTTTTTATGTTAGTTTTTTGCTGAATGAGCAGCCGATTACCCACCAATATTCCTTAGATCAACGTCTGGTTGGCCATCCATCTATTGTCAGGTCCTATTCCCTTGTTTCATTAGTTGTCATTCACCTGTAAATTGATCTAAATATTGCATCGTTCAACGTCTGTAAATTGATCTAGATAATGCGTAGTTCAACGTCTGACCGTCCACCTATTGTCAGGTCACATTCTTGAGTTCATTAATTTGTCATTCACCTGTATGTTCACGTTCTTGATTTCATGAATTTGTCATTCACCTGTAATTGCGATTCCATTGCATATTTCGTGTACCATACATTCCATACATGTACCATACATTTTTAGGCATGTGTCTTTGATTCACCGGTTCATTTTTTCCCGGGTCCGATTGCAGTTGTTGCCCGAGCGTTCAAACTGCGGAGTCAGCCATTTATGCTGACTGGGCACAAGTATTGGTATGTTTTCCATTTTGTGGTCATTCTGTCGAGTCAGCATAATTTGCTGACTTGGTGCGAGTGATGGTGTATTTGTTGATCACGATCGGATCGGGTCGGGTTTCATGTTGGGGTAGGTCAGTTTTATTATTGTTTTCGAAGTTTGTTTACGTCGACTTGGATGACTTTGTTTGTTGAGGATGGTCAAGGTCATTTACAATTGGTTTGAGACTTTTTGGGCCATTCTGGCGTATTTCCGAAGTGCTTCGGGTATTTTGGGTATAGTTAGGGCTATTGGGGTGTGTTTAAGCCCATTCAGGAATGGTCAGGGACATTAAGGAACACTCAGTGGATTGGAGTTGTTTGGAGACATTTGCGAGTGTTCGGGAACAGTGGGATTTCTTGTATCACAACACTCCTCCCTTCTTGAGAATAGTTCCCCCACCATTTTTTTGAAAATGAGAGCTTGAAGTTTTTTGTCCTAATTTCTTTATTGGAGATCACTACAATTTATTTTTTATTTTGTTACTTGGTGTTCAAGATTCTGTTGTTTTTAGGTCGCCTTGTCTCGTCCTTCGGGCTTCCGCTCTGCATCGGTTTGTCCTTTAGTTGAGGGGCAGACTGAAATTTGAAAAATGCCGGGTGTAGGAGAATTGGGGGTCCTTCCTTCTGCATTATGTAGGGTGGCTCTGGTTCACAGGGTTCTTCCACTTCTTCGTTTCTCTTGCGTTTTCTGGCTTCGCTCGCTTGGAGGGCTCGGAAGTCCATGGCTTTCTGTTCAAGGATTTCGTCGGTCTTGTCCTCTTCGAGGTCTCTGTCTCTCGTGGCTTCAGTTTCACTGTCTGTGTCGTCCGGTTGATCAATGCCTAGTTCTTCTATCCATTTTGCTGCTTCCTCCAGGATATCGTCTAGTTCGGCCTGGGTTAAATTGTCTCCCCTTGAATCCATTTTTGCGGGCATACTGTTGATGGAAAGAAGGTTGTTGATTTTGTTGGTGGGTACTTATATATTTGGTTATGTTATGTTATATTGTGGTTTTATTTTTTGTATTTTTATATATATTTTAGTTTTGCTTATTGATTTATTTATTATTATTTTTTTTTTGTATGTTTATTTTTATGGCTCGTTCGGTTCCCAATAGTGGTTGTCTTCGTGGTATGCTTATTGGGACTGGAATGATATTTATGTCAGGCGTGGCTCTAGTTCCGACGGTTTCCACATTTTTTTTTCGGCGTTTGGAGCCTCTAAATATCCCGATAGCGGCTATTGTTATTATTATGATTAGGATGCATCCTGATATAGTGGGAGTAATGTGCATCTGTATTCGGGCATGCCTCGCTTCCCCTTCTTTTGCGATTTCTGCTTCTAAGTCTTTCACGGCGTCACTTTGTTTCCTGAAGCGGTCGTTAAATACCATTGGTTGGATTATTTCGATTTCCTTCTTGGTGTTGGGTAGTTTGATAACGGGAGAAATTAATGTGGGGCATAGCATTGATTGTTGTGGTTGGTTGGACATGCATGTTGTACCGTTCATCAATTTATTCCGGAAGTATATATCCTGCCAGGTGGTAGGTGCATTTCGCCCGGAGTACTGCTATACCAAGTCCGGATATTTCTCTTGTGTGTTCCGTATTTTCGCATTGTGCTATGAGTGGTGTGGATTGGTGAAGCCAAAATAGCCAAGCGTTGTTCCTATGCATGGGCACGATAACGTTCTGGGCTCGCTTTAACACTCGAAATGAGCAGCTCCCAATTTTGCCATTGATACCCTTAAACAATTCTTTTAGGCATTCGGTTCTTGTGGGTGTTACTGAGATGGGGTGGTTTGTGTGACATAGTGTGTGCGTATCATTCAGGTTTGTACACTGAAATCGATAGTCCAATTCACTCATACCAAAGTTCAACTGTGACCGACTTGTATTTAAAAAGTATGCTGCTTGCAGTTCGTATATAAAACTAGAGGAATGGGTGCGAGCCCCATAACATTAACTTCCTGATTAACAATATAATACACACACACACTACTGAAAATGCAAAATCTTCTACCACGATGATTGAGAGTAGGTTGAGTCACATCGTGAAACGTTTTGAGGTGAGCGTCCCGAATTAATAGTAAAACGAAATACAATTCGGAAGGTAGTATAAATTAAAATAAAAATACAAATATTCTCAGAATACTACATTTTAAATCAGAAACAATACAAATCTATATTCATTTTTCCAAAAAATCACTACCGTTAATTTTTAACTCTTTTTTAAAAAACAAAAAAAGTGATGCATCGAATTCATTGTTTTCAGAATTTTTTGGAAAACTCAAACACCGCTTAACCGATTTCGCTGCAAAACTAATCACCACTAAATTATGGTAGCATGCATCGATGGCTTCCAAAACCAATTCGATAGCTTAATTGTGGGGCGAGAAAATGAACACGAAAAATTTGCGCACATACATACATACGTACGCACGCATACACACACACACACAGAGTACATTCTAAAAAGTATCTAGGATGACTCAGGACACCTGAAAACGTAAAGATATTAAGAAATTTTCGGTTTCGAAAATCGGGGTGATTACTATAACTTCCTTAATCAGGAAGTTAAAAAAAGTGATGCATCGATTTTTCCCAAATTTTGACAGTTTTGTACAAAAACGTAGGCTCATCGATCGGCATCAAAACGAACATGATATTCTCCTTAGTTTTCTAGAAATCGCGAATTCATTGTTTTCACAATTTTCTGGAAAACTCAAACACCGCTTAACCGATTTCACTGCAAAACTAATCAGCACTAAACTATGGCAGCACGCATCGGAAGCCCCCAAAACCAATTCGATAGCTTAATTGTGGGGCGAGAAAATGAACACGAAAAATTTGCGCACATACATACATACGTTCGCACGCACACACACACACACGCACACAGAGTACATTCTAAAAAGTATCGAGGATGACTCAGGACACCTGAAAACGAAAAGATATTAAGAAATTTTCGATTTCGAAAATCGGGGTGATTACTATAACCTCCTTAATCAGGAAGTTAATAGGTGTTGTTATTTGCTGCGATTGGTGTGGTGAACACTCGATTAATGGTGTACTGTTGGGTGTCAGCTAAGGGAATTCGTATTCGTACCAGGAGACTGTTTTTGTAGGATTCGCAGTCTACCTTAGCTATTTTCTGTAGTGTCGAAAAATCCATGATGGTCTCCTTCCCGTAATGTGACTTTGTTACGTTAGCGTATAGTTGTTGGAATTGATGTGAGGGGAGCAGTAGTGGACTCAACTCTCGCCTATTCATTGCCTCCATCATTATGAACATGTCGGTGGTGTCCAGATAAATTTGCAAAAGTTCCTCTACTATTACGTGCATAATTTCACTTATAGCTTCCCGTAATTGCATTTGGTGTAGATTTGTTGTATATCTGTGGAGTTCGTGCTGCCTTCCTTCATTAATTTGGTTGAGCTTCTGGACCAATTCATTGTACCGTTCGACTATTGCTCTATTTGTCTCATTAGCCGTTTTAAGTGTGGTGTGCATAATGGTAATTTGCTGTTTGGCCAATTGGAAGGTTCGTGTGTTGGTGTTTTCTAGCTCATCGAGTTTTTCGTGGATTTGTGTGGAGTCCTCGTCATCCATTGTTTCCGTTGGGTTGTTTTCCCAGGGGATTTAATACACTTTTTTTTGTGTTCGTTGGGTGTCTATTTATTTCAACTTCTTGTACTAACGTCTACGTTTATTAACCTAGTCGACCTTTCGTTCTAATCCTTACAACTTAACTCGATTCTCTCTTTACAATTTTCAGGTTTACAATACATTTGTTTTACGCTCTTTTCCCAAATAACTCAAGGTTTTTAATTTTAGCCCTTGCAATTGAACGGTTCTCTTCATTTTTACAATTCTTCTCATTACCAAGACAATACAATTTACTCGATTCTCTCTTTACAATTTACAATACAATTCTCTTTTAGTTTTCTCATTCCCCAATCCGCTCTATCTAACAATAATTAATAAATCCCAATGGTTGGACCCTTACTTTTTCGTTGCCTTTTTCTGTTGCCGAAAGTTCCTCCTCTCCATTTTTATCTTGTTGATCAGTTGGCTTGCGGCCCTCTTCTCGCTCTTTGAACCGGCTAAAACGAGCCCTCGCTGTGCTTCTTGAAGACGTCGCTGAAAGTACGTTGTTTCTTTGGCGGAACGGATATGTGTTGCTCGTCACTTCTCTTTGGGGCCGGGCGGCGCTGGAGATACTCTTCGATGGTGATAGGTCGTGGACCTGCGGTGGGGTCTTGAAGTGCCTCTCTTAGGGACACGGGTGCTTGCTCCGTCATTTAACGGAACATGAGGCGTGTTTTGAATTTGCCTGCTGCCTACTAGGGCCGTTCAGGTCTTTAGGTAGCTGACAACTTGGTCAGGTTACCTTTGGAAGTCGAACGCCTGGAATCTGGAAGACAGTGGGTGGGAATTGACGGTGGGGTCTTCCTTCTGGAGTTCTCGGGGGGTCTTCTTTTGTCCGGGTCTGCTGGAGAGTCTTCCTTTGATACTGCTTCCTTCGGCGGGGGTCTTCCTTCAATGGTTGGCCTTCCGCTGGGGTCCTCCACGGTTGGGATCTCGCACTACTCTGCCTTCCCTGGGCTTCTCGATCGGTATTTATTCGGTTTTAATTGCTACATGGGCAATTTCTTGATTGCTGTATTGGGAATTGTCAATTCTATTTGTGATCCCATTCGCGCCGTTGACCCTGAAATTGCTGGAGTTCAATACTCGCCTTCAAATACAACTCAAGTTCATTGTCATATTTTCGTTTCCATAATTGTTCCGTTAATTTTGAGTTCATGGTCATATTTTCATTTCCACAGTTATGCATTTGTTGCGAAATGCCGGTGTTTCCTAACATCCGTTCCCACAGGTGTCGCGTTTCTCTTATCAACCGCCGTTGGTACCATACAGGTATTTAGGTGGTTCAGCGATTTTAGCTGACCGTGGGACAATCATACCGAGCGTGTGTTCATGGGGGGGGGGGTAAGGGTGTTCATTCTGCTTCGACGCCAGCTTTCTCGTGTCCTTCGAACGATACCGTTGGGTGCTACCATTTGTTGTATAGTCACCGACTTAATTGCTTAATTTTCTTAAAGTTTTCGTGATCGAGTTTTCGTATTGATTGGTTTTGTGAGTTATATTACAATTTTCTTGTTTATTAATTATTTAGATAGATCTCTGTAATTTATTGTTTGATTTTCATATTGTATTATCGAATTATTGATTGGTGTTGTGAGTTATATTTCTTGTTTGTTAATTATTTGGCTAGATCTCTGTTATTGATTGAGGTTGTGATCAGATCGATTGTTTGATTTTCATATTGAATTATCGAATTATTGATTGGTGTTGTGAGTTATATTTCTTGCTAGTCAATTATTTGGCTAGATCTCTGTTATTGATTGAGGCTGTGATCAGATCGATTGTTTGATTTTCATATTGTATTATCGAATTATTGTTTGGTGTTGTTACAATTTTTTCACACTTTTATGGTTTACTAATTGTTTAGATAGATCTCTGCTCTTTATCGATTAGGGTTGCTACTAGATCGATGTATTGATTTTCATATTGAATTATCGAAGGATTGATTGGTGATGTTCATATTGATCGCATTGATCGGTGTTGTGAGTTTTTGTTTTCTCCTCATTTTATGTTCACAACAATTTGGTGGTTCAGTTTTTCTTTATTGCGTTTAACAAATTCAAACACATATCCCCTCTGGGCCTCTGTACAAAATTTAGCAGCATTTTGGCAGAATCAACTATTTAAACCTACAAACTAACAAGCTAAGCGTATACAAAACAAAAATATCCAAATATCCAAGAATACACAAACAAGAATCAAACATAAAGATAGTCCAGAATATACATATGTAGTGAAGATTTTTTAGTGAAAAAGATAAAAAAATGTCTACTGAAATCTAATCTAACTTTCGGTTGTCAGGTGTCATCACTATCCGTTGCGCTTCGTCTTACCAAGATCTTGGCAAGCTTTTTATGCAATCTTTCATCGCTTCTGTCAGGAGGACCTCCCCAAATGCCCCTATAACCAGAACTCCGAGCTTACCAGGACCTCCATACATACTACTCAAACATTCCACCAAGTTGTGGTCCATTGGCACGTCGTCTACGTTATCAGGGGCGATATGTATCACCGAATTCTTGTGGTACCTTGCCTTTTTGAGCTTCGTTTGCTGCTGGATACACTGTAAGTGTGACACTGCAATCTCATAGAGGTGCACCTCAGTTGGGTTAGATAATATCACCCCAACATCTGGCCGGTTGTGGTACAGTGCTGGATGTGTTTGAAATTTCATCCCGGCCCTCACCTTGATACTTCTCCCCCTCCACTGATACTCCACGCAGATATTGCCTTTGCCGAACTTCAGCTGCTCTACTATATTCAGTGGTGCCCTGGTGGAATCCAGTATAGTTTTTAACAGGTAGTACACCGCGTGGTGCCTTGTCGTGTATGCTGGTATCACACAAGATGATGATACGTGGTATGCAGTTTCGTCGCTGTTGCAACCCCGTCTGCATCTCCTTCTGGATTATGGGTCCGCTCCTAGTCCATGTATTTGTTCTTCGCCCGCGGCGCGGAGGATTGTAAGGCTCCAGTTTTCCATAGATACACTGTGAAATGCTGGGATTTTCAGATTTTGTTGCGATTCCTCCACCAGTCTACCATACCGCAGGCTTCGTTCCCTCTGGAGTAATTCCCGTTGCTTATTTGCAATTAAAATTGCAGATTTCCTGCTGAGTACATGCAGGTCTTCTCCTTCTTCTGCGCTTGGTATAACTACGTTATACTCGTCGAGTATTGCTTGGGCATCCGATAATGGGTTCCTCCACCCGGCTTTCTGTAGCCTCTTGTTGGGAATTTCGGCGTGAACAGGGAATAGTTGCATTTAATCTCAAACTTTTCTTTCTTTATACATTTTCTTTATTTCATATGTAAGTTCCTACAAAGCTAACATTCATCAAACAACAAAAGTTAATGATACTTTACATTTTACATAGTACCATACATCTCCTAATGGAAGCTGCTTTACAAAATTCTCTTACTAACTAATTAAACCTAAATTCTAGCCCTAACACTACTTACTTAATCTTGGCTAATTTCCTTGCCCGGTGGTAATTTGTCCTCGCCTGTTTAATTCTGGAAATCTCCTGCTGTGCCCCCACTCGTTCTTCCTTGTCCTGTGCCAGCACCCAGGACTGCACTGCTGCGTCCAACTTCCTTTTGAATTGAGCTCCAGCTCCAGTGCGTATCCTCTTTTTCGATGTCTGGGCTTCCGCTGCTGGAGGTGTAGTCGTTGTTGATGGACCTCGCTGTCTACGCCAGTACTCCTCGATGGGTAGCGGTCTTGGTCCAACCTTTGGGTCCTTTAACGCTTCCTCTATGTTTTGGGATGCCGACATCTATATCAAAGTTGTTTTTACTGCCCACCTGACTAAATAAAGCCTGGTTGGGACTCGGATAATGGGTAGTCTATGCAACTAGCCCACCGTGTAGAATTCAGTTGAGTGTCTTCTCTCAGCATAAGTCTTCCTTCTAGTTTGTTGTTGTTCTTATCCAAGGTCAGTAGACCCTGGTGAATGCCGCATGTCGCGAAATTGCTGCGTCAGCAATTTTCGATTGACCGTGAACAAATTTTACGTCTGAATGGTATTGGGCATGCAAAGGGCTTTGGGGGGCGAAGGGGCATTAATTTGATGACACGATGACATACCGGTCAAAATAATGTCATTTCGAATACATACATTTGCCGTATCACGACACTCTTGTACCTACTAAGTATAGGTAACATTTCCGGGTGGTTCGTTAGGTATATGTATTTCTTAACATACTGAATCTCCGTTTCCAGTCTGACGGACTTAATCCCCAAGCCAACCCAGTCCATTGGCAGGTATACCCCATTTCTGGTCATTGTTCTCCCTTGCAAGGATTTCGCTATTAGAAGTTTTCTAATTTCCTTGTCAAGATCGTCGCATCTTTTTAATGTGGTTGCCCTTTTTTCTCTTGGGTACATGAGCCCGGTTATATATACCGCACCGGGTATAATTGTCGAATTAAAGAGGCTTATTTTCTGTTGTGGGGAGAGCTTGCTGTCTAGTATTATTTTCGTCTGCGTGAGTACTTTTCCCTGCATTTTGGTGGTATTCATGTCCAAGTCCCTCTCTAGCTGCGTGAGACCAAGGTTCTTGTTCCCTTCTCGTACCCTGAGTAAAAAAGGGATCTCTTCCTCACGTTCCTCCGCTCCTCTCTCTGCTCTGTATATGCCACACTTCCTTAGGTTCAAAATGAGACCCACTTCACTGGCAGTCTTTCGCAGTATGTCCGTTACTAATTCCGTACATTGTAGTGACGGGACATGTACTTTCAGGTCGTCCATGTACGCCAGGATCTCCTGTTTGCCTCTGGACTTCTTTACTATTTTTTGATTTAACTTTAACTCGTGCAAAATATATGCGGTTACAAGGATAAACATTAGGGGGCTAAGAGTATCCCCTTGGTATACTCCACGTCTTATATATATGGGCGCCGTTTTCTGCTTCCCTACCTGGATAGTCACCTTCCATTTCCTCGTCATTGCTAGAAGCGTTCTTCGAATTTCAATATGCAGTGGCAATGCCTCAACGTATCTCCTCAGCTGCTAGTTGTGTATACACTCATAAGCTTTTTTAATGTCAAACCAGAGGGAGTAGTGTTCTGCCCTCGAAAGCCTGGCAGCTTGCGTGATTGACTTATCCCATAGCATGCCATGTATAGTTCCCGAAACTCCTGGGCGAGCTAATTGCTCCCTTGGTAGCATCCATGCTGGAATAGAATCAACTAAAATTCGTGCAATCGTGGATGTTAGAACTTTGTAATCCGCGTTGAGAACAGCTATCGGCCTATAATTCGCTGGATAATTTTTATCACCTTCCTTATGTATTAATGTCATGCGAGCCTCGACGTCCGCTTCCACTAGATTCCCCTTGCCAGTGAGGATATTTATGATAAACTTGAACAGTACTTCCCGAGCCGAAGGAAGTATCTTGTAGATCTTCATGGGAATCCCGTCAATACCCGCAGCTTTCCATGGCGATGAATTTCTTATGGCCTCGTTGATTTTTCGCCTTAATTGGTCTTCCTGTAATTGTGGTCCCAGATCCAGCTGTTCACGGAAAGTCTTCATATTATCTAGCCATTTGTTGAAAACGGGGGTTTCCGGAAGAGCTGAGAATAACTCCTTGAAAAACCTTTCCGTGTTTTCAAGGTCAGGCATTGCATCATCTCTTCGTTCAGCAATCGAGATGGCCTTCATTGATGGATTGTGAGTAAATTGATTTCTCACTTTCCAGGATTCTCCCTTTGCCTGAAGTACTTCTTTTTCCTTTGCGAGTAACTTAATTTTCTCCTCACTCATTTTTATGAAGACTGACGGGGATTGGTGTAGGGACTTCATTCTTTGGGAGAGGTTCTTAATTTTTTTTGTGAAGGATTGCCCCTCCCGCCATTCTCTTATAGACTGGGCTACTTCTATACGTTTCGCCGTTCTCTTGATTTCTTGGTTTTACCACGCTTGTCTTGGTGCTATGGTCTCATTTCTTGTCGCGCACTCTCTGGCTCACACGGCACCAGCTGCGTATATCGCCGCTTTTTCTTGCTTTCTCTTACTAGTCACGTTATTAGTCCTAGCGGCGATTTCGTCAATCTTCTGCTGCAAGAGCGCATTCACACATACCTGTGTGGTCTTCTCCGGATGTCGCGCAAATCTCTTAATTTTGCCTCTTTGCCCACTTCTTGCGTTAGTGTATAAAGAGTTTAACTTCACTCTCAGGTTTGCAGGTATGTTTATTGGTGTGGGAGCGGATTCTACATCTTCGACAACCGGTTCTACATCCCGTATGATGTTGGTGGGGATGTCAGCTGGTCTCTCCTCTGCAATCAGTGGATCAGTTGTCCTGGTAGTGTATACACCACTACTGTTGCCGCCCGTTCCATGTCCCGCGGTTTCGTGCTCGCGATTCGTGTCTGTGTTATTAGTGTTACTACCGTTATTATTATTTGTAGTGGTGGTAGTTGCGCGAACTCGCGCCATTTCTTCCTGCCATTCGCTTGTGTCTTTGTTCTGGTTGTATATAAACGGAAATTTTTCCCACAGTCTTGTGGCCAGTGCTTTTACCGTTCTATCGCGGAAGTGGCATAAAATTCCTTCTATTTTTTGTGTTTTGAGTTCCCTGGTGCTTCTACGTATAGTCTAGCTAGTTTCCGGTCATCTTCGTCAGTCCATAGTTTTGGTGCGGGCCTTCGCACTTCGTTAACTTGTTCGCGGGCCTTCTTCCGAACGTCAATTATTTTTTTTTTATCGCTGCCTCTGATCTTCCAGGCAATTGTCTTGTCAGTTCACTTATCTTTTCCTTAGTGATCTTTTCAATTTCGTCCTGTTTCCAAGTAGCCATGGTAGTTTTAACGTACAAACAGATGATTCAAATTTTGTGTTCTAATTATCACCCGACCGCTTTTATAGTTACACTTTTGCGAATTTTTACTATTTTCGCGATTGTCTCGTCCACCTTCTGCGATTCTTAACACTTCGAAAAAAAGTTAATATCAACGACTGTTAAATAAATAACATTTTAAAATTCCGGACTGAGGTATGGAAAAGAAAGCATAGACTAAAGATGCGATTCTAGATGCAATGTGAGACATGTGAATATGACTATCAACTAATTTCATATTCTCTAGATACATTACCACATTAAAAAACGATTGCCATCTTAAATTCTTCTCAGATTCTTCATACCATCAGCTATGAAGACGGTTGTTTGATGATCCAAATGGTCGTGTATCTTGATGTCTCAAATTTATTAGCAAAACAAAGAAGTTTAAATACCTGGTATCAGGGAACTCCAATTTTAATAGAAAATCACCAGAAGATGATTCCAATTTTTAGAAAATCACCAGACAGTGACTCCCAAAGTTTATCTTCAAATTTTTAATAAGTCACTATCTAATGATCCCTCTTGTAGAAAATCATCAAAAGATGATTCCAGAATAAACCACTGTAAAGAGGTTCCACAAAATAGAAAACCACCGTTTAATGACTCCGTGAATAAATCATTCTTCAGTGATTCCCAAAAATTATTATAAGTCACCAAACGATGATTCCATTTGGAAGACAATACCTTCCATAAAGCACTAACACTTCCGATTAAGCAAATAGTAATCACCAAATGTGATCCCAGAATGTAGAAAAGTGTTAGCACTTCCAAAGTAGAAAAGAATCACTTCAACGAAAGTAACTCTTCCAAAATATAAACGATTAAATTCACAATAAAGCACTAACACTTCCAATTAAGAAAAATGTAGTAGATCACCAACTGTGATCCCAAAATATAGAAAAGTGTTAGCACTTCCAAAGTAGAAAAGAATTATTTCAACAGAAATAATTCTTCCAAGATTCGATAAATATTCTTTCAAAATAGAATAGAATCATGTTCAATACATGATTCTACCAATATTCATCATAACTTTAGAATAGAATCATGTTAATTACATGATTCTACCAATATTCATCATAACTTCACAATTTAGGTGTTTCCAATAAGTATAATTAATTAACTTTAAAAAGATCACCAACTCAATATAGATAAAATATTGAAGATTCGCAAGATTCTTTAAAACTTTAGAAACAATCAGTACAACTCGGTTTTTAAACAGTATTTTCACTTTTATAACTGATTCCCTGGTAAGGAAAGTTTCTACAAAGACAACTTCTAG
This sequence comes from Chrysops caecutiens, assembly GCA_963971475.1. NCBI lineage: Eukaryota > Metazoa > Arthropoda > Insecta > Diptera > Tabanidae > Chrysops > Chrysops caecutiens. The sequence goes on from OZ020567.1 coordinate 69,176,076, forward strand.
AATTTTATCTCATATAATTTTTCGCGATCGCGACCGTTCGTTGTTTTTAACAAGGAGCTATTATCAAGACTCTAGTTCGAGAAGAACTCTCTATCAAACTAATTTTTGTGGATCTCATTAAATCCCACCACTCCCAGAAATGCCTACTATGTCCAAGTCAAATCATGACGCCATCCAAAAGTGATTAGATGGCAAAACCTAATCTGCTTTGAAACTTTTGAAACATTAATTGTTGGGTCAACATTACCCGGAACTTGCGACGCAGAAAACAATCTCCGACCACCCAAAATCGCCGATCATGCAAAACTAAGCCCTTGTAATATTTCCAGAGAAACCCAACCATTGAAAATAAACAACATGATATACTTACTTTTGAAACATTTTTAAACAACGACACTGCTAAAAACCGCTTCCGTTCTCTACGAGAGTCGAACAGGTCAGTTGTTGGTTAGTTTTGGAGGTATAAAATACCACCTGCTTTCCCACCTTTCGGTTTTAAGCAAAATTTTTAACAACATCTGTCATTCTACCATCTTACGGTTTTGCGCTTGCACCAATGCATCTTACCTATTATGAGACAGGATTTAGCTTCAACCGCCGAAACTACATTTTTCTAGCATGTGGTCGTAACACGAGGCCGTCCGTGTGCGGCAACGTGTGTTGGACCGATGCCAAAGTCGAACAGGTCAGTGGTAGAATGCTCGCCTGCCACGCGGGCGGCCCGGGCTCGTTTCCCGGCCGATGCACCATTCCTCCCTCTTTTAGAGAGCGATCCTCTTGATGGTTGGGATCTCCGTGCCCCTTTTCCGCTTGATGTTGTGCGGGGTCGCTTTGACAAGATCCTGAACACGAAGGCCGATGCTGCCCGGTTGTCTGGGGAGTCTCCTCATTATGGGCCAAGGATCCAGGCCCTTTTGGATCATTTGTCGCTGAGGATAAGAGAGAGAGAGGTAGCTCAACAGGTCTCGGAGGAGTCAAAAAAAAATTAATAAAATCGTTTTTCGTTTAACTCTTAATTTTTTTTTTTTTTTTGTATTATATATGGAGTTTGTGCCCTGGTTCCCAGTTACTCGTTCAGGAACTCCCTCCTACTTCCAAGAAGTTGTTCTCTTCTTGGTATTGTTATCGGTATTGGTACGATGCCTACTCCTCTTTCCCCCGATTTTTCCCGTGTCTAGATATGAACTTTCTCCCTACTAAGAATACTACTGTTCCCCCTCCTATTACTGCGAGGCAGCTTGTGATTGTTGTTAGGACATTCAGATGCATATGTAGGCGTCTTCTTTTTTCTTCCTTCGTGATCTGCTCTTCCAGGTCCATTATGGTTTTACTATGGGCTTTGATATGGTGATTAAATCTGACTCGGGGGAGTAATTCTATGCGCTTGGTCGTATTTTTCCTTTGGTGCCTGGTTTGGTATTTGGCAAAGTTTATTCGCGGTAATGGTTCGTCTGCCGGTGAGTATACTTGCACGGTGTGTAGTTCGTCAGATATACATATATGGCAGTGTATAGCCTCCCAAGTGGTAGGTACATCTTAACTTTGTTACAAGGATGCCAAGGTCCTTGAGTAGGATCGTATGCTCGGTGTTGTCACATTGTGCCACTAGTGTGGTCGTGTCTTGGAACCAAAACAACCAAGCGTTTCCTTGGTGCATTGGGACAATGATGTCTTTGGGGTCCTTCATAAGCCGATATGTGCATAAAGCAGTCCTTACTTGTAACCTTTCGAATAACTCTGAGAGGCAGTCTGTCCCCGTGGGGTTTGTTCGAGTCGGTCGATTATGGTGGCATATTAGGTATGTCTCGTTGACTGCTGTACACTGGAAATGAAAGTCTATTTCGGTCATGGCAAAGTTAAGTTGGGATCGGCTAGTGTCCAGGGAATATGTTGCCTCTACGTCGTATATGTAGAAACTAGTGTGGTTTGCGGCGACTGGTAGCGTGTACACCCGGTTTATAGAGTAGTGTACCGTGCTTATTAATGGAATTCGTACTTGGACCAGTATCCCGTCTTCTCCGACGTCACAGTCGACTTTTGCTATCTTCTGGAGGGTCGGGAAGTCCAGTCGGGTCTCCTCTCCATACTGTGTCCTCGTTACGTTTGCGTAGAGTGTTTGAAACTGATGGAAAGGTAGCAGTAACAAGCTTAATTCCCTCTTGTTTGTTGCTTCCGTCAGGATGAAGAAGTCCGTTATTTCCAGGTAGATTTGCTGTATCTCACCCAACACCATCAACATCACCTCGTTTAAATCTGTTCGGGTGTTTACATGTCTTAATTCCTCCGTGTACCTTAGCGAATCATTTTCCCTTTGGATCCTCAGCTGATTTATCTTTTGGACGAGTGTGTTATATCTGTCCGTCATCTATTTATTAGATTCGTTCACTGACCTTAACGTTGCTCGCATTACCGTGACCTGCTGTTTAGCTAAGTCCAGGCTGTGTTTTTGGTCGCTCTCTAATTCATCCAGTTTTTCGTTTATTTGTTTTGAATCGTTATCATCCATTGTGCCGAATAGTTTCTTCATCACTCTTCCCCCTAGGATTATGAGTCCTCTCCTGCTCCCGGGTCGAGTGTTTACTATCATGTCGACTTTTTCTATGAGATTGTATATATGTGTGATTCGCCCTCGGAGCACAAAGTTCCAATGTTGGCAGGTCTCTTGTCCCGCTAAATCGTTTACGTTGCTAGACATTTGCTTAACGGCTCGCTCGCTTTCCCTAACGAATTTGAGTGGTATTTTCCATGTTGGTTTCCTGATGCGTGTTATCACTGTCCAATGGTCGTGGAACGTTTGAGCTATCCCAATGGGTTCGAATACTATTCCTCGTTGGGACATTGTATGTACCTCAACTGGCTCCGGTTTTGCGCTGATCGTGGCTAGCCAACACAGGGTTAATAGTAATTGGTACCTAGGAAGAGGCAGAGATTTGGTTGATTATTTTCTTGTCGCTGTAGACCGCTTTGGTTGCAGTTTAACATCTTGCCCAGGGCGGGTTTTCTCTTAAACTCTAATTGAACAGTTTTAGACGGTTGGTGTGTACGGGCCGTTTTTTATTCCCTATCTGTAGAGTTGTATTTACCGGGCTATTAATGGCTACTACTCTATATGGTCCTACCCAAAACTGCGATAACTTATTTTTTCTGGCTCCGTTTTTCATTAATACCTGATCCCCAACGTGTATTTGTATTGGATTCGTTTTTCGGTCGTAAAATTCCTTTGCTTGTTCCCTGCTCTGTTTTATATTGTCTCTCGCTATTTGGTGTGCTCGTTGCAATTTGTTTCGGATTTTCAAGTAATAGTTTTCGTGGTCGTAGATTGGTTCCGGTTCCTTCTTCAAGTTGTTTGGGACAGTGGCTGAGAATCCATATAGGCAGTCCATTGGCGTTAGCTTGGTAGTAGCGTGGACATTATTATTCTTCACGAACATTGCAGCTCGTAAGTGTTCATCCCATGTTGCCTGATTTTCGTCGAACGGTCTGTGGGATCTTTCCAGTGCTCCATTGGTTTGTGAGTGATAGGGTGTTGTTTCTATCTTTCGTACTTTGAATAGTTTGCAGATCTGACGAAACATCTCCGATGTGAAGTTCGTCCCTTGGTCAGTAGACCAGTTTCTCTGGGATTCTGTATCTGGTGATGATCTCCTCTACGAACGCTTGGGACACTGTCTTCGCCTCTATGTTTGATAGAGGTACCACATCCATGAATCTGGTTAAGTCTTCCTCAGAACTTAATATGTATTTATTCCCATTTGTTGTTTCAGGTAATGGTCCCACAATATCCATGTATTCTTTGTCAAAAGGCAATTTCGCCGTGTCCGTTATAACCATGGGTTCCCGGTGTTCCCGAGTTTGTTTATTTACTTGGCACTTCTTACAGCGTTTGATGTAATTGGCGATGTCCTTTTTCATGCCTTTCCATAGGAACTCGCGTTTTATGCGTCGATAGGTTTTATGGATTCCTTGGTGTACCCCAAGTGGTGCGTCGTGGTAGTCAGACAATATAGTTTTTATCTCTTGTGGGTCCGTGAGTATTCTGACCTGGGTGTTGGTTCTATTTTCGTCAATTACAATTTCCTGGACTTCGTCTTCCCTGGTTTTGGTTTCTTTATTCACAGGTTTGGGGTCCTCAACATTTGTATTTTCTGCCTCTTTGGCCTGCCTACGTGTCATTACCATTACCTCGTATGGTATGCGGCTTAGCGCGTCAGCATGACTGTTGGTTTTCCCTTTTTTATATTCTATGTCAAACGTGTAGTCCGAGAGCTTGTGCCAAAGTCTTATTATCCTACTAGTGGGGTCTTTGATTCATATCGCACCTCGTAGTGGTTTCCACTCGCGTCTGTGTATAGTTTAAATGGTTCCCCGAAATCCGGATAGCGCAACAGTGGGGGTGTGATAAGCTTTTCTTTTAGTGTTTCGAAGGCTTGTATACATTTCTCGTTCCAGTCGAATTTAACATCCTTTCTTAGCAGGTTGTTTATTGGTGCTGCTATTTTTGAAAATCCCTCTATGAACTTTCTGTAATAATTAGCCAATTTCAGGGATGATGAGACTTGTCTCACCGTCCTTGGTGTTGGGAAGTTTTCAACGCTCTCCAGAAGGGATGGGTCTGGTGCCTCCCCATTGGTGCCACACTTGTGACCTAGATAGCTTATTTCCCGCTTGAGGAAATTGCATTTTTCTGGATTCACTTGTAGTCTATGTTCTCTGAGGTGTTGTAGTATTTCGCTCAGCTTATTTTGGTGATCAGTTAGATTTTTTCCATAGACGACAATGTCATCGAAATAGACGAAGCAACGCAGCCCTTGTAATCCAGTTAACACGTGGTTCATCAACCGTTGGAATGTTGCTGGTGCTCCTTTGAGGCAGAAGGGCATTCGTTTAAATGCATAATGTCCGTAGGGTGTGCTGAACGCCGTTTTGTCGCGGTCCTCAGCTTTCATCGCTATCTGATGGTAGCCGCTTGCAAGATCAAATATGGAGAAGAAACGTGAATTCCCCAACTGGTCTAGGATATCGTCTATCCTAGGGAGTGGGTATGCGTCTCCTTCTGTTACTTCGTTGAGCTTTCTATAATCAAATACTACTCGCCAGCGTTTCTGCCCATCAGGTCCCGGTTTCTTTGGGACTACTAGCAGTGGGGCTTTCCACTAACTCCAACTGGGTTCCACTATGTCTTCTTTTAGGAGTCTGTCTATTTCTTCGTTTAATATTTGTCTCTGCGTTTCGGGAAGTCGGAACATCTTGCATTTTATAGGAGGTTGTTCTTCTTTCGTCCTTATCTTGTGTTGTACCGTGGTGGTGTGCTTAAATTTCTCCCCTGGCAGGTGGAATATGTCCTGGAACTCGTGTATAGTATCTTCTATGGACTGTTTTTCTTCGAGGTTTAAGTCATCCCCTATATTTACTAGCTTTATTATCTCTGCTATTCTCTGTTCTTCGCATCTTCTATCTGTTATCTGCTCTCCTTTTTGTATCCCATAATTTTTTCTTGTCCTCTTTTCTTTGTATTTCTCTACCTCGACTTGTAGCTCCTTTAGTATTGCTGTTTCATTATTTCCGTTCATGACTGTGAACCTAACTTTGCCTTGTATTGCCAGGGGAGAAATTGAAGCACACCACCATGGTGCAACACGAGATAAGGACAAAAGAAGAGCAACCTCCTATAAAATGCAAGATGTTTCGACTCTCCGAAACGCAGAGACAAGTATTAAACGAAAAAATAGACAGACTCCTAATAGAAGACATAGTGGAACCCAGTTGAAGTCAGTGGAACGCCCAACTGCTAGTGGTCCCAAAGAAACCGGGACCTGATGGGCAGAAACGCTGGCGAGTAGTATTTGATTATAGAAAGCTCAACGAAGTAACAGAAGGAGACGCATACCCACTCCCTAGGATAGACGACATCCTAGACCAGTTGGGGAATTCACGTTTCTTCTCCATATTTGATCTTGCAAGCGGCTACCATCAGATAGCGATGAAAGCTGAGGACCGCGACAAAACGGCGTTCAGCACACCCTACGGACATTATGCATTTAAATGAATGCCCTTCGGCCTCAAAGGAGCACCAGCAACATTCCAACGGTTGATGAACCACGTGTTAACTGGATTAGAAGGGCTGCGTTGCTTCGTCTATCTCGATGACATTGTCGTCTATGGAAAAAATCTAACTGATCACCAAAATAAGCTGAGCGAAATACTACAACACCTCAGAGAACATAGACTACAAGTGAATCCAGAAAAATGCAATTTCCTCAAGCGGGAAATAAGCTATCTAGGTCACAAGTGTGGCACCAATGGGGAGGCACCAGACCCATCCCTTCTGGAGGGCGTTAAAAACTTCCCAACACCAAGGACGGTGAGACAAGTCTCATCATCCCTGGGATTGGCTAATTATTACAGAAAGTTGATAGAGGGATTTTCAAAAATAGCAGCACCAATAAACAACCTGCTAAGAAAGGATGTTAAATTCGACTGGAACGAGAAATGTATACAAGCCTTCGAAACACTAAAAGAAAAGCTTATCACACCCCCACTATTGCGCTATCCGGATTTCGGGGAACCATTTAAACTATACACAGACGCGAGTGGAAACCACTACGAGGTGCGATATGAATCAAAGACCCCACTAGTAGGATAATAAGACTTTGGCACAAGCTCTCGGACTACACGTTTGACATAGAATATAAAAAAGGGAAAACCAACAGTCATGCTGACGCGCTAAGCCGCATACCATACGAGGTAATGGTAATGACACGTAGGCAGGCCAAAGAGGCAGAAAATACAAATGTTGAGGACCCCAAACCTGTGAATAAAGAAACCAAAACCAGGGAAGACGAAGTCCAGGAAATTGTAATTGACGAAAATAGAACCAACACCCAGGTCAGAATACTCACGGACCCACAAGAGATAAAAACTATATTGTCTGACTACCACGACGCACCACTTGGGGTACACCAAGGAATCCATAAAACCTATCGACGCATAAAACGCGAGTTCCTATGGAAAGGCATGAAAAAGGACATCGCCAATTACATCAAACGCTGTAAGAAGTGCCAAGTAAATAAACAAACTCGGGAACACCGGGAACCCATGGTTATAACGGACACGGCGAAATTGCCTTTTGACAAAGTATACATGGATATTGTGGGACCATTACCTGAAACAACAAATGGGAATAAATACATATTAAGTTTTGAGGAAGACTTAACCAGATTCATGGATGTGGTACCTCTATCAAACATAGAGGCGAAGACAGTGTCCCAAGCGTTCGTAGAGGAGATCATCACCAGATACAGAATCCCAAAGAAACTGGTCTACTGACCAAGGGACGAACTTCACATCGGAGATGTTTCGTCAGATCTGCAAACTATTCAAAGTACGAAAGATAGAAACAACACCCTATCACTCACAAACCAATGGAGCACTCGAAAGATCCCACAGACCGTTCGACGAAAATCAGGCAACATGGGATGAACACTTACGAGCTGCAATGTTCGTGAAGAATAATAATGTCCACGCTACTACCAAGCTAACGCCAATGGACTGCCTATATGGATTCTCAGCCACTGTCCCAAACAACTTGAAGAAGGAACCGGAACCAATCTACGACCACGAAAACTATTACTTGAAAATCCGAAACAAATTGCAACGAGCACACCAAATAGCGAGAGACAATATAAAACAGAGCAGGGAACAAGCAAAGGAATTTTACGACCGAAAAACGAATCCAATACAAATACACGTTGGGGATCAGGTATTAATGAAAAACGGAGCCAGAAAAAATAAGTTATCGCAGTTTTGGGTAGAACCATATAGAGTAGTAGCCATTAATAGCCCGGTAAATACAACTCTACAGATAGGGAATAAAAAACGGCGCGTACACACCAACCGTCTAAAACTGTTCAATTAGAGTTTAAGAGAAAACCCGCCCTGGGCAAGATGTTAAACTGCAACCAAAGCGGTCTACAGCGACAAGAAAATAATCAACCAAATCTCTGCCTCTTCCTAGGTACCAATTACTATTAACCCTGTGTTGGCTAGCCACGATCAGCGCAAAACCGGAGCCAGTTGAGGTACATACAATGTCCCAACGAGGAATAGTATTCGAACCCATTGGGATAGCTCAAACGTTCCACGACCATTGGACAGTGATAACACGCATCAGGAAACCAACATGGAAAATACCACTCAAATTCGTTAGGGAAAGCGAGCGAGCCGTTAAGCAAATGTCTAGCAACGTAAACGATTTAGCGGGACAAGAGACCTGCCAACATTGGAACTTTGTGCTCCGAGGGCGAATCACACAAATATACAATCTCATAGAAAAAGTCGACATGATAGTAAACACTCGACCCGGGAGCAGGAGAGGACTCATAATCCTAGGGGGAAGATTGATGAAGAAACTATTCGGCACAATGGATGATAACGATTCAAAACAGATAAACGAAAAACTGGATGAATTAGAGAGCGACCAAAAACACAGCCTGGACTTAGCTTAACAGCAGGTCACGGTAATGCGAGCAACGTTAAGGTCAGTGAACGAATCCAATAAAGAGATGACGGACAGACATAACACACTCGTCCAAAAGATAAATCAGCTGAGGATCCAAAGGGAAAATGATTCGCTAAGGTACACGGAGGAATTAAGACATGTAAACACCCGAACAGATTTAAACGAGGTGATGTTGATGGTGTTGGGTGAGATACAGCAAATCTACCTGGAAATAACGGACTTCTTCATCCTGACGGAAGCAACAAACAAGAGGGAATTAAGCTTGTTACTGCTACCTTTCCATCAGTTTCAAACACTCTACGCAAACGTAACGAGGACACAGTATGGAGAGGAGACCCGACTGGACTTCCCGACCCTCCAGAAGATAGCAAAAGTCGACTGTCACGTCCGAGAAGACGGGATACTGGTCCAAGTACGAATTCCATTAATAAGCACGGTACACTACTCTATAAACCGGGTGTACACGCTACCAGTCGCCGCAAACCACACTAGTTTCTACATATACGACGTAGAGGCAACATATTCCCTGGACACTAGCCGATCCCAACTTAACTTTGCCATGACCGAAATAGACTTTCATTTCCAGTGTACAGCAGTCAACGAGACATACCTAATATGCCACCATAATCGACCGACTCGAACAAACCCCACGGGGACAGACTGCCTCTCAGAGTTATTCGAAAGGTTACAAGTAAGGACTGCTTTATGCACATATCGGCTTATGAAGGACCCCAAAGACATCATTGTCCCAATGCACCAAGGAAACGCTTGGTTGTTTTGGTTCCAAGACACGACCACACTAGTGGCACAATGTGACAACACCGAGCATACGATCCTACTCAAGGACCTTGGCATCCTTGTAACAAAGTTAAGATGTACCTACCACTTGGGAGGCTATACACTGCCATATATATCTGACGAACTACACACCGTGCAAGTATACTCACCGGCAGACGAACCATTACCGCGAATAAACTTTGCCAAATACCAAACCAGGCACCAAAGGAAAAATACGACCAAGCGCATAGAATTACTCCCCCGAGTCAGATTTAATCACCATATCAAAGCCCATAGTAAAACCATAATGGACCTGGAAGAGCAGATCACGAAGGAAGAAAAAAGAAGACGCCTACATATGCATCTGAATGTCCTAACAACAATCACAAGCTGCCTCGCAGTAATAGGAGGGGGAACAGTAGTATTCTTAGTAGGGAGAAAGTTCATATCTAGACACGGGAAAAATCGGGGGAAAGAGGAGTAGGCATCGTACCAATACCGATAACAATACCAAGAAGAGAACAACTTCTTGGAAGTAGGAGGGAGTTCCTGAACGAGTAACTGGGAACCAGGGCACAAACTCCATATATAATACAAAAAAAAATAAAAAATTAAGAGTTCAACGAAAAACGATTTTATTAATTTTTTTTTGACTCCTCCGGGACCTGTTGAGCTACCTCTCTCTCTCTTATCCTCAGCGACAAATGATCCAAAAGGGCCTGGATCCTTGGCCCATAATGAGGAGACTCCCCAGACAACCGGGCAGCATCGGCCTTCGTGTTCAGGATCTTGTCAAAGCGACCCCGCACAACATCAAGCGGAAAAGGGGCACGGAGATCCCAACCATCAAGAGGATCGCTCTCTAAAGGAGGGAGGAATGGTGCATCGGCCGGGAAACGAGCCCGGGCCGCTCGCGTGGCAGGCGAGCATTCTACCACTGACCATGAGATTGCAGTATCACACTTACAATGTATTCAGCAGCAAACGAAGCTCAAAAAGGCAAGGTACCACAAGAATTCGGTGATACATATCACCCCTGATAACGTAGACGACGTGCCAAGGGACCACAACTTGGTGGAATGTTTGATAGGTATGTATGGAGGTCCTGCTAAGCTCGGAGTTATGGTTATAGGGGCATTTGGGGAGGTCCTCCTAACCGAAGCGATGAAAGATTGCATAAAAAGCTTACAACAGTTGGGTGTAAGCAAGAAGGGTATTGACGTCCTTGGAAAAGAGTTCAATCGCAGCAGCAACGCACACTGCCAAGATCTTGGTAAGACGAAGGGCAACGGATAGTGATGACACCTGACAACCTAAAGTTAGATTAGATTTAAGTAGACATTTTTTTTATCTTTTTCACCAAAAAATCTTGACTACATATATTCTGGACTATCTTTATGTTTGATTCTTGTTTGTGTATTCATGGATTTTTGGATATTTTTGTTTTGTATACGCTTAGCTTGTTAGTTTGTAGGTTTAAATAGTTGATTCTGCCAAAATGTTGCTAAATTTTGTACAGAGGCCCAGAGGGGATATGTATATGAATTTGTTAAACACAATAAAGAAAAACTGACCACTATATGTCAGGCGTGGAGTTTATCAAGGGGACACTCTGAGCCCACTCATGTTTCATAATACATGATAACAAATACAGCCAAAGGTTATCTTAGAAGGCCAGAGGGAAGCAGGAAGTCCTACCATATATGGACGACCTCAAAGTGCATGTACCGAAATAGTTACCAACACGCTCAAGAAAACAGCCAGTGAAGTGGGCCTCATTCTGAGCGTAAGGAAGTGTGGCATCTACGGATGTATGGAGAGGGTGAATGAAGACAACGAACTTGACGAAGAGGTTCCCTTCCTACCCAGGGTACGTGTGGGGTAAAAGTATCTTGGGCGGACGCAGCTGGAAAGAGACCTGGACATTAACACCACGAAACTCCAGGAAAAAGTATTGACACAAACAAGACGCATCTTAGAAAGTAAGCTAGCACCGAAACAAAAAATCACCCTTTTCAACTCGACGATTATACCAGCAGCAGCATATATAACAGGTAATCTTTACCCCAGAGAACGACGAGCTTCAACCTTCAAGAAATGCGACGACCTGGACAGGGAAATCAGAAAACTACTGGTTGCAAAAGCCCTGCAAGGGAAGACTATGACTAGAAACCGAGTATATCTACCATTGGACTGGGGAGGCTTGGGACTCAAGTCCATCAGACTAGAAACAGAATTACAATATGTGAGAAAGCACATATATTTGACAAACCACCCGGAGATGATACCTATATATAATAGGTACAAAAGACTGGACAAAGCCGGGTGGAGCTACCCAATATCGGACGCCCAAGCAATATATGACGACTATGAGATAGACATACCAACCCCAGATGACGGCGAAGACCTACATACAATTAGTAGGAAAACTGCAATTTTAATTGCAAATAGACAAAGGGATGTACTCCGGAGAGGATGAAACCTGCATTATTGCAAACTGGTGGAGGACGTGTAAGAACGCATAAGAATCCCAGCTTTCCACAGCATGACTATGGAAGACTGGAAATTGACGATCCTCCGAGCTGCAGGTGAAGAACAAATTCACGGACTGGGAGCTGACCCTTATACAAGAAGAAGATGCAGACGTGGATGCAATGCCGACGAGACTGCTTATCACGTGGCATCGGCGTGTCTGACAGCAGACTATACGAGGAGGCATGATTCAGTGGTGTACCACCTACTCAAAGTGATACTAGAATCCACCAAATCACCACCAGATATAACAGCGCAACTCAGATTTGGGAAGGCGAGCATCTATGTAGAATATGAATGGAGGGGCAGGAGAATAAAATTGAGAGCCGGGATGAAGTTCCAGACTCATCCAACACTGGTGATATTATCAAACCCCAGTGAAGTTCATATCTACGAGATAGCTGTTGCGCACCTGCAGTCGATACCCCAGCAGGAAAAATTAAAGCAAGTCAGATACTCCAAGAACTCAGTGACACATGTGACCCCGGCAAATGTGGATGAAGTCCCGAGGGATAACAACCTGGTGGAGGCTTTAAGCTCAATGTATGGTGGACCGGCGAAACTTGGGATTCTCGTCGTTGGGGCATTTGGGGCGCTCACCTTTACGGACACGATGACACAGTGCATCAACAACTTAAGGCAACTGGGTATAAGTGCAAATGATATTGACGTCCTCTTGGAAAAAAGCTCGATGGCAGCGGCATAACACACCGCCAAGATACTCACCAGACGAAGGGCAATGGAGAATTAGCACCAGAAAATGTAAAGCTTGAGTAGGGTTAGGTTGAAATTTTTTTTCACTTTTAACTAAAAAATCTTGACTTTAATCACTGGACTATCTTTAGATTTTATTTTCAGGTATGTACTTGTAGAATTTTGACCAATTTGTTTTGTATCCACTTAGTCTATTAGTTTTTTTAGCTATAGAGTAGTTGATCCTAATGCATTGCAAATTTTGTGCAGAGGCCGTAAGGGGCTATGTATGCAAATTGATGAAAGCAATAAAGAAAATTATATATGACCACTACCTGTCCGACTCTCGTAGAGAACGGAAGCGGTTTTTAGCAGTATCGTAGATATTAACTATTTTTCGAAGTGTTAAGAATCGCAGAAGGTGGACGAGACGATCGCGAAAATAATAAAAAGTCGAAAAAGTGTAACTATAAAAGCGGTCGGGTGTTAATTAGAACACAAAATTTGAATCAGCTGTTTGTAAAAACTACCATGGCTACTTGGAAACAGGACGAAATTGAAAAGATCGAGGAGTGCTGTAACGAGAATCCGGGTGTAAAAATAATTGACGTTCGGAAGAAAGCCCGCAAACAAGTTAACGAAGTGCGAAGGCCCGCACCAAAACTATGGACTGACGAAGATGACCGGCAACTAGCTAGACTATACGTAGAAGCACCAGGGAACTCCAAAACACAAAAAATAGAAGGAATTTTATGCCATTTCCGCGATAGAACGATTAAAGCACTGGCCACAAGACTGCGGGAAAAATTTCCGTTTATATACAACCAGAACAAAGACACAAGCAAGTGGCAGGAAGAAATGGCGCGAGTTCGCGAAACTACCACCACTACAAATAATAATAACGGTAGAAACACTAATAACACACACACGAATCGCGAGCACGAAACCGCTGGACATGGAATTAGTAGTGGTGTATACACTACCAGGACAACTGATCCACTGCTGATTGCAGAGGAGAGACCAGCTGACATCCCCACCAACATCATACGGGATGTAGAACCGGTTGTCGAAGATGCAGAATCCGCTCCCACACCAATACACATACCTGCAAACCTGAGAGCGAGGTTCAACTCTTTGTACACTAACGCAAGAAGTGGGCAAAGAGGCAAAATTAAGAGATTTGCGCGAGATCCGGAGAAGACCACACAGGTATGTGTGAATGCGCTCTTGCAGCAGAAGATTGACGAAATCGCCGCTAGGACTAATAACGTGACTAGTAAGAGAAAGCAAGAAAAAGCGGCGATATACGCAGCTGGTGCGGTGTTAGCCAGAGAGTGCGCGACAAGAAATGAGACCATAGCACCAAGACAAGCGTGGTAAAACCAAGAAATCAAGAGAACGGCGAAACGTATAGAAGTAGCCCAGTCTATAAGAGAATGGCGGGAGGGGCAATCCTTCACAAAAAAAATTAAGAACCTCTCCCAAAGAATGAAGTCCCTACACCAATCCCCGTCAGTCTTCATAAAAATGAGTGAGGAGAAAATTAAGTTACTCGCAAAGGAAAAAGAAGTCAGGCAAAGGGAGAATCCTGGAAAGTGAGAAATCAATTTACTCACAATCAATCAATGAAGGCCATCTCGATTGCTGAACGAAGAGATGATGCAATGCCTGACCTTGAAAACACGGAAAGGTTTTTCAAGGAGTTATTCTCAGCTCTTCCGGAAACCCCCGTTGTCAACAAATGGCCATTTTTTACCCAGGGTACGAGAAGGGTACAAGTACCTTGGTCTCACGCAGCTAGAGAGGGACGTGGACATAAATACCACCAAAATGCAGGAAAAAGTACTCACGCAGACGAAAATAATACTAGACAGCAAGCTCCCCCAAAAGATAAAATAAGCCTCTTTAATTCGACAATTATACCCGGTGCGGTATATATAACCGTTAACTTGTACCCAAGAGAAAAAAGGGCAACCACATTAAAAAGATGCGACGATCTTGACAAGGAAATTAGAAAACTTCTAATAGAGAAATCCTTGCAAGGGAGAACAATGACCAGAAATGGGGTGGCTTGGGGATTAAGTCCGTCAGACTGGAAACGGAGATTCAGTATGTTAAGAAATACATATACCTAACGAACCACCCGGAAATGTTACCTATACTTAGTAGGTACAAGAGGCTACAGAAAGCCGGGTGGAGGAACCCATTATCGGATGCCCGAGCAATACTCGACGAGTAAAACGTAGTTAAACCAATCGCAGAAGAAGGAGAAGACCTGCAGGCACTCAGCAGGAAATCTGCAATTTTAATTGCAAATAAGCAACGGGAATTACTCCAGAGGGGACGAAGCCTGCGGTATAGTAGACTGGTGGAGGAATCGCAACAAAATCTGAAAATCCCAGCATTTACATTTGTACATAGTGTACATAGTGTACCTAGTGTACATTTACTAGGAGCGGACCCATAATCCAGAAGGAGATGCAGACGGGGTTGCAACAGCGACGAAACTGCATACCACGTACCATCATCTTGTGTGATACCAGCATACACATCAAGGCACGACGCAGTGGTGTACTACCTGTTAAAAACTATACTGGATTCCACCAGGGCACCACTGAATATAGAAGAGAAGCTGAAGTTCGGCAAAGGCAATATCTGCGTGGAGTATCAGTGGAGGGGGAGAAGTATCAAGGTGAGGGCCGGGATGAAATTTCCAACACATCCAGCGCTGTACCACAACCGGCCAGATGTTGTGGTGATATTATCTAACCCAACTGAAGTGCACATCTATGAGATTGCAGTATCACACATACAGTGTATCCAGCAGCAAACGAACCTCAAAAAGGCAAGGTACGACAAGAATTCGGTGATACATATCACCCCTGATAACGTAGACGACGTGCCAAGGGACCACAACTTGGTGGAATGTTTGAGTAGTATGTATGGACGTCCTGCTAAGCTCGGAGTTCTGGTTATAGGGGCATTTGGGGAGGTCCTCCTGACCGAAGCGATGAAAGATTGCATAAAATGCTTACAACAGTTGGGTGTAAGCAAGAAGGGTATAGACGTCCTCTTGGAAAAGAGTTCAATCGCAGCAGCATCGCACACTGCCAAGATCTTGGTAAGACGAAGGGCAACGGATAGTGATGACACCTGACAACCGAAAGTTAGATAAGATTTAAGTAGACATTTTTTTATCTTTTTCACTAAAAAATCTGCACTACATATATTCTGGACTATCTTTATGTTTGTTTCTTGTTTGTGTATTCATGGATTTTTGGATATTTTTGTTTTGTATACGCTTAGCTTGTTAGTTTGTAGGTTTAAATAGTTGATTCTGCCAAAATGTTGCTAAATTTTGTACAGAGGCCCAGAGGGGATATGTATATGAATTTGTTGAACGCAATAAAGAAAAACTGACCACACTTACAGGAAGACCAATTAAGGCGAAATATGAACGAGGCCATAAGAAATATCCTCACTGCCAAGGGGAATCTAGTGGAAGCGGACGTCAAGGCTCGCATGACATTAATACATAAGGAAGGTGAAAAAAATTATCCAGCGAATCATATGCCGATAGCTGTTCTCAACGCGGATTACAAAGTTCTAACCTCCACGATTGCACGAATTTTTGCTGAATCTATTCCAGCATGGATGCTACCAAGGGCGCAATTAGCTCGCCCAGGAGTTTCGGGAACTATGCATGGCATGCTATGGGATAAGTCAATCACGCAAGCTGCCAGGCTTTCGAGGGAAGAACACTACTCCTTCTGGTTTGACTTTAAAAAGCTTATGAGTGTATACACAACTAGCAGCTGAGGAGATACGTTGAGGCATTGCCACTGCATATTGAAATTCGAAGAACGCTTCTAGCAATGACGAGGAAATGGAAGGTGACTATCCAGGTAGGGAAGCAGAAAACGGCACCCATATATATAAGACGTGGAGTATACCAAGGGGATACTCTTAGCCCCCTAATGTTTATCCTTGTAACCGCGTATATGTTGCACGAGTTAAAGTTCAATCAAAATATAGTCAAGAAGCCGAGAGGCAAACAGGAGATCCTGGCGTACATGGACGACCTGAAAGTACATGTCCCGTCACTACAATGTACGGAGTTAGTAACGGACATACTGCGAAAGACGGCCAGTGAAGTGGGTCTCATTTTGAAGCTAAGGAAGTGTGGTGTAGTAAAATTTTTTATTTATCGGGGAATGATAAGTCCAAGGGATGCTGGGCTCGCAGGACTTCAAGGAAAAGTAGTTTATTTGTCGAAGAGGGAAGGAAGAGAGATGGGAACCCAAGCTCTCTCCTTCATAGGATCCGGAAAGTGATTAAGGAGAACGCCCTTAAGGACGTGAGAAGGGGGACGAGCTGATCGGGGCAGCTCAGGGGCCGTGAAGGCCGTAAGGTTCGCCAAAGGAACCAAGAAAAGTCCCCTGATCGGGCTGCGAGCAGCGGACGTGTTCTTGCAGGCCATCGCTAGCTAGTTCGGCGTTATTGGGGTGGGATCTTGCTCGAAGCCGATCTCCGGATCAACTACAGAAAAAAAATTAACACGTCCTGAAGTTCGTGGTGACGTGCAGTCAAAAAGGCTTCCCCCACAGTTCGTAAGGAGGAGGTGACTCGGAAAAAAGACGGGAATTGAGGGACCTCCACGAACTTCTAACTCCGACGATTCAAAGAAAAACAAGAAGGGGCAGGCATCTCGCGACGGTGAAAAAAGAAGTGAAGGGAGGAAGGGTACTACGGGAATATGGATTGGTCGACAAGGAAATTTGGGTTTTCGGGAGACCTCAAGGGGAAGGGTTCAGGGGTAACAGAAAAAAAAACGACAAAAAAAAAGAAAGAGAGGAAGGAAGGGTACGCACAAGGAACCGACGCGGATGTTGAGGCTTTATCACCCTCTCCTCAGCGAGTCCAGATGATGTGGACTCCATGCCCTCCCAACCAATGGAAAGTAACGTCCCGTGCGATATATACTTTCCCCTAAGACTTCAAGACGAGCGCTTAGAGCCCGGGATGGACGTGGAGGAGGAGGAGACCCACCATGGGCTAATTATTAGTTATCTCGGGGCATCTTGATGGATTTACTAACACAAAAAAATTCTACAAGTGTCACCCGAGATAACGAATACCGACGCGCGATTAAACACTTGGAGGTGACTACCATTGAAGGTGTTTGTCCCCCTTTTTTTTTTTTTTTATTTATGGTTTTGTCTGTACTGTTTATATCATTTGATTAAAATTCGGAACATTCAAGCGTGGTTTTTGCATATCTTTGGCAAAATCCTTTGGCAGATATCTGAAAATCTATGGAAAATTACAAAACCATTCCAATAGGTTTGTTTTTCATACATTTTCATTGCATCTAACCAGCATAACTTCAAAATTTGAATCAATGTAAATGTAGTTATTCCAAGTGTTTATCAAAAAAATTGTCTAGTTATGTTTCTAACAAGTTGTAACTATTCCAAACTATATAAAGGAAGGAATACAAACATAATATAACAAGTAAATTACAAACAACTTTCAAAATATTAATGAAATTTATGTTAATTTATTAATTCATATTAAATCCAAATTCATACTTTAAGAATTTTATATACAATTATTTTCCTCTTTCAATTAGATTGTGATTCAAATATTTTATATTTTACCAAGAAAAAATTTTTAAACAAAACAAAAGTCAACTTTATACAAAATGAAAAGAGAAAAGGTAGTGAATTATTATATATTTTCGTGAATATGTTATTTACAAACTTAATTACTAACTTTTGATTAAGAATTAAAATTTCACTAAAAGTCAAATGAAAAGTAAATCATGAATATATGATCAGACGAAAATTGTTTTGTAATAACTACTCAATATATTATTTTATAATTAATCAATTGTTTCCTTGCACTTTTCCTCATTTCATAATAACTGAAATAACCATATTTGAATATAGTATTTATAAATTATAATTAAAACCACTGTCTCTCAAGTTTAATAATTAGTTAGTTGCGTAGTTTCTTCTTATTATCTATGCACATTTTGTTTATATTAAATTATTGCCATTGCTCTCTCCATATTTTATTTTAATATATATATATATATTTATAATAAATAATTATTATTATAGTGAAAATAACTTATTAAAATTAATTACAATTTATTTGTTTCGCAATTTAACTAAAGAGAGTCTTGGGATCATCATGTTATTTTCTAATATACATTTTAATTTTTCATTCAAATCCAATATCTAATCAACAAATTCTATTTCTGATTGCATTTTTATATGTGTATCATTTATTTAAATTATTTTATCTAGTTTTTGATATTTTTGCAAACACACTTAGAACACACTACTCTGGAGTCTAGAAATCTTTCAACCAGTTCAACATCTTAATTAAAGATAATTTAAATTACAATTATCAATTCTAGTTAATTTTTTTGGATTTTCTAGTTATTTTTATTTGTTAATTACTTCATTTTTTACTAATTAATTTTACTGGTAGGAATATGCATGTCATTTTGAAAATTTTAATTTAATAAATAAAAATATCGACGAACTAAGTTAGATGAAATAATTTTTCTACAAATTTCATTCTTAGGTTTTTCGCTTCATCTTCTCATTTATCTAGGAAAATTTAGTTTTATGACGTTTTGTAAATTTATTTTATTGTTACTTGCTATGCTAAATTATTATTATAATTATTATTATAATCATTATTATTTTACTTCCTTTCGAAGTTGTAATTTTACTTCGAATATTCATTGAAATTGTGACTAACTACTTGATTTATGTATACAATGGTAAATATTTTTAATATGGTAATAGTAAAAATAGTCAATAACAATAAATTGCAACAATGATTATAGTAATAATTATCATATATATAATACACATTATTTTTAATATTCTGAAGTCCTCTTCAACTGCCGATGATGATGTTTGAACATGTGTTTGTGGTAATATATAATAATGATAGTATTCTTCTTCAGATTCTTCTTACACAATTTCACATAAAAAAAAAAAAAAAAAAAAAAGGAAAACTTACAAAATAAATCCGTGTGATGACCGCCACATGGTGTTTCGAGCCTCTTCCCGGGGTAATCCACCTGCGTTCCAAAAAGAAAACCACGTGACACTTTATTTTTTTTTTCACTCACTTCAGAACTTTCCGTCTGAACACCTCGGCGAATCAAATACAAGAGAGCGAGATTCATCTCGTTTTCCACGAGGATCACCCGAAGTCCCGTTATCCTTGGGATTCTGGCTCCGCCTCTCTAGAGTGAAGATCGCTGCGATGCGGGTGGTCGGTGGTGCAGTGACTCAGTGCGATGGCACAGGGTGCCTATTTCTTTTTGAGCAACAAAGTTGCACAAATCATTTCAGGGCAGCCTTTACGAATGGTGAATTCATCATTGGAAAGGCTGAAGAACTATTTGGTGATTAAGGACGGCTTTTGGTGGTATTGTTGCTGGAGTTGTAGTTCAACCTCGAGGTTTATGACGAAGTGTAGATAGGACAGCCTCAGATTTGGCTTATGATGATTCTTATTGAGGCCTGAGGTACTCCTTGCAGACGGTTGTCAGTCAGAATAGTTGCGTAGAGGGTGTTCTCAATGGTGATGATGAACAGTTGCAGGTTGTAGCTGGAGTTAGTGCCTTAGGTCCTTGGCGTGAAATACTCCCAAGGGTTTCCCGGTCAAGTCGGATACCCGGTAACGCGAGGGACTGATGACTTCTGAAATTCGGCATTTTAGAAACTTGCGGTCCAATTTCGCATTATAGTGCGCTGCTGCGTCGCTTTGTCGAAAGTTTCGGCGGTACACTTCGTCTCCTACTGCAAAGGTTTTGGTCCTGGCCCGTAAGTCATAATTTCTCTTTCTGCTCTCCGAGGCTCGAACGATGTTTTCCCGGATCTGTTGGCGGATCAGTTGGAGTTTATCATGATGTAGGAGCGTCATCGTGGGCTCTGCTAAGAGATTTAATCGTTGTAGCAATTCGTACTGACGCCCGTGGCACACCATGGGTTGTCCAAACACAGCGAGGTATGGCGAGAACCCTGTTACTGAGTGGTGAGATGATCGCAAGGCACAAGAGATGTCCGACAATTTTTGGTCCCAATCCTTCTGGCTGGGGGATACGTATGATCGGATAGCGGCGAGCAGCGTGCGATTCAACCGTTCGGAGGCGTTGCTCTGGGGGGAGTATACCGCAGTGAGTTCGTGTTCCACCCCGTACTTCTGCAGCAGATCTTTGAACTTGGTTGAGCGGAACTGCACGCCGTTATCTGAGCGTATTTTCTGTGGTACTCCGAAGACGTGAAAAACTCTCCTCTCGAGGAAAAATACTATCCCGTCCGTAGTAAACCTTTTTATAGGTTCGATTAAGGGAAATTTGGACAAGTGGTCTAGGAGTACGATTGCGCCAATATTTCCGGATTTCGAACGTGGGTAGGGTCCGATCAGGTCGATGTATAGTCTTTGAAAAATCCGCTCCGGAGTAGACTGCATTCCCATTGGTGGTCGAAGGATTTGGTTCGGGGACTTAGTTGATTTGCAGATTTCGCAGGATGACACGTACTCTTTTACCTGCTGAGCCATCTTGGGCCAGAAGAAAACTGTTCTCAAGCGGTGCAACGTCCTGCTAAATCCTCCATGCGCACTCAAAGGATGGTCATGAGCTTGTTTGATAAGTTCCTTGGTCAATCCTACCGGAATCCAGAGCTTCCAGGTCTCTTGCTCATCGATAGGGTTTCCATTGGCGTAGCTTGTCCTTTTATAAACGAATCCATCGCTAGTCTTCAGGTCTGGGTGATGTTGTTGCTGGTTGGAAATGGTTTTTACGAGGTCTTGATAGTCCGGTGACTTAAAATGTGGAGATTCCAGGTCGATTTGTGGAACATCGGCTTCCACTGCAGCTAATGCCGCGCCTTCAGGGGAGAACATCCTTGATAGCGTATCTGGTACTATGTTTTGGGATCCTTTCCGATGACGGATTTTAAAGTTAAATCCCTGCAGTTTTAACGCCCACCGCGCCAGTCTGCCGTGCAGGTCAGATTGGTTCATTAACCATTTAAGGGACGCGTGGTCCGTGATTATCTCGAACTCTTGCCCTTCGACGTAGGGGCGAAATTTCTTGAGGGCGGTTACTGCGGCTAGACATTCCGGTTCTGACACGGTGTAATTGCGTTGTGCCGCATTTAGTTTCTGAGACATGAAGGCAATGGGAGCTTCTTCATCACCTTTAGTTTTCTGCATTAGCACTGCTCCTATTTCATGCTGGCTAGCGTCGCAATGAATGGAAAAAGGACGAGAAAAATCCGGACTGTGTAGCACGGGGGCGGTGGTTAATTTGTTCTTCAGGGTGTTGAATGCCTGTAATCCTTCCGTGGTCCAAAGAAACTTGGTTCTTTTCTTCAACATATCTGCGAGAGGTGATGTTACGGTGGCGTAGTTCTCCACAAATCTCCGATACCATCCACAGATGCCTAGGAAACGCCTTAGCTGTCGTACGGAACTCGGCAATGGGAAGTCCTGGATAGCTTGCGTTTTTTCAGGGTCGGTCGAGATTGTTCCATTTCCAATTATGTGTCCCAGATATTTCACTTCCGTCATAACGAATCGGCTTTTCTTAATGTTGATGGTTAGTCCGGCTCTGCGAATGTGGTTTGCAACTAGTCGTAGTAGTTGAAGATGTTGCTCGAACGTCTCGGTGATAAGGAGAAGATCATCCAAGTAGACAAAGACCTGGTGCTTGATGTGTGCTGGGATGACCCTATCCATTAGCCTGGTCATGGTCTGGGGAGCGTTGCATAGCCCGAAAGGCATCACAACGAACTGATAGAGTGGTCGTCCGGGTACCGTAAATGCTGTTTTCTCCCTCGAGGTCTCGTCGAGAGGAATTTGCCAAAAAGCGTCTTTGAGGTCCAAGCTGGTAATGAACCTTGCTTTTGGGAGCCGACTCAAAATCCCGTCGATTAATGGTAGCGGGTAAGCATCCTTAACGGTGATTTCGTTGACTTTTCGAGCGTCCAAGCACAGACGGACCTTATTTGGTTTTCTGACGAGCGTGACGGGCGAGGACCATGGGCTTTGGGATTCTTCAATTACCCCTAGCTCTAGCATCCGGTCGACTTCGGCATACAACAGTTTCTCCACGGTGGGCGATATTGCGTAGTGTCGCTGCTTAATTGGCTTTGCGTCCCCTACGTCTATATGGTGTTCAACTAGGGTGGTACGGCCTAAGCCTTGTTTGGAGTACGAGGGGAACGTAGCGATGGCTGGTTCAAGCAGTGCCTGTTGCCGGGAGTCGAGTGTATGGTGGGGAACGGTTGGTGTTTGTTGTAGACTGGATACAATTTGGGATGCTGGTGTTTCTCCGAATAAATTGGGGGCAAGATTAAATTTCCGAACAAAATCCACGCCCAGGTAAAGGTTTTGGCTAAGCGTGGGAATGAGGAACATCTCCATATTTTCTGATTGCCCGCGAAATGTAATTTCCGTCCGAAGTTTTCCGAGTACGGGGTGTTTTGTACCATCTGCAGTGCTCAAATGGAAGTGGATCTTGCTGATACTGGGTCGATGTCTGGTCAAAATGTTTTCTGCTAAGTCCGACGCGATAACGCTAACGCTGGCTCCGGTGTCAATAAGACCGCTTACCTCCTGTCCCAACAGAGAGACCGTTGCGTATGGGCGAATGTCATTTCGGGGCGTGTCTGTCAGGATACATACGCTTAATTGTCTCCGAGACCAGATAACTCGCTTCCAAAAATAGCGGAGTCTTCGTGTGGATCTCTTCACGTTAGGTCTGAAGGTAGCCAATTCTTCAGTAGCGAAGATACGCTGTCGTGCCGCGTAGTATTCTTTGAGGCGTATGTGGTATGGTTTCCAGTGCCGTGCATTTCCTTTTGGATCCTCTGGTTCATCGCAGTCTTGGGTTTCTTGAGGGATCTTCTGGTTTTGCTGGGGTGTGAGAGTTCGGACATTCTCTGGCTGCTGGTCATCATTGAGGTTCGTTTCTCTGATGCAGCTGGACATTGGTTGATTTTTATTTATAGTTGTTTGGTCACGTTCGAAGCAGGACTGCGACCTTGCTGGCCTGATATAATTTCCTGAGGAGAGCTGGCCGCAGTCGATGTCCGGTTTTTTGGATGGCTACACTTAGGACATGTTGGTTTGTAGGTCTTCGGTTCTCCACAGCCGTAACAAAACACTGTGCGGGCAGCGGTACATACATCGAATCTATGACCTGGTTGACGACAATTCCAACAGAAGGTCGTCCTCTCCAGAGCGGCGAGTTGGGATTCATCTGTTGAAGGGGTTTCCTCAGCCGAAAGGATGGCCACTTGTCTTGTTTGGTATTGTGGCGTTCTTGGTCGTATTTCTGGTCTTAGTCGAACTTCTTCGTGGAATGCCTCAATACGCCTGACGTACAATCGTAGCTGGCTGAGGTTTTCAAACCGGTAGTGCAGTAGGTCTCGTCTGATTGGGGGTAACAGGTTCCGTCGGACCAGTTCCGTCAACTCTCCCTCCGTTATGGGTCGAGATAATCGGTCCGCTAAGGATTGCATCTCGTCAAGGTATGAGTCAAACTTTTCTCCGGGATGTTGCTTACGTGTCCTTATTAATTCTCGTATGTCTAGGTCCGTTTGTCTCTCTCGGAATCTTTCTCGAAGAGCTTCACATAACAACGTCCAATTGAAACCTGGATGGCTACGATGAAAGCGCCAAAACCAATCATTGGCCTGCTCAGTGAACAATAAATGGGCATTGCTACATAAGGCGTTGTAATCCCCTTGTAGGGTTTGGTTTACCAAAGCATTTACTCGGTAGATGAACAGATCTACGGGTAAAGAGTTGTTGCGTCCATTGAAACGAATTCCCCATCCGCCGATAACATTGGTAGTTCTTTCAGACGAACGTTGATCCGAGGCAGGAAGTCTGGGCCTATATGGCTGGTTGTGGTAAGGAGCTGCTCCAGGGACACGATGATCTGGGTCTGCTCTGGTTGGTGGAGGTTGGTGTGGGGTTGGAATGGAGGAAATTCGTTCTATCTTCGTGTTGAGATCTATGTACATCTGTGATATGTTCCGTTGGAGTTGCTCGACTAGTCGCTCCTGTTGAGAGGAAAGCGTATGCTGCAATTGGAGGTATGCCTGCTGATCTGTTCTGGATGGATGCACAGGTGGTTCAACTACTTGAGGTATGTCTGGGGAATTGGTTGGCACAGGACGCGGTTGTTCGTTAGGCGCGCTGCTACGATCACGTGTTTGCGAGCGGGTGACGGGTCGTTGGCTTTTTGGGATAGCTCCTTTGCCTGCGGGTTTACTTGTACTGGGGTTTACTACCTCTCCCATATCGCATGTTTCCCTACAACAGGGGCAAGTAGTGGATGTTTGTAGCCAATTTTGCAAGCATTGCGCGTGGAAAAAATGGTGACATTGAGTCTCATAAGGTGATTGTGTGTCGTCGAAAGGCTTGGTGCATATCGCGCAAGGGCTGCTTTCCGCTCCTCCTGTGAGCAGTAGGTCGTCTGGGTTGAGTGACATTGCTGGTTCAAAAGGATTGTTAAAGTCGGGTGGAGAATATCTCTCTCTTTTAATCGTGTTTTTTTTTTTTTTTTTTTTTTTTTTGTTTCTTTTTTTCTATTATTTTTTTTTTCTTCTTCTTTTTTTTTCTTGAGCGTTTTACAATTTTTAAAAGGAACTTATTTTATATGTGACAATGTAAGAAAAAAAAAATATAATTTATATAACTTATATATATATGTGCGTGCGTCTATATAACACAAAAAAAAAATATACTATTTTACAACTCCAAAAATGGTATATACGGGATATAACAAAATTCAAGAAAACTTTACTTATTTGTTTATTCAGTTATACAAAAGCAAATCGTGATAGGAACTTAACGTAAAAGTTTATTGCCTAGGTATTTTTTCAAAAATTCAAAATCAAATCGTGATAGGAACTTAACGTAAAAGTTTATTGCCTAGGTATTTTTTACAAAAATTCAAAATATCTTAGTTATTAGTTAATGGGTAGAAACAAGGTTTAAGTGTTCAAAAAAAATTACAACAAGTTTATGCGGAGTAATTATTAGCAACTTATAGATTATACTTAGTCCTTAAATTGTACAAGAAAACACCTCATACGTGACTAATACCAAAAACTTAAATCTGCAGAGGAGAGAGAGATAACGCGACAACTTGAGATGTGGAGTGAGAAGTAAACAAAGGGAAAGGGAATAAAAAGGATAACCCAACTATCGCGACAGGGAGGGAAGGAATCATCCTGGAATCCGTTCTGCGGATCGGACAATACGGAGAAAGCCAGACATGCCGATAATTCCAGCAGAAGGTCCAGGTGTTTCTTCCAATAACGGTACATACAGGAACGGAAGTAAACATCCAAGAAGCATTTTCGCGGATCGGTCAAGACGGACAGGACCGGGCATGCCGATGATTCCAGCGAAAGCTCTTGGATTTACAATCCAAAGGACAACGACAACACGATGGGGTTCCTGTCATAGCAAAAAAAACTAGAGGAGATGAGTTTAAAGGAGACATAATTCAAGAAATTGTCGACTGTGAAACTTTTGTCGTTCACGTTAAGTTATGACGCGAAGGCTCTACCTTCAAGACAGTCTTTACAACTCTATTTCGTGGGACCTGAGATATTAAGGATTTAAAATACTAAACAAGAATTGCGAATTTTAAAAGAAAAGCATACCAAGTTGAGCCAAATCGTTCTTGGTGCACTACGTTACGTTAAATTAATGAAATGCTACGTTTTCGAGCCCCACGTTGGGCGCCATTCTGTAGTAAAATTTTTTATTTATCGGGGAATGATAAGTCCAAGGGATGCTGGGCTCGCAGGACTTCAAGGAAAAGTAGTTTATTCGTCGAAGAGGGAAGGAAGAGAGATGGGAACCCAAGCTCTCTCCTTCATAGGATCCGGAAAGTGATTAAGGAGAACGCCCTTAAGGACGTGAGAAGGGGGACGAGCTGATCGGGGCAGCTCAGGGGCCGTGAAGGCCGTAAGGTTCGCCAAAGGAACCAAGAAAAGTCCCCTGATCGGGCTACGAGCAGCGGACGTGTTCTTGCAGGCCATCGCTAGCTAGTTCGGCGTTATTGGGGTGGGATCTTGCTCGAAGCCGATCTCCGGATCAACTACAGAAAAAAAATAAACACGTCCTGAAGTTCGTGGTGACGTGCAGTCAAAAAGGCTTCCCCCACAGTTCGTAAGGAGGAGGTGACTCGGAAAAAAGACGGGAATTGAGGGACCTCCACGAACTTCTAACTCCGACGATTCAAAGAAAAACAAGAAGGGGCAGGCATCTCGCGACGGTGAAAAAAGAAGTGAAGGGAGGAAGGGTACTACGGGAATATGGATTGGTCGACAAGGAAATTTGGGTTTTCGGGAGACCTCAAGGGGAAGGGTTCAGGGGTAATAGAAAAAAAAACGACAAAAAAAAAGAAAGAGAGGAAGGAAGGGTACGCACAAGGAACCGACGCGGATGTTGAGGCTTTATCACCCTCTCCTCAGCGAGTCCAGATGATGTGGACTCCATGCCCTCCCAACCAATGGAAAGTAACGTCCCATGCGATATATACTTTCCCCTAAGACTTCAAGACGAGCGCTTAGAGCCCGGGATGGACGTGGAGGAGGAGGAGACCCACCATGGGCTAATTATTAGTTATCTCGGGGCATCTTGATGGATTTACTAACACAAAAAAATTCTACAAGTGTCACCCGAGATAACGAATACCGACGCGCGATTAAACACTTGGAGGTGACTACCATTGAAGGTGTTTGTCCCCCTTTTTTTTTTTTTTTTATTTATGGTTTTGTCTGTACTGTTTATATCATTTGATTAAAATTCGGAACATTCAAGCGTGGTTTTTGCATATCTTTGGCAAAATCCTTTGGCAGATATCTGAAAATCTATGGAAAATTACAAAACCATTCCAATAGGTTTGTTTTTCATACATTTTCATTGCATCTAACCAGCATAACTTCAAAATTTGAATCAATGTAAATGTAGTTATTCCAAGTGTTTATCAAAAAAATTGTCTAGTTATGTTTCTAACAAGTTGTAACTATTCCAAACTATATAAAGGAAGGAATACAAACATAATATAACAAGTAAATTACAAACAACTTTCAAAATATTAATGAAATTTATGTTAATTTATTAATTCATATTAAATCCAAATTCATACTTTAAGAATTTTATATACAATTATTTTCCTCTTTCAATTAGATTGTGATTCAAATATTTTATATTTTACCAAGAAAAAATTTTTAAACAAAACAAAAGTCAACTTTATACAAAATGAAAAGAGAAAGGGTAGTGAATTATTATATATTTTCGTGAATATGTTATTTACCAACTTAATTACTAACTTTTGATTAAGAATTAAAATTTCACTAAAAGTCAAATGAAAAGTAAATCATGAATATATGATCAGACGAAAATTGTTTTGTAATAACTACTCAATATATTATTTTATAATTAATCAATTGTTTCCTTGCACTTTTCCTCATTTCATAATAACTGAAATAACCATATTTGAATATAGTATTTATAAATTATAATTAAAACCACTGTCTCTCAAGTTTAATAATTAGTTAGTTGCGTAGTTTCTTCTTATTATCTATGCACATTTTGTTTATATTAAATTATTGCCATTGCTCTCTCCATATTTTATTTTAATATATATATATATATTTATAATAAATAATTATTATTATAGTGAAAATAACTTATTAAAATTAATTACAATTTATTTGTTTCGCAATTTAACTAAAGAAAGTCTTGGGATCATCATGTTATTTTCTAATATACATTTTAATTTTTCATTCAAATCCAATATCTAATCAACAAATTCTATTTCTGATTGCATTTTTATATGTGTATCATTTACTTAAATTATTTTATCTAGTTTTTGATATTTTTGCAAACACACTTAGAACACACTACTCTGGAGTCTAGAAATCTTTCAACCAGTTCAACATCTTAATTGAAGATAATTTAAATTACAATTATCAATTCTAGTTAATTTTTTTGGATTTTCTAGTTATTTTTGTTTGTTAATTACTTCATTTTTTACTAATTAATTTTACTGGTAGGAATATGCATGTCATTTTGAAAATTTTAATTTAATAAATAAAAATATCGACGAACTAAGTTAGATGAAATAATTTTTCTACAAATTTCATTCTTAGGTTTTTCGCTTCATCTTCTCATTTATCTAGGAAAATTTAGTTTTATGACGTTTTGTAAATTTATTTTATTGTTACTTGCTATGCTAAATTATTATTATAATTATTATTATAATCATTATTATTTTACTTCCTTTCGAAGTTGTAATTTTACTTCGAATATTCATTGAAATTGTGACTAACTACTTGATTTATGTATACAATGGTAAATATTTTTAATATGGTAATAGTAAAAATAGTCAATAACAATAAATTGCAACAATGATTATAGTAATAATTATCATATATATAATACACATTATTTTTAATATTCTGAAGTCCTCTTCAACTGCCGATGATGATGTTTGAACATGTGTTTGTGGTAATATATAATAATGATAGTATTCTTCTTCAGATTCTTCTTACACAATTTCACATAAAAAAAAAAAAAAAAAAAAGAAAGGAAAACTTACAAAATAAATCCGTGTGATGACCGCCACATGGTGTTTCGTTCCAAAAAGAAAACCACGTGACACTTTATTTCTTTTTTTCACTCACTTCAGAACTTTCCGTCTGAACACCTCGGCGACTCAAATACAAGAGAGCGAGATTCATCTCGTTTTCCACGAGGATCACCCGAAGTCCCGTTATCCTTGGGATTCTGGCTCCGCCTCTCTAGAGTGAAGATCGCTGCGATGCGGGTGGTCGGTGGTGCAGTGACTCAGTGCGATGGCACAGGGTGCCTATTTCTTTTTGAGCAACAAAGTTGCACAAATCATTTCAGTGGCATATACGGAGGCAGAGAGAGGGCTGATGAGGAGGAGGAACGTGAGGAAGAAATCCATTTTTTACCCTGGGTACGAGAAGGGTACAAGTACCTTGGTCTCACGCAGCTAGAGAGGGACTTGGACATAAATACCACCAAAATGCAGGAAAAAGTACTCACGCAGACGAAAATAATACTAGACAGCAAGCTCCCCCAAAAGATAAAATAAGCCTCTTTAATTCGACAATTATACCCGGTGCGGTATATATAACCGGGAACTTGTACCCAAGAGAAAAAAGGGCAACCACATTAAAAAGATGCGACGATCTTGACAAGGAAATTAGAAAACTTCTAATAGAGAAATCCTTGCAAGGGAGAACAATGACCAGAAATGGGGTGGCTTGGGGATTACGTCCGTCAGACTGGAAACGGAGATTCACTATGTTAAGAAATACATATACCTAACGAACCACCCGGAAATGTTACCTATACTTAGTAGGTACAAGAGGCTACAGAAAGCCGGGTGGAGGAACCCATTATTGGATGCCCGAGCAATACTCGACGAGTATAACGTAGTTAAACCAAGCGCAGAAGAAGGAGAAGACCTGCAGGCACTCAGCAGGAAATCTGCAATTTTAATTGCAAATAAGCAACGGGAATTACTCCAGAGGGGACGAAGCCTGCGGTATAGTAGACTGGTGGAGGAATCGCAACAAAATCTGAAAATCCCAGCATTTACATTTGTACATAGTGTACATAGTGTACCTAGTGTACATTTACTAGGAGCGGACCCATAATCCAGAAGGAGATGCAGACGGGGTTGCAACAGCGACGAAACTGCATACCACGTACCATCATCTTGTGTGATACCAGCATACACATCAAGGCACGACGCAGTGGTGTACTACCTGTTAAAAACTATACTGGATTCCACCAGGGCACCACTGAATATAGAAGAGAAGCTGAAGTTCGGCAAAGGCAATATCTGCGTGGAGTATCAGTGGAGGGGGAGAAGTATCAAGGTGAGGGCCGGGATGAAATTTCCAACACATCCAGCGCTGTACCACAACCGGCCAGATGTTGTGGTGATATTAGAGTTCAATCGCAGCAGCATCGCACACTGCCAAGATCTTGGTAAGACGAAGGGCAACGGATAGTGATGACACCTGACAACCGAAAGTTAGATTAGATTTAAGTAGACATTTTTTTATCTTTTTCACTAAAAAATCTGCACTACATATATTCTGGACTATCTTTATGTTTGTTTCTTGTTTGTGTATTCATGGATTTTTGGATATTTTTGTTTTGTATACGCTTAGCTTGTTAGTTTGTAGGTTTAAATAGTTGATTCTGCCAAAATGTTGCTAAATTTTGTACAGAGGCCCAGAGGGGATATGTATATGAATTTGTTGAACGCAATAAAGAAAAACTGACCACACTTACAGGAAGACCAATTAAGGCGAAATATGAACGAGGCCATAAGAAATATCCTCACTGCCAAGGGGAATCTAGTGGAAGCGGACGTCGAGGCTCGCATGACATTAATACATAAGGAAGGTGAAAAAAATTATCCAGCGAATCATATGCCGATAGCTGTTCTCAACGCGGATTACAAAGTTCTAACCTCCACGATTGCACGAATTTTTGCTGAATCTATTCCAGCATGGATGCTACCAAGGGCGCAATTAGCTCGCCCAGGAGTTTCGGGAACTATACATGGCATGCTATGGGATAAGTCAATCACGCAAGCTGCCAGGCTTTCGAGGCAAGAACACTACTCCCTCTGGTTTGACTTTAAAAAGCTTATGAGTGTATACACCACTGGCAGCTGAGGAGATACGTTGAGGCATTGCCACTGCATATTGAAATTCGAAGAACGCTTCTAGCAATGACGAGGAAATGGAAGGTGACTATCCAGGTAGGGAAGCAGAAAACGGCACCCATATATATAAGACGTGGAGTATACCAAGGGGATACTCTTAGCCCCCTAATGTTTATCCTTGTAACCGCGTATATGTTGCACGAGTTAAAGTTCAATCAAAATATAGTCAAGAAGTCGAGAGGCAAACAGGAGATCCTGGCGTACATGGACGACCTGAAAGTACATGTCCCGTCACTACAATGTACGGAGTTAGTAACGGACATACTGCGAAAGACGGCCAGTGAAGTGGGTCTCATTTTGAACCTAAGGAAGTGTGGCATATACGGAGGCAGAGGGAGGACTGATGAGGAGGAAAAATGTGAGGAAGAGATCCCTTTTTTACCCAGGGTACGAGAAGGGTACAAGTACCTTGGTCTCACGCAGCTAGAGAGGGACTTGGACATAAATACCACCAAAATGCAGGAAAAAGTACTCACGCAGACGAAAATAATACTAGACAGCAAGCTCTCCCCAAAATAGAACAAAAGCCTCTTTAATTCGACAATTATACCCGGTGCGGTATATATAACCGGGAACCTGTACCCAAGAGAAAAAAGGGCAACCACATTAAAAAGATGCGACGAAATGGAGTATATACCTTCAAGGATAGAAAAAACAAACAAAATGTAAAGTGAACGTGTTACTCTCAAAACTAAAAATCCTATTTCAAAAAAAAAAAAAAAAGGGCGGGGGACCTCTCTAAAGGAGGGAGGAATGGTGCATTGGCAAGGAAACGAACCCAGCGTTCTACCACTGAACCACCGAATTGTTGTGAACATAAAATGAGGAGAAAGCAAAAACTCACAACACTAATTCAATGCGATCAATATGAACATCACCAATCAATAGTTCGAATCGATCTGATCACAACCTCAATCAATAACAGAGATCTAGCCAAATAATTAACAAACAAGAAATATAACTCACAACACCAATCAATAATTCGATAATACAATATGAAAATCAAACAATAAATTACAGAGATCTATCTAAATAATTAATAAACAAGAAAATTGTAATATAACTCACAAAACCAATCAATACGAAAACTCGATCACGAAAACTCGATCACGAAAACTTTAAGAAAATTAAGCAATTAAGTCGGTGACTATACAACAAATGGTAGCACCCAACGGTATCGTTCGAAGGACACGAGAAAGCTGGCGTCGAAGCAGAATGACCACCCTACCCCCCCCCCCCCCATGAACACACGCTCTGTATGAATGTCCCACGGTCAGCTAAAATCGCTGAACCAGCTAAATACCTGTATGGTACCAACGGCGGTTGATAAGAGAAACGCGACACATGTGAGAACGGATGTTAGGAAAACACCGGCATTTCGCAACAAATGCATAACTGTGGAAATGAAAATATAACCATGAACTCAAAATTAACGGAACAATTATGGAAACGAAAATATGACCATGAACTTGAGTTGTATTTGAAGGCGAGTATTGAACTCCAGCAATTTCAGGGTCAACGGCGCGAATGGGATCACAAATAGAATTGACAATTCCCAATACAGCAATCAAGAAATTGCCCATGTAGCAACTAAAACCGAATAAATACCGATCGAGAAGCCCAGGGAAGGCAGAGTAGTGCGAGATCCCAACCGTGGAGGACCCCAGCGGAAGGCCAACCATTGAAGAAAGACCCCCGCCGCAGGAAGCAGTATCAAAGGAAGACTCTCCAGCAGACCCGGACAAAAGAAGACCCCCCGAGAACTCCAGAAGGAAGACCCCACCGTCAATTCCCACCCACTGTCTTCCAGATTCCAGGCGTTCGACTTCCAAAGGTAACCTGACCAAGTTGTCAGCTACCTAAAGACCTGAACGGCCCTAGTAGGCAGCAGGCAAATTCAAAACACGCCTTCTGTGCCGTTAGATGACGGAGCAAGCACCCGTGTCTCTAAGAGAGGCACTCCAAGACCCCATCGCAGGTCCACGACCTATCACCATCGAAGAGTATCTCCAGCGCCACCCGGCCCCAAAGAGAAGTGACGAGCAACACTTATCCGTTCCGCCGAAGGAACAACGTTCGGGCTCAGAAGCCTACTTTCAGCGACGTCTTCAAGAAGCACAGCGAGGGCTCGTTTTAGCCCGTTCAAAGAGCAAGAAGAGGGCCGCCAGCCAACTGATCAACAAGATAAAAATGGAGAGGAGGAACTATCGGCAACAGAAAAAGGCAACGAAAATGTAAGGGTCCAACCATTGGGATTAATTTATTATTGTTAGATAGAGCGGATTGGGGAATGAGAAAACTAAAAGAGAATTGTATTGTAAATTGTAAAGAGAGAATCGAGTTAATTGTATTGTCTTGGTAATGAGAAGAATTGTAAAAATAAAGAGAACCGTTAAATTGCAAGGACTAAAATTAGATACCTTGAGTTATTTGGGAAAAGAGCGTAAAACAAATGTATTGTAAATCTGAAAATTGTAAAGAGAGAATCGAGTTAATTGTATTGTCTTCGTGATGAGAATAATTATAAAAATAAAGAGAACCGTTAAATTGCAAGGACTAAAATGAAAAACATTCAGTTATTTGTGAAAAGAGCGTAAAACAAATGTATTGTGAATCTGAAAATTGTAAGGAGAGAATCAAGTTAATTGTATTGTTTTGGTAATGAGAAGAATTGTAAAAACAAAGAGAACCCTTAAATTGCAAGGACTAAAATCAAAAACCTTGAGTTATTTGGGAAAAGAGCGTAAAACAAATGTATTGTCAATCTGAAAATTGTAAAGAGAGAATCGAGTTACTTGTACTGTCTTGGTAATGAGAAGAATTGTAAAAATAAAGAGAACCATTAAATTGCAAGGACTAAAAATAAAAACCTTGAGTTATTTGGGAAAAGAGCGTAAGTCAAATGTATTGTAAATCTGAAAATTGTAAAGAGAGTATCGAGTTAATTGTATTGTCTTGGTAATGAGAAGAATTGTAAAAATGAAGAGAACCGTTCAATTGCAAGGGCTAAAATTAAAAACCTTGAGTTATTTGGGAAAAGAGCGTAAAACAAATGTATTGTAAACCTGAAAATTGTAAAGAGAGAATCGAGTTAAGTTGTAAGGATTAGAACGAAAGGTCGACTAGGTTAATAAACGTAGACGTTAGTACAAGAAGTTGAAATAAATAGACACCCAACGAACACAAGAAAAAGTGTATTAAATCCCCTGGGAAAACCGCCCAACATTCCGAACAGCTTATTCAATATCCTGCCTCCCAAGTTTATGAAGCCTCATTTAATTCTATTGTGGTTTTTTGTGGTCAACTTCACTTACTCGATGAGTTCCTCTACCTGCTCCGTCCTCGTCTGGAGTGTAATGTTCCAGTTGTCGCATAATTCTTCCTCCATACCCTTACATAGTTGTTCAAGGGCTTGTCTGCTTTTCTCGATGTATCGTAACTGTAATTCCCATTGTGGCGTGTTAATCCGTGTTATAATCGTCCAGTAATCATGGTAGGTTTTTGCTACTCCTATTGGTTCGAATACCACACCTTGTCCTGCCAGCGTGTGTATCTCCATTGGTTGCGGTATGGTGTCGACCGTGTTTCCTAATGCAATGTTGGGCATTACGTTGATGCTGTGTAGGACTTCCATTATTAATATGAGCCGGCGATAGAGGGATGCCCTAAGTAGAGAAGTTATTAATAGAAGAGTTTAAGGCGGTTGTTATGGAAATAATAGGAATAAGAAAATCTTCTTCTCTTATTTCCTATTTGGATCGTAGTGTTCACTGGACTATTCAGTGATACTACTTTAAAATGACCTAACCAATATTGAGCTAGTTTATTCTTTCTAGCCCCATTTCGTAGAAGTACTTGGTCACCCACATGTAATTTTATCGGGAACGTTTTTTGGTTGTAGTATTCTTTGGCATGTAACTTACTCTGCTGTATATTGCATCTCGCGATCTGGTAAGCTTTCTGGAGTTTATTCCGGGGTTTGACGTAATAATTTCCACACAGGTCGTACACAGGATGTGGTCCTTTCCGTAAATTATTTGGGAGAGGAGCCGAAAATTCATATAAACAGTCCATAGGGGTTCACTTCGTTGTTGTATGGATACAATTGTTCCGCACGAACATTGCCGCACTTAAATGTTCGTCCCAATCGGTGTGGTTTTCATCCACAAAATTTCGTGGGTAGTCTGGCAGATCTTTCCAAGGTTCCATTTGCTTGTGGATGGTACGGCGTTGTTTCCATTTTGTGAATTCTTAGTAGC
Organism: Chrysops caecutiens; assembly: GCA_963971475.1. NCBI lineage: Eukaryota > Metazoa > Arthropoda > Insecta > Diptera > Tabanidae > Chrysops > Chrysops caecutiens. The sequence goes on from OZ020567.1 coordinate 69,211,702, forward strand.
TTACAAACTTGTCGGAACATCCCCGGCGTAAAATTTCTTGATTTTTTTCCTTGATCCGTGACCAATTTCTTCGGGATTCTATATCGGGTGATTATTCCGTCCACGAATGCTTGTGCTACAGTTTTGGCTTCCATGTTTTCTAACGGTACCACATCCATAAACCTAGTTAAATCGTTCTCAAAGCTGAGTATGTACTTGTTTCCCTTGGTTTTTTCAGGAAGAGGTCTCACGATATCCATGTAAACTTTATCGAAGGGGAGATTCGCAGTGTCTGTCAGTACTATGGGTTCCTTGTGTTCTTTCGATCGCTTGTTTATTTGACATTTCTTACACCTTTTTATATACTGAGCTATGTCCTTCAACATTCCTTTCCAGTAGTATTCCCGTTTCGGCCGTTGGTAAGTTTTATACACCCCTTGATGTCCTCCTAGTGGGGCATCGTGGCAATCTGATAAGATGGTCTTAATGTCCTGGAGATCTGTTAATACTCTTTGAGGGTGTACCTGGCTATTTTCTGGGGCTTCTCGTTCTTCGAGCTCGATGTGTTCGTCTTTGTTTGCCTCTGGTGGTGGTTCCCCTACAGGTACTGGGTTTGCATTGTTTTCCCTGGCTTCTAGTTCCTTAGCTTTTTGACGTGTTATCGCCATAACGTCATAGGGTGTTCTGCTCAGCGCGTCGGCGTTATTGTTTTTGCTACCCTCTTTATACTGAATGTCGAAAGTATAATCGGGCAACTTGTGCCAAAGTCGCAAAATCCGACTGGTTGGATCCTTGATTCTTACCGCACCCTTTAATGGTTTGTGGTCCGTGAACACCGTGAAATGTCTTCCATACAAATAGCTCCTATAGTTCTTTACTGCCCAAACAATTGCTAGAAGCTCTCTTTCGATAGTTGAGTAATTCCTCTCAGCTAGATTAAGGGTTTGGCTAGCATAGGCGATTGGCTTTTCTTCGTTATGTGGCCCTTGTGCTAGTACCGCTCCCAATGCCTCTTCACTAGCATCCGTGTAAAGTTTAAAGGGTTCGTCGAAGTTTAGGTATCTTAGTACCGGTGGTGAAATTAATTTGTTTTTTAACGTTTGGAATGCCTTACTGCAGTTTTCATCCCAGTTGAATTTCTCATCCTTTCGCAGCAGTTTGTTGATGGGTGCTGCGATTTTGGAGAACCCTTCTATAAATTTCCTATAATAATTGGCCAATCCGAGAAATGATTGTACTTGTCGGATTGTTTCCGGTGTCGGAAACTCTCTTACGCTTTTAACTAAACTCGGGTCCGGGGCCACACATTCGGTACCACATTTATGTCCCGGATACACTAATTCTCTTTTCAAGAAATTGCATTTTTCTGCATTTAGTTTTAGTTGATGTACCCTTAGTCTTTCCATAATGGATCATAACTTCCTATGACGATCGGCGAGGTTTTTACCATAAATTACAATGTCATCTAAGTACACGAAGCAATGCAACCATTGCAATCCAGTTAATACATGGTTCATTAATCGTTGGAAAGTCGCTGGTGCCCCTTTTAACCCAAAGGGCATTCTCCTGAACGCATAATGGCCATATGGTGTACCTAATGCCGTTTTATCCCGATCTTCCGTTTTCATGGCTATCTGGTGATAGCCACTAGCGAGATCGAGGACAGAAAAGGAGCGCGAGTTCCCTAGCTGGTCCAGAATATCTTTTATCCTGGGCAGAGGGTTAGAGTCGCCTTCTGTCACTTCATTCAATTTCCGATAGTCTACTACTATTCTCCAGCGCTTCTGGCCGTCAGGTCCAGGTTTTTTGGGAACTACCAGCAGTGGGCCATTCCACTGACTCCAGCTGGGCTCAACGATATCATCTTTTAATAACCGGTTTATTTCTTCCATGATGACTTGTTTTTGTGTTTCTAGTAAGCGGTACATTTTGCATTTAATCGGGGGTTGATCCTCTTTTGTTCGTATCTCCTGATTTACGCTCGTCGTTTAACTCATTTTTTCCCCAGGCAAATGAAATACGTCCTGGAACTCCTTAATAGTCTCGGTTATCGATTCTTCCTCCTCTTTATTCAACTCTTCCCCTATATTTACTATCTTCATTATTTCTCCCAATCGTGTGTTCTTAGTTGTGGTGTCTTCCAGTATTCCATAGTTTTCCTTGACTTGATATGTATTTTCTACTGCAGGCTCCATATTAAATTCGTTAATATCTTCCAAAGTTACTGCTAGTTCTTTTAGTGTTACTTCGTCATTATTGACATTCTATACGCTTATCGTAATTTTTCCCTCTATTGGTAGAACGAGAACGTTGCTCACATAAACTCCTTGTTCGAGCTCTTTACCTTTAACTAGTCGTATGTATATACTCTCCTTTGATCTGGACTGTCAGCTTCATAGCTTTCACCGTTCTTGGTTCAATTTTAATGGATCTTCGCTCTATTATTTCTATCTGTTCCTTCCTGTATCATAACTGGTTCTTTTCTTTGCCAAGCTCTTGTTGCTGATCTGAAGTGAAATCACCTACTGTAACATGCGAGTCATACCCTAACGGAACGTGCGAGTTCCGCGTATCTAGGCGATGGTTGATTTGGTCAACGAGACGCATATGTCCACTATTTTGAAGGCATTGCGAGTGTTCAAACGGGATTTTAATTACTTCACTTTCGTTGCTCGATGGGAAAACCAGTGTTTTAGTTGGACCTTCGACGTTGCAATGTTGGGAAACAAAGTCATTTCCTATTATTCCCGCTATATCTTGGGCGCTTATTTTCTGTATCACATGGAATTCACAGGGGTATGTTTGGTTAAGTTCTATCCTCCCTGCTATTTTGCCTCCTGAAAGTATTTCACCAGATATTGTGTTGAGTGTAACTTTTTCTTTTTTATCTATGCTGCTTAACATTTGGTTTTTATTTCTTGCTCCTTTATGAGACTTATCTCCGATCTTACTATTGGTAGCGTCGTTGATGAATCGCACCATTTGTTATTGTCTTCTATTGACGACTCGAGATGCGTTCAGTCGTATCTACGAAGTGTTCCGAGAGTTTTATTTTCTCCTCCATTCGCCTCCTTTCCCATATTTCCCGTAGGAAACATCTATCCTCTGAGTGATCGGTGGACAGGCAAAATTGGCTTTCATTTGTGACCCTACTTTTTATTGTTTGGTTTACTTGCCTTTGGTGTTGTGCGCCTCTATTCCCCTGGTTATGTGATGCATGGGGTCTGTTTTGTGAACAGTCCTGATTGGTATGCCCGTAAGTTTTGCATCCGGGACAGAACGGAGTCATTTGTCATAGTTCGACATTCTGACATGATATTTGCTATTCTATTGTAAAAATGGCACCAGCGTCGTTCCGGTCTGTCGCGGGACGTGTTGTAATTTGCCGTGTTTCGTGGTATTGGGGGATCCCTTGAGTTAAACGGCTGTCTATTTTGGTTTTGGTAATTGCCCCTGCTCGTTGCTCGTTGTCGTTTGTGGGTTGGTAGGCTTGGTGCTGGTTATAGGTCTGTCTGTCTATATTCTGCCCTGACATCGACGTTTAATTAACATGGTCGTACTGATAGGTTGTTCCCTGTTGCATGTACTGCTCGGTTTGCTCAAGTCTCAAAATTTTCTTTCCTAAAGCTTCTAAGGAATTTTCTGAACTTGCAGTAGGTACAAAATTATGGTCGGCATTTATCATACCTATCTCCAAGCAATGGAGCCCTACCTCCACTATTTCTGCCTTTAGTCCTTCTCCTCCATCTGCGTACTGTATTTCTGCAGCAGACTTACATGCATTTATTTGGGACTCTACACGATTGAAGTAGCCATATAAAGTCTCTGTAGGTAACTGTCGTACATTGCGTAGCTGGTTGTTCAATGTTATGTACGGCATACCTTCTGTCAAGTTCAACCTCAGTGCGTTTGTAATGTCTTCCAGCGTGTCTCTTGTGCCTGTTTGAACAGCTCCTAGAGCTCTTTCTCTCAAACGTGTGGGTAGGAGCTTTATGAACAGGATTTTGTCAGGTACTTCAGTGAGCGTTTCATACGCTAATCGAGCGCAGTTTATGAACTCACTCAGTTCATTTTCCCTGATTGGGTTATCTTCTTCTGACAATATGGGAACATTGTTGAACAACATTTTTTTGTAGTTTTTGTAGTTTTCTTTTTTTGTAGCATTTTTTTTTTGTAGTTGCTTTATTCTTACGGTGATCGTTTGTGTTTGGAATTTCGGGGGTTACTACGTCACTTTCGGAGCCAAATCTATTGTATCTTTTTCCGCTCTAAGTTGTATTGTTCCCGAGGTATCTACACAGGGTGTCTCACACGTTTCTTGATTTCCCTGGGTTTCTGGTTGGGTGGGTTTGTTCCCAATCTGGCTTGTTCCTGGTGTTTGTTCTGAGGTTGATGTTCCTTCTTTCGGATTTGCTTGGGCTTTTCGCATATATGGTTTTTCACTATTATCTATCTCAAATGTTTGATTTATATTGGGTATTTTTTGTTGATTGTTCCCATCGCCTTCTTTGTTTTCAGTATTAACTTCGTCGTTATTGCTTTCCTCGCGAGTGGTTGAAAATTCCGGGTCTTCGTTTACGAATGTAAAGATGTCTATTTTCTTTATTAACCTCTCAGTTCTCTTGGTCAATGGGAGTTTTGGTGTAGATGTTTCCATATTCCTACCCCAGATCTCTTTTGCGGGTATTTTTCCCTTCTCTCGTTTTCAACTTTATTTGTTTACATTTGTTCTTTTTCTTTATAATATTAATGTTATAATATGGCCTTTTGTATGGTGCGGGTTCGTCAAAGCGGCTGCGCCAAAAATGTTATGATATTTTTCTCTTGTGAGATATGTGGGTAACCATGGGGGGGAAATCTCATAAGACTCTCTCTTTTTACTTCAATACATTTATTCAACTCTTAACTTCTATACATAATTTACTTTTTTTGTTTCTGGCCTTTCGATCCCTTCCGCATCGCTTTCTGCTGTCGGTAGATCTTTCTTTTTTTCTTTAGCTGGTCTATTCTGATGCTGGCTGCGACTCGCGCTTCCTTGTCCTGTGATAGGACTCAGACTCGGATGACCTCCCTTATGTCGCGTTCGAACCAAGCTTCTTCCCCAGTCTTCTCTTTCTTCACGGCTAACTGAAGGCTCCTGTTGGGTTGTTGTGGTGTCCAGTTCCTCTGCCGGTATTCTTCTATGGAAATGGGGCGAGGTCCAGCTCGGGGGTCCTCTAATGCCTCTTTCAGTCCAACTTTACTCATTAAATCCTGGGTTGATAGTCCCGTTCCTTTTATGGATATTAGTTTTACTATTTATATTCGGATTGTTAGTTCTTATTAGAGTTTATTAGCTGTTCTTATTTATCCATCGATATCTTAGTGGTGGTTACTTTTACTGGATTGTATTTATTAGTTTTTATTAATTATTTTTATTAAACTTTGTTACTGTTTTATTTTTCTATATTTATTAGTCTTTATTAATCAGCTATTTATATTCGAATTGGTATAAGGTGTTTGTATCTTTTGATTTCTATTATTTATATTACTTATTAGGTTTATCATTCTCTATTAATTATTTTTTTGGTTGTAATGGTTTGAAGTTACTGGATAGTTGCTCTTCTACTTCATTTTTATGACGTACTTTGTATAAAGTCCCCAAGCCAAAGAGCCAGCTTGGACTTCGGGGGCTAAACCGTGTCGACGTCTTTGTCTCCCAGCCAAAAAAAGCCGGTTTGGACTTGAAATACACAGTCGGACACAGGAAGCCTCTACCTGTCTTCGCTCACGTTGTCTTCTGGTGGTAGCTTCTCAGTTTCGTGGGCAGCTGATGGTAGCTTCTGGCTTGGTCGTCTTCTAGTTCTGGTAGTGGTTTCTCGACTTTGGAGATTTCTCAGGCAGCGTCTTCCTTCAATGTTTTGTCTTGGTTGTAGCGTCTTCCTTCTTCAGAGGTTCGTCTTCGTCAGACCGGGATCATCAACTGACTTCGGTCCTATCTTGGGTCAGTTTTTATGTTAGTTTTTTGGTGAATGAGCAGCCGATGACCCACCAATATTGCATAGTTCAACGTCTGGTTGACCATCCACTGTTCATGCCACTTGGCAACACCGTCTCCGCACCCAACATTCCCACCACGATACGCCATCTCGCGTACAACAAGTAGTCCTTCAGTATCATCTTAGCCGTAGCACGAGTCGGAGTAAAATCATTTTTTGTGTAAAGTAGTTATATTGCAGACACCTCTTCAATCAACACAACTCTTCAATCAACACACCTCTTCAATCAACACACAACAATCAACATTGCTACAACTATCAACATTATGCCAATAGTGGGATGATCGTATGAAAGCAGCTGTACGAACTGCGAAAATATTTTGGTGCCGAGACCCGGGACATTTTACAGTAAAACTTGCCGTAAGACCATTACTGTAAAACTATTAGTGCAAAACGTGTGTGCAAAACTTGCGTGGAAAATCTTAAATATAATTCGAACACGTGGTTCAGAGCAGAGTACAGAGTGCGCGAATGGTGCTAAATCAGCTGACAACTCGGTGAAAAACGTGTGTATAATTTCCGATCAAGGAAAAGCAGATTCCACGTGCAACTTCCGATCAAGGAAAAGTCCGACTCCACGTGTATAATTTCCGATCAAGGAAAAGCAGATTCCACGTGCAACTTCCGATAAGTCCGACTCTACGTGTAAAATCTCCGATCAAGGAAAAGCAGAGGATCAAGTGTCTTACCACCTTACTATTCAAGATGAGTAAACCTTTAGAAGCAGAAACCCTCTTGACACAGCAATGTTCCTACGCTGTTCGCTTCGAGAAGTTTATTAGCAACACCGAAAAACTTGGCGTGGCTAATCTTACCTTCGATGTGATTAAAGCTCGCCTAGAACTACTGGAGAAATATTGGTGTCAAGCTCTGGAGGGACATAAAACTCTCAATCTGTACACAGTTGAGTTCGCCGATGAAGACTACTTTACGAAAGACATGTTTTCCGACTTCGGGAATCATTACATACTCGCTAAGGCTTACCTCAATGGGAAGATGGTTCAGTTCATTGAGGCTGTCGAAGGGGATCAACGACGTCTACCTGTGCATCAGCGGCCCGTAGAGTTCCACTCCATAGCGTCATCAATTCCGAAGCTTAAACGCCCAAAGTTTAGTGGCAAACAAGAAGAGTGGGAGACGTTTAAGGAAGCCTTCGTGCCGAATCTCAAGCTTCAACACCTGCTATCCTGTCTTGAAGTAGAAGCTGCTCGACGCTTGGGCAACTTTGCAGTTACTGGAGCAAACTTCGATGTCGCGTGGCAAGCCCTGTGTCGAAGGTACGACAACAAACGTCTTCGCCTCTCCACGCACCTCAATGCGCTTCTGAAAGCGGCACCAGTTAACAGAGGGTCTATAGCCGACATTTCTCGTATACTGGACATCACAGCTCAATGCATTCGCGCCCTGAAGTCACTACAGCGGCCAGTGGAGCACTGGGATGACTGGTTCATCCAGCTAACAGTCATCAAGCTGGATGTTTCTACACGGGATGACTGGGAGAAGTCTTTGGAAGATTCGGATGAGTTTCCAGCTTACGAACGACTCGTCACCTTTCTAGAAAATCGAGTCAAATCTATCGAAACTGCGCGGTCGAATGACAACACAAATATACCGGGTAAGCAAAAACTCTCGCATAGTCATAACAAATATGTTTCAGCGCATCACACATCGAACGTGGCGAGAACACCAAGCAGTTCCAAGCAGTCGTGCGCCGTGTGCAAGGGTCCGCATTACGCTAATCATTGTCCAGATCTTGTTCACTCCGGCATTGCATCACGCCGTCAAACTGTTAAGCGTCTGCAACTGTGCTTCAATTGCTTGGGTAAACAGCACCTAAGCGACAGGTGAACTTCGAAGAATCGATGTCGAATATGCGCAGCACCTCATCACACCCTCCTCCACGAGGATCCATCTGAAGGGCGAGAATGTTAGTCATCCACTTCAGTGCATGCGACCAATATGACAATCAACACCACATCAGAACAAGCTCTTATTCACACAACTGCGTTCCGTTGTAACACCGTACTGGTTACTGCAGCAATCACTTTGGTTGGCAAGAAAGGCGATACTATCAACGTACGTGCTCTCATCGATCCCTGTTCAGAGGGTTCATTCATCACTGAGAAAGTGGCTCAATCGTTGCGACTAGTCAAATCACCTCTTCGACTGACTGTCTCAGGAGTAGGAGGACAGGCCACCGCGCAGTCATCTTCTACCGTATACCTATCTTTAATATCACTTGCAAGTTCTAAGTTTTCCTTGAGTTTTTCAGCTGCTGTACTTTCCAAATTGACCCAATTGCTCCCACGTCATCGGATTGAACCAAAATTGTGGCCTCACATACAGGGATTGCCGCTTGCTGATCCAGACTTCTCCAGACCAGCTGCAATTGATTGTATTCTGGGAGCAGACGTTTACGCCCTCATAATTCTAGAGGGTTTACGCTCAGGGCCTCCAGGCACACCCATTGCGCAACAAACACGCTTGGGATGGATTCTCACGGGACCAACTACATCATGTCTGACTTCGACATCTACCAACTCATTTTCGACAACAGTATCCGTGGAAGCGAACCTATCAACTCAAATGCGTCAGTTCTGGGGGATAGAAGAGACAATGTCAACGAAAGCACCCCTTACTGAGGATGAAAAGGACTGTGAACAGCATTTCAAAGATACTCATAGTAGGGATAGTACAGGTCGATATGTTGTCCGACTACCATTCAAGGAACAACCGATTTTACCCGACTCTAGGCGGATTGCGGTGCAACGGCTATATCAGATCGAACGTCGTTTTTAAAGGAATGCTCAACTCCAACTTGCTTATAACGACTTCATGACGGAATATGAAAACCTCGGCCACATGCAAAAAATTACCCGTGAACCAACGTTCATGTCAAACATCAATTACATTCCGCATCACGCTGTTGTGCGTCCGGACAACGCCAAACTTCGAGTAGTGTTTGATGCGTCGCAAGCATCAGGCCAACATTGCCTCAATGATTATTTACATACGGGACCTATGCTACATGCCGATATGACAGTTTTGTTGCGCTGGAGAGTTTATCGCTACGTTTTCACCGCGGATATTGTGAAGATGTTTCGACAAATTCGGGTACATCCCGATGACGTGAACTGGCAAAGGATCGTCTGGCGATCTATGCAAGAAGACGCCCTCAGTGATTATGCCTTGCTAACAGTTACATATGGCACAGCATGTGCCCCATATCTCGCAAACAGAGTGTTACAACAACTTGCCAACGATGAAGGGTCTCGCCTTCCAGTCGGCGCAAACATCCTTCAACGTCACACCTACGTCGACGATGCCCTGGAAGGGGCCCACAGTGAAAAGGAAGTGAGTGACGCTCAGCAGCAACTCGTCAGCATATTGTCAACTGCTGGCATGAAGTTGGATAAGTGGGCATCGAACTTTCCGCTCACCCTCGAAGAAGCAACAAATAGATTCAAACAAGAATACCATTTTGAACCAAACGATAATGTTTCCATTTAAGGGTTGCGGTGGATGCCCAATCGAGATGCCTTTGCGTATCGAGTCCAAAGTATACCTCTCCCAGGAGTGATCACCAAGCGAGCCATTCTGTCCAATGTCGCTAAACTTTATGATCGACTAGGATGGCTTGCTCCAATAATCGTAAGAGCGAAAATGTTAATTCAACAACTTTGGATAGCAGGAAAAGAGTGGGACGCACCAGTGGACGTAATCACGAAGGCATCATGGGTAGATTATTGCGAGCAGTTGCCTATGTTACAAGATTTGTCAATTCCCCGTTGGCTCGGAACAGGTGTACCGTACAATCTGAAATTACATGGCTTTTGTGATGCATCGGAAAAGGCTTATGCAGCTGCAATATATGCGGTCGTTAAGAATGAAGTCACAACTCAGTCAGAACTACTCATCGCGACAAGTAAAGTCGCCCCGATCAAAACTATCAGCTTGCCTCGACTCGAGCTATGTTGCGCACTTCTATTGGCTCGACTGTTCTCTCAACTAATAAAGGAAATGGAACTAACCGATGTTCCTGTGACATGTTGGTCTGACTCACAAGTGGTGCTAGCATGGTTGAAAGTTCACCCAAGCAGCTGGAAAACGTTCATCGCTAACAGGACCAGCGAAATCCTCACGTTATTGCCTAACGTTCAATGGAAGTATGTTGCATCCAAGGATAACCCAGCCGACCTAGCTACGAGAGGCATTACTTCATCGCAACTTATTAACAACAAGATGTGGTGGCATGGTCCATCTTGGCTGCTACAAGACAGTGATTGCATAATCCCTGACGTTGCTGAGTTAACGACATCTGTCGAGCAAAGATCAAAACCAACCGCTGTCTTTCACGTCCAGTCGAATGAAGGAGGGAGCCTTTTTGCTCGTTTCTCATCTTGGACAAAATTAATTCGCGTTGTAGCCTATATACTCCGGTGGAGGCAGTTTACCCAATTTCAACGGTGGCGACACTTCAACGACGACCACGAACTAGCCCATCACCCTCCTACTCTGAGTGCAACAGAGCTGCGGCGCTCACAAACAACAATCATTAACGCTGTTCAACGAGAGTTTTATGCAAATGAGATTTCCCGGTTACGATCAAGTAATAAGTCATTGCATGGAAGCTTGCTTCGGAGACTGAAACCATTTCTCGATGATCAGGATACATTACGAGTAGGAGGTAGGTTACAATTGTCTTTTCTACCATAAGAAGAAAAGCATCCAGCGATAATGCCAGCGAAGCACTATGTCACGGAGCTGCTAATTCGACATGCTCACGTCACTACTCTGCACGGAGGCCCTCAACTCACACAGAGTGTATTACGCCGAGCGTTCTGGATAACAAGCGAACGCTCACGAATTCAATCGATTATTAGAAGATGCGTGAAATGTGCACGATTTCAAGGTCACACGCTTAGACAACAAATGGCGCCCTTACCGGCTGTAAGGGTCACCCCTTCTCGCCCGTTTACTTACTGCGGCGTTGATTATGCGGGGCCGTTTCCTGTACGCACAACAAAAGGACGAGGACACAAATCCACAAAAGGTTATGTCGCAGTTTTTATCTGCATGGTTGCAAGGGCTGTGCATTTCGAAGTAGTGTCCGATTATTCTTCAGAGACATTTCTGGCAGCCTTTGAACGTTTCGTCGCTCGACGTGGTCTATGCCACACCATCTATTCAGACAATGGAACGAACTTTCGAGGTGCCGACACCGAACTTCAGTGTATGTTCAAGGAAGCGTCACAATTTTCTAGCGAAATCGCAGCTGCCTTAGCTAATCAAGATGTCAAAAGGTTATACAACCCGCCCAAAGCACCGCATTTCGGTGGATTATGGGAAGCGGCTGTGAAGAGCTTTAAACATCACCTGAAACGTGTTCTTGGCGACGCAACACTTACATTCGAGGAATTCTCCACACTCGCAGCACGTATTGAAGCGTGCCTAAACTCCAGGCCACTGTCAGCGATCAGCAATGATCCTACCGACATCACCGCTCTTACCCCCGGTCATTTCATCATAGGCGCAGCCTTGAAGGCTCGTCCCGAAGCACCACGCCTTGAGGATCATAAAGGCCTCCGTCGATGGCAAATACTGGTAAATATGCGGAACCATTTCTGGCGACGATGGCGCAAAGAGGTCATCCACGAGCTACGACAACAATCCAAATGGTTTGCAAGCAACAGCACGCTACAAACAGGCGATCTTGTCCTCATCACCGATGAACAACAACCACCACAACACTGGCCACTTGCCCGAGTGCACGCAGTTCATCCCGGACCAGATGGGTTGATTCGCGTACTCACTTTGAGGACAGCGACGTCAATCTTGAAAAGGCCTATACACCGAGTAGTGCCTCTACCTATGAATACCAACTCCGAAATGGAGCTATTAGGAGTCAAGAGAGCCAGCACGGCAAGCGGCTCCCAATGAGATCAACAGTAACTAGTTACCACGACTCATCATTGCTTCATCGCAATGATGGCGGGCGGAATGTTCATGCCACTTGGCAACACCTCTCCGCACCCAACATTCCCACCACGATACGCCATCTCGCGTACAACAAGTTGTCCTTCAGTATCATCCTAGCCGTAGCACGAGTCGGAGTAAAATCATTTTTTGTGTAAAGTAGTAATATCGCAGACACCTCTTCAATCAACACAACTCTTCAATCAACACACCTCTTCAATCAACACACAACAATCATTATTGCTACAACTATCAACATTATGCCAATAGTGGGATGATCGTATGAAAGGTCACATTCTTGAGTTCATTAATTTGTCACTCACCTGTAAGTTCACGTTCTTGATTTCATTAATTTGTCATTCACCTGTGATTGCGATTCCATTGCATGTTTCGTGTACCATTCATTCCATACATGTACCATACAGTCCTAGGTACGTATCTTTGATTCACCGGCTCATTTTTTCCCAGTTGTTGCTCGACCGTTCAAATTGCGGAGTCAACCATTTATCCATTTATTTTCATAAATCAAAAATTTTCAAAAAAAAAAAGGAAATTTTCAAATTGATTCAAAATTTACTTTTTCTCTTGCGCGTGGCAATATGGGATCTCCTTATTAACTTATTAAGAATTTTTATGACCGAAGATTCCGCTCTGCCAACTCTATTGTTTGAACCATCTGTTGTTCCCAGTGGCATCCGCCACCTAAAACGCACGAATGATCAATTCTTTAAGAGACTACAGAATGGAAATCCAAACATTTGGTTTTTCGTGCGATTGTTCAAAATTTCTATTAATTCCCTGGGAATAATGCGGTCATCTGGTTGTTCCCGGGGATAAACATAAAAAAATCCATGAAAGATCAATTGTAGACAATGAAAATGAAATCCAAAAATTCATCTTTCATGGATTAGGAAACCGGTGCGGAACACTCCCTTAAAAAGAGGATCCCGAATGTAAACACGCGATTTTGGTTCCAGGGACACAGAGTAGGCTTGAGGACGTCGTGTTGGCGAACGTATTGTATTGTACATCGACGCTGTTCAAAGCAGCGATTCAAGTCCCGGAAAACTGTCGAATACGCATATTGACTAACAGAGGGCCCCTAATAATCCCTTTGCATCAAGAAAACGTCAGGCTATACTGGGTACAAAGATCAGCACCATTGATAAACCAGTGCGAAAACTACGAACAGGCCTAGCAACTGATTGGCCTAGACATTGTGGAACTAAAAAAGAGGTGTATTTACAACTTAGCAGAATATCCCCTACATATACATCAAGCGGAAAACGTACCGCCACCAGAAATCGACTTCACCAGTTATAAGTTACCACCGAAACACATTACACGACAAGAACAACCGGAGGTATTACACCCGATTGCTCTGATTGATCACTACAAGGAATACAGCGAAACGATAGAAGCATTAGAGACACAGATCAGGGAAACCGACCAAGAGCGACGTAAGCGAATCCAACTTTATACCACTACCAGTTTGTCAGGGGGTATAGCAGTACTGATAGTGATCATGATCGCGGTATGGACCTGTAAAAGCCGAATCCCATGGCCAACACAACCCTCACGCAACCCAACCCTAATTCGTCTCAATGCCGATCAGAATTCCAAGAAGTGAACAGATCATTAACGCCAAATAAACCCCTACTATAGCCCGAGAAACTCCAGCTTCTACTCAAACAGAACCATAGAAACTTAAAAGTTAATAGAAATCCTCTTTTAAAATATATATTAAATAATATACAATAACTAATTACCAATTAGCAAAGATGACAACCTGCAACGCAAGCAAAGAAAGAAGACGACCACCATTAAAGACCCCGAGTTTGTTTAAACTGTCGAAGACAACCTGGATCGACTACAAATAACAGTCGAGGGCGGCCTGGGTTTTGATAAAATAATCATTACAGCCAATCTGGCTTTAGCCGATGTAATCGTCAAAATCAAGAACCCTGACGTAGAAGACAACGCAAATTCAAAGATGCCTGTCGATGAGATGGGACTGACCTCCAGAATGTGGGAGGAAATCCTTCAATCGGGAGAACAAGTTGTACCAGCACCTCAAACTAGATGAGCCAGAAGAGTACAGGCAATGTCACTCCGATGAATGGGAGAAATTCTTCAAGAGAGAAGGGAAAATCTGTAAGATGATCCGGGAAATAAATAAAGAAAAGAACAAGGAAAGAAGGAATAAGGAACAAACCATACCGTACCATGACGGGCATCACAAGAACGCAGATTCCAGTATCCCGGATACAAGCCCAAAAGAAATAGAAGACGGTAACAACGTGACATCAACAACTCCTCCAACCGACCACATCCTCAACACAAAAAGAGGTAGAGACATTAACGTTAACAGGTGGCTCAAAAATAAAAAAAAAAAGATGATTAAAAAAAAAAACGAAAAAAAAAATATATAAATTTATATATACGAAGAAATATAAACAAACGAACGGTAAACTTTTTAATTGTAAATTGTAAAAGTATCACTTGGATACGTTCTAGAGTCCAAATATAACTTGGCATATAAGAGCAGATCTTTAATGAAGTATGAACACTGTAGGAATGAAATATACAAACAAAACATAAATAATTGTATGCAAAATATAAACATAAAAATATACATAATTGCAAATTGATGCGGAGGATGTAATAGAAATATGAAAAAACAGAAAATAATGAAACCAGTCAGGATGTATTAGGATTATGAATAAGAGCTACGACTATATAACTAGTCAGGAAAATATTGTACAAACGATGGTGTGTAATAACATTTGATTCCAAGAAGTGAGTAAAAGGAATATAAGGGTTTGTTATTAACTATTGAATAGGTCCAAATGTATTGTAGTACAGGATTAACCAAATTTGCAGGATAAGCAACCACTTGACCAAGAAAAAACAAAGAACAATTAAAACAGTAACGTTAAAATATGTTAAATTGTAACTTGTAAAAGTATCAAGTAATTAGTAATTAATAATGAATTAAGTAAAAAGACCAATTGAAACACCTAGCTATAAACTAATAAATGCCGCTCGGACACCCAAGAGTACCCTAAAACACTCCACACCATCACCAAATGCAACTCTGAACAAGGGAGGACGTCACGAAGCCTACAAAGCCCAAATATATACAGAAAACCGGCCAGACTACCACCGAGTAAACGGCTACATAAGGAAAAGACCTCATGACCTTGAAGAACGCGGTCCAAATCCGCCGAAGAACACCAAAACAATATAAATCTTAAACGTACTTAAACGCGTGACGTCACGCGGGAGTCTGTAACAAACGTGACCTTCCCCATGCAACAAACCAGCCGGTTAATAAATGAAATTTGATCCGGCTCGAAAAAATTCGAACGAGGAGCAAAACTTGCTGACTCAGCGCAAACGCCAAACAATTATAAACCCATTTACGCAAATCGACTTAAAATCACTGACTTAGCAAGTGGGCGGTGCTTGCGAAACCCATAGGAATGAGCTGAGTTAATGTCCGCTGAAACAATCATAAATACGTACAGAGTAAATTACGGGTCTTCCACTAGGGACTATATGACCTTGTCGTTGGTGTGGAAGCTTACCCGTGAGAGCGGTATCGCGCGTGTAGGGATCTCTAGAAATGAGCTCTTCCTTACACGACTAAGTGGAAAACCGCCCGCCATGTACAGATCATTAACTTCTTGAGCTCGTTGCCGTGCTTCTTCTATGGAATCACCTCCCCCAAATATATCATCTACGTACCGCCCTTTGAGTAGACTGTCTTCAGCTAGTGGATATTTTGCACCTTCGTCCTTCACAAGTTGCGAAAAGGATCGCAAAGCCAGAAAAGGAGCTCAAGCTAAGCCGCATTTAACAGTGACAAGTTCATATTCTACAATTGCATGACCTGATTTCCATAAGATTCGTTGGTATTTTCTATCGTCAGGGTGAACTATAATCTGACGATACATTTTCTCAATGTCGGAGGAGAATATGTAGCGAAGAGTCCGCATCCATAGCAGTACATCAAATATGTCCAGTTGACACTTTGGCCCAGTATGGAAAGCTTCGTTTAATGGAATTCCATCCCTAACTTTGCAAGATCCATTAAAGACGCCTCGTAGTTTGGTGGTAGAATTACTATCGCGAACTACTCCATGGTGAGGTAGATAGAAAGCTGAATCTGGAGTTTGATTTGAAGCTTCAACACGATTCATGTGATGAAGTCTTTCATACTCGGTTAAGAATTTCGAATATTCTTCCAAGAAAGTCGGGTTCGTATCGAATTTTCGAAGTATATGGTGAAGCATTCATAAAGCTGAAGGTTTTGAGTCACCAATGTGATCGGTTGATTTCTTGAATGGTAGTCGTACTATATAGCGACCAGTACTGTCCCGCTGGTGGGTATTCACGAAATGTCGTTCACATTCTTCGTCTTTGGATGATAAATTTCGTGCTTTAGATGGTGTTACCTCTTCTTGTTGCCAAAATTTTTCTAATAATGAAAGAACTTCATGGTCTATCGAAAGATGATAAATTGACGCAGTTTGTTGATCAACTGGAGCTTGAGTTGGACCTGAGATGATCCAACCTAGTTTGGTTTGTTGGGCAATAGGTGCGTTTGTTGGACCTTTGGAAATAAGACCTTCTAGTATGTGGCAGTAAACATCAGCTCCAATGACTAAATCGATGTCTCCTGGTTCTGTGAATTCAGGATCAGCTAGGAGTAGTCCTTTAAGATGTGGCGATTCGGATCTCGTTGAGTGAGCTGATGGAGTAAAAGACGTTAGTTTAGGTAGCAAATGAGCTTCTATGTTGATGACGACAGAAGATTCAAAGTGAAGTTTAATAGTGAGTGAAACAACTCCCTTTGTTCTACCAGATTGATGAGCTCCTATTCCCATGATTGGTATAGATGATGATTTCCTCTTAATTTTTAGGCGTTGCACCAAATTTTGAGAAACGAGGGTTAATTCTGAGCCTTGATCCAACAAGGCTCGTGCAATGATGGATTCTCCTTGGTTGTTAACGATCAATCGTGCAGTTGCTAAGAGGATAATTGTTCTCATCGTTGTATTTGCTCCTATTTGATGGATGTGATTGACTTGTTTTGGTGCTGGCGAAGATGACTTGCGCTGATTTTTTGAAGACTCATTCTGATGTAATGTTGAATGATGTCTTTTTGCACATTTCGTACATCTAAACGTGGATCGACACATAGATATTTTGTGAGGCCTGGGGCAATTGTAACAGAGCTTCAATTTATTTATTAGATTGTTGCATTGCCTTGGAGACTTTTGCAGATAGGTAGGACACTTTCCAATGTAATGTGACTCTTTACATAAACTGCAAGAATTATCTGATGTTGATGTATTGTTTTCTTGATGTTGGCTTGCGAAGTGGATTTTGGCTGATGGCTTTTTTAAATTGTTAAAGGATGAAGGCTTCTTGCCTTGGGAGTTTTCTATGGCTCTCAATGTTCTCGACCTTGAAATAAGGACTGTTTGTAGATTCTCAAAAGTCGGAGGATCATCCGAAGAACCTACATGTTGTTCCCAAGATCTGATGGATTTGGAGTCAAGCTTTTGCCGAACAACAATGTGTACGAGTATATCGCTCCACTGTTCAACTGGACGTTTTAAGTTCTGGAGAGTGCGGTAAATTTGGGTGGTGGAGGTGTAAAGTCTTTCCAACTCCTTTGCACTTTCTTCCTTAATTTCCTTTATGTTGAAAAATGAGTCGAGAGTAGCACTAACAAGGATTCTGCGACTATCATAAAAGCTTGTCACTGCATCCCATGCTTGATGAAAGTTGTCTTCACCTGATGAAGCTGTTTTGAATAGTTGAGCAGCCGTACCTTTAAGACAACATTTCAGATAGTGAAGTTTTTCAGAATCAGAAATTAACTGATTTGCCACAACGATTGAGGAGAATAGGTCCTTAAAATTGAGCCACTCGTCATATTCTTCATTAAAATTTGGTAAATTTATGCGTGGTAATCTTGGATCCTGATAGCTACGCGTTAGTGGTTGGGATAGTGCCGGCGATGAAACGTGTTGATTATCAAAAGGTGGTGAAGTAATTGTTGTCCGTTGAGTTACGTTTAAAAGATCATTCATCTTTTCAACTGTTTCAAGATATAGATCTTGAGTTGAAGCATAATGATTTTCTCTGAAGTAAGATGTCAATTCTACGGATAAGCGTCCTGCAGTTGGTAGCTGAGATACTGCAATTCTAATTGCGGTATTGTTATTCTGGAATTTGTTCCATTCCTCCTGAAGAGCTTCGAGTCGAATTTCAACTCGTTAACGAGATATGTTGTCGCGTCCTACTCTGATTAGATTGTCATAGGCCTGGGATATGGTGTCGCTGAAGCTTGGATGCCGATTTGTATCCGGCTCGAAGGACCATAAATGTTAGGAAAACAGCCGTTTGTTTATCTGTTTGGGCAGGGTTCTATGTACGATCGAAGATATGACTACGATGCGTCAAGCGAAGATGGCTGCTGGTTTAAGTGCCACTTCTTGAAACTGAAATTAAGGGGATGAAGAACCAGTGCACTTTATAGCATCATAAGTCAAAAAAGTTCACATAATAGGACAAAAAGATTCAGCTGTGACATTCACGAAACTTTCTATAGAACCTGTGAATGTCACGGAACCCTTCAAAAAACTCTAAATTAAAACTCTAATTAAAAACGAAGAAAATTAATCAATGAACTTTGGGAAAATGTTAATTAGTGCATAAAAATCTAAACTTAATCAAAATTTGTTAAAATAGAGAAAAACTGAAATATTACGCAAACTTGACACCAAAAAAAATATGTAAAGAAGATTAATCAGTGACCTCTGGGAAAACGTTAATTAGTGTACAAAAATCTAAACTTGATCAAAATCTGTTAAAATAGAGTAAAACTGCAATATTTCGGCAAACGAAAGGCGAATTTAAAGGACTAAAATTTTACCAGATTAATCAGTGGAACAGTGAAAAATTTTTAATTATGTATTAACAAATAATAAATCCGCTTTCGATTGAATAAAAGAATTTCAATTACACCTTTTCACCAGGTGCAGGTTATCTTCTCCCTGAAGGAAAAGCACTCCCTGCTCCTTTCTCAAACACCCCCAATTTAGGAGAAAACATTTGGTGGCAGCGGTGGGATGCTGATTAGCTCCAAAACACAAAAATAAGGGAAAATAATAACAAAATTATATAAAAAAATTTTGTTAACGAAAATTAATAATTAAAATCAAAACATAATTAAATACAAATTTTTATTTAACACAATAAAATAACAAAATAAAATAGAGTTTTTAAACAGAAGTGAAAGTGCAGTGCAGTGAAAAGGGTTTTTGAGCTCCAGGCGAGCACAAATTATACCCCAACGAAATTTATTTTGGGGTTCCAACCCTTCTCGCACCTTTAGGGACCGGTGAGTCCACACCAAAAAAAAAAAATAATAATAATAAAAATTATCAACAGCAAGCCAAGAAGCTAGGACAAATAACCCTCGACCCAAGGATGCGACTGTAAGTTAGAAATAATGTTTAATTTGTAACACTCTAAAATTGTAAGCCCCTTGAGAGCCCTTGAAGTTTCGTTTTGCATGCATATAAATTTTTGGAAAATATTAAAAAAATAAATATAATAATAAATGAATAATAATAATACGCGCACCCAGTAGAAATCCAAGATTTCCTCTACTCAAGGTAAGAGTCTTGGACAGTCTGCTAGGCGAAGGAATTGTCTCGCTGACATTTCAGATACTACGCACCCAATAATATAAAGATATAATAACAACATAAAAAGGAAATTTTACTATCCTCACATCTTCCTTCACCGGCCCTTGTTTCCGTTTCTTGCCACATGAGTTTGAGCCCGCATTCCCAGTCGCATTTGTTATATATCTTTTCTCTCCTTTTTCCTTCGTTTGCTGTCAAGAAGTACGAGATTGGAGCGTCATAATAAGGGGACCCTCCAGACGTCCTCCTTCCAGATCGTACCTTAAATTTCAATTTTGGTTCAACAATGGTAGCGACGTTTACTCGTAACTTTGCGTCGTCCTATCTCCATGTGCCGCTTCATGAAAATAGGCTCGTAATAGCTCCAATTAACCTACCAATACCTTATCGTCGTGCCTTTTCCCTGTTTCCCAAAAATAAGAGGAAAAACAACCTTTATATAGATACAACAACTTGCATAAACGACGACTCGTATAAATCTTAATCCTTGAGCGTATCCTATTGCTCCGAAGTGAAACTCTCTCTCACAAAATCGAAACCCTTTTTTTTTTTAGTGACTCCGACCCTTAAAATCTTATTAATCGCAAAAGATTCTGCGGACCGATATAAAGAAATTGTTATAACCAATTTTAAAACAAGGAAATAGTTGGTTAATGACGAATGTTACCGTATAATTCCTAACACCTTATTTAGTTCGATCAGATGCTGTATTCTGATTCGCACCTTTTTTTTGACACTCGACACGACACGGGTACTGTTCAACACCCCTTTCTTAGTTTAGGTCTGCTAGACCTTCTTTTCTTAAATAATCGTTTTGATTCTTTACTCAATCCATCTAAACGCTCAAATTAATTAATTTCCTCGATTTCAACTCTCCAGTAATTCAGGTCTTTTAGTAAACCCCTCAACTACCCAATAGCACTCTCATTTAATTGAATCTTCACGTATGGTACATTGTTTAATTGAACCTTTTTGAATCTTCGAATGACACCTTTGGTCTTCGGTCAACTCTTGCTCAACAGTACCCTTCAAACATCCTAATAATGTCTCCTCCCACGTTTCACGATCTTTGTCTTGCGCAAATGCAAATCAATTCAGTGATCGACAAATTATATAACAACTTCAGTAAGGCGCCCAAATCTTTAAGAACCACCGATTATACAAAAAGGAAACTCAGCCTGCAAGAAGAATCCTGGGAAAATTTTCAAAAGGGGCATGTTTCTCTCAAAGCTCACCCCGAACGGGATGACAAGCATGAATATTTTACTCTCGACTGCCATGGGAAGGCATGCGATTGGTACAAGACCACGAAAGCGGCCCTTAGTGATTGGCTCGCTAGCCCCTTACCAGCTATGGCTACCAGCCAATTTTCCATACCTCCAGCCCCCGAAATTCAAAAAAAGGCTAACACCCCCGAAGCCGAATCCGAAGTCAGCGAATCCCCTAATCCTGGAAGGCTCAGGCTCCAAAAGGAAAGAAGCCAGGTGATCCGGAAAATCGTTTCCCAAATTACCACTGACTTCCTCCGGGACGCCAGTAAAGTTGCCATATAAAACAAAATTTCCACCCTGAAAATGTATTGGGAACCCTTTGAGCAGACCCACTTCTAAATTTTAGCCGACTTGAACGTTGACGAGGAAGAAAACCCATATTTCGCTAATAATATTTTCGAGGACATCCAAGGCCAATATGACAATACTTTTGATCTTCTGCAACACGGGTTCCAGGACAGACACACATTCCAAGAGCCTAATATTCAGGACCAACTAAATGCTACATTGGGTTCAATTCTACACCATGCTTCCCCAACGTCCGGGTTCTCCCTTGCCAATTCACAGCGACTCTTGCCAGAATTTTCTCTTGCCAGGGATCTACACCGATTCCTTACCTGTGCAGATGATATTTTTTCCAGTGTGTCAACGGGGACAGACCATCAAATTTTTATGTGTCAAAAATAAATTGAGTTGTCCAGCATACGACGTGTAAAAAATATAACCCCACTGACGACTGGACTCTTCTACGTTCCGCTTTATCATCCAAGTTCGAAACCCGACTATCCAGATTAACCCTTCAAACCAAATTAGGGCAGTTAAAACAGAAAACTGGCGAGGGTGCTAAAGAATTCTTTAATCGCTTGACCACCACCTTTACTCTGTTAAACGAAGCAACACGTAAATATACAAGCGACAACGTCCTGTTGAGATCCCTCCTTAAAGATAACGAGGCACAGGGCGTCAGAACCCTTGAAGACGGGCTGTTAAGTGGCCAACTGCAAATGCTTTATCAGTTACCTCGACACATCCATTGCCAGTCAATCGCCCTTGGCAAGACGCTAAACTGCAACCAACGATCCCTTCTCCGTCGTTTTCATCATCATCCTCGTCAGCGTCGTCTTCGCCCATCCCCTTTTTTCCCGTCCTTCGACTCCGTCCACATCTTCTTCGTCAGTCTCTTCAGTTAATCGTCATGGGCAAGACGTTAAACTGCAACCAAAAATATACTTTTCCACTTCTTTATCTCCGACAGTCTCCTCCTCATTTTCATCAGCCACATCATCAGTATCGTCAACATCACCTTCGTTTGTTACACGTCCTGGACAAGACGTCTAACTGCACCCAATAATATCTCCTTCTTCATCAGATAATTCAATAATATCTTCTTCCTCGTTAGTTAAGTCAATAATATAATATCTCCTTCCTCATCAGTTAATGTTCCTGGTCAAGACGTTAAACTGCGCCAAATAATAACTTCGCACTCGTCAATACCTCCTTCCACATCTTCTTCATTGTCAGTTACGGGTCCTGGGCAAGACATTGAACTGCAATCAGTAACATCTTCTCCAAAGGGCATGGGTCCTGGGTAGGACGGTAAACTGCAACCACATTCCAACCCCAGTTCCTCAAGCAATGCGATCATCCCAGCTCGAGAGGAAACGATCCACTTAATACCCACTTCGGTCTCCACAGAGACGGCAATCTCGAATAAAGAGATAATTCCCGGAGTGTATACAGGCAATTCTATTGCTGTTCCTGGAAGTGGAATGGTAAAAGTCTTAATCCTCAATACTACAGAGGAAGACGTTAGTTTACCCTTCCATGATCTGGACTTAGAGTATATAGATGCGAAGAATTTCGACATGATAACTCCAAACTTCGACCATGGTCCAATTGAGGGCAGAATAAAAAACTGCAGAACCTTGTAAAATTGGATCATTGTCATGAAGAAGAGGAGACATCAATTCGAGATATCTGTAGAACTTTCAATGATATATAATTATCTAGAAGGAGACATATTGTCCTACACGGACGTGACTATCCGCAAAATTGAAGTAGAAGCAAATCATCTCCCTATGTACACTAAACCGTACACATTACCGGAGGCAAACCGTGAGGAAGTGGATAACCAAGTCCACGGGATGCTAAAATCAGGCATCGTCAGACCTTCCTATAGCCCGTGGAACTCTCCACTACTCCTAGTTCCCAAAACAACCGATGAAAAAGGGAGCAAGAGATGGCGAGTAGTGAGTAGTGATATATTTCCGGCGTCTAAATGAGATTACGGTAGGAGACGCATTTCCCCTACCAAATATAACACACTGGACCAGCTTGGGAAATCAAAGTATTTCACGACGCTCGACTTGGCCAGTGGGTTCCACCGGATAAGAATGGACGACAGGGATCGAGAAAAAACAGCCTTCAGTACGCCTTATGGTCATTACGAGTACAATCGAATGCCATTCGGTCTGAAAGGAGCACCCGCTACATTCCAAAGAACCATGAATAATATCTCGTCTGGATTACATGGAGTTCATTCTTTCATTTACATGGATGACATAGTCATCCATGGCTACAATCTATCTCAACACAACAACAGGCTCATTGCTGTATTCCAACGATTACGCGATTTTAAACTGAAGTTGCAGGCGGAAAAATGCCATTTTCTTCGGAAATAGATTATGTGTCTGGGACACTTGATCACGGAAAATTGTGTCAAACTA
This sequence comes from Chrysops caecutiens, assembly GCA_963971475.1. Taxonomy (NCBI): domain Eukaryota; kingdom Metazoa; phylum Arthropoda; class Insecta; order Diptera; family Tabanidae; genus Chrysops; species Chrysops caecutiens. The sequence continues at coordinate 69,235,422 of OZ020567.1, forward strand.
GACCCAGGGAAGATAACAGCAGTAAAAACGTATCCAAGAACTAAAAAAGTAAAGTATATCAGAGCCTTTCTCGGATTTATCGGATATTACCGCCGATTTATCCCAAAATCCTCTAAAATGGCCAAGCCGTTGACAAACCTTTTAAAGAAGGACTTACCCTTCAAATTTTATGCCCTTTGTGACGAAGCCTTCTCAAACTTAAGGTTGATGACATGGAGAATTCGTTTAGAAAAGTACGATTACACGATAACTCACAAGGCGGGGAAACTTAATATAAACGCCAACTTGCGTTTGCCTTAAGTAGAGTAACCGCGAAACCACAAGCGAACACCCCCGAGAATGACAACTCTGAGAATCAAACTGGCTCCCAAAAAACTACCTCCTTGTATGCAATAAGAAGAAGCCAGGCCAAAGTTACTGAAAACCTGCACAACAATGTACCAAAGCAATCTGAAAATAACCAAGTCGAATACCTACCGCCTCCCCTTATCGAAACTAACGACTCTCTATTACTGTTCAAATCTGTCCATACCAAATTCTTTATCTTGCCCTCAAGGGAAACTAATCTTGAATGACGCTTAGCCGCCATATTAAGTATCGATGTGATGAATTGTCCGGGCCAGGACGAGGAATCCTAAAAAGAAAGGAGATTAGAAATAAATACGTCAAAATACTCACCTAACACCACACACGCCATGACACATGTCAGTCACCATGCCATGTCACAAGTCGCGATCGTCTAGTACAAATCTAGTACAAGTCGCGATCGTCTAGTATAAATCTGTACTAAAAAAGGCGTCTCCACTAGACACCGCTAGATGGCGAAGCAAGCGATCAACGTGACGAGCAACGTGACGCGAAATGACCCATTTGTTGAGGAATGCGCAGTGAGCGCGAAATACGAAATTTCGACATGAATTTGAACGACAAAATGCACTTGCCGCGAATTTCGAAATTGGGTCGAAAAATCACTGAGAAGAATGACGGAGTAGGGACTGCTGCGTCAGGAAAAACTAGGAATAAAGGGACTGGAAAAATTAGGGAACAGTCAGTCCTACTCAGGGAGGCAACTAGACACCTTAGGCAGTCAATCACCAGCAGACGTCGGGAAGAGCCAGCTATCCAGGAAGACCAGCCAAGCAGTACAACCGAATAAGAAGTGAGTATGAATCACTCGTCGTTAACAAAGTACTAGCGGATGAGAGCTCTTAGCCTCTCCGCTTAAACCTCGACCACGGTTCTTTGAACCTATCGAGCTTAAATACATTATAATCACTGGGTAACTCTCCCCCAGTGAGCGACAAGAAACAACAGCTACAAGAGGAGCTCCGTAACCCCAAGGTGGGACCCCGGCCTCTCACAATAGAAGAATACCGGGAAAGGATAAAGGGGCGGACGCTACAGAAATCTACTCCGGAGGTACCGAGATTACCCCAGAGGAAGCGAACGGGCAAGGAGGCGCAATTCCGGGCGGACCTCGAAGAGACGCGACGTCGACTCCTTCTGGCCGTGGGTCGGGAGCAGCGAGTAAGGGTAGAACAAGAACTCCAACGGCTCTACAACGAGCGGCGACGATATCGCCAAGCAAAGAAGCTGGCCAGGTATAACCCAGCGACCAAACCCTAATGGACCAGCTTAGTTTAAGAAAAGAATGTATTTGTTAGTATTAAGAAAAATAAATGTATAGAAAATAAATATTAAAATTGTCCACCAACCGACTAGTTAACGGTGTTCAGGAGTGTACTCTTCTCTTAGGAGTGTTACTGTGAAGTCCTCTCCTCCAACGACACATAGAGTCGAGGGAGAATCTTCACATAAATTTGGCGCAGCCGCTTTTCGGACCTACCTCTAGCAAATTGGTTAAGAGGAGGTTAGAGTAGAATTTGAGAACTTTTCAGAGAAATAAAAATAGTAAATCTAATTAGCCAACCGTTAGAAATTGTTCGGTTGAGAGAATTTTGATGAACTTAGAAAAAAAAAGAGAGTAAATACACTTCTGAGCACAAGCAATTAGTGATAAGATAATGAGAAAACTATAGGGAACTTAAAAGACTTAGGTTAATAAAGTAAAGAAATTATATAATAGAAAAAATCAAACATTTAATTGTGTAATTGGAAACATTGTAACAGAGTAGTTGAATTAATGTATGAAAATTAATGGAGAATCTACATTGTAACAGAGTAGTTGAATTAATGTATGAAAGAAACAGCTGTACACTCGATGTAATAATCTGAAAAAAAAAGAAAAAAGATACATATATAAAGAAAAAAAAAAGAAAAGATATAGAAGTGCAGCTCGTGTTCCCACCCACAAGCAATGGCAGAGGAACAATCATAAAATTCGAAGAAAACCCCAACCAACACGGGAATGACGTACACTTCGTGGACGTAATAGCTGCTGGTAGAACAAGCCTTGAGCGTAGTCACACCAGGGAGGAAAACACTCGAGATGACCAAAGTAGCACTGCTATGGGGAGTGGAGAGAAACCTGAAACACTGGGTAAAGACAACGCTGGCCAGTCAGAAGAAATGCGACAGACAAAGGAATCGGGAAGCAGCACCACCGCCAGGCAAAGCTGTCCGAAAATATATGTGGAAGCACAGGGGAAGTAATGCCTACAGCGGAAATACTGAGTGACTTGGAACGACTCTTCGAGATAGGTACGAAGCATGAAAACTACGAGAGTAGGATGCGTACCAGGAGGAGAAGTCTCAGTCCATCCCATACTCACACCAAGGTGGAGGACGAGGGAAATCAAGAAGAAAGTGGGTCAAATGAGGAATTCGTAACCACCAATGCCAGAAATATCATAGTACCAGCAAGAATGGTGAAATGTGTGGAAATGACCACAGAAAGAGAAGGGGAATACCTAACGGAGAGGGAAGAGATAGTACCGGGAGTATATGTTAGCAATGCGCTCGTGCAAGCAAGAAACGGGAAAGTAAAAGTGAGCGTGCTAAACGTTAACAATCACCAAGTAAAAATTAATAATGTGATAGTAAAACTGAGGCATTACGAAGAAACGACAGCACGGGGAAAAAACAGTGAGGACGCTGATCAGAAACTTGTTTACTGTACAAAGGCCGAGGAATCAGAGCAAGAAAAAAGGGAGACTCGAATTAGGAAATACATAAGTATGGAAAAGGACCTGAATACCGAAGAAAGGAGGTTAATAAATAAGATAATCAAAGAGTTTCAAGGTGTATTCCATTTACCAGGAGAGAAACTAGGGCACACGATTACCGTACAGCACGAAGTGCGAATACAACCCGGAAAACAGCCGATCAAGTGTAAAATGTATCGACTGCCAGAAACACAGAGGGATATAATAACCGAGGAGATACAAAGATTACTCGATGAGGATATAGTAGAGCCAAGCTGGAGTGAATGGAACGCACCACTGCTAGTAGTCCCTAAAAAACCGGGACCTGATGGAAAGAAACGATGGCGAATAGTGGTCGACTATAGGAAATTAAACGAAGTAACCGAGGGGGATGCATACCCACTGCCCAGGATTGAAGACATCCTGGACCAGTTAGGGAATTCCCGATATTTTTCGGTACTCGACCTCGCCAGCGGCTATCATCAGATAGCGATGAAACCGGGATGAAACACTGTACGGGCATTACGCCTTTAAACGAATGCCTTTCGGGCTTAAAGGAGCTCCAGCAACGTTCCAGCGGCTCATGAACCACGTGTTGACTGGGTTACAAGGACTGCAGTGTTTCGTATACCTGGATGACATAGTCGTGTACGGTAGAAACTTAGCAGACCATCAAACAAAATTGCGGGCGATATAACAGCGGTTGAGAACACATAACCTCAAATTGAACGTGGAAAAATGTAACTTCCTCAAGAAAGAGATTATATATCTTGGCCACAAGTGTACGACGGAAGGAGTGGAGCCGGACCCGAGTTTAGTGGACAGCGTCAGAAATTTCCCGACGCCCAAAACCGTCCGCCAAGTGCAGTCGTTTCTAGGGCTAGCAAACTACTACAGGCGATTCATATCAGACTTCTCAAAAATAGCGGCACCGATCAACAAACTCCTAAGGAAGGACGTGAAATTCATTTGGGATGAGAGTTGCGTATAAGCGTTCGAGCACCTCAAGGAGAAATTGATAAGTCCACCGGTACTCAGGTACCCAAATTTCAAAGAGCCGTTCAAGCTATACACGGACGCCAGTGGGGAAGCGCTCGGAGCTGTACTGGCACAGGGACCACTCACCGAGGAAAAACCAATAGCCTACGCGAGTAGAACCCTAAATGCGGCCGAACGAAATTACTCCACTATAGAGCGAGAACTACTGGCAATAGTGTGGGCCGTAAAGAATTTCAGGTGTTACCTGTATGGACGACCATTCAAAGTCTTTACCGACCATAAACCACTAAAAGGGGCGATACGAATAAAAGACCCCACAAGTAGGATATTGCGATTATGGCACAAATTGTCCGATTACACGTTTGAAATAGAATACAAGGAGGGTCGCAAAAACAATAACGCAGACGCTTTGAGTAGAATCCCCTACGACGTGTTAATGACCACACGAAGACCGGCGAGAGAACAAAGGGAACAATTGGGAGAAGAAAAAGGGGAGGACCCAGTAACGAATGATCAGAACGAGCTTGCATCACTAAACAGAGCACCTGAACCGAAAAAAGAAAAACCACATATCAGAACGCTAACGGATCCTCAGGATATAGAAACAATATTACGAGACTGTCACGATGCACCTCTAGGAGGCCATCAGGGGGTATTTAAGACCTACCATCGTTTAAAACGAGAATTTAGTTGGAAGGGGATGTTGAAAGACATCAAAAAATACATAAGAAAATGCAAGAAATGCCAGCTAAACAAATTGAGCAGAGAACATAGGGAACCGATGATCATAACGGATACCGCCCGGCAACCGTTTGACAAGGTCTATATGGATTTAGTAGGACCGTTACCCGAGACACCCCGCGGAAATAAATACATATTAAGTTTTGAAGACGACCTGACCCGATTCATGGATGTGGTACCATTACCAAACATGGAGGCGAAGACAGTAGCACAAGCCTTCGTGGAGGAAATTATAAGCCGGTATAGGATCCCGAAAAAACTTATTACCGATCAAGGGGCTAACTTCACTTCTGAGATGTTCAGAGAAGTATGTAAACTATTCCGAATACGGAAACTGGAGACAACACCATATCACCCACAAGCCAACGGTGCATTAGAAAGATCCCACAGGCCACTGGTAGAATATCTACGAAATTTCGTGGACGACAACCAAACGGATTGGGATGAGCACTTGCGGGCAGCCATGTTCGTCAGAAATAACAGCATGCATGCCACCACGAAGCTAACTCCCATGGATTGTCTCTACGGGTTCTCTGCAACATTGCCGAACAACTTAAAGAAAGAGCCACAGCCGGTGTACGACCATGAAAACTATTATTTACACCTAAGAAACAAGCTCCAAAGAGCCTATCAAACAGCCCGGAAGAACCTCGAAGAGGGTAAACTCCAGTCGAAGGAGTACTACGATCAAAAGACCAACCCGCTGAAAATTCACCTAGGGGACCAGGTACTACTGAGAAACGCGGCTCGAAAGAATAAGTTGATACAACACTGGGTAGGACCATACAAAGTGGTAGCCATAAATAGTCCGGTTAACAGTACGATAATGATAGGCAAACGCGAACGGCGCGTTCATAACAACCGGTTAAAATTGTTTCACTAAAATCGCCTCTGTCTTTCCAGACATGTTCATCCTACTCACTCTACTAACATTGGGAGCCACAACTCAACCAGCACCGGTCGAGATAAATCCGATTACTCGTAAAGGAGTAGTGTTCGAGCCTCTCAGAAAAGTACAGATTTATCGCGACCATTGGACCATCGTAACCCGTTTGCCAACACCAACGTGGGAACTACACCTGAAATACCTAGCAGAATGTGAAATCGCGATCCATCACCTTTGCGACAACACGGGCCTCCTAGTCGGGGAAGAGTATTGCTCTCACTGGCAAACTGAAATCAGGAAACGAACGAAACAAATACGCGAGCTTATGGACAAGGCAGATTATACGCTGACATCGCACGAGCGGACTAAGCGAGGACTGATAAATTTAGGGGGAAAAATAATAAAAGGCATCTTCGGAACTATGGACAGCGAAGACTCGGCACACATACACCAAAAATTAGCAGAGTTGGAGGAGAACACGAAAACCACTCTGGACTTGGCAAAACAACAAGTGACCGTTATGAAAACCACCCTAAAGGCTATGAGTAAAGCCAACGAAGAGATGACGGTAAGACAAAACAAGTTGACGCGAAAGGTCGAGCTTTTCAACTCCAAGATAGGGGAAATAGACAAGCATTCCGACCAAATCCACGTAATACAAGTACGCCTAGACCTCAACGAAGTAATACTATTCATGATGGCAGAACTACAGCAGATGTATTTAGAAATAACGGACTTATTTATAGTCAAGGAATCACTAAACCGACGGGAACTGAGCCCACTGTTACTACCAACCAGAGAAATTCTGGAAGTTTACGCCAAGGCCCTTGAAAGCCAACAGGGAAGAAAAACATTCATAGACTAGATCACGCTACAAAAGATTGCCAGAGTAGATTATGAACGAAGCTCGGGAGGCACCCTCATACAGGTCCAACTACCGTTACTGGAAGCTCAATTATATACCTTGAACAGGATATACACGACACCGATAGATTCGGGGCACAACTCATACTACGTGTATGACATCGGGACCACATATTTCTTAAACACCAGTAGGTCCCAACAGAACTTCGGATTAACGGAGGTAGACTATCAAAGTCAATGCATCCAAGTGAACACTACCTACAGCGTTTGTTATCATGGCGATCCAGTTCTAGCGAAACCAACACGCACCGATTGCACATCAGTATTGTTCCGAGCCACTGACCAAATACCGACTGGTTGTCAGATACGCGTATTGATAAACGCAGGACCCGTCCTAGTCCCTATGCATCAGGATAACGCTTGGCTTTACTGGGTACAACAACCGACACCACTCATAAGCCAATGTGAGAGTCAAGAACAGACCTATCAACTAACTGGTTTGGGCATAGTGGAGTTGAAGAATAGATGTGTGTACCATCTAGCTGAATACACGCTACCATACCGAATTACGGAAATACAGCCACTAAACATGCATCACCCCGGAGAAATTCTACCGCCGACCGTAGACTTTTCCAAATACCGGATACAAATTAAACCCCGAAAAACGGAAGCGCGGATGGAAATCTTGCATCCAGTAGCGGTAAATGACCATTTCAAAGGCATTAGTGAGACGCTAGACGACTTGGACAGTAAAATCACGGAAACCCAGCAAAATCGGTACCGGAAAGCCCAACTACACACCACAACCGGAGTAACGGGAGGGTTAGTAGTAGTCATAGCTCTATTCGTGGTGATACGCAACCACAGGAATTGCAGAATTAGGAGGCGTCAACCGCCACCTCAACCCTCACGACCTAGCCCACGGCGAGTGCAAATTGTATCAATGCCGATAACGATCCCCAGAAGAGATCAGATCCTCGCAGAAAATGAACAGGGTGACTCATCCAACCCAGTAACCAGCCCAGCGGACAATCAGACGCACCCGCGAGAACCCTAACTACGACGATAGAATACGCAAAAGAAAAATTAAGCCCTAAGACCAATAAAGCCCTAAGACCAAAAAAAAAAAAAAAAAACTCATACGTAACTTAGCCAAATATACCAAGAAAAAAAAGAGAGAATGACAAAAAAGAGAGGATGAAAAAAAAAAAAAAAAAAAAAACTTAACTAACACCTTAATTACTAATTACCAGGTTCCCACGATGTCCGGAAATAACCGACGAGCAGGACGTGTAGACAGAAAGGAGGCGAGAACCATCATAATCAACGCCAATAACATCGGCGAAGGCAATTCCATCCACATAAAGTGGTTTGGAGCATCAAAATACATGAGCATCAAAATATGTAACATGGGTATGTCCATCGAGGGTGATATCAATCGTCAGCCTACAAGAAACAAAGGAACCCAGACAACTCTGATAGAAAATTATGGAAACCTAAAACTCGAGGAAGATCCGACCACCAAAGTCGAGGTAGATGAGCTGGGGCTGACTCCCTCCAGCTGGGATGACGTACTTCGGGAGGCCGATGAATGGTATCACCACTTGAAGTTAGACAAAACACCGGTCAAACAACATGGTCCAGACCAAGTTTTGAAAGCGGAAATTGCTAAAATGAGAAAAAAGTTAGCAAGAGAAACACTAGTCGGAGAACCACTAACGTTACCAGTACGGAAAAACTCAGATTTATGGGAAAAACCAACCTACCCATATCCAGCAGGAAGACCGAGAAGGACATCAGACGATCCGGACCAGTATTTGTCGGAATCCGCCACCAAGAAACACGACATCCTCAACACTAAAAGAGATAAAAAAGTAGATTTAAGCAAATACAGTAAGCCCTCGCTATTCGCGAGCTAACTATACGCGAGTCGCGGACATTCGCGAGTGATGTGTTGAGACCGCGCGGACTTGCTATACGCGAGTCGTGAGGAATGGCCTCACACATTCGCGAAACGGACAAACAAGTTGTTTTGTTCACTTTTGTTTGAAGTTTGATCTTCTCAATTCAATGCTCCAATTGCAATGTTTCTGCTCAGTTGTTTACCATTTTTCGTTTTTTTCCGACTAACCTTTTACGCTATTGAAATTAAGGATAATGCGACTCAGTGTGTTGAATGCATTATCATTTCGAACATTGCGATTGAGTTTTTGATTCATGCATGATCGCGTCGTGTTAAACTAAGGATACTGCGACTTACCAGAAGAATGCATTATCGCGTCGTGGTACATTAACGATATTCCGGCGTAGGTTTTAGATTAAGCTAAGAAATTTGTTATCACCATCCGAAGCGTGGTTTTAGGGACCGCTAGAATTATCGCAAAGGAACATTTGCGCTGTGTAACGATATATAAACTTGCCTGGGTAAGTTCAGGACTCAGTCTTAATGTGATTTTACAAGAAATAAAATCCTTATTTGAAATTTGTCTTCAATAGCAAACAAATATTCAATAAAATAAAACACACACTATGTCCGATAAAACAAAAAGAAATAAGAAGGTGATGTCGTTGACTGATAAAATCAGAGTTTTAGATGCTCTAAAATCGGAAAAGAGTGCCTCATCAGTAGGTCGCAAGTTCAATACCAATGAATCAACTGTGAGGTCAATAAAAAAGAAAGAAAAGGAAATTCGAGAAACTGTCGTCGCCAGTACAAGTTCATGTGCAAAACAAGTAACCGTTATGAGAAACCCAGCGTTGGAACAATCTGAAAAAGCTCTCAGTTTATGGATAGAGGAACTCACAAGCAGACGTGTTCCTCTGAGTTCAGCTTTGATTCGTGCCAAAGGTAACAAATTTTTCAGTCATTTCAGTGGATCAACGTCATCGTTTCAATTCACAGCGAGCAAAGGTTGGTTCGAGAACTTTAAAAAACGTCACTCTTTGCACAACCTACAGTTGGTGGGCGAATCAGCGTCAGCAGATTACGCCGCAGCCGAAAAATATCCAAAATTTTTAGCTGAATTAATAAAAGAAAGATGTTACGTCCCTGAGCAGGTCTTCAACGCTGATGAGACTGGATTATTTTGGAAAAAAAATGCTGAAGAACGTTCATTTCTAAAAACGAATAAATAGCGCCAGGATTTAAAGCTGCTAAGGACAGGATATCCCTACACTTATGCATGAATGCTTCGGGAGAATGCAATGTGAAACCCATGCTCATTTACAGATCTGAGAATCCACGAGTTTTCACAGGCAAAAATAAAAACCAATTGCCAGTTGTTTGGAGATCAACAATTAATGCATGCTGGAGAAAACTTTGGCCTGAAGTTGTCCGCAAGCCTGCACAGAAAACTCTTGACCTAAAAAGCGATGTCAATGAAATTGTTACGATTGCCCATCAGATAGGGGGAGAAGGGTTTGATGATATGCATTCCGATGAGGTGGAGGAACTTATAGCATCACACGAGCGTGAACTGGAGCTAGAGGATTTAGAAGAGATGATAGTCCAGGAAAATACTGAGGATGGAAGTGAGGAACGTGAAGGCAACACAGCAGTTGCCGATTTTACCCAGACAACCATGTCCGAAATCCTCAAACTCCAAAAATCCCTCGTCGACAAGATTCTGGAAAACAACCCAGATATGGAGAGAGGATTGCGAATCAAGAGGCAAATCGAATCAGCCACCTTGCCCTACCGCGAGCTTTTTTCACAAAAGCTGAACGCTGCTCCCCAGAAGCGCGTCACTGACCTTTTTAAGCCAAAATCGCAGTGCTAAACTTAGTTTAAAATATGTATTTAATGTAAATCTTACTATTAGAATTATACGTACATATGTAATGTATTTTCAGTCTCTTTCGTTCTTCTAGAAACCTAACCCCTCCTTAAACATAGGTGAGTAGACTCACTATTCGCGAATTTGCTATTCGCGATCTTTTCCAGGAACGTAACCCTCGCGAATAGTGAGGGATTACTGTACTTAAAAAATTGTAAACATTTGTAGTATGAACAAAACATTTGTAAAAAAAGGGAAGTAGATTTAAGCAGACATTTAAAGTCATAAACATTTATAAACAAAACATTTGTAGTTATAAACAGAACATTTGAAAAAAGCCAATATGGTTAAAAGTAGATTTAAATAAAAGAATCGAACAGAGAGTAATGAAAAAAAAAAATTGTAAACATTTGCTAAAGCAATAAGAACATGATGTAAGAAAAACAAATGTAATGGATAACACGAATAAACATAATTGTAACAGAAATATGTGAGGAAAATAAATGAAATGGTAAATAAAGGTCGCATGACCACAAGAAAGTTAAGAGAAATGTAAAAGATAATGCTAACACGTAAAACGAATAGGTTAAATTAGATTAGTTTAGGGAGTTAGAGAAATTAAACGACATAGGAATTAGTTAGGGGATGAAGAGATTTAGCTAACACTATTGTAAAACTAAGATAGAAATAAGTAATACCGAACGTCGCCACACCTGCAACAACCCGCAAAGTCCTGCACCAGAGATACCACCAAGCAGTAGGAAATCATGTAACTCCACTCGCATTGCCGACAACATAAGTCCGCGTAAACACCAAGAAGATATTGAAATCACCTGAAAAAGAAACAAAACACTTCGAACAAAGGAAACCTCCATCAAAGAATTACTAACCTTCAGTAACACCATGCACCAATTTCAATTAAAACAAATAATCACGACACCCACCACAACACTTTTGTCCATGGGGGAGTTCTCGAGAGAGGGGAGGAATGTGATGAATTGTCCGGGCCAGGACGAGGAATCCTAAAAAAAAAGGAGATTAGAAATAAATACGTCAAAATACTCACCTAACACCACACACGCCATGACACATGTCAGTCACCATGCCATGTCACAAGTCGCGATCGTCTAGTACAAATCTAGTACAAGTCGCGATCGTCTAGTACAAATCTGTACTAAAAAAGGCGTCTCCACTAGACACCGCTAGATGGCGAAGCAAGCGATCAACGTGACGAGCAACGTGACGCGAAATGACCCATTTGTTGAGGAATGCGCAGTGAGCGCGAAATACGAAATTTCGACATGAATTTGAACGACAAAATGCACTTGCCGCGAATTTCGAAATTGGGTCGAAAAATCAATGAGAAGAATGACGGAGTAGGGACTGCTGCGTCAGGAAAAACTAGGAATAAAGGGACTGGAAAAATTAGGGAACAGTCAGTCCTACTCAGGGAGGCAACTAGACACCTTAGGCAGTCAATCACCAGCAGACGTCGGGAAGAGCCAGCTATCCAGGAAGACCAGCCAAGCAGTACAACCGAATAAGAAGTGAGTATGAATCACTCGTCGTTAACAAAGTACTAGCGGATGAGAGCTCTTAGCCTCTCCGCTTAAGCCTCGACCACGGTTCTTTGAACCTATCGAGCTTAAATACATTATAATCACTGGGTAACTCTCCCCCAGTGAGCGACAAGAAACAACAGCTACAAGAGGAGCTCCGTAACCCCAAGGTGGGACCCCGGCCTCTCACAATAGAAGAATACCGGGAAAGGATAAAGGGGCGGACGCTACAGAAATCCACTCCGGAGGTACCGAGATTACCCCAGAGGAAGCGAACGGGCAAGGAGGCGCAATTCCGGGCGGACCTCGAAGAGACGCGACGTCGACTCCTTCTGGCCGTGGGTCGGGAGCAGCGAGTAAGGGTAGAACAAGAACTCCAACGGCTCTACAACAAGCGGCGACGATATCGCCAAGCAAAGAAGCTGGCCAGGTATAACCCAGCGACCAAACCCTAATGGACCAGCTTAGTTTAAGAAAAGAATGTATTTGTTAGAAAAATAAATGTATAGAAAATAAATATTAAAATTGTCCAACAACCGACTAGTTAACGGTGTTCAGGAGTGTACTCTTCTCTTAGGAGTGTTACTGTGAAGTCCTCTCCTCCAACGACACATAGAGTCGAGGGAGAATCTTCACATCGATTTGAGCGAAATTGATTCCTCCCACGAATCCAAAATATTTACTTTCAAAGATTCCGATATTATTGTCAAAAGAGTAATTCTTCCCCTTCGTACTCCTCAGGATGAGGACGATTTCAACACAACCCTCTCTAAATTTGTATCCCTTGCCGTAGACAGAAATCTGAAGACCATACACATAAGTATTCCGAAACTGGAACTGCAGACCCTAATGACAGAATTCGTAACGCGGTTAAAATCAACACAATACTCCATATCGAAACAATTAGGTACTAAGACGACCCTAGGGAAAGAGAACAAATAATAAAAGATTTCCATTTGCTAACCACGGGGGGCCACCAAGGTGTATCTCGGACCTCAAAGAGTATTAAAAAACAGTTTTATTGGGAAGCAATGACCCAAGCTGTTGTAACATTTATCAGGAATTGTAAACAGTGTCAGATAAATAAAGTATCCCGAAATCCTAAAATCCCTACGAAAATAACTTCAATGAGTTCCAAACCTTTCGAAAGAGTTTATTTAGACGTCGTGGGACCACTACCCGTCTCATACCTTGGGAACAAATACCTCCTAACTTTCCAGAATGGTTTGACAAAATTTTCAAAAGCAATGCCTATCCCTAACGCCGAATCAACCACCCTCGCCAAAGCGTTTACTCCTATTATTATATTTAGACACGGGATACCTGAGAGCATCTTGACTGGTCAAGGTGCTAACATAATCGCATTAATGTTTCAGGAAGTCTCAAAACTCCTAAGGATCAAGAGGCTGAAAACAAGTCCTTACCACCCTCAGCCTAACGGAGCCCTAGAGACAAGTCATCGAACTCTAGCGGAATACCTCCGTTCCTACATAGAAAAAGATCCCCTGTCATGGGACATCTGGGTTCCTTACGCCATTTTCGTGTACAACACTACTCCGCACTCAAGTACCAATTATTCTCTACACGAACTCCCTTACAGTTTTCCCGCCGAAGTCCCTAATCATCTGAAGTCCTCCACCGAAATTGAGTACAATTACGACAATTATGCCCACGAACTCAAGGCACGACTCCGGCACTGTCACCAAATCGCTAAAGAAATCGCGTTAGAAAATAAAGAGCGGTTTAAACAATACTACGACAAAGGAACGCAACAAAAGTCCTTTGAAATTGGAGATCTGGGCCCAGATTCCGCAACGGTGAGTTTTTTCCGGTGAACACCAAAAGACAAAGCTAATCGGCAGACATGGTGTTCACTTTTTCACTAAATAGCGATTCCGCAAGAGTGAATGAATTTACTGTGCTGAATGTATTTTCGATTGAGTTGAATGATGTGCTGAGCTGTCAAATTTGACACCACTTTCATTGTTTGCGTGTTGTGTAAAAATAATACTTTTCGTATAATAA